>JAPFRF010000014.1:17004584-17679584 GCA_029282475.1 Phrynocephalus forsythii | reverse complement strand
CTGTTATTTATTGTGATTTATCCCTTGCAGCTTTTCCTCACAGGCCAGTAATTTTACAGTAACTGGGGGAGGGGAAAAATTTCACAACCCCCCCCCGCCCCCATGAATCAGATGGTGTAATTCACACAGGATCCTTCCTTTCTCATCTGTTTCCTATAATACCCAGGTGGGTTTTCCAGGTAGCTCTCTCTTTATTATTTGCAGAAATGTTGCCAGAGAAGGCAAGTCCAGAGAACCCAGGTGAGGAAGAAACCAAAGGTGGTCCAGAGCATTGCTGTTTCAGAACAGTCCGGACTGGCCCATGAATCAGATGGTGTAATTGGCCTGTAATACAACACCCGGTGGCCAGGTAGCTCTCTCTTTATTATTTTGCAGAAATGTTGCCAGAGAAGGCAAGTCCAGAGAACCCAGGTGAGGAAGAAACCAAAGGTGGTCCAGAGCATTGCTGTTTCAGAACAGTCCGGACTGGCCCTTCGTGGCCTGTAATGTGGTGGCCTTTGTGTGGAGCCAGACGCTAGGTTAGGAGAGAGACCCCTGGCCACGTTTGCGTGTCAACTAATTCTTGCCATTTTTCTTGCTGAGACAGGTGCTAGGTTAGGAGAGACCATGACGTCAACTAATTTTCTTCTTCTTTTGAAACACTTGGGCCTTAAAAAGGACATGCGTAGATGGAGGCAGCAGCAGGTCTTTTGTCTGTGGAAAAAGCCAAAGGGCTGTTTTTCCACACAAGCTGCGCCACTTCAGAGGCTCTCTCTTCCTGTGGGTTGTTGAGGAAACTAGGAGGGCCTCTTCCGCCCAGCAGCCTTCCTGGCGGCACACAGGAAGCAGCTGTTTCCAGAGAGCACCACCTCGGTGAGGAGGAGGAGGAGGAGGAGGAGGAGGAGGGAAGCAGCAAACCCAGCGGAGTTTCTGGTCCCGTCTTTGATGGATATCCTTCCTGGGTTTATTTCTGTTCCTCTGCTGATGTAATGCAGAGTAATGCAAGCAGAAGGGCTGGCCGGCAAGAGCTTCTATCTGCATTTTTGAGGCCACTTCTGGGCTCCTCACTGGGCCATCAACATAACAGCCCCCCTTCTGCTTGGAGACACATGCACACACCCTTCCCGGGATTTGGCCTTTCCCACGGCCTAGTTCAGGGCAGTCGAATTGCCTCCTGCTGCTGCTTCTCTGTTGACTCCAGACACTGTCGGGCTGATGCCTTCCTTCTTGCTCTCTTGTCCTCTGGAACCCCCCCCCGCCCCCCAATGGAGGTCCTTCCCGATTTTAGGAGGGATTTCCAGTGAGCCCTGATAGTGGCTCCCAGTATGATAACATGGCTTATAGGAAGGGAAGTACTGCTTTGTCAGGCACACAGGCCTGCTCCCCCTTTGTGTGTGTGTGTGTGTGTTGTCAGGCACACAGGCCTGTGTGTGTGTGTGTGTGTGTGTGTGTGTGTGTGTGTTGCTGAAGCAGCAGCAGGCTCTGGCTTGGGTCTGGCAGGGAGGCTTACTCTGGAGGGGGGGGAGATGAGGTTTTATCCCTTTCCAACTGCGAAGCTGCCCTGCCCTGCCGGACGCCCCCTCCTCCTCCTCCTCCTTCTCTTTCCAGCGGGGCAGGGCCCCCCCTCTCCCCTCCCCTCCCTTCCCTTCCCCATCCCGTGCTTGCGTCACGCGCCTGCGCCCCAGCGTCCCCCTCCCTCCCCCCCTCCTCCTCCTCCTCGGGGCGTGGCCGGGAGGGGGAGGGGGAGGGGGAGGGAGGGCGTGGCCTCCGCCTGTCATGGCGCTCGCGGCCCCTCCGGCCCAGACGCGGCCGCCCCCCCGCCCGCCGCCGCCGCCGGAGCCTCCGCGGGAGGAGGGAGGGGGGCCGCCGCCGCCAGGAAGAGGAAGAGGAAGAAGGAGGAGGAGGAGGAGGAGGAGGAAGAGGAGCCGCTGGAATAGCAGCAGCAGCAGCAGCAGCAGCGCCCCCTCCTCCTCCTCTTCTTCTTCCTCCTCCTCCTCCTCCTCCCTCGGGGATGGCCAGCCCGGCGGAGAAGACCCCCGAAGCCCCCCTCGCGGGAGGAGGAGGAGGAGGAGGAGGAGGAAGAGGAGGGGGCGGCGGCGGCGATTCCCCCCCGCGGGAAGAGGGAGCAGCCCCACCGCCGTCGAGGGAGGGGGGCGAGGCGGGGGTTCCCGGCCGGGAGGCGACCCCCGCTGCCCTCGAAGGGAGCCCCGGCTCCCCCTCCTCCCCTCCCCCTCCTCGCCTTCCTCCTCCTCCTCGCTGGGCTCCTTCTCGCACCTCCTCTCTTCCTCTTCCTCTTCCTCCTCTTCCTCTTCCTCGCCCGGGGGTGGCGGAGGAGGAGGAGGAGGAGGGGAGGCCGAGGTGGAGGAGGAGGAGGAGGGGGCGGCATCAGCAGCGACCGGGGGTGCCCCCGTGGCCACGGGCGAGGAGGAGGAGGAGGAGGAGGAGGAGGAGGAGGGCCGGAGGAGGGGGGAGGGCCCTCCTTCCTCTCCTTCCTCCTCCTCCTCCTCCTCCTCTTCCTCGCCTCCTCCTCCTCCTCCTCCTCCTCCTCCTCCTGCTGCTGCTGCTCCTGCGGGGGGTCCGGCCGGGGGGTCTCCGGGGTCTCCTCCTCCTCCTCCTCCTCCTCCTCCGAAGGAGCGCTTCCCGGGGGGGACAGCCGGCCTACCACCTGAAGTGGGTCCGCTGGAAGGAGGCGAGCCGCCCCGTCATCACCCAGAACGAGAACGGGCCCTGCCCGCTCCTCGCCATCCTCAACGTCCTCCTCCTCGACGGGAAGGTGCGCGGGGGGAGGGGGAGGGGGAGGGGGGGGGGGAGACACCCCACCTCTCTTTAGGGTGGAGGTGGGGGTGCGGAAGGGCGGGTGCCTCCTTCCTTTGCTGAGCCAGAGGTGCACCACTCCCGGGGCACATCTGGCGTGCAGGCACTTTAGGGGGGGGGAAACATAGGTGTGTGTGTGGTGGGTGGGTGGGTGTACACTCCTTGAAAGGGGTCCTTTGACCAGCCCCAGTTGGGGGGTCCCACCTAGCTTCCCAGGACCCCCCCCTTATTTGGGGGTGGTGGGAGACCCCAGTGCCCGGGTCATGCCCAGCTGCAGACCGGGAAACACAGCCTCCCAGCCACCCTCCTCTGGCCTTCCCGCGCCTTTCAACTCCGGCTCCCATGCGCCTGGGGCCGCCAGGGCAGAGCAGCACCAGCTGTCCAGCTGGACCATTCTCCCTCATGGGTCGGGACCAGGGGACCAGGGGTGTGCGTGTGCGTGTGTGTGTGAAGGGCTCCAGAACCAAAGCGATGAGGGTCAGGCCCCCTCCGCCCTCCCCTGGAAGCCTCCCTGGCCTGCTTCTGCCTCACAACCAATCTCCCTTCACCTTTATTGGGGGGGGGGAGGAGGAGGAGAAAACCAGGCAGAAACCTGTGCATGTGTTTTTAAAATGTGCAGAGAGGGAATCTCATCCAGTGCGTGCTTTTCTCGGCAGGTGAAACTGCCCCCCATGATGGAAATCATAACTGCAGAGCAGCTGATGGAGTACTTAGGTGAGTGGGGGGGGCAGCCCTACCCATACAGTTTGCCCCTTGGGGGGTGGGGAGTAACGCTTCGCTGGGAGGGAGACGTGCCATGCGGGCCCATCACTGCCCCATTAAACGTACCCGCCAAAGGAAGAAGAGAACTTGGAAGGGCAGTCCGTTTCTGGGGTTCACTTTAAAAAGGCATTGTGGAAATCACCTGGGGCTTAGGGAGCATGGCTCAATGTTCTGTAAAAAATAAAAAAATAAAAAAATTATGGCATGCAAGTGAGATGCTTTTTTCCTCTCCTTGTAGGTGACTATATTCTTGATTCGAAACCAAAAGACATCTCAGAAATACAGCGCTTGAACTATGAGCAGGTAAGGAGAAACTTGTCTTCAGAGTAAGCACCAGAGGGTTTTTTTTTAAGTGATGAGTTAAAATGCCTTTTAAGTTTCTTTCCTGCTGTAATGTCACTGCTTTAAGGCCGTGGTCTCTTCCAGCATATTACAAAAATCATCTCAGGACTTGCAGTCCCATACGGCTGAGCTGCTCAGTTTCTAGACCTCAGCTGCAATCTTGCCGTAGCATGGTTCTTTAACCTACCATCTCATTACATTTTTGTCCTCCCTAATTTGGGATCATTTATACAGGCAATGAAATTTATATCTTCAGGCTGAAAACTTGCAGTTAATTAGTGGGTGGCAGGCCGGGTTATTTGTGTGTGTGTGTGTGTGTGTGTGTGTGTGTGTGTGTGTGTGTGTGTGTGTGTGTGTGTGTGTGTGTCTAAAATAAGGTTTCCCCCACTTATTTATTATCAATTTTGATGATGAGAGAAAATGGTCAATTCTCTGTAGGGAATGTTTAAAAACTTCTAACCTAACTATTAAGCACTTAATATCTTAAGGCTGCATATTCACTAGTTCTCCTTGTTTGATTTTGGTGTGGAATAAAATAACATTAGGCGGCTTACCTCCAGACATTTTTGAGATTTAACTTGGCAGTGTCAAAAACACTGATTATTACAGTTCCTTTGCATATTTAACATACTACCCTGGTAGAATTTAGCATGCCAGTGAAAGAGGTTGCAATCTGAAGGGTGAAAAAGCACGCCATGTGGATCAAATGATGTCACATGTTTAAAATGCCCGTTTTTGGTGGGACGAGGCCAAGAACGTGGTTGTCGGAGTGCCTGCTGTTTAAATGCCAGTGGTGGGACTAGAGCAGTGGTTCTCCACCTGTGGGTCCCCAGATGTTCCTGGACTGCAACTCCCAGAAACCCCTTCCAGCACAGAGAGTGGTGGAGGCTTCTGGGAGTTGCAGTCCAGGAACCTCTGGGGACCCCCCACAGGTGGAGAACCAGTGGACTAGAGGGCCCAGGCTGTGTCTGTCGGTTGCCAAAAACCTTGTCGGGTTTTTCTCCTGCTGGCAGAACATGAGCGACGCCATGGCCATCCTGCACAAGCTCCAGACGGGCCTGGACGTGAACGTCAAGTTCACCGGCGTCCGTGTGTTCGAGTACACACCGGAGTGCATCGTGTTCGACCTTCTCGATATTCCGCTATACCACGGGTGGCTGGTCGACCCTCAGGTAAGGAGGTGTGGTTGGCATGCCTCTGTCGCTGTTTTTTTTTTTTGGGGGAAGCAATGGGATTCGTCCCCCTGCCCAGGAAAGCCCCTTCTGGAATAAAGTCCAGGAAAACCCATGTCTGAAAGGTCCCCAAAGAAGGGGAGATAAGGGTTTAAAACCGTGGAAGCGGCAGGGAGCTGAGGGGCCACAAGAGGTCCGCCACTCAGCCAGGTTGGTGCGCAACACTGAGCAAGGGAAGGGCTCAAGGGGAGTGTGTGTGTGTGTGTGTGTGTGTCTGTGCATGCATGCACACACGGGTGTTCAGGGGTTCCTGCAAAGAAAGCCCCCTCGCTGGTCAAATCAACTGCGTCCTAACTGGGGCCCCCAAGTCAGACCGTTTCAGCCGAGGGGTGCTTCCAGGCAAGGCCACTTTGGCAGAATGCTCAAAAACAACGGTATTGCCCAGTGGTCTCTTCCGGCGTCCCACAAACAGCGGTCGTTCTCAGCCTCTTTTCTTCCTCTCTGCAGATGCCCGACATTGTCAAAGCGGTCGCCAACTGCAGCTACAATCAGCTGGTGGAGAAAATCATTTTTTGCAAGCAGTCGGAAAACAGCGAGCTGATGGCGGAAGGTGAGCGGCCAGCTCCAGCCTGGCCAGAGGAGTGCGACATGGCCCCAAGCGCAGGCTGTGGGCCCCTCCAGCCGGCAAGCGGGGCATCGGGACCACCCTCATCGACCGGACTTGCCCCCCCTCCCCCACCGACACATGGTATTTGTTGTCCTCCTCAGGTTCGGTGGCTGAGCAGTTCCTCAGCAACACAGCCACACAGCTGACGTACCACGGGTTGTGCGAGCTCACCTCCTCAGTCGAAGAAGGGGAGCTGTGCGTCTTCTTTCGCAACAACCACTTCAGCACCATGACCAAACACAAGGTATCCCTCTAGGGAAAGTTGGGGCCCGGAAGGTTGTGACCCTTGATCCTGTTCCCCCAAAAACGGCCCAGCGGCTCCTTCCTCCCCCCCCCCCCAGGGCTGCTTTGCCTCGGCTCTCCGTGCCCAGAGGAGCATTTGTTATGCCAGGCTGCAGCCTTGTGCGTTTTAAGGAAGGTCTTGTAGTTTCTGATGTGCTTTTGAAGAAGGCCGGGGAGGCGGGGGGATTAGCATCACGAATGCCCGCACCCAAGCCGTCCATTTATATATTCACATTTCCCTTTGTGGCTTTTGCTGATCTGCTTTTTCGCGTCAGCGCCGTCTGCACCCGCCACGTACAGCCAATGAATTATTCAGATCTCGTGCCTCGTGCGCGCTCCGTCGTTTTGAACGCCTCCCATATGAGTTCAGATGTGAGCCATGGAGGAAAAGACGGGATTTATTAATTTTTTAATCATTCCAGGTGGTTTGACATTTCTGTGTCATGAACTGTCCTGGTACTGTCACCCGCCTATTGGGGGAACAGCTGGGTGAGGCAAGGTGGAACCACGGCGTGGCCGTACCCCCGTGGAAGGCCTGCTCGCCCTCCCCCCCCCAACAACAGGTCCTGCTCAAGCGACTCTCTTATCCTTCCGTGGCCTGCGCTGGTTGTAACTCCTGGCGGTGGCGGTGGTGTGTGTGTGTGGCCGGGGTGTGTGCGTGTCTAAGGCCTTTCTTTGCCTTTAGGGGCAGCTTTACCTTCTGGTGACCGACCAGGGTTTCCTGACGGAAGACAAAGTCGTTTGGGAGAGCTTGCACAACGTGGACGGAGACGGAAACTTCTGCGATTCGGAATTCCACCTCCGGCCTCCGTCGGACCCGGAGACCGTCTACCGGGGGCAGCAAGACCAGATTGAGCAGGTGAGGGGGGGCCTCCCGCCCAGGGATTGCGCACCCCCTTCCCATGGGGCGGGTGTCTGGTCTCACCTCACTTGGGTTCTCCTGAAAGAGTTCTCGATGGTCCTCTCAAGGGCAATGCCCGTTCCTGGCTACAGTTCCCCAAAGCAGAACCTCCTTGAGAAACTGGGGGGATGGGGGTGGGGGTGCCTTCCGGATCGGGTGCGGGTTCGAGAGCCGGAGTTCTGCGGCCGATGCAAGGCCAGGCCGGCTTCTTCCTTCCAAGGAGGAGGATAGTAAGGTCAACCGTTGTGCTTCCCTGGAAGCATGCGGTACCTGTGGGGCACCTGCCTTCCCCTCTTGGCCACCCGTGAGGGTACCCAAAGAGCCCTGTGGGGCTGGGGCTCTGGGGTTGGGGGCGGGAGGGCTACCAGAAGCACCATCCCATCTCGGGGTCTGTGTGTGTGTGTGTGTGTGTGTGCATGGGGGTGGGGGAAGGAGGAGGAAGGGGGGAGGCAGGCTGGCTCCAGGTGGGCAGGGGGTGGCGGGGGGGAGAGGGCGCCTTCCCTGACGGACGGTCTTTCCCTGGCAGGACTACCTGATGGCCCTGTCCCTCCAGCAAGAGCAGCAGCAGCAGCAGCAGCAGCAGCACCACCAAGGCCTCGAGTGGGAGCAGCTCCCGGAGGGGATCAGCGACCTGGAGCTGGCCAAGAAGCTCCAGGAAGAAGAGGACCGGCGCGCCTCCCAGTACTACCAGGAGCAGGAGGAGGAGGAGGAGGCCGCCGCCGCGGCCGAGGCAGCAGCCACGGCTGCCACGGCTGCCCAGGCCCAGGTCAGGCTCTTGGTGCCCCCCCCCCCGGGGTGGTGGTGTTTGTGCAAGCATCTCTCTCGCTCTCTCTCTCTCTCTCTCTTCACGGAGGAAGGGCTGGAGCTCAGCAGCACCGGTGGCTCTGCTTCCAGAAGGTCCAAGCAGGCTCCGTGGTGGTGCGGATGCCTCCCGCACTCTCCTCCCCCCCCCCCGCCTGGCCGGGCACTGCTTCTCCTCTGACAAAGCCCTTGCAAGCTTGCACTTCTACTTGCGATGAAAGTAGGGAGAGGAACGCCTGCCATTAGATCAGGATCTTTCTTGGGGGAGGGGGGGAGGGGCCTTTTTGGCTTAAGGTGCCACAGGATTCGTGTGCTAGTTCACAGAGCAGGCGTCAGAATCCAAAAGAGGTGGGGGAGACACACGCACACAGGCCAAAAGCCCTGGCAGGCATTCTGGAGCAGATGTGGCAGCGAGGGTGGTGCTTTCCCCACCCCCCACCTCCCAAGTCAGAAAGGTCTTTGGGCGCTGGCTGAGGAGGCAGAGGGTGGGAGTTCAGCCCCCACCCCATGGTGCCTCTGTGCGAGGGGTTGGAGTCAGTGGTCAAGGAGTGGGAGGGGTGTCCCTTCCAGCCCTCCTGCAGTTCTTCGAAGGAAGTTTGTCCTGCCTGCTGCCTGGCTCCCTTTCCCAGCCTGGGGGCCTCTGAAAGCTTTGCTGGCCTCTGGCCTGGATGGCCTGCCTCTGGGGCCGTGGTGGTGGTGGTGGGGGCAGTATCCCCTCCCTTGCAGGCCAGACGGAGATGGTCGAGCAGAAAAGCATCGCCCTCTCCTTTCTCTCTCGGCAGCAACCGCAGGGCGCGGCCTCTCCGTCCCCTGGCCAGCCGTCGGCTGTGGGCAGCGAGCGGAAGCGGAAGGAGCCCCGGGAGAAGGAAAAGGAGAAGGAGAAAGAGAAGAACAGCTGTGCCATCCTATAGCGAGGGGAGGGGGCGAGGCTCTGCCTGGACCCACGAACACGCCCTTGACGCCTCCAGCAAGGAAGCCTCCGGAGGGTCCCCCGTGCCACTGGTGTCTGCGATGAGAGCTACCGAGGACGGAGAGGGATGCAGCGGTGCCCCTGAGCTTTTCCAGACGGGGGAGTCTTGAAGCTCCAGGGAGAAAAAAACAGGACTCCTTGTTTTTGTGTGTGGGGTGGATGGGGGGTCGTTGAAGGACACATGGCACCATGGGGACATTGATAACCGGGGAGCTTGGTGAGGGGGTACCGGAAGGAGCTGCAGGGCTTTTGGGCTGGTGGCCAGAGAGGCAGCTTTCTCCTGGCTGCCTCCGGGCATCTCTGCGGTTGAGGTGCTCCAGGGCAAAAGGCCCGCGGGAAGGGGATTTGGTGCTGGGTGCCCTGGAAGGGACGGCGTCCCGGCAGAGGGAAGCTTCAGAAATGGAGCCTCCTCCTCCTCCTCCTCCTCCTTGAACGGAACCATGGCCAGACCTTGGCCGTTCAGCTCGGCCCCTTCCGTTCCAATGGGGCATCATGTCGGAGACCCGACTGGAGTGGTTCTTTTCAGGACCTCGCTCTGCGCAGGAGAGACTGACCAGCAAGGAGCTGCCCGTGACAGGACGTGGCATGGAACGTGTCACCCGGCACCCGGCCCAAGCCCCTTCTGGGAGGTTTGCCCACATGCCTTACGAGGATGATGAGCAGGAAGACGCGTTGGTCCACAGCCACCCAGCTCCAAAGCACTCCACCACCACCTCCAGCGCCTGGAAAGGGCTCCCCAAGGCCAGCTTCGGGCCCGCTTGGTGACGCTGGTCCAGTGGTCCCGTCGGCCTGAGCTGGCAGAGCTGTTGGTGAAGAAAGTGGACGGCCAGCATCGTCCGGAAGGGCGGTCACTCCCTGGTCCTCTCTCATGCTCTGAGGCTGCGCCCGTGCCAGCATCTGCTGGTGAAGGGTGTCCCTGGACTTGGTGGGGCTTTGCTCCTTGGTTGACGTAGGTCTGGGGTGACGTGGAAACCCCTCCACCCCCCACCCTGGTTGGGAACACTGGCTCAGTAAGACTTCTAGGGAACCAGGATTTTTTTTTAAATAAATGGCAGGCTACCAAGCACCGTGCCCCACATCCTCACATCTGTGGGCAGCTGACGTGGAGCCGTTGTTGAACTTTCCAGTTTGCAGGACCGGGGACAGGACGCCCCGGTTTTCCTCACCTGAGGGGCAGGGCATTCATCCTTTGGGTAACTTTTATCGATTTGTCGATGCCTCTGACACAGTGTGCTGCACTTCATCAAGCAAACCTCAAGCGGTGGCAGATAATCGGTCGGTGTGACAATCTAGTTTGCTGTTCCGGAAGGCGGTGACTCCACATCTCCTTGAAAACTCGAGGTTCGAACTCGTTCCTTTGCTTTGATCTGGGAGTTCTCTCTTCCCTCTGGGAGCCTCATCTTGGTCAGTCATTGGGGAAAGCGGTTCCTGACGCCGTTCCATCTTGTTACTCCTTGGTGTCGTCTCCCTGAGGGAGGGGCGCGGATTACGGAGAGCTCATGTCCAGAAGCGGATTCTCAGATCATTTCCTCGAGAGATGGTCAGTCGTTTTCTGTCTGCTGCTGCTGGCCTGGTTTGTACGTGTGTGTGTGTGTGTGTGTGTGTGTGTGTGTGTGTGTGTGTGTGTGTGTGTGTGTGTGTGTGCGTGTGTGCGTGCGTGTGTGTGTGGGTGGATGTTTCCGTGTACTTGTGCCCTTGAAAGACCGAAATAATTGCCTTCCACCGTTCGCCTGAAATGCCAAATGGTTTCTGCCCAGGGTGTTCAAATACGGAACAGAAACGGTGGCTTGATTCAGAGCTGAAGTGAGCTTCTTTCCTGTTACAATTTAATGACGTAAGGAGGACCGCTTGCATCTCTTCTACGTGTCCATATCCTCCGTCTGTCTTTCAGAAAAAAATGTGCCATCTCATATTCTTATAACCTTAGCACGTATGTTTACTACAGAAGTTATTGTTCAGCTTTTTTGTTGGGTCAAAACCAAACCCCATTGAGATGTTTGTTTATCTGGAGGTCTACCGTCTGCTGTGTTTAATACACTAACTGTGGACGGGACCCCCACCCCCCAAAACCAGCACCCCCAGGGGATGAGGCCTGGCCCCACTGCCCTTTTCTCGTCTTGCTTGCTTGATGATGGACTCAGGACCTCCAGGGACCTTGGCGGGTAAGCTCTGCTCCCTCTCCTTTGCGCCAGTGCTATGAGGGTGCTGAAGGGCTTTGTGTATGTGTGTGTGTGTGTGTGTGATGCTGTGGCACGTGGCGTTTTGGGATGCTCCGGCAGCAGCATCACCAGTGGCTCCTCAGGATCAGGCGTGGCACCCCCCCTCTCTCACATCTCTTGCCCAAGCCGGCTTCTGCCAGGAGCCCCCTGGCTCTGCGGTCCGGCCACTTCTTCTGGGTCATACTTGGACGGGTAGTTCCGGGTAATCCTAGGCTAGCCAGTGTCAGGAAGAGCCCCGTGGGTACCAGCGGTGCTGTGGGAGCAGGGAGGAGGAGGAGGAGGAGGAGAGGGCCTCTTTTGCCCCCCGGGTGGACACCTTGAGGCAGGCAAGGAGCTGGAGAGTAAAGCCAAGAGCCCTGTGCCTTCTGCTCTCATCGCAAAAGGTCTTCCGGACCCTTCTTCCAGCGAGCTTAGTGGCTGTAGGCCCAAGGGAAGGACGCCGAGGAAGAGACCTCTGCGTTGACCGATGATGGTGGGTGCTGAGTTACGTAGAAGAGAAAAAGGGCCACGCCGTTGACTGAAGACGGTGCAGGTTTTCGTCCAGCGACACACCATCACTCCAGCACTGCCAAATACTTTTGTAGTTTTGTATCTTCCCAAGCACGTCGGTGTGTAAGGAGTGGCTTGGAGAACAAACCTCCATTGCCCTTAGCTGTTTCTCAAAACTTCCTCTCCCCCTGCCTCCTCTTGGGTCGTTCTTCTGTCCCCAGGGAGAGTGACAGCTTGGATCCGGCGTGTGTGTGTGGCCCCTCGCATAGGCCTTTTCTCCACTGGCAGGAGAGCTGTGAGTGTTGGATGGGAATCAGCCGCACCATCGGCTCCCCCACCTGCATCCCAGGGATCAACCCCTGCCAAGCGCCCACCCTGCGGCCCAGTCTCAGCTGCTCCCTAGAGCAGGGTCCCCTCCAGCTGGTGGCCCCGTGGCTTCTGCCCTTTCGCTTCCTTGGGAGATCTCAGACCCGAGGCCGGCCACCTGCCCAGATTTTGCAAATCGGACCCTTCGCATGAGTTGACACTGTGATTCCCCTCCCTTGCTCACTCTCCCGTTAGATCCTGTCAGCGTATTTGGGTGGCTTGAGCTAACCACTGTTGCCATTCTCACTGTTTTCTGTCTGATTTTATATATCTGTCTAGAGATATATAGATATACACATGCACACATATAAAATGTATTTATAATTTTTGTTAGTCCTAAGTGACTTTTCTCATCAAATAATAATAAAGCCCTATCTCAACTTCTAACAGTGTCTTGAGGATTTTAGTGAAGAACCACAAAAAGGAGCCGTCCGGGTTGCCTCCTGTTGCAGGGCACCTGCAATGTCACTGCATCAACCCCAGGCAGGAGAATTTTGAACAGGGGAGGAGGCAGCCGAGCTTCTCCTGCAGGGAGTTTGCCATCAAGGAGGTTAGACTGTTCTCGGGGTGAGGGTGCATGGGTTGCAGGAGATGTGCCGCCACGCCACACCTGGATCCAAAGTCAGATGGGCCCTTCGACGGGCCAGGGAGGTGTAGGAACATGGGTGCGTCTTCAGGCTGCACACGTCCTGTAACTCTCCAGCCCAACTCTTCTTATGATAATAATCTTCAGACTGGAGCTTCAACGGGGGGGGGTGGATGCAGAAAAGTACTACACGAAGCAGAGATGGGAGAAGCCAGCTGCAGAATGCTTCCCGGTGGGCCAAACTAATGTGCAGATATTGTTTAGGTGTAAAAAGCCAAAGCAGGGTGGGGGTGGGGGCTTTGAGAGAGTCCGCCAGGGAGGCCCAGAAAACCACTTTGTGGATGGAGGGGGTGGGGAGCCACGGGCAGGAAATGAGACAAGGACCATTTGCCTCTAAAGGAACATTATTGCAAAAAAAAAAAAAAAAAAAAGCTATGTCACTGTAGTCGCTGGCTCAGGTTGGGCTATTTTTTCTTCCAAAAAATGCGGATACATTAAATGGAAAGCAAAATCTCCACGAAACCTCTATATTTGAAGGCGGTGGTTCAGCAGCAAGAAGGGCGAAGGCCTTCCTGTGCTCTTCTTGGCAGGCTTTCCCCAAGTGTCTGGGGGGGTTGCCTCAGAGAGAGAGAGAGAGAGGCGCGTCATCTTGGAGAACAATTTCAGAGGTTCCGTGTCCTCTCTCCCCACGGCCCAACGCTGGAAAGCTGCCTCGTTGCCCCTGGTCCTGGCCGATGATGTCCCCAAGCACGTGGCAACAGAATCCAAGTGGCCCGTGGCCTTGGGTTCCTTGAAGAAACAGAGGTGTTCCCTCTTCCCAAGCCCTCCCAACGGAAAGGAAAGGCCTTCTCTGGATGCCTCTCCCAACGGAAGCTCAACTGCACAGGAACTCCACAGGGGTGTCCCTGCTCCCAAGAGGTTTCCATCCTCGTGGAAAGCGGGACGTCGTCTGGAGGCCTTGCTCGGCTCTTCCTGTCAGATCCTCTGGTACGATCCTGGGGGCCTCTTTTGGTCGTTGGGCTGCTGATGCCACCTTTTCATAATAAATAGTCCTGCTTTTCATAATAAATAGTCCTGAACCGTGGTGTTCCTTGGTCATGATTTTTAGCAAGCGCTTCGTGTGTGTGTGTGTGTGGGGGGTCCTTCCATTCTCTAGCCCCTCAGGTGCTCCTTGGGGGTCAAAGGGAAATGGAGCCGCCCATGCGTGGCAAGGCTGCTGCAGTCCAAGGGGGCTCTCCGAGAGGAGGAGGAGGAGGAGGAGGAGGAAGTGATCCTGCACAACACACACGCTCGGGCGCGAGGAGAAGCAAACGCACCTCTCGTTTCCTTGCGCAGGAGTGGCGAAGGCTGGCGTCACTCGGGCACGATGTGCACCCGCGCGGAAAGAAGACCAAAGCCGCCGGGCTGTATATGAAGATTTATTTCAAAAGGGTACCTAGGCTGGGAGACAGGTCCACTCGGTGTAATAATGTCTGCAAAAATAGGTTACATAATACTCAAGAGATGAAACCACCAACTTTATTCTCTACACTTTTGTAAAAGCCTTGGGAAATTGGGGGGGGGGAGGAGGTGGTGTTTGATGTACAGCTTAGAAACTGGTGTGTTTTGTGTCAGCATCTCGTTTTCCAGCCTGACATCACGGAGGAGCAAAGGCAGGCAAGTGAAAACGACCAGGTACAAAACGAGGCCTCTTTTTACGGCACTGAGACCTTCTGTTCCCATCGGGTTCCACAGTGCCTAGAATGACCCGGGGGTGGGGGGAGGCTCACCAAATTAAAAAAAAAAGTGCAGGAAGCTATTCCAAAACCCAACCTCCTATCAGAATTAAAATGCCCCCAAAAGAGAGGGAAAAGAATTATATTTAAAGAAAGGACAAAAAAACGTTTTCTTCACTAAGGCTTTTCGTTCACCCGAGAGTCTTCTTCCAATAAGTTATCTGGACACCAAGGTGCAGGGAGGGTGCTGGGCCTCAGAATCGCCGCGGTGGCCCCCCCTTGAACTGCTTAAATCCCGAACCACTTCCCCGTGGCATGGAATTGCCCGCGATCTGCACGACTCTATTGATGGGCGAAGAGTTACTGGGAAACAAAGGGGAAAGAGAAACAGGAGGTTACATTTCCGAACCAGATGGCAGCCCTCCGAGACTAGACATGGGGGGGGGGGCTGAGCCAGGCAAAAGGTCCCGCTCCAGATTCAGAGGCTGCAGCAGGGAAAGGGGCAGGCATCGAGGCATCCCAGAGAGAGACCTTGGCCCTGGCCCCGTGCAGAAGGCCTTCCCCAATGACCCCACAGAGGAGACGGCTGGCAAAGCAGCAGTGGCGCGACAGGCGCTGCTGAGGTGTGCTGCTGCTATCGGGAAGGCCGTCAGGGAAAACCCTCTCGGTGGGGAGGAACCTCCTCAGAATTTGACTATTCCTTTTTTCCTGGACGGCCTTTGTTTTATCAGGTGCCAGGGAGGAGGTGCCTTCCTCTCGGACTCCCCAGAGGCCATGCATTTGCCATCTGGCTGAGAACAGGAGGCGGGTATCTATCGGTCTTAAGATCCGGTCGGCCACCTCCCTTCAGAAGAGGCTGGGCTCATGTCCCCCCCCCCACCCCACCCCACCCCACCCCCACAAGGTGGGCACCACCCCGTGAGCTCCCCTGCCCTTATGGATCCACCTGCGCAGGCCGAGGAGTGGGGGAAAGGCTGGCATATTCCCACCGTAATCAGAGCCAGCCTGAGGGCGCCGCTGGGAAATGGCGGTGGGTTTGGCATCTCTGGTGCTTGGGAGGGAAATGCAGGAGGAAGCCACGAAGGGTACCTCGAATGAGGGGACATCATGCCGCCTCCTGCCCGGCTGTCCCCCATCCTCCTGGAGTCATGGTAGCTGCTCCCCTGTGAACTCGGGCCGTGCCATTCTTTCCGTGGACCGGCGTCGCGTCCGTGCCGCTCAACCACATGGCGGCGGTCTTCGTTATAATGCTGCGGAAGAAAAGGAAGCCCTTGTATTTCAGTCACGGAGAGGCCATCCCATTGGGAAAAAAAAAGTCTTGGTGGCTCTGGAGTCAAGAATTTCTTCTGAGATCCTGCCTCTGGACGTGCGCCGTTCGCTCCCTGCCCTGAGAGATCCTGTTCCAAATGCAGTCTCTCCACAAGTCACAGGCGCCAAGCCACTCACAAGGTCAGAGGCCAAACGTGGCACCCCTGTGGCTTTTGGCGTGGCAGCCGGCGTTCCCTGGGCTCTGGAGTCACCTGGCTTCTTCTCATCCACAAAACATGGGTGGATGGAAAGGAAATGGGCTCCACTCACCTGCCCGCCGCCGCTCCCTCGCTCCATCACACCCCGCTCGGCTTCTCGGCCTCCATAGCCAGAAGCACCGCTACGGCTTCCCGTGGGGGCCCCTCTCACGGCGTGGCCCGAGACCTCTCGGCCAGACCTCTCTGGCCTCTCTCTAGGAAAAGAAACAACAAAAGGCCGTTTCAGTGTTGGAAGAAACGACACTCTAGACTGGAAAGCGGGGGGGGGGAGGGGGGAGAGAGGGAGCAGCAGGGAAGGGCTCTATGCCCTGCGTTTCGTTTGTAGTGCTTGAAGGCGGCGTCTTAAAACGGGACTTCTGTCGTCTCTCCCTGAACTTCAAAGCACCTCCTGAGAGCCCAAGTGACGTGCCCGAGTCGGGAAGCAGCAGGGAGCCCGGGCCACCGCCCCCTTCCCTCTCCAAGGGAGAGGTGTGCGTGTGTGTGTGTGGGGGGGGAATGGGCATGTGTGGAAGAAGAGCCCCCACCCCCACCCCCACCCCACCCCTTGGTGGTTCACCTGGCATCTCGCTTGTCGGGATTGATGGCCCCGTCGCCCTTCCAGGAACTCTGCCGGGAGGGGTTGGGCCCGGCTTCTCGCGGGTGTCGGCCGTGGGGGAGGTCCGGCCGGTCCTGGATGATGACCGTCCTCCGCTCGTCCCGGTCGGCTCGTGATTCCCGCCGGTCCGCCTCCCGGAGCTCGTTGCGGGGCTGCGGGGGCTCGTTTCTTCTGGAGTCAAAGTTTTTGGGGTACCTCTCGAACCCTGGCTCCTCCCGCCTTGCCGTCGGCCGGCTCTTCTTCCCTTCACCTTGGTTGACGAATCGCTCCCGCCTGGGCCAAAAGGCAGGCATGGCTTTAGTTGACCCACTGCTCCCCTCACGTGTGGCCCAGGGCCGCTGCAGAGGGCCCAGGGCACTTCAGGGCTCAAAACCCAACCCACCCCACACCCCACCGGCCTTCAGCAGGGACCCAAGAATACAGACTAGACCGGGGGGGGGGCTGGCTGGTAAAAGCCCTCCATTGCTCCAGCCGGTGCCTAGTGGAAAGCCTTGTGGCAGGGAGGTGGGCCTCCTGAGGTGACCCACTTCCCTTCTTACCAGAAACAGGCTGAGGGGTCGTAAGGCCCAATTCAGGCCAGCCGCCAGCCCCACCCGTGTTGGCAGAGAGGCAGGGGCGAAGGAGGCACCAAGCCAGGCCGGTGGATTCGCCTCAACCCCTGGGAGCCCCCTCAACCCTGCAGGAGGCAGGCCTGCCTCGTGCCAGAACCCCCAGCCTTCCCAAAGCAAGAGCCCCGCTCACTGGAAGGGCACCAAGTCTGCCTCTGCCTACTACGTTCTGGTCATACGATCCTGTTCAAAATCCAGCTGAGGTGTCACGTTACACGGGCGCAAATGTGCAGGGCAGCCAAGTACTCCCATAAAAAACGGGCCAAAAGGCTTCGGGGACAGCCCTTCCCCAGCTACTGCGGGGGCAACCTCCAGTTACACACAGGTCAATGTGGTGCGACGTGATTTTGGCCGGTCCCTGTTCCTACGGCGGCGAGCCCTCCCTACCTGTCGAAGGAAGACGACGGGACCGCCGAGCCTCCGTCCGGGTAGCGCCCTCGGTCCCGGTGGTCAAAGTCACTGAAGCGGTTCTGCTGGCGACCGTATTCCGAGCCGTGGGCAAACCGCGTCCCCGTGTCCATGGCCATCTTTTTGTTTTCGTTCCAGTAAGGCTCATCTCTCCTGGGGAGACGGGGGGGGGGAGAGAGAAGCAAGCCAGTTGGGGGTGGGTCGGCTGGTGGGGCTCGGCAAGGGCTCTTGGGGCCAGCCGGTGCCTGCCCGCCCTCTCTCGGCTCCAGAGGGCGCCTAGGGCAAGGCCGGGCTGCTTTGCCAACGGAACTGGCCCTACCTGTGATCCACGTCACGCGGGCGCTTCAAGGAATTCCTTTTCTCCTGCTCGTAACGAAGCTGCTGCTGCTGACGCCGAAGCTCCTCTCTCTCTCGGGCAATCCGCTCGGCTTCCTTGCGGCGCTCCTGGCCAGAGAGGAGGGGCCGTTAAGGGGCAAAAGAGACAGCCAGCCGGTCGGCCACTGACACGCATCCCCCCGGGAGAGCCCAGGAGGAGAGGCTTTGTTTCAGCAGGTGGGTTCTGGACGCCCATACGCAAGCAGGCCCATGCACGGCTGAACGCCCACACCAATGGGGAGCGAACCCTTGGCAGAGATTCCCGGAGGCTCCTGCGTCGACAGAGCTGCATGGCCCAGCCCGACCCCCCCCCGTGAACCCCCTGCCCCCTGGGGCTCCAGAGGCCACTAGGAGCGACTCACAGCCCCCCCCCCCAAGGGTTGGCTTGATGGAGGGCGTCCCACCTGCTCAATCCGGATGCGTTCCCTCTCCAGGCGCTCCCGCTCCATGCGCTCCCGCTCCAGCTTCTGCCGCTCAATCTCCAGCCGCTCCCTCTCCCGCTGCAGCCGCTCCCGCTCCTCCCGCTCCCGCATGAGACGGATGCGCTCCCGCTCCCGACGCTCCCGCTCGGCAATCTCCCTCCGCCTGCAAAAGGGGGCGGCGTCAGGGACCAGGCAGCGCTGGGTGGGGCGGCGGCACAGGAGCCTCCAAAGCTGAGAGCCCTTTCTGGGCCCCAGCAGGTCACTGAGAAAACTGGTAGGACAGGGCTGGGTGGGGGGGGCCCAAACAGGTCACTCTCCTCAAGATTAGCTGGGCAGGATCCCTGCACTCCTACGAGCAAGAGAGAAGGGTCCCTCTGCCCTTGGTTGGGCTGCGGTGCACAACCTTCCTGGCTGCCGGCTACAGCAGACGGTGGCCGCCGCAGGACGAGAGCACCTGGAGGGCCACAAATGCCCTCCTCTCAAGGCGGCAGAGGCCCCGGCAACGCGTCTCGAGTGAGAGCATGAAATTACTCCCAGAGAGCCCACCTGAGGGAGGAGGCGCTTCTGACAAGGCAGCCACCATCAAAAACTGTGCTGCCAATTTGTCTCACTTTCAGCCTCTCCTGCCTAATACTGTTGTGCATCATCGTTTCTGCAGACCTCTTGCATGCCTGCAGGGCCACCCTCATCATCTTTCTAGTTCGGCTGGCAACTGATACCCGTCCTCCATCTCACAACCCTTGAGGCCACACAAGGGCCACCCTCGCCTGAAGCTGGAACCATACGGTCCCCATTTACCACCACCACCACCACCCCATTCGTACACCCTTGAAGCCTTGGGTGGTGGCTCCTGCCCAGGTTTGCTCTTAACACTAAGCCTATGCCATCCACAGGACGGTCAGAGAGGTAGATCCTGGCCCGATGGCCTTGAGGAATGGCCCCACTCCACCCCTGGGGAGCCGCGAGAGGTTCAGAAGGGCCGCCGTGTGCTGGGCCCGGGGCCTCGGCACTGTCAGCTCACCTCCGCAGCTCCACCGCCCGCCGTATCCGTTCCAGGCGAATGATGTGCTCCCGCACGCGTTGCTCCTTCATCTTCTCGAAAGGCAGAATGTCCCTTCTGCCCCGGTAGTCTCTGAACTTCATCTTATCTTGCAGGAAGCGCTCTTTGTGCCTTAGCATGGGTGGCTAAAGAGAAGGTTTCACAAACACTGGCGTGAGGGGCAGGGTTTCCCAGGAGGACTTCAAGCAAGCAGGGGACTGCCAGCCGGATGAAATCAATCCAGCTCTCCCTTGCCAGTGCCATCAAGAAACAAACAAGAGAGAACGAAGCGACACAGAAACGTTAACAATGAAAAGGAAGGAGCAGCACCCCTATCACCCAGGCCCTCGGCAAGGGGACAGAGGCATCGCTTGATGTTCCACCCAGGTCTATCGAGCTTGGCGTTGTCACTGGGATAACCGGAACTGCCTCACTGGTTTCCACCTGGCATCTTGTGCTCAAATGGTGCTTACATGCTACTATGAAGCAATGCCTGTCCCCTTTTGTGGGGGAAATAGAAAGGCGGGCTGGGCTGGAGGAAGGCTTCCTCCCCCTCCCCCTAGCCATGTTCTTTGTCCAGAAGGCCTGCCCCCCAGGAGGCGGAGGGGGAATGGCAGTGGCTAGACCCTCCCGAGCCTCAAAGCCGGAAGGAACCCAGTGTTTCATGGAGTGCGGCCTCTGTCAAGGAGGCCAGGTGGGGAAATGAAGTCCCAGCCTTTGGCTGCACAGCCAGACCGTGGTCCAGCCCTTTCGTGGCTCCAGGGCCCAGTCCCAACCTCGGCCACCAGGGACAGGAGAGGCCCCTCCCCCCTACAGCTGCCCAGTCAAACAGCTGCTGCTTGGATTCTCTCCCCCCCCCCCGGTGCAGAGCAAGACTTACTTTCTCAAACCTCCCCCTTCTTATCGGCCTGGTGTGGATTTGGTCTCCTTTGGTTTGGTCCAACACCACCATGTGGCTTGGGCTTTTTACACCTTCAGAAGAGAAGGAGGCGGGCGCTTTAGAGTCAAGCGAGATACGTGGGTTTGAAAATCAGCGGTTCTAAAAACAGCAGGTAAACTACCTGCACTAAATCCAACCCTCCCTTCCTCCCACCCCACCCCTCCACAGTGCTCGGGGGGTGGGGGGGCAGGTGCCTGGGTGCAAGGCGTACTCATTCGCTTCTTCTCCTCTGAGGTCTTGGCCGGGTCCTGGCGAGGGCTGCTGGATCCAGTGTCACTTTTCTCCTCTTTCCCTTCTGGCCTTTTGGCATCCTTGCCTTCTTTTTTCTCACATTTGTCAGATTTCTTATCTTCCTTTTTGGAAGGAGTCCTTTTGGGGGAAAAAAAGAAAGAAAGAAAAAAGGGGTGAGAAACTGGTTTCCCGAGAGACTGGGCTTTTTAAGGAGAGAGGATGTGGCCACGGAGAAGAAGACATTTGCCCTCTTGGCCTGGAATGAGCGAGCTCCGAGGCAGGCGCGCGCTCTCACCTGCTCACTTTGTCGCTGGAGGTGGTCTTCTTCTCTCCAGGATTCCGGCCAGAGCCCGATTTCTCATCGCTCTCCTTCTTCAGCTCTTTCTTGGAAGGATCCCCTTTTACCTGCAAAGAGTGTGTGGGTGTTTTTTTTTTTAAAAGATGGTACATTATGTATCAACACTCCCCCTAGACGTACTGTCATGCTGTTCTCTAAGCGATACACGCTGTCGCTTTGTGCTCAGCAAAACCTACTGCACACTCCTCAGTTTTCCCTTCAGACGTGTCTCCCCCCTTCCCCTCTTTCTGTTGGTACAACCACCCCCACCCCACCCCCGGTTTGGGAAGGAGCCTTCGGGTACCAGACGGCGTTTTCCCCTCCCCCATCAAACCGCAGAACAGCCTCCTCCCACAACCAAGCACGAGGCACACCATCTGCCCCCCCCCACCTCACCCCGTCAAGCCCAGCCCACCTTCTAAAACTGCTCCATTGTGGACTATCAATCCCAATCCAACCCCACTCCTAAAAGCCAGGCCAAGCAAAGCAAGATTCCTGGAGGCCCCCCCCAGTGGGCAGGGACCGGGTAGAGAGAAAGGGCAAGCGGGCATTAGGCACAGAATCCAAAAAGGATGGAGCTGGACGGTCCCTCTTCTAAGGCCATCCTGTCCAAACTCCTGCTCCACCCAGGAAGACAAATCGAAGGCGACCTGCCCGGTGGTGGTCCAGATTCCTTTTGAGTGCCTCCAGCATGGCTGGAGCACCCACTACCCCCAATCCCCAGGTCATGAGTTCCCCTCACAGATTCCTCCCCCCCCCCGATATTCAGTCAAAATCTAGGCTCCCGCAGCTTGAGCCCACTGTTGTATCAGCTGCATGTCCAGGACGATGGAGGACAGATCCTGATCCCTCCTCTATAGTGCACGCTCTTTCGAGTCGGAAAAGGGCTCTCCTGCCTCCCCAACAGCCTTTCCTTCAAGCGCCTCCCTCCTCTCCTCTCCTCTCCTCTCCCTCCCACACCCCCAACGGCTGTGTGTGTGTGTGGGGGATGGCATGCCACACCCACCTTCTCCACAGAAATCTGCTGCCCGTGGAGCTCCGTGCGATGCAGGTGGGCAATGCACCTGGCCACCTCGGTGCTGGACGACATGGTCACGATGCCGTAGCACTTGGCTCCGGGGCTCCGGGCGCTCGTGACCACTTTGGCAGCCAGGACCTAAGAAAAGCAGGGCAGAGACAGAAGTCAAGCACACGTGGGCGCCGTGAGGGTCCGGCACCCTTCCTGAAGGCCCCTTGATCTGGATGCTCCTAGGCTCCAACTCCAGCTCGTTAAGTCTTGCTGGTCAAGGAGAAGGCATCTTTCTTGGTAAGGGGGCCTCCTTGAACGGAGGAAGGGGGGAGTCTTCTTAAAGGTGTCCTGGCCCAGGGGCCCATTCCAGGCAGCTCAGGTCTCCACAGAGGCTCTTTCAACCTCTAGATCTCCTTGCCTGGTAATGGGAAAAGGCTATGAGTTCTCTTTGTTTTGCCTCAGCGTTTCCCCTTCTGTGAAGCACTCCGGTTTTGGTGAGGCAGAGGAATGGACCACGTGTGCTCAGATGGATCCAATCCCACCCTGTACTTATTCGAAGTCTTCCTAGACTGCCATCCCCATGTGGTTTCAGAAGGTGAGAAGAAAAGGTGGAGGAGAGAAGAGAGCGGGCATTCTGGCCCAAAGGCACCCACTGAATCTCTCCCTCGTTGCCTTTCTGAAGCTCCCCGAGATGACCTGGCACTTGGATCTTCAAGGAACATCCCACAAATCCAACAGGCCACCTGGCGCAGCCACAAGCAGCGTGGCTTGCCTTTCACTTCCAGGCGGAGGCGGAGCGGGTGTGAAGGAGTCCTCAAGGGGCCTTCTCCGTCCAGCCCAACCCCACGCCACGTGGAGCAAAGGTGGACTCCAGGCAGCTGGACAGCCGTCTTCTGGGCCTGGAGGCCTGCCTTTCCGTGGCGACGGCCAGTTGTCTTAAGAGCGCTCCGAGAGAGGACTTCTGGTTCCAGCAGGAATGAGCCACCTGCCTTCTGCCCCTCCCTCGCAAGGGACAACAGGTTTTGTCAGGCCGGGGTTTCTCGTTCTTGCTCCCGTGCATCTCTGCGGTCAGGCAACCCAGCAGGGAGCATTTTATACTGTGCTTGCGTTGCTGAGGCCTGGCAGTTTCTGAGACAGATCCAGATTTCCATGGCTATTGCTGCCTCCCATCCAGAAGGCGATGAACTGGCTTCCGTATGGAATGCTGGGGGGGGGGGTGAGGACCCAGCGTAGGAACCATTCCTCCATGGCTCACATGAGAGAACCGAGGCTCTCCAGGTCTTTCCTATACTCCACCCACATCACGGCAAATGATCAATGACACACCTCTCCAGAGGCACTTGTATCACAAACATGGACCCTGGATATTTGGCTGAAGTGGCAACCCAAAATCCTAAGGCTGCACTATGGGTGGTGTAGTTGAGCTGACGGAAGCGTTGGGCTCGCTGAGACATACTAGGGTGATGTTTGCAATGAAAACAATTGACAGGCAGCACACAGAGACACAAATTAAAGAGTACAAAATGTTTCCCTTCTAACAGTTATCTTTTAATAGTCTCTTTCTTTCTGCTGCAAGACAACATGATTGTCAATTGACACACTCATGCTCACTTAATCCAGACCACCGAGAGTTATTCTGGAGAACAGAACGACTGTCACCTCTCAGTAGTGAATGCCGGCCGGCCTGCTCACCCCACCAACGGTCAAGCACATACCTCGGCAAGACAGGCCCCTGAGGGCCGCCGGGCGCCCAGCAGCCAAGCCCCTACCTTGCCATATTTGCCAAAGAGATTCTTCAGGTCCGCAGCTTTTGTGTTGGAGGACAAGCCGCTCACCCACAAGTTCTTGGTCGAGCTGCTGCTGCTCCCGCTGCTTGCGCTGCCTGGAAGGAGAGATGCAGGGTGTGTTTCAGGGACAGGAGGCCCCAGCACCGCCCGGGCAGGACAGAGCCATGCTGGACGTGGGCTTTCCAGAATCCCTTCTACACAAAGGGGACTAGGGAGGGAGGATGCTGGGGATGTGTGTGTGTGTGTGTGGGGGAAGCCTGGCGACCAGCCCAGCAGAAGCACAGACGCCTTTTACAAAGCATTCTACAATTTCCAGGGTGTTTGGGCAGACAAGTGGAAGGAGGATGGGTGCGAATGCCTGCCAGCATCTCCTGTTAAAAGGATGATGGGAAAGACACTTTGCATTTGACACCAAAGTGGACCGCTAGCTCTTGGCCTCTGCTTGCCATTAACATTAATGCATTCATTGCCCTTAGAAGAGTCTGCATTCCACAGACCCTTCTTACTATGACAGCGAGATAGCAGAGCCATCTGGTCACCAATCCCAAGAGAGAGAGAGAGAGATCCTGCTAGATGAGCAGGTCCCAGTCTGGAGTCCCCAGAGCGCCTCAACTCCCCCCCCTCTCTCTTTTTAAAACATGAGGGCCAGGCAGAAAGGACTGGGCAAACCCCTTGCCACCAGCTACGAGAGCACCAACCGAACCGAAGGCATCACCTTTCTCCTCCTTGGAGGCTGTCTTGCTGTCTTTAGAGTCCTTAGTCGAGCTGGATGGAGGAAGACATCAAAGAAAAGTCAACAGGCAGGATTTAATGTTCGAGAATCTTACACTATGAAATTAGTTCATTTCAAAAAAAAAAATGAAAAGGAATGAAAGAAAAGGGGGAGAAAGGAGGGCTGGACTGTTATTTGAGGGAAAGGGGGTTTCCCTTCAGCATTGGCTTCTTGCACTGCTTTTCCCCAAGGTGCCCGAAGAAGATCTAGATTTTTCTGAAAATTTTATTCAGTGGCTATATGTCAATCTTCTCCACATTTCAGGACTGGGATTTGACTTCACTTTGGCGTTTCTTAGATTCGAAAGTTGTTCATTATCATCACAAGGGTACTTTAAACTTGACTATTTAAAAGTAAAAATAAAAATAAAATAAAACTGTGTCAATTCATCAAGGCAAGCAGCAGGACAAAGCATACACGAAGATCCCATTTTCTTTTTTTTTTTTAAAGAAAGAAATTTTAAAAAAAAAAACACACAGGAAACTTAAAGGCCATCAAAACATTTGACAGGCAGGAGGCATAAGAGACTAATTACAAGTGTTTTCTTGCTGCTACCCCCGTAATGGAGAGTATTGAATGCTGGCCGTACCTTAAAGAACTGACATAGAAAGACCAACCTCTTTGCTTGACCAGAGGCCCCAGCAGATGAGGCACCTTTCTTCAAAGTGTCCTTGTCTTTGTCTCCAGATTCTGCCTTCTTGGCGCTTTCTCGGGCCTCCTTCTTCACAGGGTCCCCCTTCACGCTGTCTTCCTTCTTCAGATCTTGAGTGTTCTCGGTCATCTCATAGGCCTTGCCTTCCTTCTCCAGGTGCGGAGCCGTGGCCTCTTGGTCCGCTTTGGGCTTGCTTGCTTCTGAATCTGCAATTTTCAGATTTTTACCTGTTTCGAGAAGGTCATCCCCATCAAAATCCAGAGTGATGGCATCTTCGGCCTGGATTGTTACCGATATGTTATCGTCCTCCGCTTCTTTCACAGACACGTTTGCTTCCATCTCTTCGTGAGCCGAGTGATCTGCCTCAGCTAGACTCTCTTCTGAAGGAAGAGGCTTAGATACTTCTTGTGTACCATCACCAGAACCTGCTTTATCTAAGAGGATTTAATAGGAATAAATATGGCAAAACAAGAAGTTTAAACATTTTCATACGCACAAGCTAGAAGAGAGAGGACCTAGAAAATACAATGCCAGTTATTAGAACTGATGGAACGTTAGGGGAGAAAACATAAAGGGCACCAACACATCAACCAATCCTTTACCCAGGGTCACTCCGTCTTCAGGGGAAACAAATTCTCTAGAGCAAAACACCCGCTCTCAAGAGGAGGCGAGAATCAAGCGGGAGGACACCTCTTCTTCTGTCCGAGGGTCTGCCTTCCAATGCTGCCATGAGGGGCCAAGGGAACCCCTCTTCCAAGCCCGACCGCAATGGGCAGCTTTCGTCAATGCTCCCGCACTTCCATTTTACAAGCCTGGGGGTGTGTGTCTTCCGGGGTCCTTCTGGTGGACCTCCCCCCGCCCAATCAACCACCTAGTCTTTCACGACGGGCAAGTCCTGTCCGTTCCCTTCCTTCTCTTGGTCGCCAGAGGCTGCCCGTTCTTCATGCAGAAACGCAAGCCAGCGCTTACGGAGGGGCTGTGGCCTTCATCCAGGATCCATGAGGGAAGCCCTCTCGTCCCGATCATCAGCACCGCCACCAGCGGTCTGTGGCGTTTCCACGGAGTCTGTCGTGGGTTCCCTGGCTAGGGCCAAGTCTGTCACTGACACTCACAGGGTTTCCGTTGTTCCGCTGGAGCCAAAACCTTGTCCTGTCCTTGTGCTCCCCGCAGGGAAGGTCCGTCTGCTCTCAGGAGGTCTTCGTTCACAAACCGCTGCGCAGAGGGTGGGTTCCTGCTCTTGCCTCACCCCGCAGAGAAGCACTAAAAGGACGGCGGAACAGATGCATCTTTTCCCTTGCTCCAAAAGCTTTGTTGAAGGCCAGAAAACATGAAGTTGGCAATTGGTGATGGGTGGAAGCAGGCTGTGTTCCATAGTGGGCATAGCTTTCCATTCCATTTCCTATTCCTTCCTGTCAAGTTCCGAATTCTCATCCGGCACCTATCCATTACGGCAGAGAGCGTGCCGTTGTTGAGACTTGCTGGAGAGGCAAGGCTGTGATCCAAGAGGTCTGGGGAGTCCTGTCCCCCCTGGGCCATGAGGAGGAGGGGTGTGCCGGAGTGAAAAATCCATGGAGATCCTTGGGAGGTGCCTGGGGCACTTGAAGCAGAAAAGCTGGCTGAGCAGAGGCCCAGCCCCTGGCCTCGGAGGAGAAACTGACCACCGGCTCAGAAACAAGCCGTTGCACCTGCCATTTGCAAAAGGCAACCTGGCACAGATTAAAACACGGAAAACCACACCAATGCCAAACATACCTCCCTCGTTGTCTTCATCTCCATCCTGGAAATTCAAAGAAAAAACAAATAAGCATTCCAAATTAGGAGTCAGATTAAAAAGAGAAGGCAATGCCATTAATTAAGTCCTGGGCTATACTGGCACAGACTGCAAAACAGGTACCAGCAGACACTGCTTCCTGGACAGCTATTCATGATCTCCAGTTCTCTCCCCCTCCAAACCCCCATGTCTAGCAACTGCCTTTCCAGCCCGAACCCCCAGATTCTGGTGCCTGGAGTAGGAGCCCAGTAGCCACGTTGCCTCCTGGCCTTGAATCCAAGCACCACCACCACCACCTTTCTCATCCGCCTCAGGAAGGCAACTGAAAGGCTCACCTGAGCAGCAGTGAAGCTTTCTTCTTCTTCTGTCCCTCGGAGGTCATTGCCCTAAGAGGCAGAAACAAACCAAGACAGGCTCAAGAAGCTGCCCCGACAACAAAGGCATTGAGGCCAGAGCAGGTGTACAGAGTTGCGCGTCAGGTGCCCAGCCAGTTGGGCCAAAGGCTACGGGCCTGGCTTTTCCCCCACAAGGGAAGAGAGGCCTGGCCAAGAGGCAGGGTGCCTTTGACATGATTCCTACACCCCTGACACAGCTCTGCCTTGTCTCACCTCCAAGAACACAGAATGCCCCAGATAAGCTCCTTGAGGAGCCCTTCGTGGTTCAACCAGCCACACAGCCTAGTCCTGAGCAGCCACCCTTTTAGATTTCTCCCCCCACCCCCGTAATAACACACCAAACAGGTTCCGAGGTCTCAAAAAGCAGCCTGTAATTCAAAGCAAAAAGAAGTGTTACTGCCCCATAGCACTTCAAGTACTCTCTGGGCAGTTTACAATTTAATTATGCAGGCTACACATTGCCCCCCCCCACACCCATTTTACCGACCTCAGAAGGGTAGAAGGCTGAGTCCACCATGAGCCTGCTACCTGGAATTGAACGCCAGGATGTGAGCACAGTTTTAGCTGCAGTGCAGGCATTTAACCACTGCGCCACGAGGCGTCAAAGGGCATTTACAGTTCCTGAATATCCAAGATGCATTCAGCATCCCGTCTGCAACGCCCTTGCCTAGGCAGCCACCCAACTGCTGTATGTTGTCAACAGCCAGGGCCTGACGCTTCTCACTTTTCCCCTTCCTGTTCCCTTGCCCGCTCTGGTTCCAGCTTCCAACCAATGGGAGATATTCTGCCAGTTTGGTCATAGGCCACGCCTTCTGTGCCCCCTTGCCTGAGGGCACCTGCTCGTCCTTGCTCAGAGAGACTTGTCACTCACTACTGCTGCCTGAAGAGCTAGCTTTCTGCTGCTCCCCGCCAGACCATTACATGCCAGGGGCCAGACCACCAGCATGCGGGACCTTGGCCTTCCCATGGACACGTCACATGGCCTCTCCCCACAGCCATCAGGACTTCCCGATGCCAAACCTGTTCGTCTTTAATGGAGCACAAGGTCCTTTCTTTTTGTGACTAGAGGAGACAGATCAACAATCCCCCGGCACTTCCATCACACTCTTCGGTGTACTCAGATGCAAGGCCCATGGGTCAACGGCATTTGCTCTTCCTTTCAGAAAAGGCTCTGACTGAAATGCCATGAGCCCGGAGGCAAGGGCACAGATCCTGCTCAGCTTCCGACCCAATGAAAGCACCATGAGTGTGGAAATCAAGGATCCCGAGAGAGCCTTCTCTTCACCGACTTTTGGAGGTGGCCACCACAGCATGGAGAGGGATTCCAATTGTTTTAAAAACACCACTGGCAAATCAACCAAAGGCAAGGGATGAGCCTGCCAGGCCACCTGGATCTCAACGGACAGGGCTGGCTTCAAGAGATCCCCCCCCAAGCTTTTTGACCACTTAATGCTTTATGCAGTGATCCAAGGAGAGAGAGAGAGAGAGAGAGAGAGAGAGAGAGAGAGAGAGAGAGAGAGAGAGAGAGAGAGAGAGAGAGCACATGAGGGGGGAAGAGGCACAGAAGAGGGGACTGCCACCAGGATGAAGATGAGACAGAGGCAAGGAACACTCTGTGTGAAGACCCCAAACCAGACGCTGAGGCATTCATTTCCATCTCACCGGAGTGGAAATCAGTGGTAACCCATTTCTGTGAGGGCTGGAACAGGACAAAGGGCTGAGCTGTCAAACACAATTTCTTCAGCAATCAGATGGATGGGTTTTGCAGAATACCTGGTTTTTCAACTCCTTCTTTGTCTGCCTTGAATGTGTTTTCCTCTTCTCTACAGGAAGCAACTCTTTGGCATTCACAGCCTCTTCTTCGTTTTCTACACATTCTTCCGAGTCTTTCACTTCAGAGTCATTCCCATCCTGGTCACTTGCATCTTGAGCATCCAATTCGCTTTCCTTTCAAGATGAACAACACTTGGTATAGCAGGTGGAAAACAGTCGTCTCTTGTATTCAGCAGCTTTTTAAAAGTTATGGACTCTAACTAGAAATTCACCAAGTTCTTCCGCAACTTGAAAATCGGTTCATGCTTCCACTGGGATTACTCAGTGCTTACAGAAGCCAATACAAATTGATAATGATACAAATTCAGAACAAAATGGCAACCTATATTCCTCTCAAGTTGAATGAATGAATGAATGAATGAATGAATGAATGAATGGTCCTTGATTACAGTAAAAGAAAACACAACGGTACATTATCAAGTGTGCTGAGCAAGCATGAATTTTTTTCAGAAGTCCCCATATGTCAAATGGCAAGGTGCTTATGACTGGATCTTAATTTCTCATATTTTTTCAAGGATTACCTTGTCCATGGAATTATCCTCAACCGAAGCATCACCACTTTGTTCATCAGCTTCCTGTTTTTTACCTAAGGGACAATATATATTAATAGCCATGTTGTACGTATTATTTTTCCAATTGATATCCTACCACAAGGCTCAAAAAAGCCCTCGTACAGCCTGGAATGTATAAAATATTCACTCAAGACATGCTCATACAAGATGTGCACATATTCAAATACAAAGCAAATGGACACACGAAGCAACCATCTCCACCATCATCCCCACATCCCACCTGCTAAGCCAGCCATTATCGAACCGTACAGCTTGTACATCCACAGCCAATAGGGCATTCCAATGATGGGTTCTGTAGTCTGACAATATACATACACAGATTGATCCGTGTGTCCGTTTCAGCATTCGTATCGCCTCCTGAGAGCCCTGGGGCCAGAAAACTGGCCTGCAGCCCTACTGAGCTCAGCAAATCCACTGAAGTACTAAGCTCCAACCTTCACAGCAGTTTTATTTCAAACAAAAAGCAGGCAGAGAGAGTAATGAGGTGCCATTTCAATCTTCAGGTTGGACATAGTTTAAATAAGGTGCGTGTGTGTTGTGTTGTTACTGTTGTGAATGACTCTTTGTGACTCCATGTCCATGGAGTTTTCTTGGCAGGAATACTGGAGTGGTTTGTCAGTTCCTACTCCAGGTGCCTACAGTACCTGGTATTCCCTGGTGGTCTCCCTTCCAAGTACTGACCCTCCTTAACCTATAGGAATATGAGCCTAGAGATAAGTCTTCACAATGTTTTTGAGTAGAACCCTCACCATCTCTTTCCACTGGCCCTTCTAGGAACCTGTATTCAGCAACCTCTGGAGACCCACAAGCTTCCCAGCCCTGCCAGAAAGAACCAAAGCCACCGAGATCAAGAACGCAATGCAGGCTTCTTTAGGATCCTGAAAGTGGCCAGTGGCTACGGGATGTTTCCAGAAACATCTGGGACCATTACTTGTACCTTACAAAGCCACTCTAAGTGAACAGATTCTGTGACTGACACTAGCCTTTGCTATGGATTCGTCTCACAAACGCACTCACCTTTTCCTTTGGTTGGTTTCTTGCTCGGAGCGTCAGCTGCAACAGCTATTTCCATGTTGTCTGGGTCTCCTCCCTCCTCTTCAATAGCCTAAGAGAAAGAAGGGACTGGGTTACAGCAACACGGCTCCACCTGGCTCAGTGAGCTGCATGCACTATGATCTATGAGCTCCCTGTCATCTTACTGAGTATTGCTATTTTTTTTTCTTTTTTTACTTTTGTTATTATTTTTAATTGGTTGCCATGTTTTTCTTTTTTTATTGTTATATGCCATTGTTGTACACCGCCTGGAGTTCCCTTGGGAAGAAGGGCAGTTTAGAAATGTACAAATAAATATAAATGTCAGAAAAAAACTTAACAGTTAGGCAGTACAGCAATGGAACGCCTAACGTCAGGAGGTGGTGAGTGCTCCAACCCTGGAGGGAAAATTGGGACAGCCAACAGCCAGGTGTGTTTTGCTTCAGATACCTGCATTAAGCAGGGGCTTGTATTTAATGGCCCTAAGAGGCCCTTTCCAACTCAAACATTCTTTAATTCTATTTCCACAATAAAAAGCAGAAACCAAATGAGTTTCAAAATTCTTTCCTGTTCATTTCTGGAACCAGGAAGCACTTTCTTTGCACTCTTGTCCAAAAGACATACAGTGGGCCCTTGTATAACAAACGGCTTGTATAACATAAAATCAGTACAACATAAAAAATTCCAGAGAGAGGGGAAATTTGCTAATCAAAATCGCCTATGGGGTGAATCCTTACAACATACAAGTGGTCGCAATTAGGGATGGCTCTGTTTTCAAGGCATTCCTATGGGAAATTTGTATAAAGGAACATTTGCTTAACAGAATTTCATTTGGAATGAATTGATTCCTTTATACAAGGTATATATCTACCTACCTACCTACCTACCTGCAGTGGACCCTGGTATAACAAACGGCTTGTATAACATTAAATCGGGACAACATAAAAAAATTCCAGAGAGAGGGGAAATTGGCTTCACATAATCTTTGATGGGGCGAATCCTTACAACATAAAAATGGTCGCGATTAGGGATGGCTCTTCTGTTTTCAAGGCATTCCTAAGGGAAACGGGGATGGAGGGAAATCGGCCGGACAGAATTCCATTGGGAACCACTTGATTCCTTGAGACCAGGTCCCCCTGGATGGGCCCTCGGGCGCCCACAGAGGACCAGATTCAGCGCCCACTGGGGAAACTGAGGAAGGGAGGGGAGGGCTTCCTTCCTCCTTCCTCCTTCCCTCCTCCTTCCTCCTCCGTGAGGCTGACCTGCTTGAGGCGGGCGATGAGGACCGTCTTGACCCCGGCCGCGTCCAGGTTGCGCCGCTTCAGCTCCGACTTGAGGTCGATGACGCGAAGCTCCGCCAGCTTCTTGCTCTCCGTCCCCGTCGGGGCGGCCGTCGGCCCTCCTCCTCCTCCTCCTCCTCCCGGGCTGGGCGCCGAGGGAAGCCCGGCGGAGGCAGCAGCCACGGAGCAGGCGGAGGAGGCAGAGGAGGCGGCCATTTTGTGGCGGCGGCGGCGGCGGCGGTGGAGGGAAGCGCCTCAGGCGGGCACAAAGCGGCGGCGGCGGCGGCGGCTCCTCCCCCTCCTCCCTCCTTCCTCCTCCCTCCTCCAGGCGGCGGCGGCGGCGGCGGCGGCGGCCTCTGAGGGAAGCGCCCCTCGTCGGCCGAAGACCCGGATGCAGGCGGCGGCGCGAGGCGGCGAGGCTGCGCAGTCGGCGACCCGCTATAACGCGCATGCGCGGCCGGCCAGCGTCCTCTCCGGCGGCGGCGGCGGCGGCCGCGCCTCTTCCTCGCCTTTGCCTTGCTCCGCCCCCCCCCCCCCCCCCCCCACTCCCAGAGTGCCTCGAGCTCCGCCTCCTTTTCCCCTTCCCAGGCCGCTGATTGGTCCGGGGCGGCAGGCGCCAGGCGCGCGCTTGGAAGGGAAAAGGGAAAGGGAAGGGAAGGGAATGAACGGGCGGCGGGGGAAGCGTCCTCCGCCCGCGAAACCGGGGAGGCAGGGTTAGGGTCCTTCAGCCCCGTTCGCACGAGGCGCGCGCAGCCCGTTTTCATTTCCATTTTATACAACGGCCGGGTTGCGTTACAGAATAGGAAGGGATGATGATGATGATGACGGGAGCTGCTCTCCTCCTTCCCACCGCCAGCCCCGGGGGGATCCACGGGCGCTTCTGGCAGGGCGGGTCTTCTGGGACCAAATCTTTCCAGCCCTTGAAATGGGCCACCGTTCGTGGGGGAGGGGGTGGGCTCAAGGAGCAGGCACTCCTCTGACACCAGCGGCGCTGCCAAGTGCCCGAATTAACCGGCCCAGGCTCGCCCATCCCACCCGCGCACCGGGCTCAGCAAGCACAGAGAGCGGGGCTGCAGCCTCGAAGGCCGCCCACTCCCTCCGAGACCCCGTTTCATGCTGTGGTGCCTTTGCGAGGAGACGGGAAAGAACCCAGAAGACGCGTGCAAGCTTCCGCCCTGATCCTCCTCTCATTCCATCCTCCGGGCTTCCAGGCCCGTCGGGTTCCGGGGGTGGGGATGGAGGTGGAATCGGCAGGCGTTGGGGACAGTTGGTGCGTGGGCGGGAGGTGGAGGAGCCCGGCGGCCCTGAAGAGCCCACACCGACCGACCGACCCCACTCCCGGGCTGGGTCGGAGGAGCAAGCCCCGCCGCTGAAAGCAGGCGCCGGGCGTGTGTGGTGTGGGGGCGTCATTTAAACGTGCTGCCTCGGATGCAGAGCCGGTCCGGTTTGGGCTGACCCATCGAAACCCCCACCTATTTCGGCGGCTGTACTGTAAGCCTTCTCGGTCCAGCCCCCTCGCTCTCGGTGGCTTGCAAAATTATTCTAACAAAACTCCTTTCCATGTCCAGAGAAGCGCCATGGCCCCGTTGGCAGCCGAGGGTAAGGCTTTTATTCCACCTTACACGTGAAGAGCTTTCGCAGTAGAGCAGGCATGTCCAAACTTCGGCCCTCCTGATGTTTTGGACCATAACTCCCAGAATTCTAAGCCTGTATTTCCAATGGCAAAGGACTGTGGGAGCTGTGGTCCAAAACATCTGGAGGGCCGAAGTTTGGTCATGCCTGCAGTAGAGTCTTATTTCTTGCTCTCAGTGTCTCGTCGTTACACTTTTTTTTTTTTTGGAAACCTGAGATAATCGTGAGCGTGGCCGAGTTCTTTCCCTTCAAAACAACCCTGCTAGGTGGGCCACCAGCGCCCATAAAGGAAAGAGAGGAGGAGGAGAGACCAGATCCTCCCTGGCCTTGTGAGAGGCACGGGGCGGGGGGGGGGCGGAGTGACGCTGCAGTGGCCCTAACCCGTTTCATTACCTGGCAGCCGCGCAGTGCCGAGGGCACGGCGATTATTATTATTATTGCTATCCTTTATTTATTTCAACCCCACCGACCTCCCCCCCACCCTGCAAGATTTGGACGACCCTCTGCAGCGAGCGAAGGCAGGAGGCGGCCGTACACTCCTCCGGCCGGCAGGGGGCGCGCGCGCGCTCCACCGCCCCGCAGCGTCGAGGGTGGGAGAGACGAGACGCAGGGCAGACCGTCTCCTGGATGCTCCTGTGTCCGTCTCTGGAGGGAGCGCCTGGGGAGTGGCGGCCTGAAACCCCCCCCCGCGCCTTTTTAAACCCTGACTTCCGGTTCCATCGCGCATTGTGTAACTAATTCTAATTAGCCAGGGCTAGCGACTCCGATATTTCCCCCTGCTTCCCGCTTTCTTCCCTTAGAATAAAGGCATTTCCTTGAAGGAGGGCGAAATAGCCGTTTTCACGCGCGTGTGATAGCAATAGAAGCCGAGACAACAAATGTAACTTTCCACTGATAATAAGCAACTCGTCATGCTTGTGGGTGTACATGATATACGAGTTAAACATTAAAGCAAATAGACTAGAGACATTTGTAAGCCAGTTTTCCTTGATCAGGGTTCGTAATCTCATATCATACAAGTTTTATGGGCAAATGAATGATCCCACACACCTCCTCTTGGCCCTGAGCAGAACTCGGGACGGTTGAGAGGGGGGGGGAAGCAGGGGGTTGGGAAGCAGGGGTTTCTGCTAGGAGGGGCTCTGGGATCTCCCTAGGCCAGTTTGGGAGAGAAGCAGCGCAACACACGGGCTTGCACCCTCCCTCCACCCCGAAATAAGGCTGGCAGGTTTCTCTCGCCAGGATAGTTTTAGTGGCACTGCAAGGCATCCTGCGCAAAGCTCACGGCAAAGGGGAAGGAAAGCCGCAAGCTTTTCAGAAGGCTTTTTGACGCAATCCCTCACCAAAGGCTACTGAGAAAATTGCACAGTCAAGGGATAAGAGGGCAGGTCCTCTTATGGACTGAGCACTGGTTGAGATCCAGTGAGTAGGTGTCAATGGCAAATTTTCACAATGGAGAGAGGTGGAAATGCGCTGTGCCCCAGGGCTCTGTCCTGGGACCGGTGCTTTTCAATCTGTTCATAAATGACCTGGAGACAGGGATAAGCAGCGAGTTGGCCAAGTTTAAAGACGACAGGAAACTTTTCCGTGTGGTAAAAACCAGAGAAGAATGTGAAGAGCTTCAGAAGAATCTCTCCAAATTGGCGGAATGGGCTGCCAAATAGCAAATGCATTTCAATTTAGGAAAATGTAAAGTAATGGATGTTGGGGCAAAAAACCCCAAAACTTTATCAACGCATGGGCTCTGAGCTATTAGTGATGGATCAGGAAAGAGATCTTGGTGTGTTGGTGGACAGCTCCATGAAGGTGTCTCCCCAATGTGTGGCAGCAGTGAAGAAGGCCAATTCCATGCCAGGGATTATCAAAAAGGGGATTGAAAATAAAACAGCCAACATTATAATGTACAAAATAATGCAGGGCATGAGTAAAGTGCATAGAGGGATGCTCTTCTCCCTCTCACAAAATACCACTGAAACAGAGGGTTAGGAGAGTGAGAACAGAGAAAACAAAATATTTTACTTCAAGGGCCAGAGGCGGGGGAGTGGTCTCAGGGGACAGAGATCTAGTCTCGAGCCCTCCCGGAGGCATCTGGTGGTGGTGGTGGGGGTGGGGGCTGTGAGATCCAGGAAGGTGGACTAGACGGGCCTTTGGCCTGATCCAGCAGCAGGGCCTCTTCTTAGGCTCTTATGTTTAAGGTTAGCGCCCAGTTACGGCCAAGCCCCAAGGGAAGAACCAAAAGCCTTCAGAAGTGGATTTAAAAAAAAAAAAGGCGAACAAGGAAGCAGCTTGAGAAGCCTCCAAACGCGTCCCGGAAGTGGCCTGCTGCTCCTCCAAGTAAGTGCCCGGGTCTCTTTGGAGGCAGCAGGAGGAGGAGGAGGAGGCGCTTGGCGGCCTTGCCGTAAAGCAGGGGGGCGGGGTGTCGCGCGGTAGCGTCCTCGGGTGCGGAACAGTGGGAAGCGGCGGCGCGGGGGGGGGGTGCCGGGAGAGAGAGGGAGGGAGCGGCTGGCTGTTTTGGCTGAGGGCGAGAGAGAGAGAGAGAGAGAGAGAGAGCTGGGGGAGGAGGGCGAGGAGGAGGAGGAGGAGGAGGGGGCCGCGCAGGCAGCGAAACCGCCCTTCGCCGGGAGGAAAAAGGGGGGAGACCCCCTCCCGGACCCCCCCCCAGGCCCAGCGAGCGTCCAGGGAGCCGAAGGGCGCCTCCGAGGAGGGTCCGGCGCCGGACTAGGCCGCTGCGGCCGCCACCCCCCCCACACCACCCCACCCCCACTCACCCCACCCCCACCGCCGGCCCCGGCACAGTAAGGGGGCCCACCCGGACAGGACAACCGCTCCCCCCGCCGTCCCCGCGGAGCCGTCCCCCCCTACCTACCCGCCCGCCCGCCCTCCCTCAGGTAACGGGGCCGAAAGGCGTCGGTGGGTCTCGGGGAGGGGGGAGGGGGAGGGAGGGGAGGGGAGGGGGGAGACGCGCCCCTCAGGGGGGGAGGAGGAGGGGGGGCCCTCCCTGGGGCTGAGCGGGGAGGGGGGAGGAGGGGAGGGGTGGGGGACTCGGGCATGGCCGGCGGGGGCGGCGGCGGGGGGGGTGAGGTTCGCCCTTGGAAGGAAGGAAGGAAGGAAGGAAGGAGGGGGGGGGAGCCAGCGCTGGCCCACGGGAGCTGGGGGAGGGCTGGGGAGGGGGTGTCCTTAGGCCGAGGCAGACCACCACCCCCTCCCTGCCCTGAGGACCTTCCAAGGCTGGCGGGTGGGGGGGTTGGAGGGGAGAGAAGGGTTGGGGGGAGGGGGACGTGTTTGTGCGTGCGTGCGTGCGTGCGTGTGTGTGTGTGTGTGTGTGTTGGGGGGGCTTGAAGGGCAGCCCGTTGTGACGCAGGGCCAGGTTGCAAGGGCTTGGGGGCTTGGGGGGATGGGAGGACTGAGAAGGCAGCCCTGCAAAGAGTTCTGGAAGGTGTGGGGGGGAGGTGGGGAAATCTCGGGGCCTCCCTTGCCCCCACCCCACTCCCCAGAAGTAGGGAGGGCGATCATGGGACACACCGTTTGGGGGGTGGCAGCGGGCCCTGCAGGAGGAGAAGGGCTCCGGGGCAATTGCAGGGCTGGGGGGGTGGGGGAGAAAGGCCCCTGGCCCCTGAGGGCTTGGTAGCTTAAATCTCTATCTGGAGGAAGAGGCTGGGTGGTGGCAAAGGGAGGGGGCTTACTGGGAGATGATAGATGATAATGAGGGGGCAGCAAAGGAGCCTTACCCTTCCAGCCCCTCCAAAGGGAAGCTTCATGAGAGAGAAAGAGAATCCAAGACCTCTCCACTGCTGCTCTCCAGCATCCTACTTTTTTTTTTTATTAAAGTGTGACATTGTTAAATAAACAGCAGTGTGACAGCACAAGTAGATGTGGAATTATACAGAACAGTGTAAGCAAAAGGGAAGTCTCCTGTTCCCGAGAAATTCCTGGTCTACATTTAGGTTAGGATGTCCTAATGTGAGATTGTTTGAAAGGTTGGCCAAAGGCAGGTCGAGGAGACGTCAAAATGTGGTATTGGGTGCTTTTGTACAAGCATGCTGGCAAGCCTTTGGACCCTTGTGCGCGCGCACCTGAGTCCTGTGCTCCTTTCCTTGAGAGGAACTGTCATGGAGTTGGAGTGGAACTTGCAACTGGGTAAACACAAATGGGTTGTACTGTAGTCTGTGAGGATTTGCTTCTTAATAAGGTATACTTAGAAGTTTTTCTACACCGGAATGAATTATTTCCCTCTTAGTAGCCAGATGCTTTGTCTTCTGAAATGTTTGCTGGGCAACTTGGATTTCTCGAACTTAGAAAACTTTTTGTGGCCGGTTGGTCTGATACAAGGAAACATTCCGCCAGTCCTGCGTATTTTGTTCTCCGTCCTACATGATTACTAATGTCTTGTTTCCTAGACTCATTCGTCAGACCTGCAGCCTTCTGAGGCACAGGTGAAACTATTTCCATCCAACTACTTTTCATTTTCGTGGATGGTCTGCATGTTTTGGTGGTCCGTTCAGCTCACATCAGGGGAGACTCGTGCCCAATACCATCACAAGCTGGTTTTGCAGTGATTTGCTACAACTAAAATGTGAGCCATGCTCTTCCAGGTTCCTATCTTGATTGATTGGTTCACTTAGACTATTTATTTGACTTTTTATACTGTCCATCTAGCCCTAGGAGAGCTACTCTGGGCGGTTTACAACACAAAAGGCAATGCTGGTCCCTGGCACTTCACATTGTCCTCACAGGGGATTTTGGATGGCTTGTTTTTCGTTGCAGAATTGCTTGAACCTTAAGCAAAACAAAGTCACTTGTTAACTCCTGGGAAGCCTTATAATGCTGGATAACTAGAAATTGTGTGGATTCGCTTCAATCTGTCGTATGACTTTAAGGGTGTGAAAGTGGTGATAAAGCCTGGAAGGACAGGCATGAGGCCGAGACAACCATATCTCTGTGCAGCCATGTCCTTCCTGTCCTGTGTCTTTCTTTCTTTGCCAGCATATAGACAGAGAAAGAGTGGCAGTGCCAAGGGGTGGGGGTGGGGAGAACGGCAGTGGATTTTGTAACAATCCAAGGGGTACCCTTTTGCCACCTGTCAGCTGGTCTACTCTGAAATCATTGTGGTTTCACAGCAAGAAAGAAACCACATTAATGAGTTCTTAATTTGCTGAAGGAGAGAATTTGTTTCTCTCTCCTTATCAAATGGGGTTTAGAAAAAGCTGTCATTCAGACAACTCAATATATCAAGTGATGAGGTAGCAGATGCACTGTTGACCTTCTAGCTCAGTGTTAGCGAACCTACGGCACGGGTGCCAAAGGTGGCCCTCGGAGCCCTTTCTGTGGGCACCCGACATCACCCCTTCACACACACCCCTGTATTCAGGTTAAATGGCTGTATTGGCACTTAAGTGAAAAATGAGTGGGTTTTGAATCGCAGTTTGGGCCCTCGGTCTCTAAAAGTCTCGCCATCACTGTTCTAGCTGTGCGTTCTGCATGATAGTAAGAACTTAGTGTGGTATTTATTAGTGGCATTCCTTCATGGTCTTTGTACCCAGCCAGGCACTGGACCAACCTGGGGTGAATGGCACGGCTGCTTGCCTGTGTGGCCAGCAAGGAGGCGCCTCGTCCACCATTCTTCTGCCTCTAGAATGTGCGGCAGGCATGGGGTGCTCCTGGAAGAGTGAACAGTGGCCTTCTCTCCAGCTTTTAGCCCTCATGCCGAGTTTAGGGCCGATAGTCCAGCATGCTAAGATGTGGAATGAGCCCACGGGGCTTCACGCATGGGTAGAGGCTGCACTTGCATCTCTTCCAGGCAGCGATGGTTGCAGCTGCGCCCTTCTTCCGTACAAATCCAAAGTTCTTTTCCTGGTGAAGGGTGCCCTCGGCACCTTTCAGGATGCCTGCGTTGCTGCCCCGCTCCCTTGGAGCAGGCGCTGGAGTTTGAACCCATAGGTGCCGTGCGGCGATGCGAGTGCCACTGTAAATGCTCCTCCCTACCAGGGCATGGGAAAAGTTACTTTCCGCTCTTGGAAGAGAGACGCCAACAGCCAACAAGGTCACGGGTGCCATTTGAGCCTCTCTTTGGTGGCTTCCCTTCACAGCACCAAAGGCTTGTCCATCACGTGGCTGGGGCTGAAGGACGGAATCCTCCCCGTACACGTGAATGCAGACTTTTATAGCCGGAGCTGAGCTGGGAAAGGGTTCTCGAGAAGAGCACCTCCCACCACAGGGGCAGCGGCACCTGCAGCAGCTGACTTGCCTCTCTGGCAGCGGCAGGAACAGGAACAGCAGCAGCAGCAGCAGCAGCTACTGCCGGAATGCCTGTTCTCTCGTTTCCTGTTGTGATGGTGGTGGTTTCACGCCGTAGTGTCTTCAAACTGCTTTTTCTGCTGTGGCATCCAAGCCGGCTTAAGAGGGGTTGAGCTCACTCAGCATATAAGGCAGAACTGATGTTCCTGTCAGCACATCTGGCACATCATAGGACAGCCAGCTTCCTCCTCGCCCTTTGTGGGTGAGCTGAGATCCCGAGATCCTTGATCTGCCTGATCTGGGAGGGAGGCGATCGTAGGGCAGCAACCCACGAGAGGTTTGTCATGAATATCTCGGGTTTGGTTCATGATTTTTAGCCGAACAGCTGCAGCCTCGGGATGCCCCACATGCGGCATGAATTTTGTTCTGCTGACTCTGGTGCTCACTTTTGATAGCCTGAGTATCATGAACTAAATGTGAAGTGATGCTAAAAAATAAAAATTAAACAACCCTTGAGTGTCATTAAGCTCTACAGTTTGATTTGTGTTTGTGTCCTGTATAAAATAGTTTGTGCAGTGCAAGAGTGTGGAACTGCGGATGGCCAGGCACTCCATCCATTTCTAGGGGGATAGGTCTGTGATTGGGTCCTCGTTTGTAAAACGATTGCCCTGACCAATTTTGGGGAGAGGTGGTAAAGATATGAAACAGGCAGTATGTTTTGGTATCTTAATTAAATTGTTCAAGAAAGCAGTCAGTATGGAATTATATTTTGTCTTCTTGACCATGCTTAAACTTCTAAAGAACCTCAGACTTTTTAGGAGGAGCTGTTGCCTGTCCTTGTTTCTCCCCCGCCCCCGCCCCCCCAAGGCACAGTCCCTGGGATAGCTGATCTCTTGGAGAATCTGTCGTTCTTTGAGAAGAGTCGGGGAGTTCCCGCCAGTAATCAAAGAGTTCCTTTTTCATTTGGGGGTGCAGATGATGCAAAATCACAGACACCCAACATTTTTAATATTAAAAAAATATGTATATCCCTCTGTCTCTTCAACCAGGACTGCTGGTCCTATAAGGCAGTCCTTCCTCCTCCTCCTCCTCCTCCTCCTCTCTGATCAGCATGCTGGTTTCCCTGCCATACAGTAACAGCCAGGGTCGGCCCCACCAGTGTTTCATCAGATTTGGGGAATGCTGAGCTGGGCACTTTCTCTTTTGTGAGCCTTCCCCCGCCCCAACCCCCGGCAACATTGTCCGCCCGTGCGCTGGGCTCATTCTGCAGCGATTTAGCAGGCTGTTTCCCAGAATTCATCTTGGACGTGTATTTTGTGCAAAAAGATTTGAGCCGTGAGTTTGTGTCGTTTCAACCAACTGTGGGTGTGTTTGTGTGTGCGAAACACTGGCGAAGGGGAACACTGGGAGCAGGAGAAGGATAGCCGTGCAATACCCTTAGCTGTGTGTGTGTGTGTGTGTGTGTGTGTGTGTGTGTGTGTGTGTGTGTGTGTGTGTGTGTGTGTGTGTGTGTGTGTGTGTGTGATCTACAGTCCTTGAGAGCTGCTATTTGTAAACCCCGATGCCCAGGTGTCAGAGAGCAAACCTTGGATGTCTGCAATGTGTACACACCTGTGCAACTGGGGGGGGGGGCAGCAAATTGGGCGGGTTAGACCAAGTCCATCCATTAACACCAATGGAACAGTGCTGAAAACCTTGGCCTTTATCCTGGCAACACCCTTCCACCCCTTACTTGTTGCAACCCTTTGGAATGAGTATTGAGTGAGAGGGGAGTCTGCGTGGCGCAGTGGAGCTCACGAGACCCCAGGTCTAGAAAGTCACTCTAGGAGGGCAAGGTGGATCCACTCCATGGCTGAAGACCTGGATTTGGTGCTGTGGGAGTTCATTAGGAGCCCTGACTTGACCTGTCATTTATACACAGTCATGAGGGTGGCACAAAGCTATTAGAAAACAGTGGCTTAGAGATTTAGCAAGACGTGTGTGTCAAGGACCCGTTCCAAGGAGAGCCTTTGCCGCTCTTCACCCTCAGCAGACGCCGCCTCCCCTCAGGAGTTGATCTTCATGGCCGGACCGGGTCTTTTTCAACTCCCCCATCTATTGGTTTTAATCCCAGTTGTCTGAGAAATGTTTGCTCCACTGCTGCTGTTGCTGGAAGCTCATGGCATGCCTGTTGCTGTTAGCTGTCCTCAGATTTTAGGGCTGTGGGAGAGAATCCAGTGCTTCTCCCCGAGTCAACAGCATATTTCACGTGGCCGTGAGCCCCTTCTTAGCTGGAAGCCAGTTTGTGTCAAAAGATGTCCAACTTGGGTTCCTGTTCCAAAGGTGATCCAAAGCTTGGTGGCCTGGCAGTCGTTCAACTGTTTCTTATGCTTCTCCTTTCCTTGTACCTTTGTTGGTTTCCACTTCTTTTTAAAAACCCAAGACATTGAAACCTATCACTTACTGCAAAAAACTTAATGAAGGAGTAGGTGGGAAAGCACAAAGAGTCTTCCTCTAAGGGTGCAGTCCCTAAAACTCAGTGTCTGCCGACTTTCCTGGCCCTCATGAAAGGGAGCAGGCAAATTCTACCCGGAAGGTCTCGGTGAGCCCCGGTTATGGTGGGTGTTTTGTTGCTGCTGGTTGTCCAAGGGGGATCATTGATGTGCCTTGTGTTTTCCTGCCCTTCTTTCTCCAGGGCCGCCGGCCTCCTCCTTCCATGTCTCAATGGGCTCCTGGATGTGAGGCCGGCCATCCCCTCGAAGTGGATATGAAGAGTGACGTCTCTCCTGGTGCCCCCAAGAGCCAGGAGAGCCTGAAGGGGATCCTCTTGAACCCGCCTCCCCCGCCCCCGCCCATGGAGGAGGAGGAGGAGGAGGAGGAGGAGGCGGCGGCGGCAGCCAAGAGCTTCCCTGGGGAAGAGGTCCAGATGATTGCCAGCAAGGTCGGGGAGGACTTTGCTCACCTCTGCGGCGCCGGGGGGGACTCTCAGAAGCAGAAAGGGGCCCCCGGGAGCCACCCCCCGGAGGAGCCCGAGGCCCTGGTGGTGCGGAAGAAGCGCAAGAGTCAGCAGGCTGGCCCCTCCGATGTCCCCAACTGCGCCGGCAAAGAAAGCGCCCGGGTTGTGGGCTTGAGGCCGCGCCTCGACACCCCCAGCGAGGACAACGATTCCTCGTTCAGCGAATGCATCTCTTCCCCTTCGTCCAGCTTGCATTTCGGCGACTCGGACACGCTCACCTCGGACGAGGACAAGGAGGCAGTGGAGGAGGAGGAGGCGGCCCCCGGGAGGCCCCCACGGTTGGCGCTGAGCGCCTCGGGCAGAACTCACGGCTCTCGGCCACACAAGTGGCCTCGGACGGAGCCGGAGTCCATGTCGGGCCTGCTCATGAAAAGGCCCTGTTTCCGCAGCAGCGGCGGCGGCGGCGGTGGCGGCGGCGGCTCCCTGCGGCGGCTGCCCTACCGGAAGCGGTTTGTGAAAACCAGCTCCTCCTCGCAGCGGACGCAGAACCAGAAGGAGCGGATTTTGCGGCAGCGGAAGAAACGAGAGGTCTTGGCCCGGCGGAAGTACGCTTTGCTGCCCAGCTCCAGCAGCTCCAGCGAGAACGACCTCAGCAGCGACTCCTCTTCCAGCGACTCCTCCGAAGGAGAGGAGGACCTCTTTGTGGCCACCGGCGACAACCGCCCGAGCAGTGCGGCCGTTCCCTCAGGTAAAACCCCAGGGCCTCGCTCGGTGCAGGCCTCGCTCGCCTCCGGACCACTCCGGGGGGGCGGGGGGAGAGAGAGCAAGGCTTTGCATCCAGAAGGGCCTCGTGATGATCACCCCGGGGCAAAACAGGGCTGGGTGGTGCTCAGAGGGATAGACTTACCCACCTGTAGACCTCAGCCCTGGTGGTCCAGCTTCTTAACAAAAAAAAAAGCAGAAGGAAACAAAATAAAGCAACCTCTTCCCCCACCACCACACACAATGTTTTTTTAAAAAACCCAATTGCCTTCTGCTTCTGACAAAAAGCCACTGGGTTGAAATAACTCAGGCACCCCAAAACGTGGCGAAATGACACCTTATTCTCCCGAGAGGTCTCAAGGGGCTTTTCTTAAATGGGCCCTTTTGAAAATGGGCAGATTTGAGATCCTCATGGTTTGGGAAGTTCTTTCCCTGCGTGAGACCCCAGAGAGGGCTTGAGGCAACCCTGGGTGTGGAGGCCAAGGTCCAGCTGGCTGTTTTCCGTCCCATCCACCCCCTTTCCTGTGCTGTGTGTCGGTTGCCTCCCCCCCCGCCCCGTACCCTTTGCCTCCCATGCCTGGGGAAATCCCCCCTCCCCACGGTGCTTCGCCTCCACCTAACTCCTCTCCCCCCCCCCTCTCGTGTCCTGCCCTTTCAGGGACTATCGACGAAGACGTGGTGGTGATCGAAGCCTCCTCCACTCCCCAAGCCACCGCCAACGAAGAAATCAACGTTACCTCAACAGACAGTGAAGTCGAGATTGTAACAGTCGGAGAAAGTTACCGGTAAGGCCTCCTCCACTGCCTCGGGGTTGGGCTGGGGTTAGGCGCGAACGTGGCCCTCCTCTCTCCTTCTGTGTTGGAGATGGAGCAGCATCGTTCTGGAACTTAACTGCAAACTCCTGAGATACGGTGAGCCTCTCGGCACCTGTGGGGTTGGAGTCCTGCAGCAGGAGGCTCCTGGCTTTGGCCCCTGCAGTGTTGGCCTGCTCGTGGCTGTTCTCTGTCCTCACGGCTCCCTGGTGCTCCAGACTCTGGGAGATCTGCTCTCTTGGGGTCAGGCTGGAGGAGGGCCGTGGCCCGTCTGTTCCAGGGAGAAGAAAGGCCAAGATTTGGCTTCCCTTCTCCCCCTTCCTGCAGGTCTCGCTCGTCTCTTGGCCACGCTCGGTCCCACTGGGGCCACGGTTCGGGGTCGCGGCCACAGGAGCAGCGGAGCCGGAGCAGAATCTCCACCGTCATCCAGCCCTTGCGACAGAACGCAGCGGAAGTCGTGGACCTGACCGTGGATGAGGACGGTAAGGTGCCGTGGCTGCAGGTGTTTGGCCTCCCACCGGATCTGGCCAGGGGGCCTTCCGTGGCCACAGGCCCAGCCCTGTTCTGATAGGCCTCGGAGGAGCTCCTTCCGTTAGGGCCTCCGGTTCAGCCAGGAGCCCCTTCCCCTTCCCCTCACCCCCAGAGAGGGGCAGCCATGCATGGCCTTGAGGTGGGGAAGGAGCCCCGAGCAGGGCGCATAGCTCCCAGCAGCCCCGGCCCGTGAGGAAAGCATCATGGGAGTGGAAGTAGGACGGCCACCCGAGGTTTGGGCAGATTTATGATGTCGGCCGCTGAATAACAAACGTCTTGGAAGGTCCCGCGTGGCGTCTGGGTGTCCTGAGCCAGATGCCCCATACAAGCAGCATCCGTCGGCACATGCAGAGTGGGATCAGTCAATGCCTGCAGTTGACGGTGTTTGGTTAAAATCACCCCTCTGTTGCTTACAGCTGCCTCCCTCCTCGATCTCGCCTGTATTTTCTCTCCCTCCTCTCCCTTCGAGGTGGCAGGCCCGTCCCGTGGCCCTCTGGATGATGGGGTGGAAGCAGGCGCCAGGCCTTCCTCTCTCCCACCAGTGGCCAGGGGCTCTTTGGAAGGTGGCTTCACTGGATGATGGGGTGGAAGCGGAGGCGCCAGGCCTGAGGAGGAGCCCACTGCCGCCGCCGCTGCTGAAGGGGATGGCAGTGGGAAGCTCATGGCCGTGTCGGTGTGCAGAGCCTCTGCCTTGCAAACCACCCGAAAGCGTGGCCCGTGGCTGAGAGCATCCTGCTTTGTCTCTTCCAGAGCCGACGGTGCTGCCCGCGACGTCCTCCGGCGGGGAGTCCCAGCCTGCCCACCGCCCGGCCTCCGACAGCAGCGGCCCCCGTGCCCCCACCTCAGAGCTGGCCTCTGACGTCCCTCCCGGGGTCTCCGACACCCAGCCTCCCTCCTTAACCCCCCCAGAGCCTTTGGTCGTCCTCACTGGCAGCGGGACTGCGGCTGGCAACTCCGCCGGAGGTACTGAAGGAGATGTCTCTCTCCCTTTCTTTTCCCCCTTGACCCCACCCCCCACCCCCACCCCCAACACCTCTGTCGGTTGAAAGTCCTGTTCGCCGTGAAGGGGGCAGGGGGGCAGGGGGCTGCGGCCATGCCCCGAGGCAGCTGTTTGGCCCAGAGTTGTGCCGAGAAAGAGGCGGGTGGGCCGGCAGGCAGAAGGGAAGGGGAGCCAAGTGTGCGCACGAGTGCCTTTTCCTCTTGCTCCCTTGACCTGTTCCCATCCTTTCCCAGTCCCCCACCCCCACCCCTTTTGCCACCAGCGTGCTCCGGTCTGCTCCACGTGGCCGCCTGTGTCTCCTCTCTCTTTTTTTGGTTCCAGACGACTCCCGAGGGAACACCTCAAGCGCCACACTGGACTCGGGGGGCCCGGCCCTTCCGCGGCTGCCCTCCTGCTGCCCCCAGCATTCCCCTTGCAGCGGCTCCGCCCAGATCCACCACCCCCTCCTGGGCCACTCGCACGGCAGCTGCTTCCAGCAGCACGGGCCCCACCACCTTCACCACCACCACCACCACCACCACCACTCCGCCCCGCACGCCAGCGTCCCCCTCTCGCCCCCCTTCAGCGAGCCCAGCTGCCCCGTGGAGCGCCCTCCGCCCCCCGCGCCAGCTCCGGGGGCCCCCAGCAGCACCCTGGCCAGCACCACCTACCACGACCAGGCAAGTCGAGCTCCTGATCTGTGCTTGTTCCCTCGGCTTATCTTGTGGCTCCCTCCTCACGTTTCGCCTCGGGAAGTAGAACAGGGCAAGACGGGCCCTGAGGAAGGTGGAGGGAGCAGTAGGGGACACTTTTATTGATTAAGAAGACATTGCGGTCCCTTCCTCCGTGAAACAAGCCATCTTGCAGGAATGGCTGGATGGAGGCCTGATCCAGGCTGAGAGTCTCTCTCTCTCTCTCTCTCTCTCTCTCTCAGCAGGCCCTGCCTGTCGATCTCAGCAACAATGGCATCAGGAATCATGGGAGCGGCTCCTTCCATGGAGCATCGGCCTTTGACCCCTGCTGCCCGGGGTCCTCCTCCCGCACCGCCCTCTACGGCCACCAGGCAGGGGCGGCCCCGAGCCAGCCGGTGGCCATCGACGGCTACAGCACCAATCTGGTGGCCCAGCCCCAGCCGCAGGCCCCGCCCCAGGCCTCCTCGCTCGCCTCCTGCCGGCACTACATGCACACCCCGTGTAAGTCTGGCTGCCGCCCGCCTGCCCCCTTGTTGGGCTAGTTGGGGTGCGATGGGTTTGCATAGGGCGGAGGATCCCCTGGGACCGTTCTCACGCACTCACCTCTCCCACGGGGTCCCTCCCTGGGAATAACTCCTTGGGTCTCAGCCTGAGCGTGTGGGGTGTGGGTCCACACAGCACAGGCCGTGGGGGAGCTGTCAAGTGTCGGGAAGGACACGGGTGACCCAGGCGGCCAGGGGTGTGGCAGCCCAGCCCTGCCAGGAAGGGTGGAAGGATTTTGGCATGTCCAGCCGGAGGCGGGGTGGGAGAGGAGGGAATGGGAAAGTTCCGGCCCTCTGCAGGTGCCCGGAAGGGCCCTCATGGGGTGGATGGAGCAAGAGGCCTCTCTGGTGCTCTGGAGGGCAGGGCCAAACTGCCAAGGGAAGAGGGGGGGGGTTAGAAGCCGTGTGACCAACCCTGTGCCCCAGAAGGATGACCCAAGGCCCCCTCCCCTCCGAAGGGTGTGTGCCTCGCGGCTGGAGCCCTGCTGCACAAGGGCCCCGGGATTGGGGGAGGAGGGGGGCTACCCAAGGGGAGGGGGTTCTGGTCTAAGTGGGCCTGACGTTCTCTTCCTCCCCACCCCACCCCACTCCCCCGTGTCCCCTCTGCAGATGCCTCGCTGACCCGACCGCTTCACCACCAAGCTTCGGCCTGCCCCCATTCCCTTGCCAACCCCCCGCCCCCTGCTCCCCCTCAGCCGCCGCCACCGCCTCCTCCTCCTCCCCCTCCCCCTCCCCCCCAGGTGGACTATGTTATCCCTCACCCTGTGCACCCCTTCCACCCTTCCCTCTCGTCCCACGCCGCCTCGCACCCGGTCCCGCCCCCGCCACCCACTCACCCGCTGGCCAACGCGGCCGCTCCCCTCACCCAGCCTCTGCCCGCCGCCCACCAGCCCATCTCCCACCACCTCCCGGCGGCTGCCCCGCCAGCCCAGAGGCTGCACCCCCACGAAGTGATCCAGAGGATGGAGGTCCAGCGGAGAAGGATGATGCAGCATCCCACGTAGGTCCCTCAGTGCCTTGGTGCTCACTTGGGTCCAATTTGAAAGGAAGGGGCTGTTCCTGACTCCTGGGGTGGGGTGGGGGAGTGTCGCCCCAGAGAGAATCCCCTGGGCATGTGTAGAGGGCTGAAAGCGGAACACCCCAGGGATGCCTGTCTCCGCTGCCTGGAGGGAACGCCTGCCCCTTGGGAGGTCCAAGTCCCCACTGAACTCTCTTGGGGGTTAGAACCTCGTGACAGGAACCCCCTCCCATCTGGACCCGCCTCGCAGGGCTGCGGTGCAGAGAGAGGAGACAGGGAAAGAGAGCCCTCAGATGGATGGCAATGGTCCAATCGCAGCACTGCAGCCGAAACTCTGCTCAGGGCCCAGGGTCCCGTCCCAGGTAGCCAGCTCAAGGTTCACTCAGCCTTCCATTCAGCCAAGATGACCAAAGCTCCCCCACAACCACCCCCACCCCCAGTTCCCTAAATGGGAAGAAGAAGAAGAGGCTTCTGCTTTTGGGGGGCTGGTGGTGAGACTTGGTCATCATCTTCCTCTCTCGCAGGAGAGCGCACGAGCGGCCCCCGCCCCATCCCCACCGGATGCACCCCAACTATGGCCACGGGCATCACATCCACGTGCCACAGACCATGTCTTCGCACCCACGGCAAGCGCCCGAGAGGTCTGCCTGGTGAGTAGAGCCTCGCCAGCCCCGGCCGTAGCCACAGTGGCTGCAGCAGCAGCAGCAGCAGCAGCAAAGGGGTCCGGAAGTCTTTGGCCTCGGAAAGAGCCGCTCCTGCCTTGTTCTTGGTGGCCTAGACGTTGACGCTTCTCCTCCCTCCTCCCTCAGGGCCCTTTCCTCCCGGGCCTTCTCGGGTCCTAAAGGTTCCAAGGACTCTTCTCTGGCGGCTCTGAGGAGAGCTGTGCCAGCCAGGATGGCTTAGGGGTGGGGTTGGGGGTTGCGCAAGGCCTAGCTCTGTGGGGGAGACCCCGGTTGGCCTTCAGCGGGTCCCAAAGATGGTGTCGGGGCATCCCCTCCAGGATGTCCTGCGCAGGGCACCCTTGCCTGGCCCGAGAGGCCCCCTTGTCCGGATGGAAGGCGAACTTTCTTCTCCCCTGACAGGGAACTGGGGCTGGAAGCAGGGGTGACGGCAGCTACCTACCCGCCCGGCCCGCTGCACCTGGCGCACTACCACGCTCCTCCTCGGCTTCACCACCTGCAAATCGGTGCTCTTCCTTTGATGGTAAGGAGAACCTGTGCGGCGCAGCTGCACCCATGCCGGTTGTCGGAGGTGCCGGTGGTGAGGCCTCCTTCCCCCTTGGTGCCGGACTAATCCTGGGAGGCTCAAGTCGGCTTCAGTTTCTGGGGAACTTGGCGGCGCAAGAATGATGGCCAGCCTGAAAGAGGCGGCTCCCCTTGGCTGTTAGGTAGCCACGCTTCTCCCTTGAAATTGACCCTCCGCCTCTTTGAGTTTTTATTTTGTTTATTTTACTTTTGCTTCCTTCTGCAACAGTTCCTTCTGATTCTCCTCTCCCAAGACAGGCAGGAACTTTAAGCCTGCCCTTGGACTTAACACACACACACCCGTCCTCCTCTTTGCTCTCTGAATAGGTCCCTGACATGGCCGGCTACCCTCACATCCGCTACATTTCATCAGGATTGGATGGAACGTCATTCAGAGGCCCTTTCAGGGGCAATTTTGAGGTTTGTAACAGCACTTGGGGGGCTGGGGGGAAGAGAGTGGGGAGAGGGCTAGCAGAAGGGGAGGACAAGGCGGTTGGAGGGGGTCGTCCTTTTTCTATGCCTAACAGCCCCTGGCCCTGCCTGTGCCCTTGGTTGGGAGCGGCCCTGGGGGCCAGAAAGCCAGCCGAGGGAAGTGGCAGCCACTGCGGGGCCCTGTTGAACCTCTTGGAACCGGACCCACTTGGGGGGCAGCTGCTGGCTGGCCGACAGAGAGAGAGGCCAAGGTGTCAGACACAGAAGGTTAATAAGCTCTTAAAAGCCAGGGAGGATTTTCAAAGGATCTGGGCTTTAGCGGACAAAAAGGAGCCGCTGCCTTCCAACCCAAAGCTGTCCCTCTTAAGGACCAGGCCTGTGCAGGGGCCTGCGACTTGGATGAAATGCGCCAGAACCGTCCTGTACTGAAGCGGGAGGGTCAGGTGGCTCAGCAGCCAGGGGAAGGGAGAGGGTGCGCGCCTCCAGCTCCCCCATCCCTCTCTCGGGAGGCCCCAGAGACTGGACGGGGAGAAGTTAGTTCATTCGTTCGTTGGCTTCTCTTCGGTCCACCTGACCCGGGGTGGGGTGGGTGGGAGAGGGGCACTCCCTGGAGAATCCATTTCAAGGAGGGGGGAGTCTCGTCTCCCAAGGTGCCAGGCCTTAGAGCTCTGTGACCCCCTGAAGGTCTCTCTGGCTAGCCCTCTGGATGACATAAAAGGCCAAGGCCTCCGGCAAGCCAGAAGCCGCCGCCAAAGGGGCCAGGGTTGTTCTTGCGGGCCAAACTGCAGCCATGTCGGAAAAGGGGCAGGAACAGAGAAGAGTTAAGTTCTTGCCTCTCACAGAATTAAGCAAAGAGAGAGAGAGAGAGACCCTCTTTTTTTTGCCCTTTCGCCTTGCCATCCAAGGCATCACCATCTCCCGGTTCCTTCTTGGTTGCAGGAGTTAATTCATCTGGAAGAACGCTTGGGAAACGTGAACCGGGGCGCTTCCCAAGGAACCATCGAAAGGTGCACGTATCCACACAAGTACAAGAAGGTGAGCTTTCCCCGGTGGTCCTCGGCTGGGCTCCTTCCTGGGTGGTTGGGATGTGGGGTAGGCAGCCTTTGAAGCATCCCTTTCGGGATGGAGAATGGCGGGGCCTTCCCCAACGCTCTCCCTCATTTTGGCCATTGGTGGGAGGGAAAACCAGCCCATAAAATACCCTGTACTTGGGAGATTGTTCTTCTTCAATCCCCTTCCACGGCCCCAGATCACACTATAAATACTAAGACATGTCACTAGTATAGTTAAGCATTAGAAGCCCCGTGGCGCAAGTGGTTAAATGCCTGTGCTGCAGGTAAATCTGTGCTCACGACCTGCTGGGGTTCAATCTCTGGTAGCAGGCCTCATGGTTGACTCAGCCTTCCATCCTTCCGAGGTCGGTAAAATGAGTACCCAGCTTGGTGGTGGTGGGGGCAATGTGTAGCCTGCATACTGTAATTAAAAACTGTAAACCGCCTAGAGACTACTGGAAGTGGTATGGGGCGGTATATAAGCAGAACCCTACTACTACTACTACTACTACTACTACTACTACTACTACTACTACTACTACTACTACTACTATGGAAGGGAAGCTTTTGGGTCTAAAAATCTGAATTTCTAATCGTGGGCAACACAAGCAATCCCGGAAAAAACATATTTTCTTTCCTCTGCTCAGTTGAGTTCCCCTTGCCCATTCCATCCGCTTGGGTGGGTTTGCCTTTTACCTGGCCCCTCCCAGGTGTAGTTCTGAGCATGGTGCTATCAGCCTCGGTGCTGTCAAGAGTTTAGAAGGACCACGTCCTCTGTCGCAGGGGCCTCGGAGAAGTCAGGGGAAGGTGGACTGACCCTAACAGGCCTGTTTAGTGGAATCTTCCACAGGCGGGTTGGATGGACCTCAAAAGTCATTGCTGATGTGGTTGCTGATGTTGTTGTTGTTGTTGTTGTTGTTGTTGTTTTGTCATAGAAGCAATAAGTGTGCATCCCACCGGTCTTAATTCAGTTTGCCAATAATGTCATCTCTGCTAATAAGGTAACCCCTGATTGGTTCTCACAGAGGAAACTGCACGGCAAGCAAGATGGGGGGGAAGGAGCCGAGGAGGACACGGAGGAAAAGTGCACCATCTGCTTATCGATCTTGGAGGAAGGGGAAGACGTCAGGTAAAGGGAACGAAACTCAAAAGCGGCTGCAGGACACGCGGGGCTCGCCCACAGGCGTTTGGGGTGCTGGCGGCAGTGGGAAAGGCCATTTAAAGAGAGCCTCTTGTGACGTAGCCCTCAGGCTGGCCAGATGCTTGAGGAAAGGCCAGCCAGCGCGGCCTCCTCCAGGCCACGAGGAACGGGCAGTGGGCAGTGCTGTTGGCGTGGCCTTGGGAGGCTGCCCATGAATCGGGTGGCTGTGCTTTTTCCTGGAGGAGGCGGCCAGGGCCAGTTCGGCTTTCTCGGTTCTCTAGCAGAGCCCTGCAGCCCAGAAGCAGAGGGAGAACCAGGTTGGATGCTGCCCCTTGGTGCCAAAAAGCTCTCCCCATGATGATTGAGTGGGGTTGCAGCTCCAACGGCCTCCCTCTGCCACCCCCCCCACCCCCAATGTGTCCCTTGATTTGGTGGGGCTGGATGCAGGCTAGCCGCGCCATTGCCAGCAATGACGTGGCACGTAGCGTGCAGGAGAAGGTGATATAGAGGAGGCCTTCACTGAGCCGTTTCCACGCTCCCTGCTGAGCTGTTGGCTAAAACCGACCGTGCGGCCCTCTGGCCAGTGAAGTTCCACCTTCGCCACCGGCACGGACGGTTCTTGCCCCGTTAGGCCAAGCACCTGCTGGCGGCCCAGCTTCAGCTCCGTTCCACATCTGTTTGCTTCCAACCTTTGCCTATAGTTACGCCTCTGCGTGTTCAGCCCATCTTCTGAAGGGTCACCATCTTACACGATCTCGAGGGGAAGGTTTGGCCTGGCCCCGGCCCATCAGGGGTGGCCTCGCAGGGTCAGGGAACCCAGCGCTCTGTGGCCCTTTCCCCAAGCTGAGCTTTGTTTTTCCCAGGGGGAGGGCCGGCGGGGTAGTGGTGGCGGCGAGGGTGTGATGTCAGTGTCGCCCGAGGAGGGCAGTGGGGACTCTGTGCCACCTCCCCTTGACCCTTGGGGTGCCTCTGTCCCCTGACCTCTGCCCTCATTCCTCCCAGGCGCCTCCCGTGTATGCACCTCTTCCACCAAGTCTGCGTCGACCAGTGGCTGATCACGAACAAGAAGTGCCCCATTTGCAGAGTAGACATCGAAGCGCAGCTGCCCAGCGAGAGTTGACACCCTTTGGCCTCGGACCCCAGCGCCCCTGCTCCCCCCCCCCCAGCCGCCCCTGGCCCTCCTCCTCCTCCTCCTCCTCCTCCTCCTCCTCCCCGGCTGTCCTCGCTCATGCCCGCCCTTCCCGGGGTGGCAGCCCACCAAAGATGGCATGACTTCTACCTGTGCAGATGTGGGAAGCACTGGACCCTGCTCGAGTGCCGTTTGTCCGCTCTGTGGTATACCTAATGCTAACCCTCCAGTCCGGTGTATTTATAGAGCTTTCTGTTTGTTCGTTTAGATCTTATCATTTCTCCACACCACACCCACACCCACACCACACTCTTAACATGTTTTGCCCTTACCTTTGCATGGTCCCTTGTATTGCATTTCTTTGCACATGTTACAGGGCTTAGTGACCCTTCCCAAACTTGCAGGCAAGATTTATTTGCTTTAGAAAGTAGAATTGTGTGGTCTTCTAATTTTTTTTTACATAGTCAAGCTTTTCCGAGTATGATTTCACTCATTACTAATCTCAAGAGTCCTTAATTTAATCAAGTATTTTAGTTTGAAATGTATAAAGAAGAACTTTTAAAGAAAAGGATATTATTGTGTTTTTAAGACATTCCTTATTTAGGGGAAAAAAAAGCTGCTGTAAACTGGCATTGGGCAGAAACACCCCCATGCTTTTTCTCCACTCATCCCGTACGACGGAGTGGGAAGAGTGACACGGGGGCACCGCAAGTGTTGTTTGTTCCAAGTTGCGCCATCTGTAAGAACTGGGAACATAAAACTTCCAAGACCACTGGTTTCAGGTGGCCGCCTCATCACTGGAGCGTCCTGTTCAGATCATATTTTTATGTTCCTCAACCTTCAGCACAATACAGATATATTTGAATGTCAATATTAAAATATATATATAGACTGCTGTCCGATTGTATGTACCATTTTCTTACGTCTAACGATTTGAATCTCTCCAGCATCCTATTTTGCTGCTGTGAAACAGCTCTAATGAACACTAAATATTTGATTTCAACTAGCTGCGTTGTAGATATATGCAGAGGAAATATAAATAGGTTTGTAGGGGGGAGGGATGCAGGGTTTTATTTTTGGCTTCTCGGTCTTGCATTAATTCATCTACAGATCTGCACAAATCTGTTTTGTAAAAAAAAGAAAAAAGAAAAAAAAAGGTTAACTCAACACTTAAAACCTTTCATTTCGTACAACAAATACCCGTGAACGCGCATAGAACTCTGAAAGGTCCCTGCTTTGACATGGGATTCCCTGCTGTTGTTGGGATTTTATTTTTCCTGAATTTTAGATTTGACAGTTAATAAAGTTAGCTGAACCCACCTGCCTCTAGTGTTGTTTCTGAAGAACAGACTGGAACAGGGGTAGAAATGGGGGGGGGCTTCTGCGGCTTTTGGCCTTGGCAAGCCGCCTAAGGCGTGGTTGGTGGGGTGCCATGAATGGTCCGACTGAGAGAGGGGGCTTGGTGGATTGTTATTCTGCTCCCCCCCACCCCAACAAAGCAAAGCAAAGCAAAGCGTTCTGCTTATATACCGCGCCATACCACTCCAAGTAGTCTCTGGGCGGTTTACAGTGTTTTTAATTACAGTAATGCAGGCTACACATTGCCCCCCCCCCAGCAGACTGGGTACTCATTTTACCGACCTCGGAAGGATGGAAGGCTGAGTGAACCTTGAGCCTGCTACCTGGGATTGAACCCAGGTCGTGACACAGTTTTACCTGCAGTACACTGTGCCACGAGGCTTGGGTCAGTCCGCATGTCGGTTGGTTTTGAGGGGCTGCTGCTTAGCTTTCTGTATTTGAAATTTGAACAGCATCTAATGCCTCTCTTCAGATGCAAACCCATGGTCATCCTCCTTGTCCGTCCTGCAGTAAAAAAGCAGACCGAATCGTGCCATCCTGTTTTTCACACTGCTTAGCTTGTACCTTCAGTGCTTGCGTTGAATATTTGAGAAGAAATCGCTGTGCTGTCTCCATGCAGGAGAAAATGCAGATTGCACTGTAGTTTTTGCCTTTTGAAAGATTGGTGACAATGGGAAATGGTTTGCAGTCCTGGGAAGCCACATCTGTTCTGACAGAGCCTCCTCTGAAACCCCCCCCCACACACACAGAGAGAACAAATGCAGTGGGCAGAGTGAAGATAAGCTATTTTTTAAGGATAGCCGGCTGTGCTGTTCCCCAGAGGGAGAGGCTGATGATGCCCATTGGAAGCCTCCCAATATAAAGGGGTGGGGGCGGGTTGGGTTGCTTCCTCCTCCACCTCCTTGGGAAAAAGATGATGGACGGCAAGGTGTGCAGATGCCTGTCCTTGGACTCCCATTTCCCCAGGAAACAAAGCTTTCCCCTTATGCAGAGGTGAAGTTTCCCTTCGTGCTTCCTACGGGGCCGAGGGACTCGAACTCGGGGAGTCACGGGAGTCCCAGAAGCCTCCGTCTACTCTACTCCTCTACCGGGGTCGCATTGGCCACGAAGACTACACTTCCCACGGGGCCTTGCGGCGGCGTTCTCGCGAGAGCTCCAAAGAGTTCGGCTCCGCCTTCTCCTCTCCGGCGCGCAGGCGCCCACGGTCTGTCAGGGTCTCGCGGGCGGAGGCGGGCCTTAGGGGGTGGGGCAGCCAATAAGGGCGGGGCGGGCTCGGAGCCAAGGGCCAATGGCGGCGCAGCGCGGGCTCCCTCTTGAGCGCCTGAGGCGGCGGTGGCGAGAACCGAGCTGAGGGGAAGGAAGGATGGCTCCCCCATGGCGGGCCGGAGGGACGGGCCGGCGAGCCGCCGCCGGGGGACGCCCACTCCCTCGCTCGGGCCCCTCCTCTGCGCGCCTTTCCCGCTCCTCTCCACCCCCCCCACCCCCCGCGAACGTGTGAAGGGTTCTCCCTGACACGTGTCCTGACGGGACGGGACGAAGGAGGCTGCTCGAGGGGCCCCTCCACAGTGTAACATTTCCACCTGGAACACTTCGGTTGGCACTTTAGGGCAAGGCTTTAAAAAATATTGCAGGGTAGCGCCTCCAACAGTTCCATTTGTTTTACACGTCCAACTTATTGTGACGTTCCCGATACTTTTGCTTCAATATTTCTGATATTTTATTTCAATATTTCCCACGGTTTACTTGTTAGGGTGTTTCAGATGATAGTTTAAAACTGTTCTATTTGTTTATTTAAAATATTTTTACCTCAGTTTTCTCCTCACACAAGGGCCCAAGGCAGCTAAAATAGATAATACAGGAGGGGGACCTGCAAGGCCGGCTTGGTTTCGTCCAATAGTGGCCTATAAAGGTATCGCCTGTAACCCATTTTTGCAATTTCGGCCAGTAGTGGCCGAACTTTGACCCTTTTAAGATGTTTTGGACCACAACTCCCAGAATTCCAAGCCTGTCGTACTGCCAATTATTTATTTATTTATTTATTTATTTATTGGGCTTATATACCGCCCGTAGCAAAGGACTGTGGGAGTTGTGGTCCAAAACCTCTGGAGGGCCGAAGTTTGGCCACCACTGGACTCACTTGGTTGTTTGCAGGATTGGAGCAGGTGGGAGAATCTGGAATTTTCCGGGGGCAGAAGGTCAGTGGGGAGGGGAATTTGGGAATGAGGTGTGTGGGGGGGGGCGTTAGGTGTGCGTGTGTGTAAGCATTGGCTGCTGAATCCAGATCAGGGCTTGGAATATTGCCCCAAAAATTCCTTTGCTACTGCGGAAATAGTAGTTGAGAAAGTAACTCCCCCACCCCACCTCCCACCCCCGAGTTACAAGGCTCCCTTTTCCTTTTGCAGGTGGCCAACGAGGCGAACCACGGCCTGAAGCTTGATCGCAGGGAAAGCCGGTAGCCAACTCATGGGCCCAAAGAAACCCCTGGAAGAAATTAGCAACGAGAGATAACGAGCAGAAGGCCCAAAGCAGGCCAGGTGAAAAAAGAAGGTGGTGAGGTCTGCCAGCCGTTTGCTTGCGGCAGCGCCCGAGCTCCACGGGCCCCACTCACCACCGGTTGTCTGTCTTCTGTGTCCCACTTGACGGCAGCGGATCGCCTTCTTCCCAGTGGCAGATTAAGTGAAGTCAGTCTCTTGAGGCTGGTATGGCCCCTTTGTGTCAGGAGGGAGGGAGGGAGGGAGGAAGACAGGTGGGAATAGAACATCATAATAAACAAACTTCCAGAGTAGGGCTTTTCAGTGGATGGCCCTGCTGGACTGGTTTGAATGTGCTTTTGGTATTGCTGTCATGTATTGCCTTGTAACGTGGTGTTTGGTTTTTTTAAATATTTGTATACGTTCTGCTTTTAGCTTTAAATACTGTGTTTTAATGGTGTGAGCCCCCCTCGGGACTTTCTTAAAGAGAAAGTCAGGACAGAAATATATTAAATATATAGTACTCAGTTTATAAAAAGAGCCTCGTGGCACAGTGGTTAAATGCCTGTCCTGCAGGTAAAACTGTGCTCACGACCTGGGGTTCAATCCCAGGTAGCAGGCTCAAGGTTCACTCAGCCTTCCATCCTTCCCAGGTCGGTAAAATGAGTACCCAGCTTCCTGGGGGGGGCAATGTGTAGCCTGCACACTGTAATTAAAATTGTAAACTGCCCAGAGACTACTTGGAGTGGTATGGGGCGGTATATAAGCAGAACACTTTTACTTTATAATATATAACATATATTGGGTCCTGTGGTCAACACCAGCATGTAATGGCATCAAGATCACAAGATTGAAGATTTAAAACCCTGGAAGTGGCTATTTGGCTTGAGAAAGTCTCTCTCTCTCTCTCTCTCTCTCTCTCTCTCTCTCACACACACACACACACACACACACACACTGGCAAGATGGCTCTTGAGATTGGGAAAAGCTGGGCCGATCACAAGGTAATGATTTGCTGTGAGGAACCGCGCACAGAAGGCCATGCGCACATGCCACAGCTGGTCTCTGAACTGCCATCCTGGGCATGACGACAACACCACTTCTGCTGTTTCCTTGACACTAGGACCTCTTTCCGACTTCTGAAGATCTGTCGATGGAGGTGGACCTCTGCCAGGCTTTCTCTGAGGTGCTGCAGAGCAATGTAGGCAACATGGATGCTGAGGACCGGGCGGATCCCCAGCTGTGCAGTGATTACGTGAAAGACATCTATCGGTACCTGAGGCAGCTGGAGGTATGTACGGGTGGCCTCCAACCTGCCCGTGGCTCGGCTCCTCCACTCTTGGCTGGGCGCTGGTGGAAGCAGGCAGCCAAACTGGGCGGCAGGGTGTCCTTTCTCCTGGGACTCTTCCCTCCAAATGCTGAGGAGGGCATGGGGCAACCTTTCCTGCAGATGCAGCAGCGTGTGTTGCCCCTCTACCTGAAGGGCACGGAGCTCAATGGGCAGATGCGTGCCATCCTTGTGGACTGGCTGGTCGAAGTCCATGCACGATTCCAGCTCCTGCAGGAGACGCTGTACATGGGGGTCGCCATCATGGACCGCTACTTGCAGGTAAGCTGGGGGAAGCAGCAGGACATCCGGAACCTCGGCATCGGGTCTGCACGTGCAGTTGCCTTTCCACCTCTAGGTCTGAGCCCCAGAGTGCTGCTTCAGGGGGTGGGGGGTGGGGGAGAGAGACAGCCACAGACCTCCTTCATATATTGACAGTATTTGAGGCAGAAGCACAGAGAGTACTCTAGTCACCGCGCTCAGCGCTTGGGCTTCCAGGTCACCTGTGGGCACATCTCACCTCTTTTCCTGTCCTCCACAGGGAGAGCTGGACTGTGGTGGGATGGTGCACACCTCCTAATGGGCTGAGAAGCAGAATTTGAAGGGTTACTTGTTGCAGTGCTTAAAGAACAACTTGTTTCCATTACTCAGGGCAGTGTTGAGTCAACAACTCCTCATGTTATTTATTCAGTTCCTTGTTTCCTTTTTTTTTGTTGCAATTTTAGGGAAAACATGGAGATGACTGAGAGACTGGCACAAAACCTGAAAAGTTTATGTCAAAGTGTTGTTAAAAAGTAACTTTTAAAGGTAGCTGGGAAATGTTACTGTGACACCATAGGGAGGCCACGGTGTTGCTAGTTGTTTCTTAGCAGCAATGCTGGGGTGAGAAATAAAACTGTTGGGAGCTTGTAGGGTAAAACGGCCTGTCTTCCTCTCTGCCGAGCTAGGCTCAGCCTGTTTCTCGCAAGGAGCTGCAGCTGGTCGGCGTCACGGCCATGCTCTTGGCTGCCAAATACGAAGAGATCTACGCACCGAGTGTCTTGGATTTTGCCTATATGACTGACCGAGCATACAAGGCCGCCCAGATTCGGAAGATGGAGCAAAATATCCTGAAAGAACTTAACTTTGACCTGGGACGGCCACTTCCACTCCACTTCCTGAGGAGGGCAGCCAAAGTGGCTGATGTAAGTCTGCCCACTGCCAGCTTTAGCCCCTGGGGCTGGAATCTGGTCTGGGGCCTCGGAGGGAAGTGAAGAGGGGGGGGGACACCTCTGAAGGAAGGTGCCCAAATAAGGCCTATGGGGGAAGGGCAGGGGCTTCGGGGTGAGGAGATTCTGCACTCAGCTGTGACTACCTCCCCCTTAGGATGTTGCGCTGTATACCGGTCGTGGTTTGCATGCAAGCCCAAAGCCTGCTGCTGTGTGGACAAGTTCCAGAGGAGATCCATGTTTGTTTGAATACGAGTTTAAACTCTTATTCTGTCTTCAGGGGAGTGTTTGGGAAAGGATTCGTTTTCAAGGGGGAGGACAAAGAAATGTAAGGAATATTAAGGGGGGGATGTAATGGGGCACATTGTGTATGCTGCAGCTGAGTGGCAGATACAGTCAAGGCATGAGGTATTGCTTGCATTATACAAAAGAAATCCAGGCAGACACCCAGGGCTCGATACCAGTGGCTATGATTTATGTTCGTTGGTGCTTGTGTTGCCACCAGCCATCGGTTGAATTATACCTGCTAGCAAAATACCTGATGGAGCTGACCCTGGTGGACTACGAGATGGTGCACTATAATCCTTTGGAGATCGCTGCTGCAGCCCTCTGCTTGTCTCAGAAAGTCTTGTCGGAGAGCCACTGGGTGAGTCTCCATTCAGCTCAGCACTCCAAGAGAGGATGCAAAGCATTTTGCCAGTTTCTTCTCGCGTCTAATAATTGCTGGACATCTGCTAAGGGAGTTGTGCCATCCTTTGCTTCCCACTTGACATGGCTTAGCTTTAAAGCTCTCTGTTTCTGGCCAGCCTGAGAGCAAAGTCCTTTTTATCTAAGGGAGTGGGCAGAGTTGTATGTGAAGCTGCTTAGCTTTCTGCCTTGTGAAAGGAGCGAGCAGTGTGTGTGTGTGTGTGTGTGTGTGTGTGTGTGTGTGTGTGTGTGTGTGTGTGTGTGTGTGTGTGTGTGTGTGTGTGTGCAGCCTCGGCCATTTACTTCCCATGGAACTGACACTTCATGGCTTGGAGCTGGCACGGATTCAGCCTCGACTTGCTCCAGTCTGGCCTTGAGAAAGCGCTGGCCTTCTCTGTCTCAGGCAAAGCAGGGACAATTGTTGGAGGGCAAAGAAGGCCTCTCTCCTGCCAAAATAGTGGGGGCGCTGACCTATTCTCCTCCGAGGAAGAAGGGCTGGTGAGATATGCTGAATAAATGGTTAGTTCAGATCTCTCTCGAAATCAGCCTGAAACACAGCCCGTCTTCCGTGGGACAGTTTTGAGAGCCAAGAGCTGTCTCGTCCACGCTCAGGATGTGCTTGGCTTTACAGTGCCTCTTAATGTGTGGCTTACGAGTGGTGCCAAGTGTCCCTTGCAGAGCTGCCATAGCTGCCCACTCCCAGCCTGTCTGCATTTGCTAAGCCACTTTTGGCATCTCGCCCTCCTGAGTGGCCGTGCCTGTTCCTTTCTGCTTCTCAGGTGGCCTTCTAGCTGGGTTGGGCTGAACAGATACTGCAGGCAGGCAGGCAGGCAAGAGCGAGGCCTTGCTTTTGCCACCCTTTCCTCAGAAGGCTTCTCACGCCACTGCTCTTCTCCCTGCAGGGCATCAAGCTGTGCTATCATACGGGGTACAAGGAGCAGTACCTGCGGCCCGTCATGGAGCACATGGCCAAGAATGTTGTGAGAGTGAACACGAGTCGAACAAAACAGGTGGTGAGTGCCTTCCCCTTCCAAGGCACCAGATGTGGGTTGTTTTTAGCCTTGGAGTAAGGATCTATTGGGTGTGGCTCATTGGATCACCCATGAAATGGGGTCCTTTGGCAACCCTGCCTTCTGGGGCTATGCAAGACTTCCAAGGCGCCTTGGAAGCATCATATCAGGAGAGTCAGAAGGGGGCTGAGAGCCACTCATTGGCTCCCCTTGGCCAATGCCAGCCCACAGAGGAAAGGAACTGGAAAGGGGAGCCTTCCCTTCCTCAGAGCGTGACTTCTGCTTAGGCTGTGGCCTCACCCTGTCCATTTGGGTAAGGGGCTTGCACTCTTACCCCCCCTCTCCCACTGCTCGCCTCTTAAGCCCAGGAAATACACGTTCCTGGTGGAACCAGGCCAGTTGGGAAGCATCCTGGCTTTTTCCAAGTCCAGTGTTTCTGGGAACAAGAAGGAGAGCAGGAGGTTGGAGTGGGGAGAGAGAGCCCCTGGGATGCTGGGAGTGAGTGAGTTCCAAGCTCTTCTTTCAGGCCCACGAGAGCAATGGGGGGGGGGGGAGCGGCTCGGACTAATTATCGGACTACAACTCCCAGGAGCCTATTGGCCCTGCTGGCTGGCAGACTGGAGGGGGCCTTCTCCCTGTTCTGCCATTCCTTGTCAGTTCGTGCGCCCAGTAAGGCCTGCTGATCATAGAAGCCATACAACATCCACACACGGGGAGGGTGTGTGTGACGGTTCCTCAAAGCATGTCCTCCCAAGCCAAGCCCTTGCGTCCCTTAAGCTGCAGCACCAAGGAGGAAATCCTTCCTAACCCTGGGGCCCCTCCCGTTCTGCCAGGCAGTCAAGAAGAAGTACTCGAGCACCAAATGCCTGAGGATCAGCACTCTCCCTCAGCTGAACTCCTCCGCCATCCAGGACCTCGCAGCACCCCTGCTGGGCGAGTCCCAGCCACAGCCTTCTGAGCGCTGATGCCCCCCGTTGGAGGCCTTTTAAAGATGCAGGCAAGCCTTAAAACATATTGTCTATATTCTATGCATTTAATAAAGGTGTGGTAGAACATGTCCCCATTTTTGAGAAACGATCAGAGGCCGTTGAGGCAGCGCCCGAAGGAACAAGAGGTTGCTCTGCATCCCAGGTCCAGCCAAGTACACAAGGGGCACACATGCACCCCAGCGCCTCCTCCTTTTGGTCCTCTGTTTGCGAGACCTTGCATGGAGGGTTTCCTCACGAGCATCCTTGGGATGATCTGAATTGGCTGAGGGAAAGTGGCTCCATTTGCTGACTCAGATTCAGGCCTCTTGCTCCTTCAGGTGGTTTTAAGGATGAGATACTTTTTCAAAAACTTGTTGGAAGTGTCACCGCTTTTGCCTGGCCTGTTGGGCCTCACTTGCTTTCCTGTTCATAGCCAGATACGGAGGAAGGCTCTGGGGTGAAGCTGCCTTCCTTTGGTGCCCTGCAATGGCCCTAGAAAGACTAGGCTGACAAAGGAAGAGGAGGTAATGTTCAGCCAGTAGAAGTGAGAATAAACTATGGCAAACAAAGGACCCAGTGCTGTGGGAGCTACAGCCGTCTTGAGGTGAGAAGGTGACACGAAAAGTAGAGGAGTTCTGAATCTCAAGCGCAACAGGTGCCTGACACTTTTCTGTTCTGCTGTGTGTGTGCACAAATTTAAATTTGAAGGTAACCTGTTAAACTTTAAGGTTACCTTTCCTCTGAACTACCTGACACCTCTAGGCAGTTTCTTTCCTTTACATTAGACATTTACATTCCGCTGCATGGCATCCAGAATTTGGACCACCGAGCTGCCGACTTTGTAGCCGGCAGTTTTCAGTGCACCAGCCCGCTGAGCCCCCACGCCCCTGGGGTCAAAAAAGGAACAGGTAAGTTCCCTGAGCATATGCTTTGGCTGGCCGTGCCTGCCATTCAGAAACATATTCAGGTCTCCAGTCATGGAGGTTTGCATGTCTGAATGGACAGGATGGACAGGAAAGTGAATGTGGCACCTGGGGGTAAGGCTTTAGTGCTGTTTAAACGCCCCAAACAAAGTCCTCAGGCAAGAGTGATCATTCCTATGTTGTTGTTTTTATTGATGGCAATGGAGAAGAGAATGGATAAACTGGCATGCAGTGGAGTAAGCAACAGCTCTTGTGACTTGAGGCAGGTGGAAACTGGGCTTAGGAAAGCGCCCTTAACACTGGCCTGATCCTTTAGTAATAGTGCATAGGTGGAAGTACCTGGTCCCTAAACGCCAGTCAAGCCACCGTCCTGGAAAAGCAGAGCTGATTACTGCCGGTTACATTCATACAGGTTTACCTCCCCAATTTGGTTTTAAAATCATCATTGTATGCGGTCTTTTTAATTTAGTGTACAGCTTCCTAGGAGGAGATGAGGAAGTGTCAAATTCCCCCTCCCCCCGGAAAAAAAACTCCTGATAAAGCAAAAATAAAAACAAACATGGACCAGCCACATTAATCAACCTATGTGAGACATTTACAGCGTGCAGTACTGCCTTCCTTTGGTTGCAGTGCTTCTCAGGGTCGTCTGGGTTCTCACGGGCAAACCTGGATGCGAATGGTGTGAGCTCTGGAAAATATACGTTGGGTGGATGGAGGTGGGAAGAGTAAGGTTCCAAAGAAATGAGACGTCTACATTTCTAAGGCAGGTAGCAGCAGCAGCATAACTTCTGACTTGGCTCCTCTGTGATGTCACCCACAGAGGAAAAGGTGCATGTAATGCCATTGTTTTGGTAAAGAGAATTTAGAAGAGAAACACCAGGGCATCTAAAGGCACTTGCGCAGGAAGTGTAACTTTCAATGCCCTCAAAAAAGCACCCTTACGGTTTCCAGAAATTATACCAAAAGGGGGAAACGTGTAATGTAAGCAGGTCCACTCTGGTGCTTTGATGAGGAAAATGCGCCAAATAAAATAAATAATTCCTTGGCTTGGTATTGTGGTCATCTGAGGCATACACTTTGGCTTCCCAGAGAAGGTGCTTGGAGGTGCATCTTCCCCCGAAGGAGGAGATTTCTGCAAACAGATGTCACTTCCTGGGTCACTTGCGAGGTTTGTGCAGCTTTCTCCCCCCACCCCCGGCACCATTGCCTTGGACAAGGGCTTCTCGGGAGGCAGGGTTACACTTTGGTCACGTAGTTGTTTGGGAAGAGTCCTTGTTTCCCTCTCAACCTGCCTGTCCACCAGCCTGAGGGGTCTGGAAAGAAACAGACAGTGAGAAGGCAGCTCCCCAAGGTTTGCTCCGTGGAGACGTTAAGAGAGGCATCGTGCTTCATTAAAAAACTAAAGCCTCCTTACAAGCCTTTGTGAGAACAGAGGTGAAGCAACGAAGACATGGTCCCATCCAGCTGCTCAGGTTAATTCAAGTGCCAGAGAAAGACACTAGGTATCATCCTGCCACATTTGCTTACATGCCTATGCACAAACACGGAAGCAGCTGCAGCCATGTGCAAATGGAAAACTTTTATCCAGCCTATGAATCCACCCAAAAAGTAACGTTATGATCACAGATTCCCCCTTCCCACGCCCCTTTGCCGCAGATGAGGGCAAGGAGGGTATACGAGAGACACCCTTTCCAGCGTCCTGTCTCACAATAGCAAAAATGCTGGTCTATTTTTGTTTGGAAGAAGGTGACACTTGCAAAGAAGAACTTTGCCCCATGAATGACAGTGCCCTGGTTTTGTGGCCCGTACTCCTTGCACTGTGCTCTGGGCTCATAACCGCTTACAAATCCCAGTAGATTCTCCGAAGTCTTTTCAGGGCGGAAAGGTGAAACATAAAAGCCACGTTTTCTACTGTTTCTTGACGAGAAGAGAACAGGAAGGAACAATGAGGATGACTCACCTTCTTTAATGATATCTATGATGTCACTGGCATTAAAGCTGAGCTCATCTGTGTCCTGTGCGTCGTAGGCATACAGCGCCCTGCACTGGGGTACCTGAGGCTTTGGTTTTGGCTGGGGCTTAGGTCTGCCTCCAGCAGGCGGGGGCCGGTTTGTAGTCTGTCTGCGAGCGCTGCGGAGGGAGACAGAGGAAAAATAATGAGGATGCAAACTCCTGGGCTGTGACATTTCACCTTCACATCTGGGCTGAGGACACAAGAACTGAACGTGGCCTGTGTCACTGAATACAATTGTTAAGGAGAGGAGGAGGAGGAGGCTTCTTTGCTCTTCCCAAATGCAACATGCTTTAAAGAGGAGAAGGTGCTTTGAGACTTTGCGCAGGCTGCTACCCAACTTGGGCAGGCACAAGGAGTGGCCATTTCGGAAGACAAGTGGCGTGTTAAAGCAGGGTGAGGGTGACTGACAGCACGATGTTAAAAAACAGAAGTGAATTAATATCACAGGAAGTTATAATATCACAACACTGGTAAAGATCATCCAATATTTCAAAACTAACAACTAAATTATATATTAAAATGAAGTGGAATTCTTCTGCAATCACCACGAAAAGGTGTTAAGTGTGAAGAAGTGAATTTTCTTCACAAAATAATTTGTTTGGTTTATGCTGGTCCAATAAAAGGTACCACCCACTCTTGTGACTAATTTAAAGGTGCTTTTAAAGGCATACAATTGCTGTACCTCTCTTGTATAGATTGAGCTCCCTTGCATTTATCTACTGAAAAAAGGAAGCCCCTTTAAGATCAATGGTTCTTACTCCCAGGCAACAGGTGATGCTCTGTAAAAAAACGTACAAGTGAAAAATGGAGTTGGGGGATCCTGTCCTTTTTTGGGTCCCAGAATCCTGCTAGCTGCCATGGGCAGGGCTGGCAGGGGATTCTGGGAGTTGTCTTGAAGGCTGAGTTTTCCAAAGCTCTGGCAAAAGGTCTCCCAGAATGCCAGCAGATGGCACTGCAGGCTAAGACTAGGCCTCCTATAAAGGCACCCATACAACAAGTAAATTTCCCATGTTTGTAAATCAAATGAAGTCTAGAACAAGACATAATGTATAATTTAAAAGGCCATTTCCGCGCTTGACTGCATGGAAGCCTCTTCAGAATTGACAAGAAGAGACCCCTGGCCTCCAGGAAAGCAAGAACCCACCAAGCGCCCCACAAATCAACTTCTGTCACTCTCATTGGCAGACCATGCTGTTTTCTACAGGTATTTGCCAGTAAATTAATAAGAAGCCAAGACTGGAGAGCAGACATGGATGAGTGGAAAGCCATGGCTTCTTCACTGCTTGTGGAAAACCCCAGGATCATATCCCTGGCAAATCACCTGGTGAGACTGGACAGAACTGCCCAAAATCTCAAGATGGCCATGACTGCCTGTCAGAATCGATCACGCCAAGTTCATTGACAAAGGTCTAACTCCAACTAACGCAGATTCCTGTGTGCCTTTTCCGTGTATCACCTGCATCCACCCACGCTCTTGTCAGCCCATCAGCTTCTTGCCTTTAATGAAGCCAAGCTCACCACCAAAACAACGCCACTGGATTCGTGGGATAAGAAGAAAGCCAGGCACTTACCCTGCCGCTCCTTGGTCTGGCACTCTCAGGAAATCCAGGCTGCCCGGCTGCTGAGAACCTCTGTCTAACCCTCCTGAGACTTGGGGTAGTGGAGGGCACGCCATACTTGTATATAGGCTTCTCTGGCTGGCACGCTGTCCTGCTGGGCCTTGAGGCTGTGGGGTGTATTGCGGGATCTGTATCACCCCGTTCTGATGAAGACCTGGAGGGATTTCAAGACCTGAGCCCAAGGGAGGGCATCCCTTCCCTTTGGGAAGAGGGACACTGCTTCGCATTTCATTTATTCAACCTTCTCTCTTTCATTTCCAACTTCCAGCTGCTTGGCCCAATTCCCCTCCTGAGGGTGATGCCCTTCCTTCGGGAGTTAAAGAGCAGCTGCCCTGATCAAACCAAGGGACTCCTTTCTACAAGGGACCTCCCCTCCCCCCCCCCATCATCATCAGCCTTTCTGCCCTGGGCTTCATAAATCCTCAGGCCTGCCCTGTAATCTGGTTGGTTGCTGGAAGAAGGGAAATGCTAGACTTGCTCCAGATGAGCTCCTCCAAATGTCACAGATATGAATTCCCCTCCCCGCAATCCTTCCACTTACCAGGGGGAGGGGGAGCCGCCCTCGTAGGGTAGGTCTGGCCTGAGATCCGACTGGAATACCTCCGGTCTTGGCTCACGTTCCTTCTGGTGGGGCCTGCAGTAGAACCCAGAAGCATTGCCCTTGTTTTACACACACACACACACACACACACACACACACACACACACACACACACACACACACACACACACACACACACACACACACACACACACACACACACACACACACACACACACAGAGGCACCAGGGCTGGCTGTGCTTGTGCCCACTGTTCCCGGTGGAGAACCAGGTGGGGATATTCCATACGTACGGGAGTTCTTTGGAAGTCCAGGTCCAATGCTGACCTGCAGCACTTTATTGCTGGCCTTGAGGATGGCCACGTCTCCTTGACCTTGGCTGAACTGCACCTGCCGAGAACCGCCAGCCTTCCAGGGCCCCCAGTTCTCCTTTTTCAACTTCACTTCTAGCCTGGCATGAAAGCAGGCGGGAAAAAATGTTCTTAGTCACAGGAAAGGGACCCAAGTGCTCCTGGCTCAGAAAGGAAGCTGGAAGCTTCACTGAAGACCCAGGCCCACTTCACCTGTGCAGCTACATCGGTATAACGACTGCACCCAGTTTTTCTTTATTGCGTGAACATCGCTTCTTAGGCAGTTCTGATTGCCTTTCATTTCATCTTATCATAACTCCTCGCTCATGAGAGTTTGCCTGGAGATTGAACACTATCTCTGACTTTCAGCCTGGACAAACACTTTTCAGGTGTTCTGTACTAGGATGCTCTTGGCTCCCACTCCTTAATGATTGTTCAAAGACCTCCGTAAAGGCCCTCCTGACCAGCCTGTGCCCCCTTTGTGCCAGTTTTCTGCCACACAGCCCACCTCCACAACCCCCAAATCGTGTCTACCCGTCTGCTTCCTCAATACCACCCTGTGCCTCTGATGGATCTTGCGAGTCCTTAAGATACGGAGCGTAAACACGCCCGGCATAAGACTATGGACTGCCCAAAGCAGGGCTTCCCAGGGTTGCTTTTCAGCTGCCAGAGCCCACCCACTGGATGTGTTGACGGCAGGAAACGAGGTGCTGACTCAGCAAAGCTGACTGGAGCTCAGAAAGGTGGGTGGGTGGGTGGTAGGGACAAGTTAAAATCAATTATGTCTCTTCTCTCCCCCACCTAACACGATGGTTAATTAAGCTCCCACTGCCTTATTGTGTGTATGTAAGAACTTTCAGGAAATGACACCAGCAAAATGCACTCTTTGCAGCAGCCGGGAGGTAGCTTGTCCCACCAAAAAACAAACATCCCAGGATGGTGGATTTTGCTACGTCTGTGCATTTCCTCTCCTTATAGAGCAAGGGCCGTGGTTTGCTTATATTGTGTCACAAAATTAAGTACCTCCCATGCACACATTTTTTCCCCTTGTAACTTGAGCCATGGAAAAAATTTTGGGCAAAGGAGTGTGGTCAGGCTTTGGGGAAGGGGGGGAAGTAGGGATGGGCAGCAGAAGGTTTACCATCACAGGAGGACCAATTGGTGTGTGGGAGGGAGGGAGGGAGATCAGTCACTTTGCCTCCCTCACCACCAAGCTCCCCAGGGCTCTTGTTTGCTTAGCTTAACAGGAGAATGAGTGCAAGGGGAGGAGGACTCAGGACTGGGAATCATGTGTCTGTTGGGCTGCAATTTCCAGGTGTTTTCTGACATCCCAAAGAGGCTGCCAGCCAAGGTCACTTGGGGCTGAGCCGGGCCCGGTGGACTTGCTCGGCAGACGGAGAGGAGGACGCGGACCGCTCCAAAGCCCATCACTCACGTATTGCTAAATTTCAGAGGGAGCCTCCTTTGCGTTTTCTCCTCATAGCGCTTGGAGAGGAGGCTCAGGAACTCTGTCTTGAAGACCGACTCGAGGAGGCTGTCATACTCTTGCTCGTGGAGGACAAAGAGGTCATCTTGCATCGTGCTGGGGAAAGAAGGGCCAAGCGGCCGGGAGAGGTTCCAAGTGGGCTCTTCCTGCTCGCCCCCCTCCCCACCGAATGGAATCCAGAACCAAACTCTGGGCTTACTTATCTCAAAAAGAAGTGGCACCCACCTTAAGGAAACAGACAGAATCTTCTCCACCTCGATGCGGCGCTTGAGGACCTCCTTCACCTGTCCCCTTTCGGGTCCTTGCTTCACCTTTTCACGCCCAATCAGGTACACACACTTTGGAGAGAGGATGAGGTCTCGCTTAATGCCCTGAAACAGCAATAGATTTGAGGAGATCCATGTTTGTGCTTCCAGCAGTTATTAAAAACATCTCAAACAACTCTTTGCGGCTGCATGACTTCTGGTTAGGCGAGAAAGGAAAAAGACAGACCACCTGTGTGTGACAGGATCTGCCTCCAGAGAAACAGCCCAAAGTATATCAGTACCAAGAACTGGGATTTCGAGGTGGAACATTTGTTTTGACCCTATGGGACATTCTCAGTCTCACTTTAAATGGTCAAAAGCTGTACAAAAACATTACTAATGCTTTCACTCTACCTTAAATCTTCTGTCATATTTGGTGACTGTTTCTGCAAAATCAATCTTCTCCCGTTTGCTTAAAAACTGCCGCAGCTCCGGGCGGTCCTCCATGCCGATGTAGTCTCCGACAAAGTTCCGGTTGATGCTGTTTCGCCTTCTTTCCTTCTTGTTCAGCAGCAGATCAGAGGCTTTACAATGTTGAGGGGAGAGAAGAGAGATTTTATTTGGTCGTAAGGGAAGAAGTTCTTCTCATTATTGTAGATGGAAAACAAACAGATGTGAACTGCTTTGGATGTTTCCCCCAAAAAAACTTGTTATAGAATTTAAAAAAATCTATTATAAACACCGTTCACACATTCCAACAAGCTATGAGTAGTATTTTATGTAAGCCAGATAAAAACAAAACCTGCCTAGGCTGTTGGGCCAAAGCCTGCAAAGGCCACGGCATTGCCCAGGCCAAGACAGGCAGGAGCTGCAGACCCCACTGTCTATAGAGAGCAGCCTGGACCCATTGCCTGTAAGAAGGGGCACTTCTCTGGCATCGGTGGCAGAAGACCTACATTTCCCAACGATGGAAAAGCATTGGTTTTGAACCAAGTGGAAAGTTGAGATAAGGAAGAGTAGCATTTTCCATGGACCTATAAAGATCCTTCTTCCGCCGTGGCCTTCAGCTCTCAGAAAACCATCTCTATTGTCAATTCCGTTGGTGGCAAGGTTTGTTAGCTGTCATGGCATACCTTCTTCTCTCATTTGGACATATTTCTTTCTGGCTGTGTACTTCCGCCACGCCTTCTGGATTATCCGGGCATAGCCGTCATATTTACGTTCCCTCATCTCTTCCAGCAGAAATAACTGCAAGACAAAGAAAAGCCCGGCCTTAGCATGTCAGAGAGAAAAGGCTGCCTCTTGTCTTGAGCCTAAGGCACCCATTGGGCTCCACGAGGAGCACCTCCTCACAAACACCGCTCGTCCCCCAAAGGAGGAGCGATGATACCAGAGGGCTTGACCTAAAGGGAGACCATCTACCTAAGGCACTACTTAAGGCACTGCAATGCCTCAGGCCAGCTCCACTTGTTTTAAAAGCAGATGTCCCAGCTCTTAGGAAATCTGGAATGAGACAGAAAACCCCAGAGGCTGTCACAGAGATCTACCTATTTTCCAAGGAAAGCCTGTCTTTAATCAACTGACAGCAGATAAGAGGAGGATATTTTTGGAAGCAAAAAAGCAGCTCCATCTGAAAAAACCACAGGGGTCTGGATTCTTTCACCTGCTCCACATCTGCTTTCAAACAGAACAGGAGAACAAGAAGGTGGCACACAGGGGTGGTTGGTTGGTTGGTAGGATCGGCAGCACCTGTTCATCATTGGGGATCCCTGGTATGGTGGCTCAGAATTCCCAGCGCTCCCATTTGCACACAGTCAAAGACTGGAAAGAATGAAAAGGAGGCCTAGCAGACGGGCCTCTGGTCAGCCACCCAACAGAGTGAATCCGAGTCCCAAAGCTTGCAAAGCAGATGCCACATACACACCACAGATCTATCACATCCGTCCCTGAAATGGAAAGTTATTCAGTGCCTTTCTTTGTAGCTCCACTGGGACTTGGGTCAGTCACCCCAAGACTATTGGGCAGGAAGGTGCTGCCCCCGTGCAACCCTCCAGCCATCCCCCTGACCTGGCAAACCAATTGATCAGCCCAAGGTTATCATCCACGTCCAATATATATTGGTGCTTCATGTGGAAAGTTCGGAAGGAAGGAAGGAAGGAAGGAAGGAAGGAAGGAAGGAAGGAAGGAAGGAAGGAAGGAAGGAAGGAAGGGATTGATGATAGAAGGAAGGCAGGCCTCACAGGAGAACGTCCCTGTGCCCCACATGAGAAAGAAACATCCACCTCCTTGATGTGCTGTCACATTTATGGGAACGGATTACAGCTTTCAGCCTGTTAGATCCAACTGTCCCCATGAAACAATTAGCAAACCTCTCCCCCATAACATTTATTTTTGAAAAGCTGGGAGAGAGAATTGGCAGAACAAACTGCTCACATCCCCATTCCTTGACTTGTTGTTTCCCTTGCTGCCGTCCTACTAATTGCTATACAACTATCAAAGCACAGCACCCCGTCTGCTAAAATTAAGATTCATGCCAGATATGCTTCCTGTGCCCAGAAAAAAAACCCGCCAATGTTTCTTCAAGCAAACTCGAATGCCTTCAAGAAAAACTGGAAGGGAAAAATGCAGAAGTCATTTTTGTATTTTAAAAAATGAGTGTTCCGTGTTCTTTCCTGTTCCTTGCTGCAACCCATTCAGGTTGGCCCAGCTTGGTAATACTACAGGATGCTCAAAGTGAAGGAAGACTCGGCCCCAGTCCTCTGCCAACCTCTAGGCCCTGTGTGTGACCGCCTCGCCTGGGGAGAGCACGCCTGGCTTCAGGGGCTGAAGCTTCACTGAAAGCCCTAGTTCACAAGCTGACGTTTGTCCCTTTCTGACAACAGACCCCAGAAAGAAGGAAGTAGCATTAGGGTGGCAGCCCCATCCCTGACCTTTGTGAGTCAAGCAGAACGGCAAGTTGGCATTAGTACAGCTCCAGCTAAGAGTGCCCCCACTTTCTCCACTCACTCGGGCTTTACGCCACAGGGATGATGCTTGTGCAACATCTGCACTTCAAATAAAGTGGAAGAGCTTTCACAGGCTTACCGACTCTGGCGCTTTGATGAAGATTTTGGTTCTCCCCAGCTGGAATTGGTCGGGGTCCATGTTTACAGAATGGAGGAGGTGGAGCACGCCCTGCTTTTCCTCTCCCTTCCAAGAGGGCCAGGTGGCTTTGGTCAGGATGGCATACCTTGAAGGACAAGAGGACAAGGCCATGATCAGGAGTTCCACTCCCCCACCCAGTTCTCATGGGAGCTTTCTAAACTTTATCCCAGTGGACAAGTCCTGCCCCTCTAGTCCACTGTTAGACTCTCAAGCAGAGGGTACCAAGAGCAACGGGCTCTTCCCAGTGGTGGCACTGCCACATTGGAATCACCTCCTGGAAGGATTCTGACAGGCACCTTTTCATCTCAATGTTGGAAAGCCACTGGAAGCATTTTTTTTAAAAAAATCGGATCATTTGACTGACTGTAGGTGTTACTGGGTTAGTCTTTATAAAAATCTATTTCAGGACTGCTGATTTAGGGTCACAAGAGTGTCTTCTAACTAAACAACCACAGGTATTGACTGGGAGTCACCGTGTACTGAGACAGCAACAACCATCTTGCAGTTCAGGCAAAGAGGACAGCAAAGTGGCCCAAAGTCACTATCCAGCTGTGCTGAGACTGGAGGGTTTCCCTGATCTCCTCTCCAACCCTGCCTCCACCCCCCCACACACACACCACAACCATTCTCAGTGAAAGAGATGGCACAGGAAATCGAAACTGGAATTGAGTCACCTCAAAAGGACAGGTGCCCAAGCAAAAGCAGCATTGTTGTTTCGCCATCAATGAAGCGCAGACAAATGGGGCCTGAAGTGCTTGAACAGCAAAATTTCAGGATTTGCTCATGGTGCTGTGCCTCCCGGGGGCTGCAACATGCTGATTCTGGCGTGGGATGGATTTACCACTTCCTCTCCTCTTTCCCAACAGCTGCCTGAGCCTTCCTCTGTCACTCCTTAGTCAGGCAGGGAGCAGAAGATATCTTTTTCCAAACGGAACCATGAAAGGAGGCCAAGCAGAAGCATCACACACACACACACACACACACACACACACACACACACACACAGACACAGACACACACACACACAGACACACAGACACACACACACAGACACACAGACACACACACACACACACACACACACACACACACACACACACACACACACACACACACACACACACACACACACACACAAGAGTTTTTGCTGCAGCTTCAGCGTTAAACCGATTCATTGCTTCAAAACCTTCTAGTCAAACTTACAGGAAGCATTCTGTCCCAAGGGTGGGTGTGGGTGGGTGTGAAAGGGAGAAACTACGCTCTGTTTGCATCAGAACACTGCTTTTGCCCTTAATGTGAACTTAAACCAATCAATGGACTCATCAGCAAACAGTGCCATCCTGTAGATCCCTGCTTGGAACTAAGTTTCGTTGCTCTCAGTAGCACTTGATCTCAGGAAGCCAAAGACTACAGCCTAAACATATATAATATTAAGAAGATCCCCCCTCCCCCAATCAGATGGCTGCCTTCATTTTGTGCTGTATCTCCTTAAAGTAACCATTTCTGCCACCTTAAGTACTTGATCTGCAAATGGCTACACTGCATTTCGTCCAACCGTCCTGTTCCAAGCTAACACTATCCACCAGGTTTCTAACACAATCAATCTAAATTGAGAGAAGAGGACAGCTGTGGAAGGCAGATACTGGTCAGGGCCTGTGCCATCACCAATACATTTTCCACCACTCCCCAGGTGGCTTTCACAAGTATTTTTGATTGAGGGGGTAGGGTGAAGACAAAGGAGGGTTGTATTTTTAACCCTATGTGCCACTTTAATGTCAATCTTGTTTTTCTTTAACATGGGAGAAAACTCTTGACACTCAACAGCAGAAAAGAGGTGGTTGCCCAGCAAAACGAAGCAGGCCCCTCTACATCAAGCTGAAAAGTAGGACTTGCATTGCAAGAGACGTCTACTTGAAGTCATTGGTTTGCCTTCTCTTTGTGAGGGACAACACTTTCAGAAGCAGGATGTAAATAAGAACACAGGCTCCTTTAGCAAAACCTGGGCTTTAGCCTGTGGTAGAAATGTTGAAAGGAAAAAGAAACCTGGACATGCAAGGAGAGTCCACCCTTACCCCGCATTTAAGAAGGAAAGAGGCTGCACAGAAAGACTCAGGCCAAGATCTCCAGGAATTTACCCTGAAGAAGAAAAGAAGAAGAAGAATAAGAAGAAGAAGAAGAAGAAGAATATTTTCCTTCAGGCCAAGATACTCCACTTGGTGCTTTACCCTGAAGAAGAAGAAGAGTTAGAAAGGAAACATATCCACCAAAGGAAGAGTGGGCAAAATCAGCCTAGGACAACTGGTTTAGGTTTTCTACCTTTAAAAATTTGGGGGATGAAGGAACACCACTGCTTGTCCCAAACTACCAGTCAACGGATTCCTACAAGGTAGTAGATGCACCCGAAAAGTTCATGGAAAAAAGGCCTAGCCAGTAGGGTTGGTTGGCAAAGGAGGGCTCTGAGTACCCTGCACATTTTATGCCTGCTGAAACATTCACAAAACTAAATTCAAAGTAATGCTTTCTGTATTTTCAGATATTTTGTTACTATTCTTGCAACTGACACTTTAAAGGCAATTACTGTATATATATATATATGTTTTTAAAAAGTAACAAGTGTAGCACAGGGCGAGGGACCGAAGAATAAATAAGACCAAAGATACAATTATCAATGTTTTCCAGCTAGGATAGTGAAACTGTAACAAGTACTGGGGGAAAGGATTCCCCCTTTTCAAAGAATGCCTTTCCAGACTCTTCATGAAACAAGCCTGCCAGGTATTTTCCCTTGGCCGGTTCCTTCAGTGTCCCAGCACGGGTAAAACGACTTTTGCTTCCCTTTGTTAATAACACGGCTTCTCAAGTGTATCTTCATTAAGACTCTCACTAACCTGGTCGTGATGATGCTAACCCTTCAGGGCAGGGGACTCAGGCATCTTCGAAAGAGCCGCTTCACCGCACTCTCTTCGCGCCCGCCTGGCCCACCCTTCCCCACCACCACCCGCTGGGACCGCAAGTACCTGCTTTCCTCCCAGTCACGAGGCTTTTTCGTCTCGTTGGGCTTGATGCAGCGGATGTAGTGGGGAGTGCATTTCATCAGAGTGCCCACGAGGTCATTGGCCTGCTTCTGAAGAAATGGAATAATGGCCTGTCAGCCAGCTACTCCTAATGCACCACTTCCTAAGAGGCCAGGGGTGTGCCCCCTTTTAAAGAGGCAGGCGGCAATTTCTCAGGAAGAGGAGGAGGACTAGCCCAGCTCTTAAGCTCTAATGCACATTGAGCAATACTTGGTTGGCCCTGAACCTGCCGGGAAAGAAAGGAAGCCTTTCAGATGCAGGGCAGCCAGCAACAGGCTCTCTGAGAGCTTTGGCTGAGTTCCTAAGCGGCTGTGGCATTGCATCCCTGGCATCGGAAGCCGTAGGTGAGCCGTGCGCTCTGGGTTCCTCCAGAGGAGGGTCCTGCCCTGTTGGAACCCTGTCCCACCCTCCTCCAGAAAGCCCCAGAGAGGGTGCACTTTGGCAGCACAGCAGCCCTCTGAGGTACGCCAAGCGGAGATTGTAGGCTGAGCCTAAATGTGAGTGTCAAAGAGCTGGACCTTCAGAATGCCAGCACTCAGCTCTCTGGGCAGGAGTGGTCAAAAAAGCAGTCCTCCACCTCTCGCTGGGCTTCAGGTCCCATCATCCAGCACTTGCCCACCTGTGCTCCCATTACTGTGGTACATGGGATGCACGATGCCCATCGAGGCTAACAATCTACAGAGGGCACCCTGTGGTGGCACCCTTCCTGCCCAGCAGGCAACTGGGTCAAGTCCAGCCCCCTTATCCTCCCTTGAGAGCACCGTGAGGACCAGAAGGTTGTCTCTGTTTTTAAAAGGGGACGTGAGAAGTGAAGGAAGGAGTCTGAGATATTCTTCTGGCCCATGTCCCTGTTGCTTCCCCCATCCTCATCAGATGACTTTTTATTGATTTATTTAAAACATTTCTGTCCTGGCTTTCTCCCGGAAGGACCCAAGGTGGCTTGAGACTAAAACAAAAAACTAAATCTACCTTGATTTTGCTTCCAGCGGTCGTAGGACGGCCTTTCTTGTCCGCCTGGAGGCTCTCTGGAAACAGCGCCTTTATAAAGGGCCTAGGAGGAGAAGGAGAAAGAAAGCAGCAGGAGAGGAGGAATAAGGTCAGCACAAAGCCACACTGCAAGAGGCATGTCTGGGAAGAGGGGAAGGATGGAGGGCGAAAGCCTGGGGCACCAGGACTCCAAAGCCCATCAGCAACAGTGGCTCACAGCCCCCCCTTTTTTTTTTTTTTGGTCTGACTGCTTTCTTGACAGGAGCTCTGTTAACCGCACGGGTGATCTCCTGCCTTGCAGGAGACAGTCTGAGTCAGCTTTTGTGACTGGCTTCATGTGTCCCCCACCCCCCTTGGGGAAAAAAAACATTCTAGAGCTCTCTGAATGACAAGACGCACACCACGAGTGCAAGGAAACAGCTCTTACGTACTGTTCACTACTTTGCATGAGTTCAATCAAATCCATGAAGAGCACGTCTCGGTTCCTTTCACAGAACCCGTCCATGTCGTAGGACACCTGCACGACAGAAGGAAGGATCAGGCCTCCGTTTCTTTGACCAGGAGGAAATATTATTTGGCAAGGTGGTGGTGGGGGAAAGGCTCGTTGTAAATGTGAGGGCACAGTTTGCGTCAGAGCCATAACCCAGAGAAATGAAGGTGTTGGTTCCTTTAAACTAGCCAGTGTTGGGTTTGGGAAAGCTGGTTGAGATCGATGGGAAGAGAACAAGGAAACCCAGGGTTGAGCTTGCATCCTGCCTTGCTTCAGTGCCAGGGCGGGGGGGGGGGACTCCAGGCCTTGGAGTTGAATCTCCCCCTCTGCTGCACCTCCAGGACCCTGGTGGTTCCCCCGTGGGACCATCGTTCGGTGCTTGGCTGGCTTTCCAAAGTTTATTTCCTACCCATTTATAAAAGACAGGGCCGTGCCTTTTCTAAGACCTGGAGACCAGGCAGGGGAGCTTTGTTATGCTGGCATCTGGGGGGTCCCAGGCTTCTCCCTTTTTCATCCTGTCCCCTCTTGGAAGGCTTCCCAATGGCAAGCACTTCACCAGAAGGACTGAACACAGGTCCCCGCTATCCTCTGAAATCAAATGTCCGCTCTGGATAAGGACACAGAGCATCCTTGGAAGGGAGCTGACCTATCCCACAGCAGAGGTCACTTCCTCAGGCAACGGTCAGCCTCTGCTCCCTCCCCCTCTAATCTCGAGCCCTACGTGCTCTCCACGTCACGCCCGAGCTGGCCTGGCCTGGAATTGGCTCTCCATTTGGATCTCAAACAGCACCTTGCCAGCATAATGGTGGATGATGAAGCCCTGGTTCCAGCTGTTGAAGTGCTCGTGGGTCCCGATCTGCATCTGGAGCTTCTGCAGCAGGGTCTGGTCAGCTCCCTCGCCCACGGCGTGCATGGTGGCACAGACATCGTCCAGAATGCTCATGATCCCCGGCGGGTTCTGCCATCACGGGAAAAACAAAGGACAGAAGGTTACCGCTGTGTGCTGTGTGTGTGTGTGTGTGTGTGTGTGTGTGTGTGTGTGTGTGTGTGTGTGGGGAGCCGTAAGGACCGAGAAGCAGCAGGTTACAAAAAAAGTTGGCCTTGGCCTGGGGCACCTAGTCCTCATGGTTGGGACTACAGCTCACATCAGCCTTTGGGGTTTCCTTATTAGGAGCCATACTAGTACTACGTGCGTGCGTGCGTGGGAGTCTTTTTCCATGTACTCTGGGGGAGCCCCTGCTGTCCACTGGGAGCTGTCCAGCCAGGAGGTGCTGAACAGGTGAGGCTTGATCCTCAATAGCTGAGCATTGCTCTTGCATAGAGTAGGCCCCAGTTCATCCACCAGATGCATCTTCCTTAGGGGAGGGGTGGGGGGAGAGAAAGTAATAATGCATAAAAACCATCAGATTAAAAAACCCAAGTGTGAGACCTCTGTCTAGATGCCCTCCCACACCTACCACTTTGTTCTCTATGAGATCGCAAACAATCTTGTTGTTGAAGTAATCTATGGGGGTCCAGCGAATTCCTTCCTGCACGTATTCTTCCTGCAAGATAGAAAGAAGCTCTCAGAGGTGGACCTGTGGAGAGACACAGGGGTGAGTTCTTCAGAGCAGTGGTCACCTGCCCAGGAGGAGATCTAATGGCAAAGAACATCTCCAGGGCCCTTTGACATCAGGGCTGAAGAACCACAGAGAAGAGCTGAGGAGGGTTTGGATTGCGGCTGGTTTGTCAAAAGGCCTTGCAGAGAAAGGATTATTTTGAGGATAAAGCAGAAAGGAGGAGGGGAGCCTTGAGCTCGTCAGAAGGAAAACATGATGGAAACAAATACATAAATGATCATTTGCAGGACACCCATTGTCCATGTGCTGCCAATATGTGAGGCCTTTCTCTCCTGTGTCATATGTAGGGAGCAACACAGTCCAAAATGCAGGGCTCTTCAGAATGGCAAGTCCGAGGAGAAAATGGTATCAACCTTCGCCTCTCCTTTCAAAGAAACCAGCAAAGGGGAAATGGAGAAAACAAGACATCTTCCCAGCTTTAAGTGGAGTGCCTCATCCAACACAAACCGAAGGCCAGCCAGTTTTTTTCCATATATGACGGCCAGTCAGCATGGCTGGGCAGTCATATGATGGGATGATTATTCTGGAGCCTGAGACTCACTCTTGGGTCATCACACCCAGAGAGGGCGGGCAGGAAAATGTGCTTGCAGCTGTGCTTGTGTTTACTTTCAAAGCTGAGCTGCTGAAACCCACAGGAAGTTCACCCTCAGTCTTGCTTTGCAAGGCAAATTTTCCAACAGAGACACAGGAGCCCAGGCACTGACCAAGAAACATCTCGCCCTCAGCCAGGAAAGATCCCGACAGCAAGGCTGGCGGTTCTGTGGACGTCCCGCCACGTAGTCATTCATACCTGCTCTGCCTTCAGAGTCAGTTCAATAAATATCTGTTGTAACTTCTCGTTGACAAAATTGATGCAAAACTGTTCAAACCCATTTTTCTGGAAGAAGAAGAAAAAGAAGAAGAGGGGAAAGAACTCATCAAAACCTTACTTTTGAGACATCCAGCACCACCCCTTTTACTAAAACCTGCATTCTTCCACTTCCTATTTTTGTGTGGCCTAAACTGCTGATATTCGCATTCACACAGCATGCCTCACCAGACAGGGCAGTAAATTAAATTGTCCAAAACTCCTTCCAAGAGTGAGTTTTCATTAAGAGTGAGTTTTCATTGCTGGCTACAGAATGGCCATGTTTGGTGGAATGCCCAGAAAAGCTTAGGCATTCTCTTGGTTCTTAACATACCTTTTCATTTCCTTTTCACACAGATGCATTTACACCCTGAATTTTGCAATGCCTTCAGTGAACTAGCTTGCTTTAAATTAATGCTTGTTTTCATTCATGTGAAGCAACAGGCAGGACCCAGTGTCACTTGGAGGCCTGGTTACCTGAATTTCAGAAAGGCCAGGAGGAGATTTTCCATAAATTAGTGAGACAAAAACAATGTAAGATCACTGATGGTCTTGTCCCTGGTCTTGTCCCACTTTTTCATACAAGACCAGCTGCCAAAGTCTGGCGTGACTAACAGCTTAATTTGGTGCATTCTTACTACAGAAAAGTGGCCTCTACAGTACTCAAATAACTTTCCTGTTTCTGAGCAAAGGCCCTTAAAATGTAGGATGAAAAGGAAAAAATTCCAATGGGATCCACTAACTCCAAAAAAGTTGTCAACTTAGAATCAAGCCCCTATGATTTCAAGAGGGATAATTCCTGCCTCGCTGGGTAGCGGACCACAGCCTGCAAGCCACGGAGAAACCTTGTGAAGATGCAGCAAATGAGAAACTGCAGCTCTGTCCGCCATCGGGGGGGGGGAGAGGAACAGAGTAGTATCTTAAGTTTCATTCTCAGGTTCTGCAGAGAAAGAGTATAATATGGATGGGTGAAGGACCAAAGTTCAGCGGGGGGGCAACTGCAGATGCCCTGCTCTTGGTTAAAAAAAAAGGATGGTACTCCCAAACAGAGTGACTGAAGAGAGACTGAACAATTGGGTAGATTCAGCTGTAATACCTTTTCTCCAAAGGAAGGACCCCCCACACACACACTTTTAATCCCTGAGTCATTTCTGATGACAATTCACAGCAAATGCTTACAATTTTACCTGAAATATTTCAAAGCCATAGATGTCCAGGACACCAATATTGTATTCTTCATGATCTTTTTCCATAGCCTTGTTAATTGACTAGTAAAATAAAATGGGGGCAGGGGGAGAGAGCAGACATGCATAAGGGATGGGGATGGAATTTTTAAATAAGTTAGACACACACAAAAAAATTAAACCTGAGCTGGGGAAAGTTAATTTTTGTGAATTTCCCATCTAGCATGTCTTGGGGATTCTGGAAGTTTTATCCCCCTCCCCCTCCAACAAGCTCTGTGTTATGAACATAGCACACCAACATTAGAGGAGCCTTTAAGGCTGGATCAGACCAAAGACCGATGCATTCCAGTGTTTCCTTTGCACAGTGAACAACCAGATGCTCCCAATGGGGACACCCTCCCGGCCCCCATGAATACAACAGCACACTGCTATGTCTCTCACTCCCCAGCCCCGTAGAAGAGAGTCCCCCTGCCTCTGGTACAGGAGGTTGTAGTACTGCCATACCGATCAGCCCTAATCTCCATAAACGTCTCCAGTCCCCTTACAAAGCTGACCAATTTGGCAGTTGTCACGTGGCAGTTAATTCCAGTTTAATTTTGCTCTCCTTTAGGGCAGCCTGTGTATTCCACACACAAGGAGAGAGGCCAGCCGACCCGGCTGGCTCAGTGCCGTTTGTTTATATGAATTGGCTATCCTTGCAGATTTTATTGAGTCAGAGTGGAAAAATGCATAGCTGAGCGGCTTTACTGACATCAACTTTTATCAGCCAGATGTCTGCTACTGAAGCAAAGTCTAGGAGATTTTGAATCAGCCTAAGAATGAAATCTGCAAGGACAGGAGACAAAGGTAAACACAAAGGTAAACACATCTTAGCCGTATCAACGGGCTTGGGTAACATAAGAGATAAACCTCCTTTGGTAAGCCTATATGCTTGAGCTGAATGTGACTGAATCTGCTTATGACTTTTCATATAGTTGTGTTTTTCATCTTTGAAGAGCAGTCCCATGTATTAAGTTCTTAAGACTTCATTTATTGGAACTTTTCTTCTTTCATTCTTAAGACTTCTATGTTTACTGCATATCTTTTTAGGCGAAAGTTACTAGATTTAATCCTATTTACATAAAAGAAAAATATCAGTTCTTCTGGACAATTTGTGTGTTTCTTGGGCAAATTCTTCAGAAGTTATCCAGAGGGAAATGATTGTTTTTTTTTCCATAATGAATCTTGTGGTTAGCACTGCATACAAAACCCTTACAATTGGGATTGTTAGCTGTGAAGAATTTTATAAGCAGAATGCTCAAGAAATGTTCACAGTGCTCTGAAAGCTGAGTTCACACATTGTCTAGCAACATGTAGGCACCCAACTGTCTGTCACAGCAGTGAGAGCCAACAACTACAATCAACAGGAGGTTTCTTTCCATGCAGTGCCTAATAAACATTGCATTCTGCATTGAATCTTCTTTGAAAATGGCCTGAAAGTGTCCATTGGCACAATCCTGGTACGTGGTCTCAGCTGGGGACAGACATCACCAATGTCCCGTAGACGCCACACATCAATTTCTTTTTTGAACCAACTTGTTCAACTGGATTTTCAGCTTTATAGGCAACTGAGAGCTGGAGACACCAACACCCACAACAGCCATATCAACTGGACACGCCACTTACATCCACCAAGTAATCAAAGATCCTGGCGTGAAGCGCTTTGGCCAAGGCATCCCTGGTGTAGCACGCTTGCTCCACGTTGAGGGTCACGTTGATGGACTCCGATTTGCCTCCCCACTTGCTGTCCATCTGCCGGCTGGTCAGTTTCTCTTTGAGGCGGTCCTGGTCGATTCCCAGGAGGAACGCTGGAAACGCCAAGACTATCAAGGCATAAAAGGGGACATTTCAGCAACGTTAGCTGGGTTGTGTGTCCTTTGAAAAGAAGCAGTCTTCAAAGCTGTACCAGAACACACCTGTCCAGGGACCGCCCTAAAAACTATGCCCAGAGGGAGACTGTGGGGTGGCCTGGAGGGTGTGCATGCATGTCTTGCAATAAAGGGGGCATGTGTGCTCCCACTCACAAATGTGGCTCTTCCGGAACAAATGCCTCACTTCTGGCTCAAAGGAAAAGTAGGCCTCTTACCCAAGTGTTTTGGCCCCTCAGGTTGCCCCCCACCCCCCAACACAGCCTGGAAAAGTTACTTGGGAAGGGGTACAGCTAGCAGAGCCCCTGGTCACCCTGGTGGTGGTCTCATCAAAGCTATTCTCTCCCTTCTGATGTTCCCCCGTGCTGTCCGCTGCCTGCCACAGCCCAGCACATTCAAGGCCCAGCTGACTGTTTGGTTGCCCAGAAGGGGTCTACCTACACTCCTCGCTCTCCACGGCTGCATAGTTGCCAACTTCTTTGAAGCTGATGTTGCCCAGGTGCAGCACCCCAGCCACGATCTGCAAGACCAGGGCCTGTTCCTCCGCGAAGATCCCAATCACATTCATGGCGTGCTGCAAGAACGAAGATGGGAAGAGAAATGTAAACGACGGATGAGGAACTGAATGTTTTTTGAGAAAATGGGACTTCGTTATACCATTGATATGGAAGGCGAAGGGAAAGCCATGCAGTAGAAGACTTGTAAACTGTTATTTGCAAGCGCTGATTTTAGGCACCTTGGCTTGACCCAAAGCTTGTAAACATCACTTATTATGAAACTATGGCTAATTAGCAGATTCCTGATTTATTCCCGCCTCATGTGATGGAGCTCTCGAAGCAAGCCAAAGGCTTACACAAATCCATTTTATCCCAACACAGCCAGCGTACAGACCATTTCAGAGGCTCAACAGAGCTGTATAGAAACTCACAGCTAAACCTACAGCTAAGCACAATGTGTTCGAATTGGAACCACCCAGCTCAAGTATAGATCTGGCTTTTTAACCCATCCTATCCCCACTACACCCAACACTGTTCTGGGGAAGCAGCATTAAAGATTGCCAAAGGCAAAAAACAGGTACGAACCCAACATTTTGTTTTTTAGGGGAATGGGCAGCATCACAAATCAGACTGGAAACAGCACAGCTCTGACTGCCAGGAGCAAATACACTTTGCACATCCTTTTGATCACAGTTTCTTCACCTCTCTCCCTCTTTCTGCAAGCTGGGGGGGGGCTCCAACTAATCTGTGGGAGACAGACCCTAACGGCCCCCTTCCACCTCATTCTTGCATCTTTTTCTTCTCTTGCCACAAGACCCTAATTCAAACAACAAGACCTTACAAAGTGAAAGAGCAGATTTCCAGATGGCTTTGTTTTTCACACTTAGAAAGTGCCATAAAAGCAAGACAGAGGAGGTATAAATTTCAAGAATGGCCGCAAGGCAAGAAAAGCTCTTGTTGAACGTTTATGCTCTCCAGCTGTTTCCTCTCAAGCAGCCGAGGTGAGGCCGAGGTGTTTAAGCATCAGGATAGAGAACAAGCACTCTGTTTTCAAAAACAATTTTCCTCTTATCCAGATGCTTTTAAAAAAAAGATTTTACAAGCAGGAAGAAGGGGGGGACAACACAACTGCCCCCTCTTTTGTCTGGTTTCACACTTGTGGGCTTCTCAAAGGCCACACACAGTTAAGAACTGTTGGTCTAAGCTCAGTCCCGGAGCCAGCTTGGAAAAGGTTTCTGACCTCAGAGCTGAGGGGCATCTTGTTTCATCACAAGTCCCAAGACCTGCAGGGCAAGCTCCTTGGGCAATGCCCACCACGTGCCAATCTCTGGTGGCCAGTCTGCCTGGCAGCCACATGTGTGAGAATCTGCACACACTGGCTTTTGTTCTCATTGGTACAAGCATCCCTTTATTCAATTACCAATTGAGCTGGGAATAATGAGGTTTATTCAAGGAATTACCAGAGTTTCCTGGAAATCTAATTTGTCATTAATGTCCTCTACTTTGTAGGATCCTGAGAGGCTCAGGTAGTGATAGTAGTCCATGCTCGTGAGGCCAAGACTGGATCTTTGCTTGCTGGAGGCACCTTCAATCATCTGCAGAACAAGAAAAAGAAACATGACTGGTAAGTGGGCTTTCTTGTGCTGCTGCTGCTGCTGCTGCTGCTGCTATTATTATTATTATTATTATTATTATTATTATTATTATTATTATTATTATTATTATTATTATTATTATTATTATTATTATTATTATTATTATTATTTTGCAGTTTGTGCATTCTGGAAGCAGGGGATGGCCAAGTAGTAATTGTGTTTTAATTGGTCTGAGTGGACACTTCTGGGCAGTGGTCATCCTGACTGGGGAGTAAGGGCCAGGTAGTCCAGTATTTCTGGAGGGTGACAGGCTGGGAAAGGGTGGAAGACATGCAACGATGAGGAGAGGTTGGTTGCCTAGTGCCAGGCTCCCCATTCTGTGCACCCAGCATTCACACACCCCAGCAGCACCCCATTTGAAAGGGACTTTGAAGGAAGGACAAGGGAGTGAAAGAACCCAGAATGCAACTGATTGCCAATGCCCACAACACTGGATTAGATGGACCCAAGAGAGGAGCCAGTTAGAGATAGAGAGAGAGAGAGAGAGAGAGAGAGAGAGAGAGAGAGAGAGGTGGAAGGAAGGAAGGAAGGAAGGAAGGAAGGAAGGAAGGAAGGAAGGAAGGAAGGAAGGAAGGAAGGAAGGAAGGAAGGAAGGAAGAAAGAGATCCTTTTCATTTCACTGAGGCTGCAAGAGAAGAAATTTCTGGTGGGTTGTGCCACTCAACAGTTTTCAGAAAAGCAGCAAAATCATTTTTGGGGGTTGGTTGGTTCATAAAGAAGTCATTCTAAAAGCTTCAGGAAGTACCTCACCTGGTAAAAAATGTGGAAGCTCCTCTCCCCAGGGTTCCTCATGACCACTCGAGATTTTTCCAGCAAGAAGTTGGATATCTTGCCCCCATCTGGCTCCCCACCAGGACTGAACTGGATTTCAAAGTACTTCCCCTGCAACAAATAAGGCAGGTTGCTGGAAAGGGTCTAAGTCAGCATGAGCCGGGAGGCTAAGTCCTGTCCTATGTCAGCATAGGTGCAATGGTGAAAGGTGGATTGTTGCTATTTGTATTCATCTCATTGGACACCAACACATGCAGTTGACGTTCAGCAGCCAATGTCTTGTCTATGGACCACTGACTGTACTTCTGAGCTTATGACTACATAACTAATAAGGTTCTGGCCCATCTCTGCCTTTTGCTCTTTTTAAAAACATTCCCGGGGGCAGTGCTATTGTCTCTCTTGTCACCAGCTGACCCCTTTCACTCAAACAGATTCTGCCTCCATTTCTCTCTCTTTGGCCCAGGCACCACTGTGCCCCTTGTTACTGTGGAATGCAGAAAAGCAAATGCCGTACTGGCCTCTGCATACTGTGCTGTCACCAAGTTCAACATGTACTTTTGAGAGAGCAGGATCTGTTATTCTACAAAACGTCTTGGGGCGTTTATACACGACCCCTAAGCTCCGCCACAAATGGCTGCAAGGTCCGGACCTTAAAAATGTTTACCCACCAGCTCCGGACTTTGCAGACAAAACCCCGCCCACAAACTGCACTTTTCTTGTACCTGCTTTTTGGATGTGACAAATATTTGATCCGGTGTAAGGATAGTGAGCCCCTTTAAGAGATCTGAATGCTGCCGGGAACAAAGCGGAGGTAAAGCATTCTTTTCTTTCTTTTTTCTCCCTCCCTCAGGCAAGACAGGGGAATAGGAAGAGCGAGGAACCCCTAAGATCTCTGGTCCGAATTTAAGTCCCAGCGGATCTTAGGGGTCGTGTAAAAGGCCCTTGGTTTATGTGGATGGCAAGTCTTCGCAAGACAGGAATAATTCCTCTCGCCCGTCCCAAATTTTTTGTATGGATGGAGTAGTTCCTCTTTTTGCACTTCCAGTCCTCCACCACGAGGAAATGGGTTTCCTGTCCTTTTGCTACCCCCCCCTCTCAAAATATGCTCTTTGCGCTGCCTCCTCTATGCCATTGTGCTCCTTGTGGACAACTCAAGAGGGGCACTTACAAATCTGCTGGAATTGTTGTTCCGAACAGTCTTGGCATTTCCGAAGGCTTCCAAAAGAGGATTGGACTGCAGGATGATGTCCTTCACATGCTGGAACACAAAATCATAAATGGGTGGACGGAATGCAGTCAAAGACCTCAAATGAAATTAGGGTCCCTTAATCTTCCAAACGGTTTGAAGTATTAGTGGCCCTGAGCTAGTTAAGGGACCCTCAGGAGGCCCGTGAGTGCTCTTCCCTCTTCTGCAGAGTCCCTCCTGCCTTTCCCCTTTCCCATGAATGAAGGGCCCTCATCATATCCCGTTGATCACCTGCTTTCTAGCAACAGTTCAGTGGGAGTTGGGCTTCTACAAAGAAAAAGGGAAGAGAACTAATACCCCCAAAATAGCTTTTAAAAGGCTATTTATAGGATGTGATTAAACCCATTCCAGAACCAACACAGAGCACATTTCCGCCTCAGTGGCTCAATTATTTGGCTACTGGCAGATGGTTATCATTGTCTCCCATGGTAAAAACAGGAAGGACACGGCCCAGCATGAGCGCAGTAAAGCAAATAAATGAAAGGGAGCAAGCGAAGCAGCTGGGCAGCAGCAGGAAGCGGCTGCCGGTGGGTCCATGGCCTAGAATAGCCCGTCTAGTCATCCACCAATGAGCTCATCAACACGGGCTACCCAGGCCCCCAAGCGATCGCTCACTGGTTTAACTTCGCAGACCTTGCAAAGCATTTATCCCAGCCCAGGTGCCCTGGAGGTCCAACGTACACAAGATCTGTGCACACGGATATTTCATTGGCAGAGGTCTGATAATATATATCCCACCCCTCTCACAAAAGAGGAAGCCTGCTTCTGGTTTTGTTAAAAAAAAAAGCCCTTCAGGGATGGCCTCCTTGGGCTTTGTCTTAAAGGAGAATCCCACCTACAGGGGAATAAATCCTTTCCTTTCCTTTCCTCTCCTTCATCTGGGCAACATATCCTGGCGGTGCGTGGTCCACAGCCACGCCATCAGTGTAGGCGGTGTAATTCTCACCCCTGCTGCAGAACCCAGAGGTTCCCAATAATCAGAACTCCCAATAAGAAGAATAAGGAACTCATGGTGCACCTTGTGAGCCAGCATCTCTTTTTCTTAAGATCCCTCTAATGTCAGTCTTTAGTTTTCAGCCACGGGACATAAACAGAAGATGAGAGGGCACATCAGTCGCCCAAGTAGAACCAGTGGGACAAACAGGGCCCTAAGTTACATCCATGCTGGTGATCTATGTCCAGGGATTCCCCTTCCCAGGCAGCTGCTACTCACCTGAACCTTGGGGCCTCCTCCTGAGATTTTGGAGATGTAACTCATGATGTACTTGGCTCCCACAGTCTTCCCAGCGCCACTTTCACCACTAGGAAACAATTGAAAGGATAGATTCCAAATGGCCCAGTCAAGATAGTAGAGGCCCAAAATTGTGGTTCAGCATCTCTGTGGTTCAGTATTACTAATTCACGCTGCCTTGCGCTTGGGCTCCTGCCCTGCATTTCATTCGAATGAGGGTTCATCTGAATGGATGCCAATCCACAGCAGCCACAAAAGACAAATAGGATTGCTTTTGAAGCAAGCAGGAGCAGCCAACATCTTATTTCATCCCAGCCTTCAGTGCCCTTTCAGTGGTTCATTTAATTTCCATGCCACCAAGGCAGGCCCTTTATGATTTATTGAAACCTGTTCTCAAACAGATCTGGTTGCTAAGCCTGACAAGCTGTTAAGTGGCCTGTCTGGGAAGCCAGGGAGACCTAGTGGGTGGGACGTTAGACAAGAACTCATGGAACATGGAGTCAAACCACTGCTTGGCCAAGGCCACTGACTGGGTTGACCAGGTGGAAATGGGAAATCACCCCTTGATGATCTCACAGACTGGGAAAACCCTGTTAGGACCCTTGTAAGCTGGACATGACTTGACAGTGCAGAATAACAGCCAACGGTCTGTACCTCTCCTGCGTCACCTACAGGGTTATGCCCCACAGAGACCTGGGGATGGGCCAACAGGGAGTGGGGTGGGTAATTCTGGGGCATTCAATCCAAATGTTTTTTTCCAAAGCCCTGAAACAAACAGAACTAAAAGGAAGCACCACAGGCGTATAGTGTGATTTTAATAAAAGGAAAGAAGTCCTGTGATGTGGTCACTTTGGAATGCCTTACCACGCAGGGGAAAGGAAGGATTCCTTCAGGATCAAAATGCTATCCAAAGAATGTACAATGTCACTTCATCCACTCAATAGCTGTGTTTTAACTGTATTCCTTCCAGGGCTCAAGGTAATACAATCCACCCCAGGAAGAGTGATTAAAATATCCAAGTGGTAAATGTGGCAACATCTGGATGGAGGAGAAAGCTTTAACCATGGCCTTACAGTAAGCAAGCATTTTCTGAGTGGTTTTGTGTTTGTTGCAGAGCATATGCTTAAAACAGAAACAAGAGGCAATGTTTTTCACCATGTCATTGTTTCTGTCCTTTGCTCCGCAGCCACACACAAAGAGAATTCCTGTAAGCACTGAGGGTACATTTATTTTTAAGGTTCAGGAAACCAGAAATAGAACACTAAAAGCCATAATGATGATATGTCTGGGAAAAACAAGGCTGGTTGCTTCCAGACCAAGAATATAGGGCATAAGTGAGCCTGACAGGGAAAGGCCTCAAATGGGATGTTTACTCATTGCCGTAGCAAAGATTCTAAGGTGGAGAGAAGTCAGTACGGAAGGGTTTCTGAAGAGACAGAGGAACTAGATGCCCTCGGCTCAAGAGGCGTGGAAGTATGTGGTGCAGCAGTAGCTCATGCATATTGCAGTGCCACACGCCGGTCATGTTGGAAATGCAAGAGCATTCTTTCACCAGGGACGACTTTTTACCAAGTCTCTAAGTCAGCTTGGCATTGTTCAGGAACCCAAACAAGGACTATGGAGCATCGCAGTCGCCCAGAAGTAGACCAAGGAACCAGCCGGGCAAAAAAACCAAGCTGTGCGCTTGAAAATGACGGATGCTCCACACTAAATAATTTGTGGAGCTGCTCAACAGGAGGGAGCCTCCAGGGTTATTAGACGCAGTGAAAGCATCTTTGGGAGTTGGCTGTCCAACCACTGCTTTCAAGGATCTTCAAAGAAAGAGGCAAACTTCCACCCTCAAACAGCTTTGACTACAAGGACATTCTCCTTATTAATATTCAGCCAGAGCCTCCTCCCCTGTAGTTCAAATCCATTGCTCTGGGTTCAGTCTAATAGTCAGGGGCATGCAACACAAAATTCCTCTTTTCTCTGTGTATCTTGTGGGTGGGAAAGTTTCTCTGTGTATCTTGTCGGTGGGAAACTCATCTCTTCAGGGAGGCGTTTGGCGACCTTTCTATTTAGTTTTTTTTTTTTTTTTTGCCCGCGCTTCTCTGCTTGGGCTATGCCCGCCATCTCGCTCTCTTCTCTTTTCTTGTACTTGCTTGTTTTATCTGTTTTTATTGTGAGCTGCCCAGATTTCCCTTCTGGGAAGATGGGCAGGGTATAAGATTAACAAGTAAATAATAATAAATATGGGTCTTGATGATGCCTCCCAGACTCCCTTGGCCAGCACGGCCAGTTGCCTAGAGGTCACCAGCCAAGAAAGCATCTTTCCCGAAGCTACGTGGAGCTCTGTGTAGCAGCCTTCAGCCATGCAAGGCCCTTGTGGCCCCTTGAGCCAGGACAGCTGAGACCCAGCAGCAGGAACAAAGCCCCTTCGCTTTCCCAAAAGGAAGAAATCTTAAGCCGGCAACAAACAATCACATTCACTAGCGCATGAGGCAGACTTTTCTTTCTCTCAATTGGTCCCCCCTGCATGTTTCTTGCTCACTGCTTGCCATAAGCGCACATACAGGGAGACTCAGAGACGCTCCTTACCTGATGATCACACATTGGTTTTCTCTGTCAATGATCATGTTTCGGTACATATTGTCTGCCAGGGCATAAATATGTGGTGGGTTTTCATACTGAGCCTGCCATAAAGGGGATACATAAAAAAAAGACACAATGTAATGCCTGAATGATTTGTCAAATGTCTACTTTCTGAACAACGGTGGCACTCTTCCTGAGATGGTGAGGGTGGGATTATTGAAACATACGTAGAAGAACAAGCCTCGTTGGATCACATGGCTTCAGAAAAGAGGCATCTGACAGTATCAAACGTCAAATCTGAAACAAATATTTTAAAAAAGAACAACTGAGCAAAATAAAGTACTTACGGCTCCTTGGTACATTTCAATTTCTTTCTCTCCGAAATATGGCATCTGCTTGAATGGATTCACAGAGATCAGCACTGATCCAATATATGTCTGTGTTTAAAACAGTCAAGGTTTGTGAGATGCCAGAAAAGCCACGGTGCACTCTCCCTTCCCACAGCTAACCTCTCCCATGGGCTTACAACGCAGAGAGAGAGAGAATGTCTTGAAACGCAAATCACCAGAAGGATAGGTACAAAGCAGCATGGAAAAGCAGCTCTACTTGAGTTGCTGATGCTTCCATTACGGCCAGACAACCAAGGAGTCCCCTCTGAAGGTTCCTCGGTGCTTCTCAGGAGGCTCCCAACTCATAGGCAGGGGGTGCATGGCGTGCCATTTTGCACTGGCCATCTATGCCACTGCCAAGCACTAATCAGAATGAAAGTGGCATTCCCCACAGAGGGCAAGAGGCAAGTGCCCGCGGCTCTTCTAAGATGCAAACAGTTTTTCTGTAAGGAATGCAACCAGTTCAGGGCCGCAGCCCAGATGAGCTTCACGATATGCAAACTGTATGTGGTTCACTGATGCTGCATGAGTGACAACAACGTCTCTCATGTCAATGCACAACGCGCATGCATTCCCAGGCCCAACACAGGCACAATCGGTACTCAGTCTTGGGCATAAAAGCCCATTGTTTTGGAGTAATAACAGCAGGATGATGTCACACACTTAATGAAAAAGCCAAGGCAAATGAACGTAAATTTTTCATACAGTGCAAAACTTGGCACATTTGGAGGACCTCCAAAGAATGGTGGCACCACCCAGGTCATCTCCATGGCTGAGCAAGAACCCACTGGGGCTGGGCACTGAACACACATTGAAGCAACAGATTGATGAGCAGGGTGAACATTTTGTGGGAAGATTCCATAACCTTTCCCCATAAGGGCCATATTGTAAACCTCTCTGCCCACAAAGGAGAAGAGCTGAGCAGCTGAGCCAGGCTGGAGCCAAACCCAACTCAGAAAGAATGGCCTCCCTGTAGATTCTGACACAGGTGAAAAAAGAGATTTTAAAAGGCCTCCTGCTTTTAACCAGAGGAAGAGGAGGAAACTAACTCTGCAGGCATGCCTTACAGGGAGATATAAACTGGGATGTGCAGTGTGAGGGGCAGAATAAAACCCAACAAGTAAAGCTCTTCCTGGCATAGAGCAGCAGGTCAAGGAGAAACGATTGCACCTGTTTGCCTCAAGCTTTCTTTTCAAACTTTTTTTTTATCTCTAAAATCTGGCATCCTTTCTCTTACCATCTCAAGCTTTCCCTCACTAGATGCCTTTATCTTGACCTTCCTGGCATTTTTAATGGGCTCCCTGCTTAATTTTATTGTTATACTGTACAACAGTTTATTAGTTTAATTTGTTCATTTATTGCATTTTTCCCAACTTCCTATTTTTTTAAAAAAATAGCATTCAAGTGATAACATGAGAACCACTGAAAATCAGCATAAAACCATTTGAATCACCACAAGTAATAAATAATTCTTAGAGCAATTCAAGCCTGAACACTGGGCTGGGCTGGATTCATCTGCGTTGGACTGCGTTGACTTCTGATGTTGGGTTGTTCCTGTTATTCTGAATATAGAAAAACAGCTGTTCTTTAAGAGGGATCCTTCCCGCCCCACAACGGCCACGACCTGGGGACCCCAAGCTTCTCCCAGGCCCATGGAAAGGATACAAATATGTAGTCATCCATGTAGCGCTTCTTCAGGTTCTCCACGATGGAGTCTTCTGAGATCTTGGAGAGGAGCACCATGTCGTCCACGCCACTGTGTTTGACATTGTGGCTCTGCCAGTGGTACCGGTAATGCCCTTTGCTCCCCTGTGGAAGGGCGGCAAGAGGAGCCCGTGAGGTCTGAAGAGCCAGAGCCGCCTCAAGACATGTTGCCGCCCGAAGCAACCTCCCTGCTGCACGCGCAGAATCCAAACCCCTGCCCATGAACCTTACTTAAACGATGGTGGCAGTGGTCCTGGCTGTGTGGGGTCCATGAAGAGCTGTGTGATGGGGGTTAGGGATCTCCATGTGAGACTGGAACCTTGTCCTTCATCACTGAAGGAAGACCTGAGAGTTCAGAGGCCACAGCCAGTCCCTGGCCACCGCCACCATGCCAGCCTCTGTCCCCTGAGGCAGCCGCTCTCTTGGCCTTCCTTAGAGGCAGCTATGGGAAGGACCTGCAGCTGCAACTGAAGAAAGGGAGGCCTGGACATCTAATACTCTGCTCCAACACACTCCTCGGACAGTTCTCTGTACCAGGAAATATGACCTCAGGGGGCAGAGAACGAAAGTAAGTCTTGTCCCCCTGTGTCCATCATGCTTTTCTGCATTGAAATACCAAAGCCAGGACTAAATGTAGGGGGAAACAGCACTCTGTGTAAGGAGGAGGAGGAGGAGGAGGAGGAGGAGGGACAACCAAGCCAGCCATAAAGCAGTTCTTCTAGTTCAAACATCCGATAAGTCTCTGTGGAATAAAGGTTACGTGGAAGCTCCGTATAAGAAGGGCCTGCACGCTGTATTCTAGCTTGCCGTTTGGACCACTCCCTTACGGAAAAGCAGGTGCTTTGAATGGAGTGAGTGACCTCCATCTCTCACCACTGCAAGCCAGAGACTGTGTAGGCAGCCAGGCCTGCGGGGCGTTGTGCCCCACGTCTTCATAGGATTCTGCCCTGCCACGCGTTGCAGGAGGAGGATCAAGGGCAATGGGGAAACGTACGCAAGTGTAAACCTCTATCAGCAAAGAAATATCCTGAGTGCTAGCCAAACGGAGGCCAAAACAGAGCTAACGACGTTCAAGCAAAAGTGTGTCGGCAGTTTGCAGAAGTGAGGACAATTTTTTTAAAAAAAATGCAACAAAAGTACACACGCTTAAAGCACTAGCTGCTGCTTAAAAATTCAGGCAATACATTCCTCATGGGTTCCTTTTCTCTTCTCACAAATGATGGCATGAAAAACTCAACCTGAAATGCTTCGGTTACTAAACACACCCAGCAAGCAATTTTAAAAAAAGGAATTATATACATAGGAGGTAGACAACAGTACGCAATATTCAAGGTTTTACAATCAGCAAGGAAGGCAGAAGTATTAAACATTTTTTTTAAAGAAAGCAAAGTTCAGTCGCAGGAGCGATCAGATCAACAAGTAGCTATGGAATGCAAAGTGCAGGGTGGATAAGAAACAGGATCAAGGGGGCGCAGAAAGAATGAGATGCCCCGTGAGCAGAAGAACGCAACAGGCAGGATGAACACTAGCAGTCCTGTGGGATACGCACTGGGAAATGTTGCCACAGGCCTCGTTGTAATTTTAAAAAGCTGAGAATTAAAAATGGCAATACATTTAAATTACAGAAGGTACTAAAATACTTGTGTTTTGGCACCGCAGCGCCAAAATTTGCCAGACATCACAGCCCAAATCATCAATCCTTGCTAAATCTGCACCTCTCTACTAAAAACCAGGAAGAGCAGCAAGGATAGGAAGGATTTCACTGGTCTCCTTTTTGCACAACAAAAGGCTTGCTGTTTTCTTTACCTCTCATGGAAGGGCATCTCTTAACAGGTACTCCACCTGTAATCTTACCCAGCTCAAACCTTGCTGAAAAGTAGGGCCTGGGAGCTCAAATGGAAGAGGATGCCCCCAAGCTATACAGGGCTTAAAGGCTGGACCAGGAACTTGGAACTGTAGCTAGAACGGTGCAATGCCTGTAGCCTTAAGATGGGCATGATTAACTGTAGAGGAGCATGGGTGCACCTGACCTTTGAGAAAAGCAAAAGGAGTTGACTGGATAAAAATAGACTTTTTGGGCTGTTGCAGGTTGTTGGAGTAGACAAGGGAATCTGCAGCCATTGCTACATAATAACCATCCATTGAAAGGCAGAATCCTGCCCCCAACGGATGTGTCCTGGACAGCAGCAACTCTAGCAAACGTGTCTTCTTCATACGAGTGAGACTAAACAAGGACCATAACGTGGAACAGGAAGCGCTCCCAGCAGTACCCCTTTGCACAAAATACTTAAAAATAGAACATAAAAGCAGGACTGGGGAAATCTGCGGCTTCCAGATGGTGCTGAACTATGGCCACCATGACCCCCCCCACTATCATCCTGGCTACAAGGGGCCAGCAGAACTGGAATCCGATGGCATATGGAAGGCCGCTAGCATAACACCTATGAAGTAATTTTTGGGTAACAAAAAAATAATTTCGTGACAAAGGCACACGATGTACCATAAAATTGAATGATGGCACCTGGTATGTCACTGAAAGTCAAGGCGGAGTGTCGCCTTCCAGAGGGCATTTTGGGGGACAATCAACACCAGTCTTTCTAAGAAAGGTGCATTTCTGGTGTTCAGAAACAGAGCCTCTAGTCTCTTAAGACTAGCAACCACCTTAAGACACTTAAGACAGAGGCATCTTGAAAAACATCTGGAGGGTACCAGACAGCACACATGTTGGGAAATATCAGAACAACATTGCAGGCCAAGGCATCTCAGCTCCTTTCTTCCAGCCAGGCTAGATCAGGCGGATGGGAGTTGTGGGAGAAGACATCTGGAGAGTGAGAAGGTCCCTCATCCCTGGTTGAAGCGGGATTTTCCCAAGAAGAAAGTAGAGGAAATGAAGGGATGAAAGCCCTTCCTGTTTGGCCTGATAAACAGATCACTGTGGGAGATCAATTCAGAATGAAGGCAGAAGCTCACTACTGCTCAGATGCCACTTTTGAAGGAGTTTTGTTTTGACAGGATTGAGAGATCTATCTCTTCCTTGGATCACAACAATGGTTTCTCATTCAACTGTTTACTGTAATGTGGTGACACTGGTATGCCCCTCTTATTGGTGCTAGCAAAGTTAGTAGGTACAGACATCTCGACAGTTACCCACCTAGTGGGTAAATCCATCTCTCCCCCTTGGACAGCTCCCGTTCTATTCGGGAGTTGAGGTGCTGAGGAGAGACAAACATCCAACATCAGGATTGCAAAGAGAAAGCTTTCTCTTTTTTCCGGCTCATGCCAGCTGAGGGCTTGGATAGAGGTCAAGCCCAAAAGCTAGACGTGCGGAGGGCCAAGTCCATCCAGCCTCTCTTCAGAGGGCAGGTGTCTTTGGCTCAGGCGTGCTCAGATCGGCTGATTTGTCCAAGCACACCTGCATCCGTGACACCAACAACAACCACAACCACAGAAGCAGCAGCAACTCTTGCTTCCGAGGCCTCGCCTTCCCTTGATGGTGTGAATTGGAGCAGGAAGGACCCCGCCCCACCTCTGCCCCCAGCGGCACACCAAGAAAGGCTCCGGGTGGCGCACGGGAAGGCAGGGGTGGCCATGTGCTAATCTTGGCTCGGACTTCTGAGTCACTGCTGAGCCCGTGGCTGTGCGTTGGTCTTCACGTGGTGCCTGAACTGCTCACGGTGCCGGCTTTCCAGACTGGGCACAAAGAGGAACAGCCACACGTGGTCAGGTTCTGAGCGACTCCCAGCCTCACAAAGCCCAGCAGGCCGGCCAGAGCGACAGCTTTCGGATTAGCTGCTACCAATATTGATTTTTAAAAAGGGCAGTCTAACCCTGTCCTCCCTCCCCCTGCCCCCCAAAACCCCACCAAGTCATGAGGCTGACTTTTGACTCGGAATGCGCATCTGCAACACAGGTCCCTGCAAAAGGGGCCATACAACATTTTGCAGAATGGCAGGAAAACAGCAGTGCAATTTTTTTTTTTTTACGTTTTGGAAAAAGCACTGTTTCAACCCATCTGCATTAAATGCCACTGAGCTGTGCTAAGACACTTTTTACCAAGCCACAATCCGAAGTGCAGGCTTCTAGCTTTGTGTGCCGAGCGAGCCTCAAAAACACTCCTGGCTGAAAGGTTTAGATGGTAATTGATAGAGATCCTTCTCTTCATCTGAGACACCCCAGGAAGCCTGGTCCTGGGCTCAGGTGGTGAAGAACAAGGAGAAAGAAAGAAACGTGTTTGGTCTACAACTCATAGAATGCCCCGGCCAGCATGGTCAGCAGGAGATTCAAGAAATCATAGTTCAATTTTTTTTTTTCTGAGCTCTAACCAAATGTCAGTTTAAGACAGCTTTCTATTTTGGCCTGTCAAAGGACCTGAAAAAAAAGAAGACATGTATCACCAAAAAACAAAACCCAAAGAGAACAAATCATGTTCTCGGTCACATAGAATCGCATATGGCAATGTTTCTCAACAGAGGCAGAAGTGGAAATGATCTTTGTCATTTAAAATTTGCAGTCTATCTCACAGGAGTAGGGAAGACCCTGGCCATGGGTGCCTGCTGGTTAATCTGCTACCCAGGTGGGATTCATGGGTGGATGCTGGGCCCTGGCCTGCCTCCTTTTGGTTCTTTCAATGACACCTGGACTGGTCTGCTCTTGAAAAAGAAGGTCCCCTTGAAAAAGTGACCGTCTTCCAGAAGCCTCTCAAATCAAGGGCTGTCCTCTGCAGAAGAAGAAACGTGCCCACCCCTATGGAGCCCTACAGGGTGTGAGCCCAGTTTAGAGTTCTTCGAGAATGATGACATCCCAACCAACCTAGGCTAAAGGCCACAAAAGGTCCGCATCTGAAGGTGGCCAAGCAGAGTTTCCTTCCTCTCCCTGAGCGCTGCAATGGGGTGGCGAGAGAAAGCCAACAGGCCCTTGAAAGGATGCCTCCCACAACCAGGAGGGTGTTGTCCTGAGATCCTGTTTCAGCTTTTCCCCTGGGGATGCTGAGGTCCCTGGAGGAGGGGGACAAACACAAGCCACAGAAAGGCTCTCTCCCCCCCCCTTACTGGCTTTCTTTCTTCTTGGCCCACCTGCTTTTTCACAGGCCGTGGCAGCAGTGCTCTGGGGACCCATTTTATTTGATTATTTCCCCAGTGCAAATAGAGGACCCCCGGCAAGCCTGCTTGACAAGAAACGCAGCAATACCTTGTAAAAAAAGGCCCCTTAAGATAAAAAATTCGTGAGACGAATGAAATGTACGGGAATAGGAAAATCTCGTAAGACAAATTTTCCTATGGGATGCTTCACAAGACAAATGGCTATGAGATTCATTTGATGCTGTCCTATTTGATTGCAGATGCACTGGTGTGTGTGTGTGTGTGTGTGTGTGTGTGTGTGTGTGTGTGTGTGTGTGTGTGTGTGTGTGTGTGTGTGTGTGTGTGTGTGTGTGTGTGTGTGTGTGTGTGTGTGGCTGGAGCTCCTCTTGATTTCAATAACAGAGGGTGAAGGCGGACCCTGCTTAAACGCACCACAAATCTTCCACACAGACATTTCAGAACGGCTCTCCTTGAAGAAGGAGGGCACCCAAGTCCAAATACCTCCTACAACTCAACCACATTTTTTCAGCATGAATTTAAACCCTGAAATTTAAATGGAATACCAGATATTTTGCATACGCATGTTGGCCAGCCAGATGCAAGGAAGGTTCATAAGCCACTGAAGCCAAAACATGCAATGTGAAGGAAAAACTAAATCAAAAAACATTCTTTGGAAAAGTAAAACCCAGAGGGAACTCAAGTCATATTTGAATGAATGAGAGCAACCCATCTCCTTGGGAGAGTCTCTCCTGACCTCCCGAGGACCAGGGAGTTGCCGGGAGCTTTAGAGGTCTCAAAGAATCACAAGACGCTCGAAGTCCATTACCTTCCAGCTGCAAAATAATCTGAGCCCCCTACCTTAATCAAAGGGCAGTTGACCCATGGGACGAGATCCTGGGAATTAGGGCAGTGAGTAGGCACGGGTAGAATAGTAGATTTGGAGAGTCAACGCCTCTATATGCTTGTTTGAATCAATGTGTCTACTCTAGAGGCAAGCTAGAACACTAAATAGGATGTCAGCCAGTAATCACAGGTTTAGCTCACCTAAAGGATCAAGTGGAGGGATTAAGTGAGAAGCAATTGGTCCCTCCAAGCCTTGAATCTCTCTCTCCTAGCTACGATCTAAGCAGATGACGAGAGATGTCAGAGGGGCAACAGAGGGTGAACTGATGCTGTCAATACCTCATTGTTATGTGCTGTCAGGTTGCCCAAGTTTCGGCTCCTTTTCACCCTACAGGGGGCTATTTCTGTATAGACTTCTATTGTGTGGCCATGATCCCAGATTCAAAGTCCATCTTGCTGACTCCTGTCTATCAGGATATATTGCTAAGATTTCCTAACAAAAGGATCTCCTGCAGACTCAAAAAGGGGACAGTGTTTCTCTGCATGCGAATGCACAGGGCCTGGAAAGTTACTTCTCCATTCTTTCTGTTCTTTGCAACGGATGGAAAATAATTGCTTCAAATTAGTCATTGCACTGCTATATGTTGCACTGCTTGCATTACCTTTGCTTTCTTTAAGAAAAGGCCCTCAATATTTATAAGGGAATGGCATAAAACCTGAAAAATTCTTATCAAATCCCTCTTAAAACCATTAAAACATCTTCTAAAAATAACTTTTACAAGCAACTAGAAATGTTACTCATTACACCCAGGAAGCAACTCCAACCCTATTTGTCGTGTTCCTTTTGGAAGGCACTCCAGTTCCAAAAAAGCTAGTTACCTATAACTAGACTACATATGACTCATTGTTTCAAATTCTGCCGGTCTGCCTGCGCTTTCGATCCTCCCTGAGTTTTAAGTATGCGGTAAACTGAATTATTGATAGCCTGAAAGCTGCTGGTGGTTGCTTCATTTTACTCCTGCCCTACTTCTGAAACCTGATAACCATTCCGGGAACCGGTTAGGCCACTGCAGGGATCTTACCTACAATTTTTATTCTCTCTCTGCGTGTGTGTTTCCACACCCACATACGCACATGTGCGGACATCTGTCAAGTCTTTGGAGTGATCAGAAGTGACATGCCATGAATGTCTTGATGCAGGGAGGTCGGCCTCTGGCTGCCACCTCAAACATGCCGCCTGGAGTTCTGTGGAGCCTCCAAGGATACATGCCTCTTACACCGCTTACTAGAGTGAGAGCAAGCAGGACTAAGAGCCCTGCCCAAGAAATGGAATGCATCTGGTGAGGTGAGCCGGATCCCAGGATGGGTTCCTCTCAGCCTCTCACCACGGCCCCTCTGAGGTGCCAAGGAGGTGCAGAAAGGGGCAAAGGCCAAGTCGAAAGACTGACAAGCACCAGCTTCGCAGGCAGACAGGACGGGGGCCAGATGCCGCTTTGCCCAGTTGTGCCAGGAAGGAGCCCGGCCTGAGGCAGCAAGGGCGGCTGGTCCAGAGGGGGTGCTAGAAGCACCAAGGCTATGCTTCCTGTGCTGATGATAACTCAGGACGGAAGACATCCAGAAGAGGATAGTCTAGTTCTCTTGTAGCTTTAATGTAATGTTGTCTATTAGTGCTGTAAGATGTTCCTCAATTCCCTGTTCTCAATACTTGAACATGTCTTCATTGTGTACTGGACTGTATACTGTCCCTCCTTACTGCAAGCCACCTTGGGTCCATTTCCAAGGAGAAAGGCGGGGTAAAAATACTCTAAATAAAAATAAATAAATAGTATACATAGATGGGAAAAGACCTGAATGGGTAGAGAGAGGACATCCTTAATCTTGCCATGAACTTGTATTAAATGTGTGGCATTAAGGGAAAGCACTGTGGTTTCAGAAGAGGCGGGTCAGCCTAAAAATACTGCGGTCTTGCTCCAAAGCTACGTCCGTCTTAACTACTGCCGTATTTTACACACTTTTTTCAGACTACAACTCCCAGCATGCCCAAGCCATGATCTGGGAAGTTTGCTCCATAAAAAAAAGAACCTTTCCAAGCTATTTATTTTAAACAACAGCACCCATCAGTCCAATAGAAGGTTTCTCCTCTCTCATATGCTTGGAACGATGCACAGTTTCAACAGCAGCACACAGCACTTGTTTTAAATGCCCCCCCTTCTCTCTCCACGACCTCAACTCCACCCAAGTGCAACAAAGCTCATGCCAAGACTGAGGCCCGGCTTCTTCCCAAGCGCCATAAATCGAAGTTGCAGCCTCCAGATGGCAAGGGGCTCAGACGGACTGGATGAGTCATGGGGGGGGTGACAGCAGTCAGCAGTTTATAGATTTGGGGCTCTGCTGAGCCAGGCGAGTCAGGCCATGGTGAGCGCACGCTGGCTCCAAAAGCCGCCTTTGGCTTCCTGTGGGAGAGGGCCCGCTCCTCCGCTGGTCCTGGGGAGGCCTCTCCCTAATAGTAGGCCAAGCCTTGGGGTGCCAAAAGCCATTTCTCACGGCAGCTGAGGAAGAGGATGGCAGCGGCTGGTCTCGCTTCCCAAATAACTTCTGGAGGAAGAGGAGGCGTTGGCTCCAGCCCGTTGTGTCAGCGAGAAAGTAGGTTAAAGAAACACTCAAATGCCAGCAGACCATGGCAGGCTCTTTGCCGTCAGCCAGCTCCCAAGCAGCATCTGTGACCGATTAAGGCTCCGATCCCCTAACGAGAGAGAGAGTCGGGGCAAAGGGGATCGAGGGCACCTCACGGATTGTCCCCAGGAGCCAAGGCTGTCCAGAAATGGATTAAGCCCTGGGCATCTTGGTTTTTCTGGCCATTCTGCAGACATCTTCCTTGCCTCCTGCCCTCCTCCTTGGGGCGTAAGGCTCAAGGGCCCCGATCCAGTTCCTCGTCACAACCAGAGACAGTCTCCTGGATGGGGATCCCATTGGTGCTGGCTCATCCTCTGGCAACCAACGCAAGGCCTCTAATCCTCTCGGGTCTCACAACTGGATTAAGAAGGAAGGTTGATCAGAAACATCCCAGGCTCCAGACTCTGTGAGCCTGGAATATACCCTGGGCATGGCCGACATGAGCCGCAAAGTTTGCTAAATATATTCCGTGGTGAAAGAACCAAGAGAAGAACGGGCTCACCTTCACAGGGGACCTGAGTGAATTGCAGAAATGTCACAGCTGTCGTCAAAATCAATCAGGCAGCAGCAATGATGAGGCTGGAGGAGGTAAGCCTGACAAAGGGCGCATTGAGAGGCAGAGAAGCAGAGGACTGGGCAAAAGGAAGAGCAACCACAGAGCAGGCAGGTGCTGAGCGCCTCTCCTGGGCCTGCCCATTCCGAGGTGCTTTGGCGAGGTGGAAGCCACGGCGGTCAAGCTCTGACTGGAAAGATCCAGCCAGATCTTCAGGAGGCTGCAGATTCTGGCCTGGCTAGTCGAATCCATACCTTTTCCTCTTCCTGCCCTCATGGATGGGGTCAGGAAATATCCCTGCATCCCCCACACCCACAGGTGGAGCCTAGTTTGCCTCGAAAGGTTTTGCCCTGGAAGGATGGAAAAAGAAAGGGCTGCTCTCGGGTTTTATTCTGCGGCAGGGATGAAAACACAGGAAGGCTCCCTGTGCCAGAAAATTAACAGCACAGCACAGCGGCTGCCGTGCAGGACGCAACGACCGCTCCGATGCTCCGAGCAGGCTGCAGACACAGCGCAAAAAAGGGGTGCCCAGTGCCAGGGTAAAGCCACTTCAGGACAGCCGTTAGCCATCGGGCTCTTCTTCCCATGCCCGTAAACAAGGGTGATGGGCCCCGGCCAAAGCATTCCCAAGCCAACAATCACACTGGCTTCACAAAGCCGTTCTTTCAACAACACCTTACACCTGGCCCGTCAGCTCAGGGCTCTTTCCGCTGTCATGCATGCCTTCAGACGCAGCAGGCTTCAAACGGACGGAAGCCAAAGGACTATCGGGCTGGGCCAGGCAGCTGCCTCCAGTTCTGGATTCTCTGCACAGAGCCAGCAGTGTAGGAGTCACGGGGGGGGGGGCACAATCACAGGGTACCACCCAAAAGGAGAGCTTCCGGGCACCCCAGTCAAAGGACCCAGAGAACAGCCACTTCCCCCACCCAGCTCAATACTGCCTATATGCTGGTGGTTTCAGATACCATCTCTTTCCCGTCCTAGCTGGATATGAGAGCCAGTGTGCTGTCGCGGCTAGAGCATCAGAGGAGCACTCAGGAGTTCTGGGTTCAGATCCTGGCTCCGCCATGAAAACTCACCGAGAGGAGGGCAGTGGCCCTGTTCTGTTGGCCAGAAGCAACTTGACAGACATCCCAACACACAGGACCGGAGTTTATGTCGTGGGCCCAAACAGCACCTTCCCAAATTCAAAGTCACAGCCCTTTCCCTGAGGAAGTGAGGGAGAGCGAAGCAAGGACCGCAACCAAGGTACTAGGCAATTGTAACTGGTGTTACTTGCGGTGTGTGTGTGTGAAAGAGTAGAGTTAAACAGCTTGGGATTTACCAGGATAAGCTGCTCTGTGGGGAGGGGACAAGTATGTAACTAAAGCCACCTTTCGAAACTGATGTGAAGAGTAGAGGAGGGAAGCCCTTGGGAAGGGCAAAATCCATAATGCTTTTTAGGGCTTTTGTTTTCAAGGTAGCTCTTCTGGTTTTTCAGCATTCTTTTATCAGTCTTACAGTTCTCTGTCCCCAGCCCCCAGCCCCCACCCCCATGTAATGACAGATAACTAGCCATGGGTATGCTGTTTATTTGTTTGCTCTCCCCACTACAACTGGAAATGGCAGGGGGGGTAGGGGGGCAGCTTGATTTAAACTCTGTAAAGAGCAACAGGGATTTATCGCTTTTCAGAAGCAAATTTCTCCAAACCTGAGGATGAGATTTCCCACCTCATGCAGCCCAAAGGTCTCAGGGGAGCTCCGAAGGCCTGTTCAGCCTGCTGAGGCCCATTGTGGCAAAACAGAGTAGGCAAAGGAGCCTTCTGTGAGCTACGACCCTCCCGCAGCTTTCCATGAAGCGAGAACATCCCTTCTGGCTGGATGGGGGCAGAGGGGCTCTGCGAGGGGTGGCCTAAAGAAAGGAAGCTCCCCAGCTCTGCACTGTCCACCTCACAGGCATGCATTCCACCCTAACCCACTGGTTCTCTTTCAGGTCAAAGAAACACGTGAGATGGGGCACAGCTGACTACCCCGGGCATCCTTCCAAGGGGGAGCTGGTCACCCATGGCGGAACACAGCTTGGCCTCCTACAGAGAACCCCCTCAGCCAGGTCAGTCAAGACCCCTGAAACCCATCCAGAGGGACTCCTGGTGCTGAACGGTCCCCAGAGGACTGCCGGGTGGCCCCGTAACTTAGATCTTTGGCTGAGGAGCCAGAGGCTGGGAGGTCATATACCCCTCCTTGAGAGGGCCTGGGCTCCATGATCTGTAAGGGTCCCTTCCCGCTCTGCAGTTCAAAGGTGGTGGTGGTTGAGCTCTTATGGGGGTTTCACATTCTATCCAGGATGGTTTCTGAATTCCTCCTCCTCCTCCTCCTCCTCCTCCTCCTCCTCCTCCTCCTCCTCACCCACTGCTTCTTTGCCTGCCTTGTCCATCATAAAGAGCTCCCAGACGCATCTGGTGGGGCCACTGTGAGATACAGGAACCTGGACTAGATGGGCCTTTGGCCTGATCCAGCAGGGCTCTTCTTATGTTCTTCTTATGTGTCTGTGGACATCTCTCTCTCTCTCTCTCTCTCTCTCTCTCTCTCTCTCTCTCTCTCTCTCTCTCTCTCTCTCTCTCTCTCTCTCTCTCCTCCTTCTCTTTTCACACATGCTTGTCTTGGACAGAAAAAAATGCAAAAGGAAGAAACACTGGTTACTGTCCTGACCATGGTTGTAGAACAAACAGGGCGAGGTGGAGTGATGATCACCTCAGCATAGATAAATGGAACTGCGCATATAGGGCGTGAAAAAAATATTCATTCAGTTCACATGCAGGAAACGGGAGAAATCTGACTGATCAAATGTTGAGCCAGAAAGAATGGAGGGGACAAAAATCAGGATGCATACTGATTTTCCCTATATATTTTTCTTGTTTACCCAACCTGAAATAGTTTTTTTTATCTCAGGCAATCCAGTAAATAGTTATCTGCCAACAGTTGGAATTTAAACCATCCTTCCTGCAAACATATATAAATTACAAAGCCACTCAGAGTGGCACACATGATCCTCTGAGGCAACCCGCTTAAAATCCCAGGGGTGTTTTGTCAGCTGACACCACTTCCATACACACAACCCAAGCCTGAACAGAGATTGCTCAGCACGGGCAGAGGTGCAAAGCATTCCCTAGTCATTTTAGCAGCCCTTCGCTCCTCTCTTGAACAAAAAGGTGCAATTTTTGTTTGTCATTTCCCCCTCCTGGATAACTCTAAGAGAAGGAATTTTGATTTGATTTGATTTGATTTGATTTATTTAGCTTGTATGCCGCCCACTACCCAAAGGTCTCTGGGCGGCTCACAATAAGAATAAACAGTTAAAACATCAAATACAATAAAATTAAAACAATAAAACATGTAGATGCAATAAATACAATACATTAAAAACACACCACTAAAATTGCCATCAGGGCCCACAATCATTAGTTAAAAAACTTTTGGAATAGGAGGGTTTTTACAAATGTTAGCAACGTCGGTGCCAGTCTCATATGGGAGGGTATTCCATAGTCTGGGGGCAGTTGCTGAAAAAGCCCTATTCCTGCAAGCCATCCCCTTCACCTCCTTAAGGGATGGCTCTTTCAGGAGGGCTCCCTGACTAGATCTTAATTGCCGGGTAGGTTCATATGGAAGGAGGCGGTCCTTCAGGTATCTAGGTCCTACTCAGACTTTATTGATTTAACCAGTGTTCCAGACCAACCAACCAGCCCCCAAACCCACACGAAAGAAGTAGCAGTGGGCTTCAGCAACATTTGGTTTTGATTCTTAGAATTTTTGCTCAGTTTATGGACTGGTGTGTCCTCAGTGGGCCCTGGTGTGGAAAATGGGTCCCTGGACTTCCCGAGTTGTCCACCTCTGATCTAAATGGATTCTTGGTCCCGAACACCCCAACCGCTGGGCATGATAAATGTTGACCTTTGTTTTTTCCATGTGCCAGAAAACACACAGAGCCACACGCAAGTGAGGAACAGAGCGGCCTCTGTGTCTTGATGTCAGGCTCCCTCCGCTCCTGTTTCAGCCCAAGACAGTCCGGCTCACCTTGTAAGGAGGCCGGTGGCGCCCAGTATTGAAGGGAAGCATTCATTTGAGCTGAAGGGACGCGCCACGCAACACCACGGCTCTGTTGCCTTCCAATGGTGGTGGGAACTGGGCCACCTCTGCCCACAGCCAGACCCTGGCACTCCCTGACATTAAACAGAGGTGGTCCAGCCAGCGAGAATGATCTGCTCTCCCTCCCTCCCACCCAGTTTCTCTTTCAAGGATAAAATGCAGGAAGCAAGATGGACCCTTCTCTTTTAAAGGGCCAATGCAGCTGCGTGGTTCCCTGCCTTTTCCCCTGCCAAAGGCCCTGTGCCACCCTCGGAGGCCCCACCCAGCCTTGCCTGACCTTCACCTCTCTTGGGAGGAAGAGGACAGGGTGCCTCGGCCGGCCGTAGTCAAAGGAGCAACCGCATCATTTTCCTCCCGGCAAGGCAAAGCACAGGGAGGGAGGCGGCATCCGCTCCACCCACAGGGAGTCGCCAGAAATCCCCAGGAGGCTTCTGTGCCAAGCACTGCTGCTGGTTTGAGAATGCCTGCTTTACAAATCAATAGAAGAGCTAAAGCCCTTCTGGAACAAGGAGGCAGGGCAGCATCGCCACGACCATCAAGGGGAAGACCTGGAGAGAACACTGAGAGCCAGCAAGAAGCAAGAAGAGACCCTTGCAGGCTGCTCTCCCATTCCCTTGCTTTTGCATCCACAGACCTGAGGAGAGGATCCACCGTCTCGAAAAACTTGTCAACAATCTTGAGAGACCTCTGAGACCCAAGATTGCTGGGGCCCAAAGTGGGAAAGAAAAGCCCAACGGTGAATGCAGGCGCACGCTGACGGCAACTTCCCCACTCGCTCGTGTGTATGTGTAATTCCAGGCAGGCCAGCGCTTGGCTTCTGGCAAAGAGCTCGACCCTAGAACCCACCCCCTGGGAGGTGGAAGGCAGCAAGGGCAGGAGACCACATCTGCTGAAGACATTCCAGCCTGAGTAAGCCAGCCGGAAAAAGGTCTCTGGCCAATTCCTTCTCAGACAGCCTCAAATCCACATGGAAGTTCAGGGCGCTCGCTTCTACACAGTCCCCCGCCCTCCCTGAAAACATGGGATTTTCATCTATGACTCACAGCTGGTCTCTGAGATCCAGTATTAAGGCCACCTAAGTGGGGCAGAAGCAGAAAGTCCACGGAGCCATCCCAAAAGTTGCTGGGGCACAGACTCCAAAGAAGCCGGCACACTGTTTATGCCAGTCTGTGAAATCCAACCCTCTTCTGACTCAGTAAACGCCCTTTGTTATGTCCCTGTGCGTTATTAACCAGCACACATCCAACTCTGGTGAGTTTGTTATTAAGTAACAACCGGCATGTTATAAAACGAATTCAAAAAAGAAATACGACGCCTACCCCAATGCTAAGGATACGCGCTCAGTGCAGACATACGTTTTTCTGCGCGCCGTGAGGCCGAGCTGTGATTCGGAGGACATTTCCCCCAAACTTTTTCAAAAGTCCCCGGAAAGGGGCAGAGCCGTGCCAGGCAGGTCAGAAGAGGAGGACAAAGAGCCCGCGCGCGTCTCCGTGTGTCTTTCCCAAGAGGAGTCGGCACACACCCACGCCGGCCAGGCGGATCCTCGGCGGCTCTCTCTGCCCGGGAGGAGAAGGCGACACCCGTCCCTTTCTCAGGCCGGCAGCCACTCCAAGGCGCGCCGCCCAGGGTGCCCGCTTTGGGGGCCGCCGAGCGAGGCGCCCCAAAGGACAGCGGGCAGCGCGTGCGTGGGGCCCCTCTCTCCGGGATGGGTCGGGATGGAGGCGATCGACGGGCGAGGGGACGACGGGGGGACGCCGAAGCGGAAAAGCCCTGCGCACTCACCATGGCCGGCCGCCGCCGCCGCCGCTCGCCCGCTGGCTCCTCCTCCTCCTCCTCCTCGGCGGGCCGGGGCCGCTGCGGGGCTTCAGGGCGCTCCGAGGAAGGACGGCGCCGCGACCAGGCGGGACTGGGAGGAAGCCGGACCCGCCGCGCCGCCCAGCGCTGCCCGGCCTGGCTGGGACGGGCGGGCGGACGGGCGGGCTAGGGGGAGGCACCGCGGCGCCGCTCCGCCCGCGCCCCGCCCCGGCTCCCGTCCAGCAGGCGGAGGAGGAGGAGGAGGAGGAGGAGGAGGGCCTCTTCCAGGCCAGCCTGGCTCGGGCCGCGCCGACGAGGAAGAGGGCGGTGGATGGAGAGCGCCCTGCCTGGCATCTGGAGGGCCCAGGCCTCCGTCCCCGCTCCTTCATCCAGGACGCCGGCTCGTGGTTCCAAAAGCCGCCCTGGCCTCGAAAGCAAGCAGGCCCTTGGGAGACACCCACACACACACACACACACACCCACCCACACCACGGGAATCCCAGAGGTTTTTGCCTCGAGCGTCCAGAGGAGATAGCGCGCCCCTGCCCGGGTAGGCTCGCCTCTCCATCCCGGCTCAGAATCTCGCCGCTGTTCTCCGTTTGCCCATCCACCTTTGTCAACCTACTTCAAGCGCACCTCTTCGAGCCACGCCGCGACTGCCGCTTTCCGCCCGCCCCGTTCGTGAGCCATCGCGCCGCCGTCCTGTGGCGGAAGACCCTCCCCTCACCCCGTTCCCAAGTGGTCCTCGCTGGGTCCTGCTTTCTAGGCCTGGGGCCAAAGGTCCCTCGAGATCGAGAAAGTTCCCTGCCCGCCAGGGACAAGGCAGTGGTTGGGAGTGGGACCCTTGACCTTTTGGGACTACAACTCCCAGAAACCCCAAAAATGTGTTTGTGGGGGGGCATCCTGGCCCTCTCGAAGGACCAAGAGTGGCCTCTCGTGGCTACGACCGGTCATGGCACGCTCCTGGTCCTGGAGACCCTCGGAGGAGCCCTCCTCCTCCTCCTCCTCCTCCTCCTCCTCCTCCCCCCCCCCGTGTCGAGCCCTTCTCCCCGGGGAGGGAGGACGGGATCCGGCACCTCCGGGCTGCGAGAAAGGATGCGTGGGAACCTTCGTTTTGAGCGCCCGCGGCCGCCGCCCTTCCCGGCTGGGCGGCTCTCGCTCGCTCGCTCGCTCGCTCTCTCTCTCTCTTTCGCTCTCCTTCCCTGGCTGGCGGGGGCGGGTGGGGCAAGAATCCAGTTTCGTTCCCCGCCGCCCTTTTCGGTTTTCAAGTCGGCCTCCAATAAAAACCGTCTTTTTTTTCATCCTCTGCTTTCGAAGGCTGTTCGTTACCTAGAGATCCATTGCCATGCGCCTTCGGGGTCCTGAACGTGACAGGAACGATGCGAGAGTCTTTGGCTTTAGAGTCACAGGCATGCCCAGACTTCGGCCCTCCAGATGTTTTGGACCGCAACTCCCACAGTTCTTGGCCATTGGCAATCTAAGCTTAGAATTCTGGGAGCTGTGGTCCAAAACATCAGGAGGGCCGAAGTTTGGACCTGCCTGGATTAGAACCACAGGGAGGACGACAGGTGGCCAGGTGGGGTTTGTAGCCTGGCATTGTAGCCTGGGGAACGCCTGGCTCCCCTCCTGGGGTTTCCAGCCTATGAAGGGGTTGGCGCCAGCATCTCCTCGGTCCCGGACTCAGACTGAGCAGAATCGGGCTCAGGCCTGAGGATGTGGCAATAACCCAACCCACCGAAAAGACCCCCTCCCTCCTTCGATTCGCCAGGAACAAATGGGTCACACCAAAAGGGGCCCAAGCGTTCTCTGGGCAAGCAACCAAGCAGAGGCCCTTGGGCAGCTCCCGTTCATTGCCGCCTGCGGCAGCGCAGCTGGTTCCGGTTCCCGCGGTGCCATCTTTAGTGACTCTCCCCTCCTCCTACTCCTCCAGACTCTCCCACCACCACCACCACCGCCGCCGCCTCTCCCTGCTGTGTAGGATCCTTTCAATAATGTCTCACCTTGGTTCTCTCTACAGTGGGAGCCGCACTGCTGCCAGACATGCCCAAAGGTCCAAGGTTTGGTAATAATCTCCAGTAAAAAGTGTGCAACGTTTTCTCTGCAAGCGTTCAAGGCCAATACTAAAAATAATTGGAGGCTTCAAAAATGCTCTGTTTTTGCACAAGAGGAAGACAAATGTTTACCCTTGTGCCCTTTTGGCTTTGTTGCCTTAGGTTGTTTTACTCCTCCCAGGGTGAACCTTAATGCCCGATGGGCCATACTTGAGCCTCCCATCATAAGAGGCCACGCAGATGACACTTGTGTGGCTTTAGTTCAGGGCTAACATTGCAAGGAGACTCCCTCCCCTGCACCCTTTCCTTGCGGCCACGTGCTGGCAGAGGCCGTCGGGGGGGCTTTCTGAAGCCAGTGCAGTCAGCTGAAGCACGGGATGGCTGTGACCTTCAGTGGCCACATGGCCGGTGCCTGCCTTCCTGCCCAGGTCCTTCTCAGGAGCCCTTTGCTTTGGCTTTGAGGACACACACACACACACACACACACACACACACACACACACACACACACACACACACACACACACACACACACACACACACCTGCGCTGGGGTTGAGGCTGGTGGGAGGCATCTGTGCATTCCAAGGGGCAACAGCACTGAGCAATGTCACCGTGTTCTTTTACCTGCCCAAAGCTCTCTTGTAACATCAGTGGCTGCAGGAATTCTACCTTAATCCATCTCCAGGCTTCTGCTGGAGATCTTTGTTCTGTGCCTGCATCAGGTTCCCTGCCAACTTCAGAACAAGGACAGAAGGGCTGCTTCAACAGAGAGCTTTGGCCTGGTGGGTGCAGAATATTTTGTGCTCTATAAATAAGTCCTTTCTCTCTCAATCCTCCCCTCTCTCCCCCTCTCCCTCCTTTCTCCCGAGGAGGGCCTTGCTTTGAGCGGAGGCTGAGATGCGTGTTGCTATGGCGACAGCGTCCGGGCAACCACTTCCAGCTGCTGCTTTTCCTCCTTCATCTGTCAGGCCCAGTGGCAAGCAAAAAGACAAGAGAGGGCAGCACGGAAGAGGCAGCCAGGCATGGGCTCTCTTGGTGGCAGCGCCAAAGCCCGGGCATCCATACACCCGGGCCAGACCTCCTGAGTTGAGGCCAAACCCTCGGGGTGGGGGAGCCCTGCCATGCTGTAAGCAGACCAAGGTAAGCAAGGGTGGGATCCTGGGGGGAGGGGGGAGCTCCTGACCTCCTTGACTTCTCCCTCCTTTGGCATTGCCTTAGAATATGACGCCGGGACTGCCTTGGGTTTATTTTTGAACAAGTCAGCCTTCTGGCCACCCCCACGTTTTAAAGGTGAGTTGGCACGCGGAGGCTGCACACACACACACACACACACACACACACACACACACACACACACACACACACACACACACACACACACACACACACACACACACACACACAGAGCCGTGGTGGGGGTAGGGCATGGGGGAAGCCTTCGCCGGCAGAGAAGATTGGGCATGCCGCCGCCTTCTCGTTCCATTGCGCCATGTTCCCAACGACAGAGCCGGCTTCCCTAAAGGAACCAGCTGGAAGCCTCCTGGAGAGATCCATGGGGGAAGCAGCTCACAGTGTTCCCAGGGCAGCCGCGGGCACATGTGGTGCTGCTGTGAGTCTTTTAGATGCTTCTCTTAAGCTGGAGTGGTGGTGGTGGTGGTGGTGGGAGGGAGAAGAGGTGATTTTCCCCACGGAAGGGTCCTGGTAGAATTCTATTATGACCATGCCGTTCGACAGGTGACATTGCGTGTCATTGGAGCTGCTGGTGGAGACCTCACACAGGCACAGCTGCTCTGTAGGGGCGTCTTTGCTTGGGGGACGTGTAGGGTGGCCATTTCCTATCGCTTCCCTTAACGTGAGGAGATCCAGTCATTCCATGGGGTTTACATAAGGGCTGGCTTGCCATTCCACAATTGATTCTGGGGGTCTTCTCTAAATGGGGACTAGCAATAGGTCAGTGATGGGAATAGGATGTTTTTAAAATGCATGTTTCTCTCTCTCTCTCTCTCTCTCTCTCTCTCTCTCTCTCTCTCTCTCTCTCTCTCTCTCTCTCTGTGTGTGTGTGTGTGTGTGTGTGTGTGTGTGTGTGTGTGGTGCTTTTTTGGGGGTGATGGACTGCTCTGCAAATACAGTATATCAGATTTCTCTGTCCGGGTAGAAGAAGAGGGATCATAGCAGTTGGAGCCAAGACATATTGTAATGCCTGATGCGGGAAGCCCAACCGGCACCTCCTCCTCCTCCTCTCACCCACCTACGAGCAAATGAACAGGGTTGGGGGATTGGCATCTAGCTGGCAGTGCTTCCCCGGCATCTCTCTTTGCGAAGAACACGAGAAGCCCAAGAGCCTCTCCTTTAAGGGAGGCAGGGGGGGAGAAAACCCTGGTGGATCAGGCTCTCTTTCCGGTTCAGTGCCCCAGTGACACCACGGGGCGCCCCACGCAGTCCAGGTGAGGGGCCACGATCTAGTTTTGATGGTCAGATGCTTGCTTGTCATTGGTCGGAGACGCTGCTGCATCAGAGGGGTCGGTGGTGGCAACCACCAGTTGTCATCCTTGCGGAAATGTGGCCCAGGTGCCAGGTCTTCACCTAAATGCACCTTTCCAAAGTTAGTGGCTGGTGCCGATTTCTGGGGCTGGCTCTGCCACAGGGAAAAGTGAGGCAGATCATCCCATGTGGAAGATCAGAGGTAGCACGGAAGGGTGGCCAGCGCAGGACACCTAAGGTTTGCTAGTTGTTTTCCTGCCAAGAATCGGGGGGGAGAGAGATGCTTATGGGCCAGACTCTCTTGGCTGGCTTTGGGTGTTCTGCACCTTACTCGCAATGGCGGCTAGGAAACCAGAGGGGCTCTCAGCCCTTCCAGGCGCAAGAATGCTTCTCCCTCTGCTTGTTCACAACTGTCCCCCTGTTCTCCCTCCCTCCCTCCCTTGGTGGCTTCTTTGCTCCCTGATGGCCAAGAAACCTGCCTGGTCCCAATGCTGGTAGCAGTGATGGAGAAGACTCCATGGGTGGAAGGAGGCTATAAAGCCCCCTTTTAAGGGCATAATGACCCTTTTATCTTTGCTTCTGCTGCTGCTTTTTACCTTTAGGTGCTGGTGCCCTGTCTCATTTCATATTTCGACCCCTTGACATGCCCACGGTTATTTTGCACTTTTTTGCGCTTTGTTTCTATAGTATTGTTTCAGCTGGTTGTAAGGAGGCCAGAGTAGGGCGGTGTAAACAAATAAAGGGTCAAATCGTCCGACGACCCCGCCCAGCCGGCGACCTGTCCTGATTCCGGCGGGTGGTTCCGTGCATTAGGGGTCCCTTGCCTTCTCCCATCCTGGCGCCCGCTTTCCGACAGCCAGGCCAGGGGTTCCGGGATGGGCCCTGTGGGCTGAGAGATTGAGAGGAGGCCTTCGGCCGGATCCTGCGGGGCAGGAGGGGAGCCGCGGCTCGCCAGCCCTTCTCCGCGGGAGAGCCGCCCGTGCGCTCTGGCCCGTGCGCTCTGGCCGACGGAGCGCGCTCCCTGCCGCCGCCCGCCCGCCCGCCCGCCCGCCCGCCCGCCGCCGCCCTGCCTTGCCTGGGGAGCGGTGGGTCGGGAAGGGCGCCGGCCAGGCTCCGGTTCCCACGCCGGCTGGTTGGGAGGCGCGGACGGGCGGCGGCGGCGGCGGCGGCGCTGCTGCTGCTCTCGCTCACCCGCCTGGCGCTGCTTTCTCTCCGACAGGCATCCATTCCTGGAAAGAGGACATGGCGCAGCGGAGCCCCGTCTTCACCACCCTCGGACCGACGGAAAGGTACCCGGCCGGGGCCATGGGAGGAAGCCGCGGGAAGGGGCGGGCTGGTTACGCAGGCGCCCCTGCCTTCCTTTTCTTGTATGCGGGTTTCTTGAAGTCGCGGGAAGGAGCACGTGGGAACGCGCGTCTTGAGGATTCAGTGCCCAGAATCCTTTGGTCTTTCGAGGGGATTGGGGGGGGTGTCCCCAAAGTTATGTCCTCGGAAGCTAGGCGGGAACAGCAGTGGAGAGATGGGGTGTCTTGAGAAGAGGCGGCTGGCCGGCAGCTCCGCTAAGGACGCCGAAGTCAGGCAAAAAAGGCGCTTGCTTGTGGAGTTCTCCCTCAAGAGGGCAGGAAGAGGCCAAGGGCTAGTGCTGATCCCGTCACAGAGTTAGCAGCAAGGGCTCTTGCCTCCAAAGAGTCCAAGAGGGAGGGGGATAGGAACCCACCCGATCAGGTCTTGACTCCATATCTAGAGGCAGTGCTCCCTCAAGTGGCAAAAAAGGTGTGGTTGTGAAAGCTCATTAATCAATTCTTTGCCCTTCCACAAGTGGCAAATGAGCTTGCTTTTCCCAGGTGGTGAAGAGACAAGCAGGGGTGTCTCTTGCTAGCTGATTCTGAAGACAGGGCCGCTTCTGACAAATGCCTCCTTGGACATAAAACATGTGGTTGCCTTCTGAGTGTGAAGCTAGTGCCTCACCTAGTCCAGACATCAGCCTCACCTTCCTTACATGGTTGTGGGGATGGGAAAAGGGGTGTTGGCCTCCTTGGAGAAAGGCTTCCTTTTTACCCTAAAGGAATAAAGAAAACAGAATAGTGGGGGAGAGTGTTTGCTCAGTAAAACAGGCGCCCCTGTCTTACCAGAGCTTGGGCAAGTTACGTTTTAGAACCCCCTGGGATTCTGGGAATCGTTGGTCCCAAACCACAAGGCTCCCACGCGTCGTTGTTCCTCCTCCCACCCCGGTTGCTTCCTTGCTGCAGGCGGATCCGCAACATCCCGCTGCACAGCCAGGCCCTGACTGCCGTTCCCCTGGGCTCGGCCAGGCTCATGGACCAGCTGGAGGACCGGATCCTCAGCCACGAGAAGACCACCGCGGCCCTGGTAGAACACGCCTTCCGGATCAAGGAGGACATTGTGTGCACCCTCCACAGGATGCAGAACAAAGGCGGAGGAGACCGCCTGGCCCGTCAGCTCCTGGAGGAACACATCCGCAACATCACCGCCATCGTCCGGCAGCTGAACCGGGACATTGAGGTGAGCGGCTCTTCCCTGCCCGGCCGCTGGGGAGGCTGGCAGGTAGAGTCCAAAAAGCATCACCACCTGCCTCTGGTGGAAGACTAAGAACTGACACCATTTTGTTAAATCAAATGTTGAAATGGGATCTTAATTGTATACAACAGTGGTGGTGATGACGTTGTGGGGCACAAGGCAGGAGTCTCTGGCCCTAGGAGCTTACAGTCTAGAGGTGAGTACAGGAGGCACAACTCAGGGAAAAGCGAGTGGCAAAGGCCAGGAGCAGCAAAAGAAGAATTACTTGATCCTTTCAGTTCCAACATGTCGCTGCATTGATCGTTACGTGCTTGCAGTAAGAACTGGGTCACATTTTTTGCAGTTCTATTTGTGTGCGTGCAAACTGCCCCTTAGATCACACATTGGTGCTCAGTGTTAATTAATCTGACATAAGTGCTATTAGTGCTAAAGTACGTTAAGTTCTTTCTTTCTTTCTTTCTTTCTTTCTTTCTTTCTTTCTTTCTTTCTTTCTTTCTTTCTTTCTTTCTTTCTTTCTTTCTTTCTTTCTTTCTTTCTTTCTTTCTTATGGGATCAAGCCACAGCGGGGTGATTCTGTTTGACTCCCGGGTATGTCTGTGTGAAGAAGCACCAGCCAGATTCATCGCCACGTTGCCTACTCCCATCAGCTGTTCTGTTTAAGTTGTTTATGGTTAGATTTACTTTTTTAAAAACCCACAAACCTTCTCTTGAACTGTAGGTTCTTCAGGAGCAAATCCGCGTCAGGGACAACCTCAGCTATGGGACCAACTCGACGCTGAAGAGTTTGGAGATGCGCCAGCTGTCTGGCTTAGGAGATCTCCGAAACCGGGTGGCAAGGTGGGGTCTTGCAGGTTGGAGACTGGGGTGGGGGTGGGGGTTTGGGGTGGGGGCTGATTTCACTGGGTGCGGGAGGGCCGGCCATCCGTGCACGTGGCTGGAGCATTTGCTGGCCCCAGAGTCCATGGGATGCATGTTTGAGGGAGGGGGGAAGGAACGGCTCCCACAGGGATTTTCCTCACTTTGAGAACATGCATAGTCTGTGGCTGCCCCCCCTCCTGCCCCCCCTCCAGCCCTGGTGCAAGAGAAGGGTGCTTTGGAGGGGTCCTACTTCAGGCGGCAACCCCTCGGAGGGCTCATCAGCCGGCCAGTTGTTATGGTGCCATGACGTTAGAGATGCCCTCTGAAGAGATCAAAGGCCTCCCTGGATCCTTTCACAGCCTTGCCTCCATGGCACAAGCTGGAGACTTAGGTGGCCCTTCCTGTTCTAGGGATGCTCAGCCCTGTTTGTCAGGGCCTCACGTTTCCCTCAGCCCTAGCCAGGAGTAGACAAAGCAAAAGGACCTGGAAGCCGGCTCCTTTGGTCTGAACAACGGGGAGGAGAAATCATAGTCTGTGAGGGCCAGGTCAGGGATTTTGCGGCGGGAGAAGACACCTAGAATCAAAGCCTCCTGACCGTTCCTGTTAATCCCGAGCAGGTGTGATGCGGGCTTAGCCCGGCTGTCCGCTGAGCACAAAGTAACCTATGAGAGGCTACAGAACTTGAGCAAAGATCAGCAAGCAAGCAAATTGATCTTGGAATCAAAAATCAAAGAAGCAGAAATACAGGTAAGCCCCCCAAGAGCTCTGCCAACAAACTGTTGGAGAGGTGTCTGTTTTACGGTGATCAAAAATGGCAAAGTGTCTGATTGCCAAAGGGATCCGTCCTGTTGTTGACCATGCGGGTGGTTAATCTGCTTCTGATTTAGGGCCGACTCAATGAACAGACGGCTTCTAAAAATGCCCCACTCAACTCTTCCAGACCCAAAGGCTTTAAATAAGTCAACCTGTCTTGTGTTTGGTCCTCCACTTCCCCTGACATTATTTCCTTACCTCATTTGTCTTGCCTTAGGGCGTTTATACACGACCCCTAACCTGCGCTGCAAATGGCTCCCAGCTCCGGAGCTTAGAAATGTTTTCCCACCAGCTCCGGAGTTTGGAGACAATTAAGTGCGACCCCGCCCACTTTAGCGCGACCCAGAGCATTTTTCATGTACCTGCTCTCTGCAGGTGAAAAAAAATTGATGCGGATAAGAGTGCCGGGCTCTCCTGGCTTGTCTGTTGTTTTTTTGCCTCCCGCCCCTTTAAGAGCCCCTTGAGAAGGAACCAGGAAGTAATGGGGCTCGTGGCTCGTGGCAAGTTCGACCAGCAGGCACTGGCAGGTTAGTAAAGGCTTCTTTTGTCCTTTTCCCCCCCCTCACGCCGACAGGAGCAGGAAGTGCTGAGGGGTGGGGATGCAGGAACAGAAACGAACCCCCAAGATCTCTGGTCCGAATTTAAGGGACCAGCGGATCTTAGGGGTCGTGTGAAAAGGCCCTTAGTTTCTGTGACAATCAACTAATGGCTTCCTTTATGAAAAGGAATCACAAATACCAACGTTGCTGGCTTGTAAACAGCTATTATGCTGTTAAGGCCTGCTGAGGCATTTGGGTTAGAAATGTCACCCTAATCATACATGTTCTGGCCTTTTGGGTTACTCTTTTTTCAGGACCAGATTTACAGGACGGTCTTTATGGAGGTTAACTGCAATGGTCAGGAGGACATTCATGATAGTGGCTTGCAGTTCCAATATTTTTTGTGCTCCCTTTCTGCTTTGTTGCTATTACTGCTGCTTGTTTCTTTGATTGTCCAGTTTAGGCTATGACCTGCCCTGGGGCTCTCAAAGAAAAGGTGGTGGAGCCAACATTTTAAGTCAGTGCACAAACAGACTGGCAGACTAGCTCCACAGTTCGGTTTTACCATCCCTTCTAGCTAGATGACTCCAGGGAACTTGTAAGGAGCAAGAGATGGGGAAATATCCCGGGGTCTCTGTCTCATTATTCTGGCTAACCTGGGGTGGGCATTTTGTTGTGTTGTTGTTGTTGTTGTTGTTGTTGTTGTTGTTGTTTGCTTGCAAAGGCCTGCCTTGGTTTGCCTGCCCAGTTGAGGCCCACTCACAATCTGGAAAGGCATGTGTGAGGGAAATCATTCGGTAACAATGTGTTAAGTCGCCATCCTCCTGGCATGACTCGGCAGCAGCACTTGGTGTGTGTGTGTGTGTGTGTGTGTGTGTGTGTGTGTGTGTGTGTGTGTGTGTGTGTGTGTGTGTGTGTGTGTGTGTGTGTGTTTGCAAGAGAGAGTGAATCACAACAGAGAAGTAATCCTTGCTTTCTCTTGACATGACCATGAAAAAGTGGAGGTGTAAAATGTCCAGAAATGTTGAAATCACTGGGGGGGGGGGTGTAGTTTGGAAAACCTGGGGAAATTGTGTAGGGGAGAATCCGCTCTTTTCCATTTCCCCCCAGAGTTTTCAGAAACTTTATATCTCTAGGGGTCCCAGATTTTAAATCAGGAAACAAATCCTGCATGACCTCTTTCAGAAGTGATCATTTTAATGCTCTGAGTTGTTGTTGTGGTTGTTGTGGTTGTTGTGGTTGTGGTTGTGTGTGTGTCATTACAGTCGTGACCAAGTCTTTGTGACCCCATGTCCATGGAGTTTTCTTGGCAGGAATACTGGAGTGGTTTGCCAGTTCCTACTCCAGGCGCCTACAGCACCTGGTATTTCCTGGGGGCCGCCCATCCAAGTTCTAACCAGGGCCGACCCTGCTTAGCTTCAAAAATCAGGCAAGATCGGATGTGCTCAGGGCATCTAGTCAGTGCTCTGAGGTTTAAGGTGCAGCAAAATGTTAGACATTCCTGGCCTTCTGGGAATATTAAATCTTAATTGGAAAAAAAAACCCATCATGTACGTGATCCAGAGCACATTTCCTGTAATTATAAACGTGTGCCTGAGAAAGTGGATTGGAATCCCTGAAATGCATTTGCCCGTCTTAAAGGCGTCATAAGACCTGGTGCTTCTGCTCTTGTGTTATTACCGGAAGCTTTGTAGGAGGAGTGCCAGGTGAACGGGAGAGCTTGGCTGCGGTTGGTTACCTGCCTTTGGGAGCAGCCATAGGCAGGGCCTGTTTCTGAAATGTGTTTTCCTCTCTAACTGAGATGGGGACTTCACGGTGTGTCCCTCTGGTGCTGCCTCCTGGCAACTTCTCTGCCTGTGCTGTGCTTATATCGGCCGCCAGGTGCCACTGCCGGGCAGAACAGGGAGGCCCAACGCCTTCCTGGCACCTTCTGCCTTCTTATAGGAGACTCAATTGAGCTTTCAAAGCAGCCTCTCGAGGGTTTCACCACAAGTGAGGCTAAAATGCAAGAAAGGCAAAAAAGGTGGTGGGAAAAAACATGGAAACAGAGAAATGCCAGGACAGTCATCTTGGCACAGAAAAACTAAAATGCGCCCACTGTCAAGGGCATTATCTCAAGGTTAAGCAGGCTGAGGAGCAGCAAACGTGAGCAGGAAACTGATACATAGTGCAAGACAGAAAATGGTTACCCATCAGTTGGAACTAATTCAATGGTATATGACGATGAGGATTAAGCATTCACTTCGGACGCTTTTACACAACCCCTAAGATCCGCTGGCAACTTAAATTCGGACCAGAGATCTTGGGGGTTTGCTCCTCTTGCTGTGTTCCCACCCCTCCGCACTCTGTTGCTTTTGTCTGAGGTGAGGGGAGGGGGAAAAGGGAGAAAAGAATGCAGGCTCACCTCTGCTCAGCCTCGGGAGCAGCCCCGGAAGCATTCCAGTCTCTTAAAGGGGCAGGGGGCAAAAAAACCCAAACAGAAGGCGAGGAGAGCCCAGCACTCACTGCTTTACAATCCGAATCAGAAATTTTTTTACCTCTGGAGACCAGGTACTTCTAAAGTGCACTGGGTTGCAATGAGATGGGCGTGGTCGTACTTAATTTTTTTAAAAGTGCGCAGCTGGTGGGAAAACAATTTTAAGCTCTGCATCTGGGAGCCCTATGCCTCGGATTTTAGGGGTCGTGTAAAAGCGCCCTTCTTCATCTGTGTCATATTAAAATGAATTTGTTAGTCTTAAAGATGTTGTAAGACTTTTACAAAAAAAGCCCCCCCTCTCTTTTACTGAGAGTCATCTGTTTACTTTTAGACATTAGTCTAATATGCCTTTGAAAATCTCGGTGTCAAGTTTGCCTGCAAAAGTTCAGCAACGGTTTTCAGGGTTTGGCTGAATTGTCTCCCAAGAGACAATGTTTGGGATGCTCTGGAATTACCTTTTCAAGTCAGGACTTGTTAAGACATTCTGCCTCGTGTGTCGTCTTGCAGATCTCACATCTTTTAAACAGAATAGAAACCTCCATCATCCAACAAGAAGCCAAGCTGAAACTCACTTACAAAGAAAGCAACCAGCAACTGCACCTTCTGGACACCAAGTAAGCATCGCCTTAGACAGTTGGGTGCTCTGCTCAGATCAACGGGCTGGGGATCTTTGTAGAGCCTGGGTGTCAGAGCACAGGGTGCATTTAAAACCAGGCAGGTAAACTTGTTTCTGCCAAGAAATGAGTTTCTTTTTGTTTTATTCCCCCAAATCCATTAGGTCCAAACCAAACGCGACTGAAAATATTTCCCGACTTGAATGCATTCTGTTCTTCTAGATTGCAGGAGGCTATTGATTACCTCAGTAACCAGATCTCTTCCACCCGCAACTGGATGGAACGGGAGCATGAGCGGTTTGAGAAGGAATTTATGGAGAAGATAGACCAGCTCTCCATGGCCATTAAAGAGAAAAGTGTAAGTTTGGTGTTTTTCCAACAGTGCCTTCATCCCCCCCCCCACAGTCTGGTTGTTCTCTGTTTTACCTGGAAGCACAGAGTCCACGGTTCCATGAACCAGGGGATGCCGGCCTAAGCCCTGGAAAAGGGATGAGAACAAGGCTGGCAGGGGTGGGGAACGTGAGGAGACGCTGGGGGGGGGGGGCGGCGGCGGTGACCTAATGGTGGTCTCCTAGGAAAGGGGGGGTGGCCCTATTGGGACTCCTGTGGGAGAGTGGAGTCAGCCCCAGGGCTGGTCTCCTCAAAGAAAACCCTTGCCTCCCACACAGTCTAAACGGACTCCCTGCCTTTCTTATGGCCTTTGTGGCTCCCAAGAGGAGGCAGGTCCTTTGGCCCAGTGGCATGTTTGCTGCCAGGTATGGGCAGCACCCGGTTCTGTATCCAAACCAAAAATACCACGCAGAGGCCAAGCCCGCCCTGCCGTCTTCCCCAGACGTGGGCTCCATTGGCCCAAGCGCCTCCGCCTCGGGAGGCAATCTAAAAGGGGGTCCTTTCCTCTAACCGGTGGCTCTCGCCCTTGTTTGGCCCCCTCCAGGAGATGGACGGCAGGGCTTTAGAGATGCAGTTCAGGGAGATCCACGGGAAGCTGGGCCAGCTGGAAGGGGTGCAGAAGGGCGCCACTGGGCCAGGAGGCCAGGAGGGCCGGCCGGCCGAGGAGAGGCTCAGCCTCCAGCTGGGCAGGCTCCAGAGGGAGATGAACGAAGACGTAAAAGAAGTGAAGGCCGAGGTGAACGCTGGTAAGAGGGGAAGGGGCCACGGGGGGGCATCGGAGGAGGGGTACCGGGAGGGAGGGGGTGGCAGGAGGAGGCTACGCAAAAGGTACCTGGGGGGGAGGACAACAGTTGTGAGGATGGGATCACGGAACGGTCAGCTCGAACAGGAACCCAAGGGTTGTCCACCTCCTCTTAAAGCATGACATCCAGAGCTCGGACCTCTTTCTCCCCTGGCCGTCCTAGCTCTGCCGAAGAGCCCCCAAGAAAGGAGATTCCGCTGCCCTTTGGGGCAGCCTCTCCCCCCCCGTCCCTTAGAGCTGTTACCACCAGAAAACCCTGCTTCATATCCACCCAGAATCTCCTTTCTTCCTCTTTGAATCCATGTCATTCTGGAGTAACAGAGAAAGGGCTCGCTCCATCTTCCACAGAGATGTAGTAAAAAGGGGGGGGTTAACTCCTTCAAGCTCTGACAAGAACTCTTCCCCAAATTATACTCCAGGGGAAATGTCTTGGCTCCAACTGGGGTCTCTATCCCCCCCCCCAAGGCAGCATGGCCAACAGACAAAAAAAATAGCTTTTCCACATTTTGGTCCTTGACCAGCTCTGGTTTCAGAACTGTTTGTGGTAGTTGCTGGAAAATTCTCATTCCAGTGAATAAAAGGAGGCAGGACAGGTTTGTCTTCAGTTCGCTCACGTCTTGAGTTTTAAAAAGCAGGGCAAAACAAGTGTCCCCCTTCTTCCCGGGTCTAGGATTTGCCACGGTTTACGAGAGCATCGGGGCCCTGCAGCAGACGCTGGAAGCGAAAATGAAGCTGGACCGAGAAGAGCTGCAGAGCCAGATCCAGCAGATGAAGTGACCGGTTGGCACAAGGGGATGAACGTCCACGTCCAGGGTCTGGACGGCTGGCTGGCTAGGAACACACACCCCACCGGCCCATCAACTGCTCCGGGCTGTGATCTAAACGTGATGCACGGACCAAGCCACACACTTCTGTTCCACGGAGTTGTGTGCAGTTACTTTACTGTAAATAGTGAAAACGAACCCTTTGCTGATGACACCAGCCTTTCTAATAAGGCCGAAGGGGAGAGGCCCCTGGTCTGCCCCCCTGGAGCTGAGCTCCATGGGCCTCAGATGAGCTACATCCCAGATTTCTGCCATGGACTCTAAATGCAGCAGGTCGATCCAGGTTCCCCAGCGTGTTGAAAGAAGCAACGTGTCTCAGCCAACAAAACAGGTGAACGCAGGACCTGCAGAGGTTAAAATTGGTTCAGCTCCTGCAGCCCATCAGATGAAGGCTAAGAGGGTTCCAACTGGGCTTTCTTTCTCTCGTGGGGCAGAAAGGGTGCCAACGTGTGTTCCCCTGAAGTGAGAAACAGAAGGCAGGGCAACTAAAACAAGGCCTGCGGTGGATTCTTCAGCAGCACAGCAGCTGGTGCCCCTGTGTGCTAAACAGCCGTGCTTGGAGACGTTAGTGGGCCAGCCATCCTAGCTGATGAGTTTGGGTAATTGTGACCTCTCCTGAAAAAACACAGCCCATGCTTGTTGCGTGGGTGGGAGGGATGGGGTTCCAGGTGGACTTCTGTCTCGTCCATGGAAGCTTTGGCCTTCAGGTGCTTGCCATCGTCCTGCCTTTTCCTAGCGCTGCTTCTCTCTGGACCTTTAGTGGAGGTTTTATGGGGATTGGGGGGAACAAGTAGAAGGAGGAACAAGCAGAAAAAAATGTCCAGGGTCTTTTGTTGGAGAGTACCATGATCCACCCATCTGGAAGCACCTGTTTTTTCCCCACTGATGGCTACCCCCAGTTGCTTATAGGCCCCACCCTCGAAGGGAACCCCACACCCTTGGCGCTCACTTGGAAGCAGAGGAGGATGGCAGAGGGGTAGACTGAGATCTTCTGCTCAGACTCCACCCTAACCCTACCCCTGGCCCCTGCCCTCCCTCAGCCTCTCCTCCTTCCTTCCCTTCTTCTGGGACCGCCTTCCTGTCTTCCAGACCTTCCCTTCTACCCCATCTCCTCCGGCTGGCTGGGCAGATCCCCCCCCCTTGGCACCTGCTTCTACCACCTCTCTCCTCTCCCAGCCCAGCCAGAGGAATCTTGCCTGCCCCTTTTCTTTGTGCCTGTGATGCCAGCTGGACGGCTACGCCAGCCTTGCCCCTCTGCCATGGCCAAACCTCTCAGCCAGCCGCTACAATCAAGGGCCACCAGCAGAGGGACCAGAGGTCACAATTGTCTAAGGAGTCAGCCTTGATTCCTCAGAGGTTTTCAACTTAGGAATCTTAGTTTCTGTCCAAATTACTATTCTTGACTTATTGTGATTTTTTTTTTAAAAGGGTTAGATTTGGCCACACTTGGCATGCTGTTGCATTGTACTTGTACCTTTTTCTGGCACTGGAAATCTGTACCCACACATTGGAGATAAGAGAAGGTAGGTTCCTTCTGGCTGGATTCTGCCTCTTAAAAGAAAAAGCAAAGTGTTCTGCTTATATACCGCCCCATACTATTTCAATTAGTCTCTGGGCGGTTTACAATTTTAATTACAGTATGCAGGCTAGCAATAGTGCCATTAGAAGTAGACCTGGCTTATACAAAGCTCTTCCAGTTTTCCTCCAAGAAACCCCTGAAACACCCCAAGTGGCTGATCAGCTTGCTTCTGTTTGGGGACTGGACCTCAGGGATCAACAGCCCCTGATTAGAAGTCAGCGAGCGTTCCAGACACGTGATTCAGGCAGGCGTTCAGGTCTGAGCAACCGTGCCTGCCCACAAAAAACATGTTTAATAACTTCCTATGACCACTCAAGAAACAAAGCAAAGCAACGTCCAAGCTACCAGAGGTCTGAAGCCTTCGGAAAACTCATCGCCTTGTGAAATCAGTTCCTCAGAAAGTGGCTGTGAGTTAGATGTCTTGTGTGGGTGTGAGGACTCCTTCTGCAGAAGAGGATGATGCCACGGGTAGAAAACAGGGGATCCCAGGACCACGGACCAGGGCACCACCTGCTATCTTCGTAAACCGATCTGTTGCCTCTGAACTCCTGGCAGGCACAGTTGGTGCCCTTTGGCTATGGAAGAAGGTCCGCATGTCTTCTTCACCAAGGAGAAAGCAGCCAAAGGTTCCCTTCACGGGAACCTTGTTGCCATCCTTTGTGGGCTCAGACACAACCGCCAGGCTGCCCTCTTCATTTGCCCACCTCTAGGAAGGTCTGCAACGCAAGGGAAGTGCCTTCCACACCTCACTGCCAGGTCTCTGAGGTTCAGGACGGTGTCCTTCTCATTGAATGGACTCATCACCCCAGTCCCGAGAACTATGAAAAGCACCAGCTGGGACATAAGCATTCCAGAAATGTGACTCCCATGGACTGCTGTTCTTGTAAGCAAAGCCCTTCTTTAAACAAACAAACCAACAAACCCTCCCAGTGACCAATCATGACACAAAGCAAGAAAGTTCACAAACTATAGAGGAGGCAAAACAACAACAACAACAACCCTCCTACTCCAGCAATCAGACCTTCTCAGCCTTTAGGAAATTCTCCCCCAACTGTACTCTCTGTCCCGTAGACTTGAACCCACCCTGGGCGAGCAAATGACGTGTCCAGAGAGGCCCATGGAAAGGTGTGCTAGGAAGCAACTCTGTATTCTTCTCCTGTCAAGTTTAGATCAAGGTGTGGCAGAGCAATTTTAAAAAATCATCCTGCCTTGGGGAGAATTATTCCTCTGAGTTCCGATGCAGTGGCCAAGCACACAAGATGTTCAGATGCTCCTCAAGAATAGAAGAGGCTTCAAGAACACCCAAGGCTGAACCCTGGCATGGAACCCGGACCCTGGAGAACCTTCTGCGTGGCTGCTGAACAAGACAAGAGCAGGGCCTTCCCCCCACACCCCGCCTTCCCTGATAAATAAAGTTGCCAGGCGACACAGTATTTACCCAGCAACTGTGCTGCCTTGGTTTCCATGATTTTTGTGGGATCATATAGGAGGGCCTTTTATCTTACGGGGTGTGAATTAAGTGCATCTGTTGTAAAATAGAATTTAAATGGCAGCTAAATTAGTCCTCTTTGCACGAGGTAATCATGGTCTATAAGAGAAATTAAAACTGCCAGCTGTCTTTTAAAGTTATCCTAAGAGAGAGGGAAAGAACAGGTATTTTTATTTGTCTGGCAAATATGCAGCCATAAAGAGCAGGGGAAAAGCCTATTAACATTTTTGAAAAGAAATTTATTGGTATTATTAAATCTATAACAACAAGAAGATAAAAGAAGAAAATGGATTATTTATAGATTTCAATGAATACTCTTTTCTTGTACAACTTTGTGTCGCCTTCTGTATACAACATAAGAGATGCTAGCTGAGGACGTGACGTTTCTCCCCCACCCCCAGTATCTAATTTTAAAATCTTTAAATCTGAATAAAAGCTAATGTTTTCATGACACACATTACACTCTGTATTTTCTCTTTCCTGTCTAGATGAACAATAATTTGGACCAAATTGCTAGTTGCACAGCCTACCGGAACAGTAGGGGAAAAGAATAGTCTCCTCTCTCTCTCTTGAGATAAATTTGTATTTTATATGGAAGTTCCCTGGCCTCATCCTGAGCTGCTGAAAAGTGCTTGCCACTCTGGAGACTGGTAATGAGGCAAAAAGGTAAAGCTGGTTCTTTAATTTCTAAGGAAATCAATTTGTGGATAGTTGAGGAGGATAGGTTTCTCGTGTCATTCACAGAGACTTCATTGTCAGCCACCATCAAAAATATTCTCCTTCTCTCTAACAAGAGGGAGAAGGAGAAAGGCGTTTATTTATTTATTATTTATTTGATTTATATACCGCCTGTCTAACCAAAGGCCACTTTGGGCACTTCACAACATAGAGCAAAATGTGACAATATAAAACAATACAAGAACATAATACAGAACTAAAAGTAATGCAAATAAAAACATTATTAAGTCAATAACATTCATAAACTCAAAAGTGAAGAAGGTGGGCTAAGGCCAGAGGAAACAGATCACGAAATCAGTGCAACCCTGTCCAGCCATCTGGTGGCCAGTGGCTTTTATTCTGTCCCACAGCTCTATGCACAGGCCTGCGTGTGTTTCTAGGAGCACCTTTGGCGAGTCAGGCTCCTGCAAGGGAATGGAAGCAAAATCCAACCGAAGAAACGCCCCCACGTGTCAAGCAAAAGTCATGCAAGTCGTTTCCTTGGCCTTGAGTCATACACGTGGCACCCGCAGGCAACAAGCCTTTCGCAAAACACAGGTGGGTTCCCTTGCATTACTGCCCCTCCTACGCTTCTGTAGGGCAGTCGGATTCTGCCCCAAATGCTCCAGAGATGCGGTCGAAGCATGGCTCCTGCCTACCCTAGAACTCTCTGGATACCCTCACATCTGAGGGTACGGCAACAGTTTGTTGGTCCAGATGGAACACCAAAGCAGTGTTGTAGCTTGCAAATCAACTTCAACGAATGATTTCACAGCTCAGTTTAGCAGCTGGCTGTGTGGGTTCCCCACACCCCCAATGGTGTCAGTTCAGACAGCAGAAACATCATTGCTTTGACCATGTTATGCTTTTTCCCGGAATGTTCTGAGCATGCTCTGACCTAAGAGTTCTTTCCTGCCTAGCCATTATCAGAAATTGGCAGTCTGCTGGATATTCCAAATATAATCATTTTGTGACATAAAGTCCTCGAGACATTTTTTTTTAACTTACTTGGTGAAAACAATCAGCACGTAGTTAAAGGACAAGAGTGTTTTGGTAGCTTTTTCCACTTCTAAAGTACAGTGTAATTTTTTGTCTCAATTACCATTGAGGTTTCTGGTCAGAATTTATAAAACACTCTCTTGTTTTTATACCTCAGTACACATTGTGTGCATGCATGTGTGTGTGTGTGCACACAACCATAATTTAACGTCTGAGCAGAATCCAATCGTTAGCTCCAGTTGGAGGGCAGCCAACTAAACTAATGGAATTTGCACATGTCCTGCCTGGACAAGTCTTCAATAAACTACCCACTAGGCAGCAGGAAAGGAAACCCCCCACCCATCCATCCACCCACCCACTCTTTCCAACCCAAAAGACTGGGAAGGTTTTTAAGTGGAGGTAAGCAGAGACTAGATGGCCATACAAGTATGACAGGAGGTTCCTGCATGGCAGGGAGTTGGACTGGATGGCCCTGGAGGTCTCTTCCAACTCTAGGATTCTATGATTCTATCAAAGCAAAAGCCCTGCTTCTCATAGACAGCTTAGGGAGCCTCAACCTTTACATCTCCTTCCTAATACTGTCATTTCCATGGGCCGAAGACGCAGAAGAGCTCCAACTGCTGCCCTTTGCCTTTGGGTCTCTGCTCTCCTCTTCAATCAATCCTGTGCGTGCCTGTGCTGCTGTGGAACTGACTGGCACGTCTTCTGATGCACCCCAAGGAGTGCAGCTTTAAGGGCACCCAGAGCTAAGCAGCAGCCTTGATCAGACCAGCTCTGACCATATTCAAGGAGCCTGGTTTTTCTGTTTTTCTGTTTGTTTTGTGAATGCTTGTAAGAGTGTGTTAATCATTGGCAACCCGGCTTCAAACTCTGACTTTAAAAATAGCTTTGGAGCCCTGGCACGTTCCTCTCGTTGCCTCCACTTGACACAGAGTCAGATGCATTTGCCACTTGGAACGTTTCAGTCATTTCCCCCTGAACAGGATATAGAAACCTGCAATGTAAACACAATAATCAATTGATCTATTACCCTGAGAGTGGACGTTCTCCCCTTCCAACCAAGGGACAGCACCTGAAGTCTACTCACTTAAAGCTGGTCTTGGAAGCTTATCCATGAGACTGTAACCTCCCCCCCTTAACCCTTTCCAACCTACTTCTGAGTCAATGGGTTTAACTTTTCAGAGTCAACAACTTTGGCTTCTCCAAGAGAAGGACGGGCAGAACAAGCCAGAGGAATCGCTGTCGAGTGAAGGTATTGTGCTGAACAGAGTTGCTTGGCTCCTGGTTGTTCCCAGCCCTTATGGTGTCTGATGTTACCTGGCCTTTTGGTCCGCGCATGGCCACGGATACGGTGGGTTTCATCATTGAATTACACAGCTGGAGAGGATTCAGAATCCGGGGTGGGGGGTGGGGGAAAGTGGAACAGAGGTGGGCGGTGAACTTGTGTTCCTTGGAGGAATATTCCCTGGGAGGTAAGAAGCCCAAGTGAAAGTCCTCAGTGGCTTAACAGAGAAGTTTGGGTCCCTTTTTTTTTAGTTCTTTAGAGGCCTTGCCCTCCTGGTAGCAAAGAGGAAAAGACCAATAGCTAGATCTTCTGCCAAAATTAGATCCATGAAGATGGTAAGCAGGAGGGATTCCCGTCAGGCGGCACCACAATCCCCGCCCCCCTCTGTGGTGAAAGCTGCCAAGGGCCAAAGAGCAGCGGCCACACAAACAAACCCTTCTCTACCCCCCCCCCCGCCACCGCCACCCCTGCCTCAACCAGGCAGCACAGGCTGTGGGAAAGGATGGGTTTGTGCCCCAGGAGACCCTTGTGTGCTGATTCGGGTACATACGCCTGGGAGGCAGAGCTCAGTGCATGCTCAGAGGCCACCTTGTCCTGCAATGCTGTGCCTGTTTTTCTTTGAAGGAGGCTGCCTTCTTAGGTAAATCTGATGCCATATAAAGCACACTCATTTTTGCAGAATTTCCCCGGGAGTCTACAAAGTATCCTTGTAAAGGATACTTTATAAAGGATAATACACATACTTTATAAAGAATACTTTATATGGATACTCAGAGTAACAATGATACACAGTTAAACTGACCCAGAGTCCGGTGCCACTTGAGAACAGATACATTTTTATTTGCCAGAACAGGAAATAGGAGGTCCCTTTATAGGCCAATCTAAAAGGATCACCCATTGCCTATTCTTCCATTTGTATTTATTATGGCCTCAGGGTCACCCCACCCCCTTTTATTTTCATTTGGTCTCTGATCATCTAGGGGAGAAACCCATCACTAGCAGTTTGGAAAAGTTACTTATATGGTAACTTATTTGGGACTCTGAAGTGCTAAAGTCTCCACTGGGAAGGACTGGGCTTGATCACCGGGCAGGCTGCCAGCCCTGGGTGAGAATATTCCTTTTCATGCACTACAAATCCCATCACACTCTCCACAGGCACTGTTCTTCACTCCAAACACTGTCTTTTAAATGTTGTTTACAAGGGTTGTACACTCAAATTCTTCAACTTGAAATGCTGTCCTTCCACGTGGTAAGCCAGCCACCTTGGGTCCTTGTCCAGGGAGAAAAGTGGGATGGAAATCTGTTAATTCAACCAGTTAAACAGGTTGTCTTTCCGTGTTGCAAACCACCCTGGGGTCCTTTCCAAGAAGAAAGGTAAAAGGTGGAAACGATGAAAAAAAACAGAAGTTGGGCCTGGTCCTTCCTAAGGCAGGAGGGAGGCGGGGCATGTCCTTTCGCAGGAGAGGCGGCGGCATGTGTGTCGGGGTGGGGTGGGGTGGGGGCTACGTGGTTCGTAAGTCAAGGGAGGAGGAGGAGGAGGAGGAGGAGGAGGCCGGGCGGCGGCGGCGGGGGGGCGTCTTCCCGGTCCTTCCCGTTCCCTTTCCCTTTCCCTGGCCGGGCGGGGCTGAGCCGCGGGGGCGGGCGCGCCTTCCTCCTCCTCCCTCCTCCTCCTCCTCCTCCTCCTCCGAGGAGGAGGCGATGCCGGCGGCCGGCGGAGCGGAGGGCCAGGCCGAGGAGGCGGAGGCGGAGGCCCCGGGTCGCCCCTTCTTTCCCCTCCGGTTCTCGGGGAGGAGGAGGAGGAGGAGGAGGAGGAGGAGGAGGGGGCGCCGCCGCCGCCGCCGCCGCCCCCGAGGCTGTGCGGGTGGCTGCATCAGCTGAGCGGCGGCGTCGGGGCCGGGGTCGGGGTGGGGAAGGGCCGCCGCCGGGCCGCCTTCCGCCCGCGCTGGTTCGCCTTCGAGCCGCGCCGCTGCGCCCTCTACGCCTTCAAGGGGCCCCACGAGGCCCTCCCGATCGGCCGCCTCGACCTCGCCTCGGCCGCCTTCACCGTCCACCACCAGGAGCCCCACGGCCCCGAGGGCCCCGAGGGCGGCGGCGACCCCTCCTCCTCCTCCTCCTCCTCCTCCTCCTCGGCGAGCCCCGGCGGCTGCTCCACCGCCTTCGAGGTGCACGGTCCCGGCGGCGCCGTCGCCGTCCTCAAGGTAGGCCCGGACACCGCCCCCAAATCCCCTGCCCTCTCGGGCGCTTACATTCGGTGGAAAAAGCTGGGGGCATCTCCCTGCGCTGCAGGAGGGGTGGGGTGGGGGGGCGGGAAAGAGAGAGATCTTATCCCTATTATCATGTGCATTACAATGCATGTCCCACATGGGGCACAGTTATTATGCCTGTGCTCCCCATTCGGAAGAAAGGCTGTTCTCCCCTCCCCTCCTCGGGTGTAGAGAGTCAACACTGCATTCCACTACAAGGCCGCTTGGCTGGAAGCACATTTCTCTGGGACTGGACTCAGAGTAGATACTTATTAAATGGGGTTGTGACCCTAAATATGCTTAGTGTTTTAGGCCCGCCTTAGTCGTTTTACATGGTTGGTTTACCTTTTAAACCATGCTAGTTTAATAAGAACAAGAGGAGTGTCAAGTCAGTTCTGATTTATGGCTACCTTTTCCAGTGACGTCTAGACAGAGAATACACAGAGGTGGTCTCCCACTGGCGAACTGAGCTTCCAGCATCTGGCTCAGATGCTTAAACCACTGGACTATCCAGCCAACTGAAGTGTTGGTTTCCCTCATATGTATACTGAGTTGGTTTGTGACAGCACAAACTCCTCCAGGTGTGTTCGGAACTTATTAGTCTCACTGTTTTCAATGCACCGTAACTCCCAGGTCTCCGAGAACAGAGGCGTGTGTTTATCCCAAGTGCAATCTCACATCAGTCTTTCAATACGAAGAGGGAGTCATTTCTCCTTGTTGAGCTCAGGTGGTGCAGAACTGGCCACGCGCTCCCTTTCAGTCAGTTGGCATCACAAATGCCAGGGAACCGCTCACTGTTTGTTTCCTGAGGTGGGCAGTGGAGTTAGCAAATTAATAGCCAGCTTTTTCTCTGCCAAAACTGTTTAGATGGACGGATTGCCTTGTCGGAAACTGTGAAAAACTGCTAGGCTTTCTTCCAAATTTTTATTGGTGCAGAAAACGCCAGTCAAGCATCCGGCCTATGTTTGTGCCCTTCTCTGATTCTGATCTGCTCACCATTAAGCTTCCACGAGTCACCTTCACTTGAAGGTTTTTAAGATGGATTTATAGTTTTGTGGAAACCACCAGCACCCAGTCCCCAAACCATTCTGTGAGATTTGGCTGAGTGTTTTGTTGAAACAAAGAGGAAGACTGTCTTTTGCACAAAGCCAGGAAATATTTCTGGTTAAAAAGAAAAGCTTATTTTTCAGGGGGAGGTACGATCTTGGCATGGCACACTTTGAAATAAGGCAGAGACTCAGAAAGTGTCCTGGTCACATCCCTGCTTTGAATGTGGTGCCATTTGTAAGGTCTCTCTGCTTATTGGAAAAGCAGCCCCAGAGGGCTTAGCTGAGTTGTTCTGTTCATCCAGCGTGGTGCAATGTAGCTGTTTAATAATGGCTTCCTCTTACATTGTGGTTTTCCACCCCTGTTGAGTCAGAAAGGGCCTGCCTCCAACCCTCACCCACCATACACATCTCCTTTTGTACCAAAGCAAGTTCCTGCCTGCAAAAGTTCATCAATTAATTGGCTGGCTTTCTAGGTCTGGAGTTTGAACCCAAGGATTTCCCCCTTTCCCCCCTCTTCCTGAAAGTTTTTTTTTTTTTGCCCTTTGGTGTTTAAATGGAAGATGTTTTCCTCTGAAAAGATGAAAGCTCAGCTCTGAGAGAAAAAGCTTCCAGCATATGGATTTCTTCCTAATTTGGGGAAAGGTGGCTTCATGTGGATATGCCGCACATTGGAATCTCAATTGCTCCCTTGCAGCATAAGGGGAGAAAAACCACAGTTGCTAATCGAGGGCCCGTTTGCTGTCCTTCCTGGAAAGACAGCCCCTGTCTTCCTCCTCCTCCTCCTCCTCCTCCTCCTCCTCCTCCTTGTGACTTCCTTGTCCCCTCTGCGTTCTAGGCGGCCACCCACCAGGACATGACGTACTGGCTGCAGGAGCTTCAGCAGAAGAGGTGGGAATATTGCAACAGTCGTGATGCAGCCCAGAGGGTCAGCCGGACCTCCCCTCTGCCCAGCGACTTCTCCAGAGGACTTGTGGCCAAAGACAAGACTGGTAGGTGAGGCTGGGGCGCGCTGGGTCTGTCTCCCTTGGCCATCCTGTCCTCCTGTGCTTCAGCTTTTAAGGGAGAACCAGGACTCAGCAGAGTGCTCAGGCCTTCCTGGGCACTGCCGGGAAACGTGTGTGTGTGTGTGTGTGTGTGTGTGTGTGTGTGTGTGTGTGTGTGTGTGTGTGTGTGTGTGTGTGTGTCAGTCATTCCTGGATTGTGCCGTTGCTCATCATTCCTCTCCCGTCGCCCGTGTTCTTGCTGGGTTTTTTCCCTTCCACTCGATGTACCTTCTCTGTCTGTGTTGGAACTGGAGTTCCAACAAACGCACCAGAAGGTCACGAGTGGAGGGTCTGTCTCAGGGAGTGTCAGAGGGAAGCCTCTAGCCCAGTGGCGTCCAAATTTTGGCCCTTCTGATGTTTTGGACCACAACTCCTAGAATTCCCCTCAGTGGTGGGGGAGAGGGAGAGGGGGAGGGGGTTTCAGTCATGGTTAGAGGAAACTGCCGCTGCCTTCCTCAGCTGCTTCTGTATCCCACCAGCGGTGGTGCATGGGCTGCTTTGGAGAAGCATGGGCTTAGTCCGGATGGGAGAGGACAGCTAGGTCGGAGCTGCTCAGTGGGGAATCATTTAGGGTGGCTAAGCCCCCTCTGTAGCCCCACCTCCCCTTCTCCCTGCCCCAGTGGGTAGCTTTGCCAATTTGGGGCTAGGCACAGGAGGTTTCTCCCATTGAACCCTGCCCCTCCTCTCGCCCGCTGGGAGCAGAGCAAATGGGTCAGAAATTTAGAAAAGGAAGCTTCAGGGTCACTGTAGGGTTGCTGTGCCTGGCTGCATCGACCCTACTGAGTGAGACATGCACAAGACTGAGCTGTGCACAGTACCTGAAACAGTTCCATATTCAAAAAATTCTGTCTTTACCTCTGCTGGGGGCGGGCGGGGGGGATCTCCTAATTGCAAGCAATCCCCCCACACACACTCCTGAGGTTTCATGAATTTGCCACTTTTTAAAAAAAAGTTACAGGAGTGGTAGCTCAGAATCTCTCCCCCCCCCCCCCCGTAATTGTTTATAACTCATGCTTTCCTAGAACAATGAACTTCCTGTTGAAACAAACTGTAAAAATCAGATACTGTGCTAGTGCTCCGACTATGTTTCAAGCTCTCCAGACAATTATGTCAATTGCTTCCACAGAGATTACGTCTCAGTGCAGGTGCTGGGGGTTGTTTTAAGCAAGTTTTGCCTGTAGCCTTGAGTTCTTAAGCGAGGATATAGGTTACACAATTGCTATTTTGTTACTAGACTTGTTGTCACCAGCTGAAACAGGAAAGGCAGCCATGGTTATTTTCTTTCCAATGTTCATGTTTACAGAGAAGTAGGCTGTAACTGTGCAAAAGGCAACACTTGTAGCAGCCAATTGTTGCAAGTTAAGAAATCTCTGTACCTTTTGCATCCTAAATTGCAGATTTCCTCACTTACAGCTCTTCGCCATGAACAGTTATGCCTTTTGCGTAACTGCACCGACCGGATTTGAGGCAGTGGATGCAACATAAAGTTGTGCATGGCCATTCCTGTGTCTCTGTTGCTCAGAGACCCAGTGGGGTCAAGGATGTCTTTTCTGGTTGCATTCTGCTGCTTTAGAACTATGCTTTTGCCACTTGAGTGGCGTTGGCAGCTGTACGCTATATGAAAAGAAAAGTGTATTAGGATTCAGGCCTCCTCTCAGTTGTAATATGTCCCTTCTCCAGAGTTTTGTGTGAATGCTCCAGCACTCCGGCAGTCTTGTGGCTTTCCTGCTGGTTGTGATGTGGAGACAATACCTGGTACGTGGGGGGGTAGGGTTGTGCATTCCTGTGTGGGGAATTTCCATCCTGGAGCAGTGAGAAAGGTGCAGATTCTGCAAACTGGGTGTTTATCTGGGAAGGAGAAAATAGTCTTTCTTGGAGGTCGATTCAGGCGGCTTAGCTTTTGCCCTGCCAGGCTTTCTTGCAGCACCTGCTTTTTGTGCGGCAATGGAACATTTTGAAGTTGCATCTCAACTCCTAAACTGGCCCCTCTCAAAACAGGTTGGTTTGGACATATTTGTCCCGTGGCAGACATAGTGTGCCAGCTGCTGAGGACCACAGGTGATGTCTGGTGGGATGGTGCCTGAAGAAGGCATGTCGCCAGTCCTGAGGGCTTTGGGGTCCCATTTCTAAACTAATGGCGGTGTGCCTCTTGCCCTCAGGTGTGAACCTCCCCCCTGCCAACCCTTCGGCCGAGAGAGCCAGGCATGTCCTTGCCCTGGAGACGGCACCCACGGAACTGGTGGGGGAGCAGGCAGCTTGCCAGCCCGCCCCTGGCCCATCCGGCTCCATCAACTTCTCGCTGAAGCAGTGGGGCAACGAGATCAGGTGAGTCCTGCTGGGTCTTCAGGCAACGAGCTTGGCTTGGCTTGGAACCATTCGTGGTCCAGGAGCAGGAGGAGGAGGCCACTTTTCTCACCTCCCATAGCTGTGAATCTTTGCGTGCTTTCTGGGCTAGACTACCTCAAAGCCCCTTTGGAATACCAGGGACCTACCATTGGCCTCAATCTCTCCCATCCGTATGTTTGATGGCGTTACTGAGAAACTTTAAAAACTTGACTCCATCCCTTGCTTCCTCAGTAAAAGTTGCGCTTCAGTGGAGCGATCCACATTTGGTTCATCCTTTATTCCTGTTCATTTGGGCCAGAACTTAGAGGACTGACCTGTAAGGGAAGAAGAGATGTTACCTGGGTAGATTCCAATCTTCCTGTAAGAAGGAACCTGCGAGCCAGAAGCTCTCTGTTTTATTTTAGCAGGTCAAAAATCTCACCCTTGAGTTCTCTGGCCTGAAACCGAGGCGTGTTCAGGAGGGAGGGAAAAGCCTTAAGTCCAGTCATTTTGGACTCAAAGGGCTGGTGGTCCTCTCTGTTTGTGAGCCAAAGAGCTGGTGTTTGCCCAGAAACCTATTTCCGTGGCCATGGCTAAACATGCAAGTGCACGGAACACCGTTACCTTCCCACCAAGTCCCTTTTGCCAGGTCTCTCTTTTGCCTGAGACAAGGGACAGACAGACACCATTGCTGCAACTGCTCTGGTTTAAAAAACAGAAACTTGACAGATGTGGAAACATCCCTTGCCACAGTGCAGAATGCGAAACAAATGCAGCCTTTGTGCCTTCCCTTTACTGAGACGCGTCTTGTAACCACGGTCAGGCCCGCTTTGCAGCTGAACTCACAGTCCTGACCTTGGCCGGCTTCTGGCACCAGCCTGGTGGTGTCTGACTTCCAATGCCTTCCCTCCTCATTCTGGTCCCTCCCTACCAGGACCCTTTATTCCCAACGAAAGACTGTGGCAGGGGTGAGTTCCTCCAGCTATCGCTGTGGGGCAGAGACCCCATCTGTTTCCCAGAGGGGAGGCCTTGGAACATCACCCTCCTGATGGCAGGCCGGGCCACATGCTTTGGCAGTTGTCTTGGTAGCCCTGGGGGGGGGATTAGACCACATCCTGTGGGGTCATTTTAATATATGCAGTTGCTTCCCCCACCCCCTTACTCTGGAATTGCACAGCAGAGCTTTTGAAAGAAGGGGCTGGGCTGAGGATTCTGAAGGTTCTCCAAGTCCTTCTCTGTGCTTGTCAGTTCAGCCACAAAAAGGTCTTCCAAGCAGTTGAACCTCACAGACTCTTTGCAGAAGGCTCTGAATTCCCTCCTCCTCCTCCTCCTGCTCCTCCTCCTCCTCCTCCTCCTCCTCCTCCTCCTCCTGCTCCTCCTGGGCTTTATTCCATGTTGCCTTTTGGCATTCTGTGTGCCTGCTTTTCACTGCTTCTGACTTGAAGGCCTGCTCTGGCCACACCAGCGAACCAGGAGGGAGCATCAACCCCACTGCTGCTGCTGCTGCTGCTGCTTCGCACCATGATGGCTCCCGTCTGTGGTGCATGCAGGGTTGTGTTGTCCCTGTGCAGCAAACTGGTTGTGTGCACCACACGTGAGGGGTAGGCCCTGGGCGTTTCCTCCTGTGGTGGAAGGACCGGCAGTGGGGCACAGGGTCCCTGTGGAACCATTTGGTCATGTGCATTCTCCTTCTGGGAGCATGGCGGGTTCCCTGGAGGTTTGCAGAGCTTGGGGAGCGGAGGGTGGGTGCGGGGGAGTGCACTGATGCTGACTTCCCTGCAGGCATGGCAGAAGAAGGCCCCGGAGGCTTCCTGAAGTGGTGGTATCTGATATGGGAAATAAAACCTGACTCAGCCAAGTTCCCCATTGTTTACTCTTTTGCCCCAGCCCTCACACGCGTGGCCGTGTAGTCATGCGCTCTGAAGCGCTGCCTTGGCGAGGCCGACCCGTGTGGCTGCTGGCCTTTGTGTGTTTCAGCGGCTGATGTGCAATTCTAGAAGGTCCCCTGACAGATGCCAGAGGGAAGGCGCCTGCTGGGACCCGGGTGCTGGGCAGGAAACCATTGCCATGGCTTTGCACATGGTGACTTAGAGTCCTTTCTGGTCAACTTCCTGGCATGCTCAAAGCCATGCTCTCCAGTAACCCTTGAGTCCTATGATCGTAGAGGGAGATTTTTGTAAGTGGGATTATTGCTTTCACAGTAGAACAGACCAGTGGCGCTCGTGAACCCTTTTTTATTCACAAGTTGTGGTTTTCTACAAGCAAAGCACAGCTCTGGCGAAAGCCTTGGCCTCCTCTTCAGCACCTGCTGCGGTCGTAGCCTGGACTGGCATTTTGTACTTTGTGACTTGAAGACTTTTGTCTTCTGTTTCAGGTGGCGCTGCAGGAGGCTCTCTGGTTATCCCATGATAGCATCGACTTGTTTGTTCTTTCTAAACCGCGTTCGAATCCCAGATGGGTGGGTGGGGATGCCTTTTGGCCCTCTGCTTGGCTGTCTGTGCCCATGAGGGCGTTGGGAGCCAAAACGGACCAGGGTTCCAAAACGGGACAGGTTTGCCTCTTTTGATCTCCGCTGCCCACGTGACACATGGTTTCCCTTTGGGTGGGTTTTGAAATAGTGAGTGGTTTCTGTCCTTCGCAGGAACTCTGTGACTTCCTTAAGAACTGGAAAGGGAAGCAATGACAACCGCCGGAGTGTTTTCTACACTGAGGAGTGGGAAATGCTAGACCCCTCCCCAAAAGATTTGGAAGAGTCAATGGCCCAAGAGGAGAAGCGGAAGACGCCGGTAGAAGCCAGCAAAGGTACCGCATCCTTTTGATTCCTCCCTGTAGCTTTCAGCATTTGCGCCCTGAAGAATCTTTGTTTGTCTGTATTAGTCCCACCCAACTAACCCACCCTACTGCTAAAGGCTCACCATTAAGGCACTCCCAGGGCTGGGGTGGGCGATGCCTATAGTAGACGCCTTAAAAAGCACAAGTGCAAGTGAGCCTTAATAGAAGCCGCTGCAGAAGCTTAGATCCTCCCTCACGTGTGAAAGGAGGTGGTGAAAGGATGTCCTTCAAATATTGTTTGGGTATTTTGGGGGTAACAGGTCTGGGAAATGAAACACCCAGCCATGTATCCTGGCTTTTTCTCAACCTGAGATTGCCTCCTGATCAGCAGACTTGGAAGTCTTTCTCTTGGGTTCCATCTAAATTGGGTGACCAAGCCGAGGCATGTCCTGGGACGAACGGAAGGATGTCTCCGGGGTGGCTCCAAACAAGGAACGATGCTCTCTCCTTGCGCAGGTGTGGCAGGCTCAGCTTTTCCCTTTGACTTTGGCCACATTCACGTAGGATGGCGCCCTGGAAAGGAAAGGATGGGAACCAGCAAGAACCGGAACAGCTCCGAGTCGCCTCCTCCCGCAGAGTGGAATGGGAACAAGCTGGCTTCCGAGATGCAGCTGAAATTCCAGAGCCAGCAAGAAGAACTGGAGGGGCTCAAGAAAGAACTCGCCAGCCAAAAGGTAGCTCGCCCAACGAGCGAGAAAAGGAACCTGCTGGAGGAATAGCTGATGCTGGCACCTACTGCCGCACGACAGCTTGCTGAGCCGTGCCGGAGAACTTAGGCATGGTCCCAGTGCTGTGTGTTTTCTCTGGAAGCCACCAATGGCTTGTCCACTCAGTGGGCGGGGCACAAGTTCAAACAAACCAAGTAAACAATATAAATAAGAAATGCAGTGTCAGAGTGCCGGTAAGCATAGAAACATCCTTCTTGGGCATAGAAACGGCCCTCTGGCACGCAAGATGCAAGGGTTTTGAGCACCACTGCACTGCCTGCGCCCAGTTTCCTAGTTTCCCACAGTTTTCTTTTCTTTTCGTGACAGGAGCTGGTTCGGCTTCTGCAGCAGACAGTCCGATCCTCCCAGTACGACAAGTATCTGGCTGGGCCCCTGGGGGACAGGGGCTCGAAGGAGAAGCTAGAGCTGCTTCACCAGAAGGACGGCCAGATCCTGGCCCTCAACCACCAGCTGGAGAAGGTGGCCCTGGAGAAGGACAGCCTGCAGCAGGAGGTCCGGCACCTGAAAGGGACAGTCGGCCAGCTCAACGAGCAGCTGGGGATGCTGATGGAGACCATCCAGGCCAAAGACGAAGTGATCGTGAAGCTCTCCCGGGAGCTGAGCGAAGGCGGCGGGGACCCCTTGACTTGCCCCGGCGGGACGGGCCAGCCCTCCAGCCAAGAACGGCAAGAGATCGCCCGGCTGAAAGTAAGGAACGGGGGGGCTCAGCGCTCCTGCTCTGGTGTTGCTTGTGACGGGCAAAGTCCAGCCTTCCCCCCTTGGCTTCGGTCCCGTGTGTGCAGCCACAGGGGGAGAGTTCTGACCAGTTTCTCCTTCCGCTGCAGAGGTTGAGGGGGGGGTGTCTCCTTGCGAGGCTCTACCCTGCAGGCTCCCTCTGCCTGTGCCGTTATGTCCTGCTCCTAGAGATGTAACATTTCCAGAAACTGGGTGGGAGGGAATATCCACCCCTCCCCCATTTTTCTCTCAAGTTCCCCCCCCCCCCTGTGACTTCAAAATTTCTGGAAACCCTGGAGGAGGACAGCTGGTAGCAAAGTGCAAAAGCAAACATTTTCAGATAGCAAAGGTTTACGAAGGGAGCTCTTTTTTTGCACAGTCGCTTGGGTAATCCCTGGTCCTGCCATCTGGGGGCATCCGTGGTGCAGGCAGCGTTTTCTCTCGCAGCTTCCTCTCCGCCCCAGATGGGCAGCCAGCTTCTGAGCTGAGGGCAGACGTAGCTTTTCCTTTTTAGAGAGCCATGGTATTTAAAAGTTAGGAGTGGCTCTCTAAGAATGCATTCAAGTACAGAGCTGGTAGGAGGGCCGGGGGGGGGGGGGGCACCTAATTTATTGCTGTTTTTGCAGTATTTTAGTTAAAACGAATTCCAGGAGGAAGGAACGACACAGCTTACCTCATATCCCAGAACATGTTTCCATCAAATGCTACTGAGGGTGGATGGCTGTGTGTTGCTGAGCAAACCAGGGACTGGTTTAATTCTCTAAAACGCCTGCTTTTTGTCCTTTAGAAAGGCTGGGGCCAACCTAGGATCATTGGGGGGGGGACCAGAGAGGGGAATGAGAAAAAGGACAGAGAGAGGGGGAGAAGGGAAAAGCCAGAGCAAGGGATAGGGTGGGGTAGAGGGGCAGCTGTCCGAACCCAAACAAGGAAAAGAACACCTAGCCTGGAAGGTGTTTGATATTTGAAGCTCACTAACTAAAGCTCCGAGCTGCCGGCCCTCCTCTTGCTACTGGGTTTTTGTACTTCACTGCCAGTTTTAAAAATGCCGCTCCTCTGTATTCAATCTTTGTTGCTCTTTTCCTTCTTGTTGTTGGCAGGACAGCCTTCAGGGTTACAAAACTCAGAACAAATTTTTAAACAAGGAGATCTTGGAACTTTCGGCTTTAAGAAGAAATGCTGAAAACAGAGAGAGCGACTTGATGGCAAAGGTCAGCCGGAAGCAAGGGGTCATTCTTAAGTGTTAGCCTTAAAAATGCTTGAAAGTCAAACAAAAAAACAAAACCCCTAGTTAAATAAATATGTAGCCTTTTGTTAATTGCGTCCTTTTCTCCCTTCTTTTATATCCGAAGTAAATCTTTCAGGCCCAGGCATGTGGCGGTCAGGGCACTTGGTTTTGGTAATGTTTCCTATGGGAAGCGTGATGCGCAATTAGATCTGGAATTTGGCCTTCAGGGATGATTAATGACTTTGGACGTTTTTGTTACGTAGAAAGAGGGAAACGGCACAACTCCTTGTAATGTTCTTGCTGTAACACCACTAGCTTTGCAGTTTTTGGGAAGGGCAATATTTTTTTTTATCTTCATGAGAAAGACATAAAGTCTGCTTGCTTCTCTCTCTCTCTCTCTCTCTCTCTCTCTCTCTCTAACACACACACACACACACACACACACACACACACACACACACACACACACACACACACACACACACACACAGAGTTACTTGCATATTAAAATGGAAGGGTTGGAAATGTTTGTACCAATTGCCTGTCTGAAAACCCTTTTCCTGGGTGTATTTATTCTGCACAGTATACGAGCCTGGAAGCCAAGCTCTGTCAAGTCGAAAGTAAGTACCTGATTCTGCTCCAAGAAATGAAGACCCCCGTTTACTCCGGGGAGCGGAGTCCTCGCCACGAGGTCGTGACCCAACTGCTGGAAGACGCCTTAAAAACAGATCCGAGCGAGCCCACGGAGCAGACTTTTTCCAAACCTCACGTGGTCAGGTAAGCCCGAGGCCTGGGAAACCTCCTCCTGCGTAACACCCCCACTGCCTCTCTGGCCTCTCCCTGCCCTGGTGGAGTTTCTCCGTGGTCCTGAGCAGACCGCTCACTGGAAGTGGAGGAAGGTGGCCTTACAAAGCGCTGGTGGCTGAGATCGTAGTGCAGCTGCGGTCCAAAAGGAGAAGTGAATCAATTTAACATATCCAGCCACCTCGGGCCCTTTGGGGGAGAAGGGTGGGGTGGAACATACTTTAAATGAAATAAAATTAATTAATTTATCTTTAAGGTCCCGCCAGACTTTTTTGTCTTTGCTGCGGCAGACGAAAAGTGCAGCTTTTCCAGACAAGAGCCCCGGGGGTGGGGGGGGGGGGTTGCAGCCAATGCTGGACTCCTGTTCCCATTGGGCTTGGCCAGTGTCCACAGGGATCCTGATGGGATCCGGAGTCCAAGGACCTAGCCGGGGATGGGGGGGGCACAAGTCGCAGTTCTGTCATGAGGAGCGTGTGGCTGTGCTACCAAAATGCTTCTTATTTATTTATCAATTTATTTTATTTGTTTTATTCTTGGAAGGAAGGCCAGCAACAAGGCTGGCCCCTCTCCCGTTCACCGCCCCTGCTTGCCCCTTCTTTCCCCGACAGTGAGTACGACATTTATGGCTTCCAAACTGTCCCGGAGGATGACGAGGAGGAGAAGCTGGTGGCAAAGGTGCGGGCCTTAGACCTGAAATCCTTGTCCCTGACGGAGCACCAGGAGATGTCCACCGGCGTGAAGTGGGAGAATTACCTGGCCAGCGCCGTGAACCGAGAGATGGTGCGCTCGGTGGAGCTGAAGAACCTCATCCGCTCGGGGATCCCCCACGCCCACCGCTCCCAGGTGTGGAAGTGGTGCGTCGGCCACCACGTGAAGAAGTTCAAGGCCAGCGCCGACCCGGGCTACTTCCAGCACTTGCTCCAGAGCGCCCTCAAGAAGCAGAATCCGGCCTCCAAGCAGATCGAGCTGGACCTCCTGCGGACGCTGCCAAACAACAAGCATTACAACTCCCCTGCCTCGGAAGGCATCCAGAAGCTGCGGAACGTGCTGCTGGCCTTTTCCTGGAGGAACCCAGACATAGGATATTGCCAGGGACTCAACCGGTAAGGAGAGGGGGATCCCCTCCCCTCCCCCCCCTCTCCCCCACCCTCTGCCTTGTTTCTCTGCAGAGATGGGTGGGCGGCTGGCCGTAGGTGGCTGGCCTGGCTTAGCCCAGAGCCCAGGAGGATCTGAGTATCCATCCATCCATCCATCCATCCATCCATCCATCCATCCATCCATCCATCCATCCATCCATCCATCCATCCATCCATCCTCTCTCTCTCTCTCTCTCTCTCTCTGTCCATAACATTGAGCCATCATGCAGTCCTCCATTTCCGAAGGATTCTCTCCTTTCTGCCTTATAGGGAGGAGCTCCTGAGTGTCTTTACAGAGGTATCATTTCCTCCCGCAATTGGGCTTTCCTCCAGGAGACGGTCTGCCCCTTAGGGGGCAGCCTCCTGGCTCCTGAGGCTGAGACAGATCTGGTGGCAGAGGACAGGAGAGCTAAATCTTCTTTCTTGCCTTTTCCCCTGTGGGGCCAAATCCCCGCCCGCTGAGGTTCTCCTTCAGCATCCGCTCCGGTGGCAGCGAGACGGGTGCAGCTCTGGAGAAGGAAGAGAATCACCCGTGTTTTTTTCTTTCCATCTCTTCAGGCTGGTGGCCATTGCGCTTCTCTACCTGGAGCAGGAGGACGCCTTTTGGTGCCTCGTCACCATCGTGGAAGTGTTCATGCCCCGGGATTATTACACCAAAACTCTCCTGGGCTCCCAGGTATGACCTGCAAATGGCCAACTGAGCATCCGCGGGGAGCGGAGGGGAGGGGAGGCAAGAGGGGGCTGCAGTGTGAGACTTCTGTCTGACGATGACTCCTAGTCAGGCAGAGTAGGTTGGCAACCTAGCCGTTTCCTCCTGGCCACCCGATGCCCTGAGGAGGCGGGCGCTCTTTTCAGCAGCCTTCTGCATCTTGGCAGCTGGGCTGAAGGAGGTGCCTCTCTCTCTCTCTCTCTCTCTCTCTGTCTGTCTTGTGCGTTCAGGTGGACCAGAGAGTCTTCCGGGACCTGATGAATGAGAAGCTGCCTCGGCTGCACGCCCACTTTGAGCTCCACCGGGTGGACTACTCGCTCATCACCTTCAACTGGTTCCTGGTGGTGTTTGTGGACAGCGTGGTCAGCGATGTCCTCTTCAAGATATGGGACTCCTTTCTCTACGAAGGGCCGAAGGCAGGTGGACCCCACCTGGGAAGCGTCCTCGGGCTCAGGCCCCGTTTGACAGCCAGGGCCCTTTTAAGAAAGCGAGACGTTGCGGCGGGCCACCCCCCCCCCCAGGAACTTCTTTGGCTTTCCAGACAACCCCCACCCCCAGCAAACAACAAAACAAAACAATAAATAAATAACGCCCCCCCTTTTTTTTTTGCAAAAGTATGCTAATCCTATTGAGTGCGGTGGGACCCGAGTAAGAGAATGTCCTTGGCGTGGTTGACGAAGCCATGGCTTCATGAGAGGAATAGAAGCATTGGCTGTCTTTGGGTAAACTAAAACTCAACTGAAACTTCCTAAGATAAACTAAAACCTGCAGGCGTTTGCTAGAAGAAAACAAAAAAGAAAGATTGTGAAATGCCATCCTCCCCCCCCCACTCCACCCACTTCTCCTCCTGGCTTTGGGCACCAGGCTAATTTTCATAATTTGGTGTCGTGTTTATGACCCCCTTTTCCCTCCAAATGGGACTCCAGGTAATGTCCAGTAAAATAGGAGAGGCTGTGAAATGGATTAGAGTCCACAGATGGACACCATCGCAGCAGAAATGGCCCTTCTCCTCATTGGCAGTTCAGAGGAGGGAAGCAGAAGGGGGTTTCCGAGACGGAAACTCTTTCACATAAAGCTGAACTCAAGCGTGGCATCGCATCCTTAAACGCCCGTTGTTTCCCAAGGGCCGCCACCTGCCCAGCTTTGGCACGTGGAGGTGTGGTGTTTTCTTGGAGGAGCAAAACTGTTTCTGTCAAGGAGGATGTTGACCAGGCCTTACAGTTGCCCTGGGCTGGGGCATGTGGGCCACCTGAAATCCCATTTCCCATGGAAGGAAGCCGGCTCCTCCTCCTCTGGGCTCAAGAGCCCTCGGCCTGGGCTTCGGGGTGGGGAGCCCCAGAAGGCAGCCCCAGGAGTGTTATCAGGAGCTGGCGTGGGCGGCGGGGGAGAGGCAGAGCTGGTGTCCCGGGTAGTCCTGTATCCTAGCTCGATACTCTTGGCTCAAGCTGCACATCACATCATCATCATCATCATCATCATCATCTCTCTCCCTCTCCCTCCTCTCTCTCTTGTGACCTGTTGTTTGTCGACCGTTTAGGTGATTTTCCGCTTTGCGCTGGCCCTCTTCAAGTACAAAGAGGAGGAGATCTTAAAGCTCCAGGACTCCACGTCCCTCTTCAAGTACCTCCGATACTTCACTCGCACCGTCCTGGATGCTCGGTAAGGGCCTGGATGGTGCCGGGCGCGCAGCTGGCAGTGCCTTGTGCTGACCCTTCCAAGTCCCTCAGGAAGGAACAGACCAAAAAAAAAGCCCAACCCTGCACCATTCCACATTTTGCACTTTCTGTCTTTCAGGGGGGTTATGCCCAGCTGGGCTTTTTGAAGGGATTTTAAAAATCAGAACCAGGTGTCTTAGCCTCCCTACCAAGGGAGGAAGGCCTGTGCCCTCCTCCTCCTCCTCCTCCTCCTCCTCCTCCTCCTCCCATCCCTGGATTTCTGTGCATCCCTTTTCCAGAGCAAAATGAGGAGGGAGAGACTTTCTGCAGCGAGGCTGACATTTCCCCCCCCCCCATCCTCCAAATTGATTAAAGAGTGTCCTGCAGTTGAACTTGAAGAAGGAATTTCGGGAGTCTCGTGCAGCAGTGGCTGGTGGGGGCGGACAGATCCAGTCTGTTGTTTGGGAAATCTCTCTCTCTCCCCCCCTCCCCCAATCTGCTTGTTTTGAATGGAAGGAGGCCGCTTGTCATTTCCGGCTGCTGTTCCCTCTCTCTCTTTTCATCCAGGAAACTGATCAGCATTGCGTTTGGGGACCTCAACCCCTTCCCTCTGCGCCAGATCAGGAACCGGAGGTCCTACCACCTGGAGAAAGTCCGCCTGGAGCTGATGGAGCTGGAAGCCATTCGGGAGGATTTCCTGCGGGAACGCGAGACCCACCCCGAGAAAAGGGACCTCATCAGCGATGACGACGAGGACGGCTGAGGGGACCTCCTGGGGAGGCCCAAGGCTCCTGGCGGGAGGGTTGACCAACGCTTTGGTGGAGGGGCTCCAGCAGGAGCGAATGTCAAGGCTGAGCCGTGGCAGCTGGGAGCCTGCAGGGCGGACTTCCAAAATCTTTGTTGCCAAACTCTTTCTCGCCTACCGCCGGCCCCATGAGGCCAAGGGGTCCTGTTGACGTGGCCTGTGTGCCACGGGGGGGGGGGCAGAGACCCAGCCCTGAGGCCACGGCTCCTGCCCCTTCACCTTGGAAGTCTCCAAAATTTGGGGGGCTAGGAAGCAGTAGGGAAGAGCCTTGTTTTTCATTCCCTCCCTCCCCCCCCCCAACAAAATCCCTCCTGATGGTTCCTCCCACCAGGGCCACCCTTTCTCCCCAACCCCATCTTTTATGAGCGTATAAATTTTTCCATTCCAAAGAGAGATTTCTCATCCGCTTTGATTACATTAAACGAAATTGACATTTTTCCATCCACACAGGACGGGCCATTCTGCCCTGTTTGTTTAAATCTGGCCCAAATATTGACAATGCTTCGGCCTATCTGGACGCACACTTAAAACCAGGAAGAGAGGTGAAGAGACTCCTCGGAGCCTATTTTTTTTTTCTGCCAAGGTGTCAAGGGCTCTTAAGATGTCATTCCTTTGAGGCCCAGCAGCACCATTTGCAGCACGAAGAGGGGCCAAATGAATGCCACCATCAATCAGAGCCACACCAGGCTGTGTGGTCTCGGTTGCGTTAAGAACTAAGAAGTAAGTCAAGCCGCTTTTCGTGCTAGGGTGAAGGCCGGATCAGACCCTCCTCCTTTGCCCAGGGCTGATGAAGGCACAGGATGGAGCCCATTTGCCCCGAGCTCATCTGGAACCATTCCTTCCCTCGGCTGCTTTCCCCGTGTTGTTGCACTGTGCTGTGTTTCCAGGCGCCAGGTGGAAGAGGAAGGCCAGAACCCCACCCCCAGGCGTGACCCCTTGGGAAATCCCATCAGCCTGTTCAGGCAGCGCCCCATCTGGCATGGGCTGGAGCTGGTACCCTGGCTTGACGGGCTGCCTCTCTCTTGAGGAACTGTGCCTTATGGTTTCTTGCGGGTTTTGTGCTGAGAACCAATTTTTAAACAGAGCAAGAGGGGGCCCAGCAGGACTGGGGAAGACCTGTCAAAGGACTGGGATCCAGAGCCAGTCTGAGGCCCCATGGACGTGTTGTGTGTGTTTCTGAACATCTGGTTGAGTTGGCCTTCAGGAGCCCCACCAGGAGGATCTTCCCATCCCTGGCTTTCTTCCCACATGAACATGCCACCCTCCTAGAAAGTAGGGCTCCCAGACTCTTGCTGGTGGATGGGAGAATTAAAGCTAGGCACTTGCTTTCACTAAAATATTGTAATCCATTTACACACACACACACAACACCTCTTTTTTTACCCATCACTGCTGCATTCCATTGCCAAGTTTGAAGGTGCTCAGCTCCTGTCATTCCAGTGAAACAATGGCTGAGAAATTCCAGGTGGATTCACCTTATCACCTCACTGTGATCTTTGCAAAAAAAGATGTGGGCATAAAGAAAAGGAAGGCAGGGGAGCCACCGTCGCTTTGGGGCTGGGGATGAAGGAGGCTGGGTGTTGATGGGCTTGCTGAGTGCAAGTGTGAAGGGGCTTGGAACTTTCTCATCTCTCCCCGCCTTCTGGCACTGCAGTTTCTTCAAAATCCTTTCCTTGCCACTTTGGCACCCCTCCAACCTTTCCAAGTGCCTCTTTCAGTGCCTACAAAGGTTGCCTCGATCTCCAAGTGGCTGCTTCTCTCTCTCTCTCTCTCTCTCTCTCCCCACCCACCCATCATGCCTTTCTGGATCCTGAAGGGCTTTTCTTGTTGTTGTCCAAAACAGAGCCTGGAGGCAGCTTCCTTATATTTGCACAAGCATCTGTGGGCACCTTAAAGACCCCGTCTTCCAATGGTGGCTTTTCTCTTTATGGTGGTGGCTAAAATAAATCGGCAGTAGACCTTTTGGTTCTGGAGTTGCAATGTCATCTAGAGCTGTGGAAGATGCCGATCCCCCGCGGGTGAAACTTTGGCTCTGTTGATGACATACAGTTCGCTCCAAGGCAGGACGGCGTGCATTGTCTCTGGGTTGGCCCTCCGTGCTCTGTCACCCAGGTGGAATTCACGAGCAGGAGGCCCCGGTGACCCGCTTAGGTGTTTCCCAGGATTCAACATGATTCAAACCAGGCCTGGTTGGTTCCATGTTGCCTTCTCTCTGATGCGTTGGACCTGAATTCTTCTAATAATCTCTTTCCCTGTGTTGTTCCATCTTCTGCATTTCCAACCCCTGGACGGTAGGAGGAGGGTTGAAACCCCACCAGCCGAGACCACTTGGATAACCCCATGCTGTCAGATTTTGTCGCTGTGTTTTGGAAGAGCCGGCCTGCAATGAAGTCCAGGATAGAACATTTTTGTTTAGTTGACCTCCTCCTGCTAGCAGCATCTTGGTCCCTTAAAGTGACTAGAACTGAAAACGCAAGCTTGGATGATGAATAGCAATGGAACATCAGCTACCTAAGGAATTCCCCACAGCGTACATATTTCTGGAACATAACGAGATGCTGTTCCTCATCCTTGCCCGAGGGACTGTTTCTTCTCTAATTTCCGCAGACCCACGTCACATTTGCTGTCTAGGATTGGGAACCTTCTTTATGTTGAGTTTTCCAAAGACAAGGCCCAACCGATGTATTAAAAACAGAGATCCCTCCAGTTGATTGCTTTCTCTCTTGCAAGAAAGGGTGTCTCCTGCATGGTGACCAGGAAGCTGAGCCTGGTCGACCCTCCGGTGGAAGTAAGCAGTTCAGTGGGGTGTTTCTGAACCTCTCACTGCCAAACTGTAGAAAGAATGGAGGCAGGGAGCCATCAACACCGAAGAGCAGTCCAAGACCAGCAGTGGGGCAGCTTTTCCCCTCTTGGCTTTTAAAGGTCTCCTTGACATCTTTCTTTTCATATGTATGTGAAGAATTCCAAGTGGTGTTACATATTATACTGTATACGCCAAGTATCTTATGCATGGTTTCTATTTAAAGTATTGTTTGTACAACCCCTCACTGCTGAAGCAGACTCCGCCGGGGTACTGAGTCCTGTGGATCAGTTCTTCTTCTTGTTTTTTAACACAAGGGGCCAAAAGAAGAGGCTTCGGTGCTACACACTTTCCTTTTGCTGGAATGGCACAGTATACACATACTGTTTGCAGTCAGAATAATAACTGAGTGCTACTTGGTAAGTACAGACTACGTCATTGGTCATAAACCATCTTGGACATTGCTTGCACCACCACATGCTGTGAAGAACCATGCATTTTTGTCTTGTCCGATGGAGCGTCTGTGGATGTTACTCGCCCAGGGAATGTTTGACTTGGAAAGCCTTTGATGATCATTCCTTTTTATATATGCACCTTGGAGCTGTTTTTGCAGATGGACCAGGAATTGATATGTAGAGAAAGAACAAGCCTATGTGAATATTCCAGACAAAATCTGCAATAATGTTTCTCTTAGTCTCCAGTGAAGACACCAACACTTGCCTCTCTTGCATTGTTTAGTCTCTCTTTGTGTTTTCTACAGCTCTTTATTCGTCCCTCAGGAAGGGTTACTTTTTAGAAAGAACTGGGGTGTGTAGCACAAGAAAAGGGTTGCTATCTTGAACTGGTAATCTGGTTTCTTTTGTTAGAAATCATTGCAAATAAATATCTTTTTTGTACTGCCTTTCAGTTTGACCTTTTTTAAAAAGAGTTATGCAGCAAATGACTTCTTCAAGCCATTTTTCACTGGGAAAGGCTCCCGGCATGTCTTACGCACCAGAGAAGCACTAGTCGCCCCCCGCCCCGGTACCAAGGCATTCAGTGTGAAGACTTAACACAGGGAAAGGGAAGAGAACAGGAAAAAGAAAACAGGCAGATAAAGATCAGGTCTGTTCCTCTATTCCTCTGGGTGCCGTAGCGGAACAATGCAGGGTCAGGAGTTTCTTTGGGATGATGCGTGTGAGTGACACCAGAATCCACTCCCTGTGCCATATTCATCTCAGATCAAAATGTGGCCTGGTCAGCAGTGGCTCCATTCCGAGGGGGTGACGGAAGGCCCCGTGGCCTCCAGCTTGTGCTGCCAGAGGGCAAGGGGCATCATCCAGCAGCTGCCTGCCTTGCACGTCGAAGCAGTTCCACCCATGGGCGGAGGGGAAGGTGCAGGATGAGCCGTTGCCAGCTGGGTGAAGACTTGGCTCCCACAGCGACGCATTGAACCCTGAACTGGCCCTCCAGAGCCATCACAGGGAGTCCTCTTCTGTTTTCCTTTTCCCTCCCTCAGAGTGCCACGTGTTCATTCCCGCTGGCCTTCCTATTCCGGCTACTTGGGTTTGCAACTGCTCTGTAAAAGACGCAGGCAAACCCTTCGAAAGAGAACAAGACAGTTTAAAGCCCACATTGTGGACTTTAGAGTAAGCAAGAAGACCCGGTAGCATTTAGCCAGCAGCAAACAATGATGGGATCCCCAAATACACTTTGTTTTTAAAAATAAATCTCCTGGGCTCTCTTTAAAAGAAAAGCCTCCCAATGAACCATTTCCCATCGAGTTTTGATGTCACCACAAAGAGGGCCCTGCGTACAAAATAGCCTTGTCAATACTAAAATGGTTTGGAAATGTGATGGACATCTGTTGTTTTTTTCTGTTGCCAGAATGGTAGTTATGACACAGGAAGAGGCAAGTTACGGACTGGTCTCCTTCATGCTTGAAAGTGAATTTTGAGAAATGCAGCAAAACTTCCTGCAGTTAGAAAGAAAGAATATTCAAAATACAGCTAGAGTACTTCTCTGTTTCACCTCATCTGATTTTTTGCAGGTAATTTTGTTTATGTTTTAGCTGTTAGTAGTTTGAAATGGGTTTTTTTTTCTAAATAGTAAGCAGCCTTGTGAATCTTTCCAATTTCCTGGCAAGAACAAAACGAGACCAACCAGTAGTAATCCTTTCTAGGGTTGACAAAGCATGCTGACTTCACATCTTCCTCCATGAAAATGAATTGGACTTGCTTCAAATGCCATAACTGGAATATTCATGCAAAATGTATAGTTATCACTCTTTCACAAGTCGAGAGAAAGATCTGACCTAATAGGTACACCCCTAGTGAACCTTTTGTGGGCTATGCTCAAATTATTTTTACACAGTGGAGCACTGAAATTAAAACACTGTATATAGAAATATATATTAAGAATGTGAGGCTTCATTAATGTATGCATCTACATGTTTCCAAATGTGTTTCTATTCAGGAATACCTAATTCACATTTTCCCATCTATTGAACAAAACCACAAGGTTCAAGTAGTTGGAATCACTCAGTCTCTGTGACTCAATGGATGACTCTTAGTCGCATAGAACATAATTCTGCAAAAAAAATTATTTTGTTTTAAACTATAAGCATGTGACAAAACGCATGCTTTTAAAATGGTGGTGTGTTGTATTTTTATTATATTATTTATTTTTGAGTATTTTTACCCCGCCTTTCTCCTTGGAAAAGGACCCAAGGTGGCTTACAGTAAGGCGAGACAATATTCAGTCCGTTACAATTAAGACACAATCAGTTTGAAAAACAGGGAATGGAGGGGTATCTTACAACATGAGAAGGCAACATTAAAACTAATGATGGATAACTTATAGTGTCAATGCAATCACACAAGGAGAGATGTAAACACAAAGTTATAAGTGGTTATATAAACACAAAGTCTTTGTAGCCATGTATGGTATGTATTTTTTAAACAAAGCCCTTTACAAATCTTTGCACGTATTTAGCCTTTCTCTGACCTGTGATGCCTGTCTTAAGGTAAGGTTAACAACCCAGGGCAGCTTCAGGTGAGGTGCTGAAAACTTATTTTGGATGCCCCACACCACGTTTCCTGGGCCTCTCAAGTGAGAAAGTGAAGATGGGAATCCAGAAAGGGCACGTCTTCCTGTTGTTGTCCCCCGACTGCCCTGGTTTAACCTCCTGGCTTCCCTGGGAAAAGGACCTTGGGGTCCATCCCGAACATGGAGTGTGTCACCAAAGGCACAGCAATGGTTGATGGCCCTGGAAAACCTCCGGGTAATTAATATCCCAGATCGGGTGTGGGAGGATGGCTGCCTGCTGTAGTATGGAAACAAGGCACGTTTTCCCTCTCCTTTCCCCACCCCACCCCCCACCTCCTTGGGAGAAGGGAATTGACCTCCAGCACTGAGAGGGGGGGGCTTTGCAGGAATGGGTGGCGGGAGCTGGCTTCCGCTCCATGTGGCGAATTTTTATTGCATCCTTCCAAGGATGCAGCATTGTCCTTAATTTGTTTACTTGGCTTGGCCTGTTTAAAGCCTCAGGAGACTCAGATTTCTCTGCAAATCCCCCCCCCAAAAAAGGTGTGGATTAAAAATAGTTTTTAAAAATATTTTAAAATATTTTAAAAAGTCAAAAACATGAAGGCGCCTTAAAGACTGACTGTTATATTTTAATGGGAGCTTTCTTGGACAAGTCTTCTGGGTCTGCCAGTCCATCTAAAATATAATTGTCAATTGTACTGGACTGTATATTGTGCCTTGTCACTGTAAGCCGCCTTGGGTCCTTTTCCAAGGAGAAAGGCGGGGTAAAAAATATTCAAAATAATTTTTTTTTAAAAAAATCCGCCTTTCTCCTTTAAAGGACTCAAGGCGGTTCCGATCAACGCAAGGGCGATACTTAAAGCTGAAAGCGTCCTGGGAAGTAGCAGCCCGGGGGTTTCTGCAGGGCTGACTCCGCAGGGAGAGGAGACCCTCGCCCTCCCTTCTCTTCGGGCGAGCCCCCAGGGAGGGAGGGAGGGAGTGCGTGAGTGAGTGCGTGCGCGTGGGATCGGAGCCTCCCCCCACCCGGGCCGTCCCAGCTCTCGGCGACTGGAGGGCGCGGGTCCCGCGCGGGTTGGCGGCGGCGGCGGCGGCGACTCCTTCCCCGGCGCGTTCAGGATCCCAAGCCGAGCGAGCGGGGGGGGGCGCTTCTGATCCGGGGCTGCCGAGGAAGCCGGTGGAAGCCAGAAGGCGGCGTCCGGGGGCGGGGCCGCCGTCGAGCACCGGGAGGCGCCGGCCCGGGACACTCGCCCGCCCGCCCGCTCCTTTGGCCAGCCGCGGCCGCTTTCCCTGCGGAGCCGCTCCAGCGCCCGGGACGCGCCTCCCACCGACCCACCGATTGAAGGGAGCCTGGAAGCCGACAACCCCCACCCCCACCCCCGAGACACACACACACACACACCGCACCGCACCGCGCCCCCTCCCGTGCCTTCCGTTGCCTCCCGGTGAGTAGCCCCCCCCCTACTAACGCAAGGAGGGCAGCCAGCGCGCCTGGCGGGGGCCCGGGGAGGCTGGGCGGCCGCCCCCCCTTCGCACACCCGGGGGCGCTTCCCATCGAAGGCTCCGGCGCGGTGGGTGGGTGGGTGCATGGGGCTGCCTCGGCGCCGTCGCGGGTCTGTTTGCCCAGGGCGGCCAGGACGGGTGGGGTGGGTGGGGTGGGGGTGGGTGCCGCGCTGGCCCTTCCCTCCTCCCCAGCCGGCCCAAAGCCGCCGCCCCCCCCCGGGTCCCGTCAGGGGCGACGCGCAGGCGGGGGCGCCCCGAAGGGTCCCGGGAGCCGCCTCGCTTTCCCCCGCACGCCTTGTGGTGGGAGGGGGACGGACCAAGCCCCGCTGGCCGGAGGCGGTGGCCACCACGGCGACCAAGGGGGAGGGGGGGGCTGCTCTTCTTCAGGAACGACAGGCAAGCTTTGATCGCCTGGCAGGCTAGTGGGCTTTCGGTTTTAGCCTCAGGTTGGTGCCCGGGCCCGACTTCCAGGGATGCCCACCAAGGTCTTCCTATGCTGGGGAGGGACAGCTGGCCCCTTTCCCCTCGGAGGGACCCTTCTGCTCCGGCTCCTGGTCTCTGCCCCCCCACCCCACCCCCGGCCGCCCAAACTGAGTTCCAGAGAGCATCAGGGGCAGGCTGACCCCCTGTGCAAAGTGGGGACCAGGAATAAGGGCAGGAGGCCAGACCGGGTCCAAGGAGGTTGGAACCGGCCCCTGCTGGTCCTGCCACTCCCATCATCCCAGGGCTACCACGGATGGTGGGAAATGTAGTCTGGGCCATCCAAAAGTTGGGGGCAAGAGTTAAGTACTGTAACACCATGGGTCAAGACTGCCTTTGCTTCTGCCAGGTTCCGATTGTTAAGTGTGTGTCTATTTATGTGGGAGAGAGAGAGAGAGAAACATGTTACTAAAAGCAATTTGTGGCCAGGGCAGGTGTTTATAAACACTGTGCTTGGAGATATTTATTATGAGTCCCAACCCAAGGCAACTGGGCGTGTATCCCACCAAAAGAAGAGGAAGGCATTGGTATCGTTCAGGAGGACTGTGTACCTGGGATGGTTTTGGCACCCTGCCCCACATGCTGACTCTTTTCTCCTGGGAGGTGTTTGCTCTCCTGAACCTCCTACAGAAACGCCCCTCTTGACCTTTGGTCCTGCTTGCCCTCCATTCTCTGGGGACCTTTCACTTTCACTGGCTCAGTCGGAGGACTCTGAACATTCCCAACCCTCCCCCTCTCTCTTTCTCGCTCTCTCTGTTCTAACCCTGATTCTAGTCTAGAACTTGGAAGTAAGATAAAGACCTGCAAGGAGTTATTTGTTGCAACATTGAAGTTATAACAACCTTCTGTTTCAGATGCAATGTCGTGGGTTTAATCCAAGTTACTTTCCTGGCTAAAGAAGTAAAATTTTCTTGTTTCAAAAGTGACTTTTAAAAGGCACTTAGGACAGGAATCCTTCATATCTTATGCCATTTTATTATTAATCCCAATATTTTAAGTAATGGAAAATAACCAAAAAAGTAATGAGGGGAACACAAATAATGCAAACCCCTCCCCCAAATACAACCACACATGCTTTCTAGCACTGCACTTCAAACACTGTTAACTAATTAGGGGAAACATTTATCTTTAAAAAGTAAATTTCCAAGCTCTGCTCTACAGATATGATTTGAGATGATTTATTTGTATGCCACTATTTTCCAAGATGACCGTAGTGTCTTGCCAGGAATAATTGTGCCTTTGATTTGTTGCGAGTCAGGCTGAAACAAACGGACGTGGGTGCCCTGTCAGAAATCTCCCCCCACCCTGAATAGTTGCTGCTCTACTTGAGCAACAACATATAATTTTTTTTAAAAGTTACTAGCCATGCCAACTCCTGGAATAGAAACAGCTAGATACCATCTCGTGGATGATCAACAGCAGGCAGAGGGAAACCATTCCAGAGTTGGAATCTCAAGGGGCCATCTGGACCCCTCCCGCTTGCTCGTTGCTTTGAACAGCATTTTAATTGGCGAGTATAAACATGGCGCCTTTGGACGCTCCCTGCCTGTTGCAACATCTTTTGGTCTAGTATTTTCAGGGGGCCAAGGGGTGGGGGGGTGATGCAGAGTGTCCCAGCTTTTTCTAAGAAATTACAGTTGCTTTCTTTTGAGTGCCGAAATGTCGTCCACGAGGTTTATCTCTGTTTCTGTTTAATTTATCAGCTGAATTAAAACTGTCTCTACCAATGAAGAGTCCAGGCATGGCAGTGTTCAAGCAACAGAAGGTAGAGGATATATACGAAATCGAGGAAGAGCTGGGCAGGTAAGCTTAAGCAGCTCCTCTTCCTTTTATCCCAGATGAATTCCTAAAGTGCGACGGAATGCTCACAAACATTCAAACTGCTTTTCTAACTTACGAAGGAGCCCACGTGGCATGCTTGTGCAATGTACAAATTGTCCTACCGAGTGGTTTGGTCAGGTATGCTGCTTTATCCCCTGGCTGAATAGGCTGGTCTCTGTTAAGAGACTGCATTGAGAAGTTTTAAAAGGCAGGACCCACAGGTTCATGTAGGTTTCCCTGCCTTCACTCAGGTGCTGACATTGTCAGGAATATAATTTTACCGTGTGTTTGTGGCAGCATTTCAGTTTGGAAATAACATCAAGGTACAGGCATATGGGTTTCACCAACATGTGATCAGTTAGTTCAACAGTAGTTAAGTCCTCGGTTTATTTGTTACAACAAGCATCATCTGAGTGCTTTCTCACGGATACAGTGATATCATGGGATTTTTCATCTGGGCGATTTCCTGTAATAGCTGGCTCTAGCTTACTTACTGCTTGGGGGCAACAGTGTTCTCCATTTGAGTTATGATGTGATTCTTCATTCAGAGATTGTTATCACTTGGTAAGTGCAGGACCAAGTAATGAGGGACTACAAATGGAGACTGGTTCTCAGCTTGTCTGCATTTTGCGCAGAAAATCTGTTGAGGCATTTGGTCTAGTCAGAAGGCCCATCTGGAGACGGTGCAATGGAGGCAAGTAGAGACACGTTTCCCTTCGGCTGGCATTGTGTAAAGACGATTGTGGTGCATTGTTGTCTCTTTTGGGACTGCCTTTCTGACATTTGAGAGCGCTGACAGATGTACCTCTCGGGTGAAGAGATTTATGCCAAGATCCCTTGAGGAGATGGGTCGCTTGCGTAGAAGGAACACGTTGTCAGCAAAACAGCTGACAGGGATTATGAAGGAGAGGACATCACCTCATCTTGTGGCTCCGAAGGCAAAATAAAACCCCAGCCGCACTCGGTAGTGTTTGTGGCAGACCAAGGCCATGCTTTTATCTTCTCCGTGGCAGTTCATAAAGAAGTATTGAGGGCCAGTTATGTGCGTGGTTCTGTTCTGAAGTCACCTGGTGGCTACCTAGCAGGTTTACCGTTCTCTTTGTATATGTCTTGCTCTCCCAAGAAGTATACGAGAAGAGAGGGCTTCTGATAATGGGCGTCCCATTCTCCCACTGCGGTATGAAATAGCAACACAGCAAGGGTGTGTGAGGGCAAAACTTGGAAGATCCCATTTTTGATTTGCACATCCCGGAATCTCTCTCGCAGGCAGGCTGGCTACTGGCCGCAATGGCTGGGGAACTCAGAGAGATGCGAATTCCAGAATGAACTTTCCCCCAAGCCTTGGCGGGACCTGGCACTGATTCTTGCTGCTGCCACTCAGCGTGGAGGGCAGCCACTCTGGCTTCTGGGAAATGAAGGAGGCACCCAACCAGATCCCCTTGGTCATGCTGCTGGTCTTAATCTGGTCTGGAAGCATCCCTCTCTTCATAGAATGGCCCAATCTGAGCTTGACTTGGAGATCTAGAGACCAAAGGAGGAGGAAGATGAACTAGATGATCATTGAAGGCTCATCATTTGCAACCAGAAGGGCTGTCTAAGGCTCCTTGGTCATATTATTGTTGGCCTCTTTTGAGTGTGCCATGTGTTTCGGTTTCACTAGAATTGTAGAAGAGCCCACAGTGTGTCGAGTTTGGGATCTACCCCTGCGAAACCAGCGTCTCCTTCAATTGTCTTGTTGATCCTGTGTATGATCTCCCCCGACTCCCTCTGGATCCCTTCCTTTGCACCGCCTGTGATGAAAATCCTTAGCTGCTCAACCCGTGTGGAATGGGCTGGCCTTTTTGGTGGCTGCTCTGGGGGTGGTGGAGCTCCGTCCCAAGGGAAGCCCACTTGGCTTCCTCCCAGTTGTCTGCTTGCCAAGCCCCCATTATTCAGGTGCACTTTGGGCAGTTGGAACGAGAGAGAAGCTTTTAAAAAGACCGTTGCTGAGCTCTTTGTTGTTATCTATTTCGATGCCCTCCTGGCTCACTCCTGTTCTGGCACCATCGCAACTGCTTCCTTGTGTTTTCGCTTGATAGCTGTCATCCCTCACTCATCTCTCCCCGCTTTTCACCTGCACCTGCTTCTCCTCGTCACATTGTGGGCTGCTTTGAGTCCCAGCCCTGGAAAGAAAAAGAAAGCAGGGGATATAAATCAGCCAAATCAACAAAGATGCTTCTCCCTGTGGGCGGCCAGATGCCTGCACCTGCCCAGCCGTTCTTTGCCAGGTTGATATTTGTCCGGCAAATGCTGTGGAAAGAGGAAGCTCAGGGTGGCCCAGATCATGGTCATCTTGGGTTGGTGAATCAAGAGCGTTGGTCCCATGGAGTAATAACTTCCTGTTCTCCAGTGTTTTTGGAATCAGTGTTTTTGCAATGGCACTTTGAGTTTGGAAACGTTTAGACTTTGCACTGAGCATTTGTTACTAATTCTAATGCGTTTTGGAACAAATTCGGGAGAGTCGGAAATACCCCAATCAGCAGCCCTGCCCCCACCTCAATTGCTTCTCCTAGAGCAGGCTGGAGAAGCGGAGGAGGGCTTCCGTACCTTAAGGGACCCTGGAAGCGACCTTACCTTGGGTCAGAGTCTTGGTCCTTCTAGCCCAGGGGTTGCAAGCTAAGGGCAGACCAGGTGCTCTTGGGACTACAACTCCCAGAAACTCTGGTGGCGAAGGATTCTGGGAACTGCAGTCCAAAGACACTGGGGTGACCCAAAGTTCTTCAGAGTTATTGACCCCGACAATGGGTCTCTGGGCTTTTAGGGAGGTGCCCCCTATAAGCCCACCAAGCGTGCACCACCTCCAAACTGTGCCCCTTAGATCAGGGGTCCTCAAACTACAGCCCATGGGATGGATGCAGCCTGCCAAGGTCCTGAATCCGGCCCGCTGGCCATTGCAGACCCCCCCCGCTACCCCCACCACCACTTGAGCCAAAAGCTCACCGTGCAGCAGCAGCAGCTGCTGTCGCCTCAGCCACCAATGCAAGGACAAAGCCCACCATTGCCCATAGTGTTTGGGGGGTGGTGAGCAGGATGGGCCCTCCCCTAACCCCCTTGGAGCTATGGGGGAAGTGGGGTTGCCGTGCAGGCCAGCAGGCACTGGGCTGGGCTGGGCTGAACCTTGTTGGGCCTTCCCTCTCCCCCCTTGGAGCCGCACCGGGGAGCTGCAGGGTCCAGCCCCAACAGTGTCTGAGGGACAGTGAACCGGCCCCCTGTTTAAAAAGTTTGAGGACCCCTGCCTTAGGTGTTGTCAAGTAGGAATTCACCCTCTTGACAAGTGACTTTTCCTATCGCCTTTCCCTGTTGGCTCGGCGGTCAAGGGTGAATGAGAATTGTAGTCCAACATCAGGTCCTCTGCCACTTTCACACCTCTGATGCCCGACGGACATCTTGAAACTGGCTGCCAACTCCAGACTTGACAAACACGTTGCCCTCTAAAATCCTTTCCTAGCCTCGGCTTAAGGTGGTTTGTTTTTCTCACAGGGACTCCTTCCTCGGAGTCTGATCACTGTCCCTCCAGTGATTTCTCCGCTGTTTCTTTTTCCTTCCCATGAGTTGTTTACAGCAAGGTGTGTCGGTCGAGAGGGAGGGCGTTGTATCAAATATTTGATGAGTAGATGCTTCTCCTCACTCAGAGGAGCCCAGATTTCATGCCATGCCTACGCTTTCAGCAGAACAAGCTCAGACAATGGTGGTGCCTGAGCGGATCGGTGGTAAGGGGACACCTCTGTAGCCCTGCCTTGTGCGACGCCTTGATGGAAACCAGTGTTTCCACTTAGTTAGAGGAGTTATATCCCGCTTTTTCTCCTGGGACAACCGCCTGAGGGGGTGTCCTCGCCTTCCCTTTACCGGAAAGGGATAGTGGTGACATGGCACGTAACTTTGGGGTTGTGCCCAAGGGTGTATTCATTCGCCTGTACGTCTGGTGGGCCCACCCAGCTGGCAAGCCCTTCTGCATGGTTTACGGACCTAAAGATGAAGACACTCCGTTCAGTTGCAAACGTCTAACAGGCCATGTCTTGGATGGAGTTAAGCAGGCCACTGTGTCCCACCTGGGAGCTTCCCTGCGGGAAAGGCTGAGGGAGGGGGGGTGTCCTTCTGTGCCCCACCCATTGATCCTCCTTCCCTCGGGAATCCATCCGTTTTGCAACTGGAGGGTGGCAACAAATGGGCTGGGGTTCCTCTCCATTTCAGCCCATTCAACTTTGTCCCAGGATGTGTAATAATAAGCAAGCGCAGGAGCAAAGCTGGCCGTGGGTAAATATTGACGGACCTGAATGTCAGCGGAGATAAGGCTGACATTGTCCTCCAGGGAGGAGCAGGCCAAGCGGAGATTAGACACCAAGTCCTGGGAAGAAGTGTTGGGCCGCTGGTTGCTTTGTAGGAACTCAGACGTCGGTGCCCTGGACAGGATCAGCATTTGGATTCCCCCACCCCCATAGTGGACAATACAATACACCTTCATTCCCAAAACAAATCGTAGCTTTAACCAACTGACTTGACCTGAAGATTCTCAGACGCTGGACAGTGCTCTTTCATCCAATACTTGGGAGGAAAGCAAATGCCCTCCTCCATCGGGACTCCATTTCTTTAGGGCACTGAAACGGTGCCTGCATTACTGTAATTAAAACTGTAAACTGCCCAGAGACTATATGAAGTGGTATGGGGTGGTAGATAAGCAAAACACTTTGCTTTTTTGCTTTCCTGCCTGGAATGCTTTGCTTTTTCCCCTTTGGGGCTCAACCCACCCCCTTCAAACCCTACTGCCCCCCCCCACGAGGACCTTCCTTCAGTCTTTCCTCAATACTGAAGAGCTGCCCCAGGTGGTGGGGGGTGGGGCAGAGCCCCTTCTCCCAGCTGCCCCTTCTCCCAGCTGCCTGCCTGCCTGCCTGCTGCCTGCCATTCCAGGCATAACTGCTTTAACTCTGTTTCTATCTTTAGTGAAGTGGTGCCTCTGTGCTGGCCCCGGAGCACCGGAGGAAGATGATTCTGACTTGGCTCATCATAACTGGGCAGCCACCGGCAGCAAAGCTGATGGCTGAGGATTTGTGACAAGGAGGGGAGGGGAGTCGGGGGAAGTATCACCTCCGCCGTCCCTAAAAGGCCCCTGCGAGTCCCCAGGGCCAGGTGGGTGGGGGGGACTTTCCATGCAGCCCAGGTCACCGTCTGGGTCAGCCTGTGGGTGTGAGAGGAGAAGCGAGAGACCAGCTGGGATCCCCCCCCAGTCAAACTCTGTGTAAGGAGTTAATCGTTTTATTCTCCCTGCAAGATGGCTGGAGGCCAGGGCTCCAGGTCGGACTCCAGATTCTTCCCTTTTATGATCCTGACCCGGATTGGAAAGAGACAGGGAGTTATTGTGTGTTTGGGGCATTTTTAGGAGTTATAATTCTGTTTTAGCACAAGCGATGAAAAAGCAGAGGAATTTCCTACAGCCCTCACGGTATTCTTTCGCAACCTGTCATCGCAAAAAGCGCAGAAGAAGGTCTTTCCTGGATGTTAATCCAGCCTCCTTCCTTCCCGAAAGAGCCGGAGAGGCCACAGCGGTTGATGCCAAATACTTGTCCTTCGTCTTTAAGCTGTCACCGGGTTGTTTGCCTTTTCATCACCCTTCATCTGAAGAACGACAGAAACAAAATTGTGGCAAACCACCACCTACGACACCCTGGCTGTCTCGAGAGGGTTTTACCCTTCAAAGTGACCTAAAAGAAAGACAGTGCAAATAATAGTTTGAAGAGTAGGCATATACTAACACAGGGTATCTTCCAGATTACTAGACTGCAGAATCCCATCACCCACACCCACAGGATGATCATTCTGATTGCTGGGGAGCATGGGATTGTGCCAGATAGAGGGATATTCCCAAACTATGAATCCCTCTGGATTTGAGTCTCTTCCTTCGCCCAGCCGTCCTGATCCTCTGCCCTGCAGTTTCAACTCCCTTCTGTTTCTGCTGGACAAGCACTCTTTCTCAAAAGCTCCTGTCTTCCTGGGTGAACTGCTACTTCATCTCCCCTTCCCCCATATGTTCCCCTTTATTTTTAACTTTTGCCAATGCATAAGGTGTTTTTCATACAGTTAGGGGAAGGACAGGTTTGGGAGAGCCAGGACACCTTGGGCATACCCTCTCCCTGTACCTCCTGGACCAACAGGAGGAAGCAGATTTATTTATTCATTTATTGCTCTTGTCTCTTTGGCTGGAGGCCGGTTCCAAAGCAACCACAAGAGCAGCTCGGCTGTCTCCAGAATTAGAAGAAAGAAAGGCAACGGGGAGGGAGGTGTTTTCGGGGATGCTTGGCTCCTGACGGCCAGTGGGGCATTTCGTGGCAATCACAGGCACAAAATAAATGTGACGTTGCAAGCAGCGAGGGCCAGGGTGTTCCTTTTCTAGGTTGCATGCAATGGGTAAACCCTATCCTTGGTCCATGTGTCAGTGGGCAAGGAATGGTGCCAGAAGGTGCCAGGGGCCAGCAAACCTCCCGGGCCTTTCTCCTGCCTACTTTCATCTCCTATCTTCAAATTGCCAGCTAAGAATAAGCAGAAGAGGAAAGACCCGTCAGAACCTCGAGACACCTGCTCTCCGGCTTCCTCCTCGAGTGTTGGGCAGCCAAGGAGCTCTTGGGTGTTGCTCTCTCAGGGCAGAGTCTGCCTCCACGTCCCTCAAAGACGCTTCAAGGCTCTCTTTCGGCTCTTGTATGGATGAGGGAGGATGTTCGGAAGGGTCCCCATCACATTCTATTGCAAGGGCGGCCTTCCCTCTCCCTACAGTCCCTCCTGCTCTGGACTATCCCACAGGGACCCTTCTACACAGCAGCAGGAACTCTGGACAGTGGGGTGCTTCTCTAACCCAGGGGTGTCCAAAGTTTGGCCCTCCAGATGTTTTGGGCCACAACTCCCAGAATTCCAAGTCTAGATGTCCAATGAAAAAGGACTGTGGGAGTTGTGGCCCAAAACATCTGGAGGGCCGAAGTTTGGCCATCACTCTCCTAGCCTCCTGTTCTCCTCGCTGATTCATTTCAGTGTAAAGGGTAAACAGAGTAACAGACAACTGCAAATATCTGAAGGGCGTTGACCAGCCAGACCAGACTGGCACATCTCTAAAAGGGCGACCCAAGTGGTGCAAGTTCTGGAAGGGAAGGGACCTTTGAAGAGGAAGTAGCTCTGTTTAGGATTAAGAGGATGGAGAAGTCGCCCTGAGAGCCATCTTCTAGGAAGGTGAAGGACAGTAACGCAGAAGAGGGGGCACACTTCTTTCCTGCTGCCCCAAAACCAGGACCTTGAGCTGCTTGATTTGGGTGACAAAATGGAGTTGTTTTTTCTGACCCCCAAAATTCAGAAAAGCCTCCAGAGGTTAAGGGCTGTTTGAGACTGGAACGGGCCCCCATGGGAGGCAGAAGACTCTCCTCTGTCAGAGGTTTCCAATCCATGGTTGGGTTGTTGTCTGTCGGGGATGCTTTGCCCCTGGATTCCGGCGTCGCTGATGTGTGAACCGGATGTCCCTTGGGGTGGACTAGATGACCCCTGAGTCCGTTTCAGACTTGACAGTTCTATGATCTTATGAAATCTCTTAATGGGGAGGAAACCTTTTGTTGTCCCAAGTATGATGGGACTCAATGTTGCTCGGTGGAATGACTGGTAGAAAGCCTAAGATATGAAAAGTTGAGGACCACCAATTTCAAGATGCATCTCCCAAACTGTGCAGGGATTAAGGAGGCAGTCTGCACACACGCATTCCCAATTCCATTTTTCCTCTCTGCCCTTTATTAAGTGGGGAGGAATGTCGCTAGGGATAATAACCAGATGCAGGTTAGCAACCACAAAACTAAAATTAGCTATGGAGGGCCCCTGCTGGCCTTCTACGACATTCCAGGGCACGTTTGGGGGCAAGCGTGAGCTTTATCTCAGCATTGCTGGGCTTTTATAGATGTGGGAGAGATTTCAGACATGACTTGGCCTGTGTCTATTTATTTATTTATTTATTTATTTATTTTGTTGGATTTTTATCCTGCCCATCTGGCAGCGAGGTCACTCTGGGTGGGTTACAACAATTCCTACATTCAAATAATTCATACAATTAAAAAAATCAAATACAGTAACATAATAAAAATAGAAATAAAAGTAAAACTAACACCAACATTTTGGTGTTAATTCTACAATGTCGTTCACTGCAGGAGCTAATCCGGGGTAAGAATTTCAGGATGGGCAGCCGTGTAACTTGTGTGTACACGTCCCAAAATTACCAGATGAGAAATGAGGATGTAATAATATAGAAAGCATTTCCCATTCGTGGCTTTCTTTCTTTATAAACAAAAGTCTGCAATTGTAATCATTTGGGAATGTTGGATGCAGCTGGAGCCCCTGTTCTTGGCTCCAGCCCCTCTGGGGAGAATGGTCCTGAGAGCCGCAGAGCCTCATCTCCTCCAGGGCTTGCCTTGTGCTGAAAGTGAACTGCTTTGTCAAGTCCAAGGGAGGAAGGGCCGGAAAGCTGCAGAGTGACCTCCATCCAGGTCCGGTTTCCTCCCTCCGCTGGTGGATCGCTTCACACCTGGATCGAGAGAGGCCCTTCTTCACCCGATTCTTAACTTGCTGCATTTCTTTTTTTCTGCTTGACATTACTCATGCCGACCAAGGGCTTCCGCTTTCTGAACCCCAAAGGAAGCGCTAAAATTAGTGACCGTGAAACCAGGCAGCTGCGGTCACGTTTTGTCTAGCCTGCCGTGCAGCAGAGCTGCTGATCTGAAGTCACACCGGTTTGCAGAAGGCTAGACGGCATGCGGAGACGGAGTGCAGAGGTGAAGGCTGACTCATTTTTCAACCTGCTTCCAAGGCCTCTAATGCGTTTGCACACTACAAAAACATACAAATAATATTTAGTAAGAAAATATCTCTTTTATCAATAAGCCTTTAAGAATGGGCATATTGGTTGAAAAATTAATTTAACTGGCTCTCTCTTTAGTCTACCTGGTTGAGTTTTAGGAAGTACCTTAAGAGCATGCAAGCCAACCGGAGAGTTATCTGGCTTCGGTGTTTGATTCCCCGCTGGGCTTCTAGAGAGAAGAGCCAGCCTGGTTAGCCTTAGACAAATTACCGTCCCAGGGCATCCCAGAAAGAAGGGAATGGCAAACCGGTCCTGAACCATTCTCTACTTTGAAAGCCCTGATAAAGTCGTCAACTTGACAGCGTGCCGTTGCAATTAGGAACGTGAAAGGGTTGCAATGCTACCTTAGCTGAGAGACGTGAAGGTTTTTCTAAGCAGGTTGTGAAAGGAGAATGGGATGGACATGACCCCAGTCAGCTAAATCAGCAGATAACTCCACAGGGGAGCATGGGATTGGGGACTATTTTGTTTTGGTCTCGGCTTCCTTTGGTGGGACAGTTAAAGAAGTGTCAAACTGCTATGACTGTGTGCTCTGGCTGCTGTTTGGAACTGCTTGTAAATGGTAGTTTGGCAGGCTCTCCATCACACACGTTTAGGGTGGGGGCCAACAGGGGCTCCTGCTGTGGCCGATGCCGCCGGGATTTACAAACCCAGGGTAGTCTTCCGGAAGGGTGCAACGCTGGCAGAAACCTTCCAGGGTGCTCCTTGACGCCTTGTTCTGTGCCAATTCTCACCATCCGTCCTCCCCCCCCCCCAGTGGCCAGTTTGCCATCGTGAAGAAGTGCCGAGAGAAGTCCACCGGGAAGGCGTACGCGGCCAAGTTCATCAAGAAGCGCCAGAGCCGGGCCAGCCGCCGAGGGGTGAGGCGGGAAGAGATCGAGCGGGAGGTGAAGATCCTCCAGCAAATCCTGCACGCCAACATCATCCAGCTGCACGACGTCTACGAGAACAAGACCGATGTGGTCCTTATCCTTGAGCTGTAAGGAGGTGCCATCGGGGATGGGGTGGGGTGGGGACACTGTACCTCTGCTCCACTCTCTCCTTTGCTCAATTGATTAAAAATGTAAATGCATTCTTGAAGGCTTTCATGGCCAGGATCTGATTGATGTTGGGAGTTTTTCCGGCTGTTTGGCCGTGTTCTGGAAGTTTTTCTTCCTGATATTTCACCAGACTCTGGTGCCAGCATCTTCAGAGAGCAAAGAGCTCAGCTCGAAAACCTCACAACAGCTTTCAAAAACATAAATGTTCCCATGTCTGAACTTCTGGGACCTGCTTTGAAGAAGGGTGATTTACTGCACTCGAAAGCTTGCAATGTTCCTTTTTTATTTTTAATAGTGGCCTATAAAGGTATCGCCTGTAACCCATTTTTGCATTAGTCTTCAAGGTATCCTTGAGGCTGTTTAGGCACAGACTGGAAAGAGGAGGGTGGTTGTCTGAGAAACGATTAGATGATTGTGTGATCCTGGCACCCCTAACTCCCGTTCACACAGCACAAATGTTAATTCAGCCCTGAATCTGGTTGTGGCTCCTTCTTCTGAGTTGTGGCTTTTGCCTTCCTGTAGAGTTCTGCACCCAATGGCCTGATCTTGGCAAAAGAATTAACACCCCTGTCTGTGTTCTGCTTTTTTCAAAAATGTGCGTTAACCACTAGTTGAGGAACCCCTAGTGAACATAGCCTGGTGTTTCTGCAACGTTTGGGCCCGATAAATACAGCATCCCAGGTCTTCTGGCCCTTGGCAATTTTTAATTCTTGGCTTTTTGCAAGCATTTTCTGTGGTGTGCAATTTCTGCGGTGTGATGGTGCCGAGAGCCACCCTGTGGAAGACTTGGGTGTAACACAGGCACCCTTTCTTTGCCCAGGTTTCCTCTTCCAGGGACCAGGAGGACTCCTGCAGGATGACATATACTGAACTCTGCACCTGTTCATGCAGAAACGATGCGTTGCATCATGATGACTGTGTGTCTCTTTTGTCACACACCCTCTGCCTTTCTGCCAGTCCTTTAGGTCACGGGAAAGTGTGCCTGTTGGTTTTCTGTCTTATGTGTCTCTCTCTCTCTCTCAGGGTACACCAAACAGGGAATGAAAAAGGGAACACGGCCCAATGAATCTGAGTCCCTAGGCTGCTCTCTGCTGCAAATATTTGTATTATCACGTAAACTGTTGTCTTCTAGTGGTCTGGAATTCCATTTCAATGTTTTTCTTGTCCTCGTAGCCTGCCCAGAGCACTCAGAAGGCTGGTCTGCTTGTCAATCCCATTTTAAGAGGCCACGGAGAGGAGATCCTCCCCAATTGTCTCTCCTTTTCCCACAGAGTCTCTGGTGGGGAACTTTTTGACTTCCTGGCCCAGAAGGAGTCCCTGAGCGAGGAAGAGGCCACCCAGTTCATTAAGCAGATCCTGGACGGCGTCCACTACCTCCATGCCAGAAAGATTGCCCATTTTGATCTAAAGGTGAGGGCCGGAGGGCAACTGAGGGCATCCCATTTCTGGCCGTGGATGTTTTATTTGCAAGGAGGGGGTGTGGGAAACAGGCCCCGTATCAGCTGCCCTAATGGATCCCAAGCATGGCTGCTTAGTTGGGGGCATCCTTTTAAAACCAGTGATTTAAGAGAACACCTCCCTCTTTCCCACTCACCCCAAATTAAAGCAAGAACGGCCCATTTGAATTGTTGTTGCCAACTGACTCCACCCCACCTCGCCCACACCTGCTGTTTCCTTGCCCGACAGCAGCTTCATGTTTCCGAGACGTAAACTTGACACAGAACGTAGTCAGAAAAACTGCCGGATCAGGGTTGCCAGTGGCAGAAGAGCCGGTCTATCTGGTGGGGATGGAGAGCAGGGGTGTGCTGTGGACTCAGTGGTCCAGGATAAAATTCTGGATTGAGCCACTCTTGAATTGGATCACTGAAGGGTTAGGAATGCAGAGCTGCTTCTAGTCCTCTGGGTTTGTTGTCCCTCCAGGAACACCTCTGATGCTAAGCATCTCCTCTTCTCAGGTTGATCAGTCCCCACCCCCAACCCCCGGACGCTTGCATAAAAGCTTCAGATTTCATCTTCTTCCGGCATCTGGAGCTGGAGCAGAGACTTGCGTGCTGGTTAGCCTGCTTTCCTTTTGAGGTCACTCAAACCCACCTTGACCGGCTCATTTCCTTGTGGGTGATCCGCCTTTTTCTTGTTTTCCACCCTATCAGCCTGAAAACATTATGCTGCTGGACAAGAATATCTCAATCCCACACATAAAGCTCATTGATTTTGGCCTGGCCCATGAAATAGAAGATGGCGTCGAGTTTAAGAACATTTTTGGGACACCGGAATTTGTAGGTAAGCCTTCGCAGGTTTGCTTGGCGGTCGTGTTTGCTTGGTTCAAACCAGGTAACACCTGCCTCCCCCAACCCCCAACCCCCAACCCCGAGCTGCTGGTCAGGGTCTCAGGATGGGCCAAAAGTGTACAAGCTTGACCCAAACTGCTCTTGGGGACCCCTGGGCTGTATTGGTCCAGGACTCATTACTCAACCTGTGAAATGTAAGGGTACAGTGATGCCCTGCTGCTTTTGGATATAAAAAAGCTGTAGTTCCAACTTTCTGTATTGGGGTCTTCTCTGAGATTCCTACAGTTGTACTGTAATTCTATGGTGTGTACAGGAGATGTTAGTGGCGTTGGAAGACCCTCCAGATTTATTTATTTATTTATTTATTTATTTATTTATTTATTTATTTATTTATTTATAGAGTATTTTTACCCCGTCTTTCTCTTTGGAAAAGGACCCAAGACGGCTTACAGTAATGAGGGATAATATACAATCCAGTACAATTTAAGACATGTTCAAGTCTTTGAGAACAAGGAATTGAGGGACATCTTACAGCATTAAAAGACAACATTACAGTAGGACCCCCGTATCCACTGATTCATTATCCACTGATTTAGTTATCCAGGGTTGGCAGGGGGGGAATTAAATAAATAATTCAGCAGCCGCAAAGCAAGCTACTGTCACAAACACCAGCTGTAAAGCAAGCTACTATCATAAAACAGCATCCGTAAAGCAAGCTACCGTCACAAAACAGAACTCCGTCTTGCTCATTTCAGCACCAGAAATCGTGAACTACGAACCTCTCGGGCTGGCAGCCGACATGTGGTGAGAATTTTCCCTCCCTGCCTTTGTCCTGTGAGCCACCCTGTGGGCTTCTCTTTGCTTTTTTGTGTCCTGGAATCTCCAGGGCCTGCAAACCTCCGTCTGCATAAATCTCAGGACCAAATTTTATTTCCCTGCTTCTTAAAGGGAGGGTCGGGGGGGGTTCCTTGTCACCCACTAAGTCCCCCCAATGGATGTGCAATAGACACTTACCAACCAAGACTTCTCAACTACTGGCTGTTTCACACTGAGATTTATGCCAATAAAATGAAGGCGGGCAGGCATAGGGGACAGGATCCTTGTGTGTGTGTGTGTGTGTGTGTGTGTGTGTGTGTGTGTGTGTGTGTGTGTGTGTGTGTGTGTGTGTGTGTGTGTGTGTGTGTGTGTGTGTGTGTGTGTAAACCCCCGTTCTTTTCGATTTGCAAAGTTCATGCCAGGCTGAGCTCTTCCTTCTCCAGCTGCCATTTTAAAATTCTATTGATTTTTAAAAATATAGATCTTTCGATTTAAGTATTTGGCTTGAATTTCCTTGCTTGAAACAATGTTAAAGTATGCTTTGGCACACACTGTTTTTATTGCATCATTTCATTTTGTCTGTGTTTTCACTGTCAACCACCCAGACAGAGTGATACTTCAGCAATAATGGGAGTGGTAGATAAAGTAAAGTAATAAGTAAATTAGCATCGTGATTCCACCTTGGCCTTTTAATTTGTTTCATATGAAGACAAGTTGTATATACGGTATAGTTTTGTTTTGTTTTGTATAAACTGGCTTGTAGGCCCCTGTCAGCTAGACAGTATGTTATGGTTTCAAATAAATTAAGAGAATAAAGAAATAAAGATAAATGTTTCTTTGATAAAGGCCAAATCAGACATTGCTTTTTCACTTTCCTTTGGTATATGAAAATAAGCTGGATTTAAAGTAACCTCCTCCTTTTCTCTCTCTCTCTCTCTCTCCCCCTTTCTTTGCAGGAGCATAGGCGTGATCACTTACATATTGTAAGTACTAAATCATGCGTTCATTCCTGAGATGTAGTTTCTTTTGCTGCACTCTAATCCTTTCCAGAATGTCATGACTTGCTCCTGTTCCAGCAGCAGAACAAAAGGCCCATAATTCCAGGAGCGCCGAAAAGAGGTGCCAATGCAAATACTGAATAATTGAAAGGCACTGCTTAAATACAGGAGGTGATAATAATAGTCTTCCTTTAGACAGGAAAAAGTTATTGCCCTTGGCTGCTGGGGAGCATTGGAGCCCATATCTCAATGTAATGCATGTGTGTGTGTGTTGTGTCGTTACAGTCGTGACCGACTCTTTGTGACCCCATGTCCATGGAGTTTTCTTGGCAGCAATACTGGAGTGGCTTGCCAGTTCCTACTCCAGGTGCCTACAGCACCTGGTATTCCCTGGTGGTCTCCCATCCAAGTACTAACCAGGGCTGACCCTGCTTAGCTTCCGAAATCAGGCGAGATCGGATGTGCTTAGGGCATCTAGGCAGCTCCATAGTATTTCTCTTTTAAGATGGGCTTCAATGCTGCCTTTTTTAAAAACAAGGGGTAAATAGAGGATGCCCGTGACACCGAAGGACATTGGGGAAATGAACACTGCCTCTCCCTGGTTAAATGCAGATTGCTGAGTCCTCGTTTTATTATTGGCAGGCTTGCCTTAGATGTGTGGTACAATAAAGCCAACAGCTGAACCATCAGAAAAACATCCAGGGTCACTAAAAGCTTCAACTCCTTTGTCCTGAAAGAATTTCACAAAGGCTCTGGATCAGGCGGGGGGGGGGGGGATGAGATATTTGCAAGGAGAAGGGAAAGGCCAAACTAGATGAGATTCCTGCTTTGCAATTAAAAGGTGAGGACACAATTTTTTTCTCCAAAGACTCATCAGTCCTTCAGAGCTGCAGTGTTGACCTGGGCTCACTTCTAGCTGAGAAGCCTGTTGCTCGGATGTCAATTAAACAAGTTGAAGCCAATGGGCTCACGGTAGCATCTGTTTTAATCTTGAGGCAGGAAGTCCAAATGCTACTTCCACCCTGAGAATTAACACAATGCCCTCCGATGGGGGAATCCTCCTTTGGGAACCCTCTTCGAGTGGACCTCTCCTCTTAGAGAACCCACCCAAGGCAATAAAGACTGCAGCTTTTTTCCAGTTGCTGTTTCTAAAGCTGGACAAGGATTCCTTTTCAACGGGGGTCGGGAATGCTCTCCCATCTCTCCAGCCCCAGTGGGTGGCCAGTTGTTCTCCCTCTTTCTCCCCCAACCCCACACACCCTCGTTTCTGCGCTCCCTGCAGGCTCAGTGGTGCCTCACCCTTCCTGGGCGAAACCAAACAAGAGACACTGGCCAACATCACGGCCGTGAACTACGATTTCGACGAGGAGTTTTTCAGCCACACCAGTGACCTGGCAAAAGATTTCATCCAGAAGCTGCTAGTGAAAGATACCCGGTGAGTGGCAAGGAAGGTGGAAAGGATGGAGCCTCCAGTTGCTTCCTATAAAGGGATCTTTCGTTGGCTAGCCTGCAGACTAGAATTAAAAACTGCAAACCGCCCAGAGGCTACTTGAAGTGGTTTGGGGCGGTATATAAGCAGGCCACTTTGCTTTTAAGAGCCCTTTCTCCTCTCGGCAGGAAACGTCTGACCATCCAAGAAGCTCTCTCTCATCCCTGGATCACGGTAAGTCTGAAAATGGAAGCCGGTGTTTCATGGGGGAAGGAAGGCTTGGACTCACACCCACGTTGGACAGAATTTTGTATGGAAATTCACTCTTGGGGACGTAAAAGCTATCGGTCCCTTTTGGTTTTAACCAGCGTTGGAGGGTGACAGTAGCCTTTGGAAGTATGTCTCCACCTGTTTTCTCACACTGACCGACTCCCTGAGGAGGAAAGAGTCAGTGTAAGCCTTTTCCAAGTGTCTAAATCAGGAATGTCCAAAGTTTGGCCCTCCAGATGTTTTGGACCACAACTCCCACAGTCCTTTGCCATTGGGAATACAGGCTTGGAATTCTGGGAGCTGCGGTCCAAAACATCAGGAGGGCCGAAGTTTGGTCATGCCTGGTCTAAATGAAAGGTGCAAATTCACACATGTTGGCTTTAAAAAACAAAAAAACCTTCTCTTAAGCGAGAGATGAACAGGATTCAGTCTAGTTTGGGGTGGTGATGGCCCCGGGCCAAACATACAAGCTTCTGTCCTAGAACACATTGTATGATGTTTGGGTGACCTGCCTGCTCCTCCTTGCACGGATTGATACAAAGCACACTCTCATCGTGTTTGCTCTGGTTTGGCTCTCTCTGTTGTGAACATCTTCCCTCTGATCCATCGGGGGGGTTCATAGGCTGGCACTCGGAGGTCTCTTTCCATTTTTAACAAGGTCACCACACAGGGGAAAAGTACCCAGTGGATTGTACTCATGACTCAGTGTTCATGCTAGTGTTTGCAGTGGTCTGTTGTTGTATGCAAGTGTTGTGCATGAGCTACATTTGCCTGGATCCTCCCCCCCCTTGCTGTAATTAAACATTTGGAGGCATTTCAGTGGATATTAACTGCCAACAACATTTGGTGACCACCATATGTCTCTGAAAAGGGAAAATCACCAATAATTGGTTTTTAGAAAAAAAAGTTCTCCTTCCCATATACAAGAGAAACTCAAAACCCACCAAATGCCAGGATTCTGCCTTTAATCTGGAATACATTAAGCCTGAAAGAGTATTTTTCTTGTTCTCTCCTGGCAAATGTGGCAACCCTTGTCTTCCTTGGAGAATTGCAGTATTTTTCATGTATAAGACTATATTTTGGTCTAAAAATGTTAGCCTAAAAAAATGAGGGGTCATCTTATACACAGAAGTAAGCCAAAACAAGAACCACTTGGGTGCAAAAGTATAATTTGAGGCTCATCTTATACATGGAGGCTGTCTTATAGATGGAAAAAATACGGGTAAGTCACAGTCACTATATGGTGAGCTCACCGACTTTGAAAAACAGATGCAGTAAATCACATGCATGAAGCAGGGAAGTATCCTTCTCCAAGCACCCTGGACTTGTCTCTCTCTGTCTGTGTGTGTCTGTTGTGGCATTATTTTTTGCTTGGTGTGGTGGAACACTTGACCCAGATGCTGCTGGTAAATCGTAGTAACTTCCTGCTTCTGTCTGAAGACTCACCAACCTAAAGAAGAAGAGACCAAAGTCCAAGAAAGCCGGAAGGATGAGAACAGACAGTTGAAGACCAAGCGCCTGAAGGAATATACCATCAAGTGCCACTCCAGTATGCCGCCAAACAACACGTACATCAACTTTGAGCGCTTTGCCCGGGTGGTGGAAGATGTCTCCGGGATGGAGCAGACCTTCACGGCTCTGGCTGTGTCCCATGATTCTCTTCAGGAGGACCTGGACGCCTTGGTTTCCATCTACAACGAGAAGGAAGCTTGGTACAGAGAAGAGCATGAAAATGTCAGGCACGGGCTCTCCCAGCTGAAGTATGAGTATCGGAAGATTGAAGGCTTGAAGAAGCACCTTCAGGAAGAGGTCAAGGCGGTCGGGACCAGCCTGGCAGGAATCACCGGGAAGTACCTGGATCTGGAGTCCCATTACGAGGCGTTGAGCCAAGAGGTCTCAGAAGGTCTCCAGTGGGTCCAGGATCTGACCGGCAGCTTTCAACTCGAGGGTGGGAGTGAGGCCTCGACGGATGGAGGTATGGCTTGCATCTTCAACAAGGACCTCAACGGCTCTCTGATGGAGCTGCTGAATAGATCGTGCTGCGAAGAATTCCTAGCGGCCTTGAACACGGGTGTTGCAAAGTCCAGCCAGTAATACCCTCGTCCCGCCCCAAACTGGGTTATAGACTGAATGTATTTACGTTGCCTGCTTGATGTGAAACAGTCGGAAAGGGTGGTGGTATGAACCGGTTACCACCTCAAGACTTACAAAGTCAACTCGCTGGATTGCTTTATTTATTTCTGTGCCTGCATCGTTGTTGTAACAGCCAGGCTTCTGCACACAAGGAAAATACCTCCAGTTGTGGAGATGCTGCTACTGGAGGGGACTTGGATAAGCTCTTTCAGGGGGTGAAAGTTTCCTGTTGGACGTTAATGGAAAACTGAACGGGGAACAGCAGATGGTTCTTATTTCCAAGAGAAAGCCTAGCCTGGCACTCTTATTTTGAAAGATGACATTAACTTATTTTTGTGACCCTGGAAGAGCTCCTAAATACTGGACTCTAAAGTCATCAAATGTGTTGAAATGTCTTGATGGCTGTCTGACAGAAAAGGCCAGGTGGAAAGATGGGGTGACCTGTCAGCTCTGTTTGAAAAACATGTTCACAGTGAGAGATACCAGAGACACACGGACGTGCAGTCCAGAAGGGTCCCCAATATCCTGGCTAAGATGGTAGCAGGCATTTTGAGGGAAATGGCATTAACAGCACACGTAGGTTCTGGAATAACTGGAGAACTCGAGATAAGTAGCCACGATTCGGTGCCCGGACTAGTAAGGAGGCATGAAAAGACTCCTTACTAGTCTTACTAGTCAGCCCGCAGGTTCAACGGGCGCCCGGACCGCCATGGAATCCTGCTCTGGTTTTGACACTGATTTTCAACAATTGTTTGTGAGAGTTTTATCACTGAGTTGTGCACTGTTTTCTGTTCCTTTGTGTTTGAAGGAGAGCGGCACAGTTGTCCCCAAACCTGTAACTGGCCTTGCACTTACAGAGCCAATAAATATTGATTTGGTACCACGTGGCTTTTGGAAGGACTGCCTGGGGAAGGGCTCTCCCTCAAAGCGGGGCTTGGGTCACTTCAAGGAGGCTTCTTGTTCTCGCTGGCAAGCTGAATTGCTGCTGCTTAGAAACAAGGGCTGATCTTGGGCCTCTTGGTAGAGTAAAACCAATGGGTAGGGGAACAACGGCCCAAAGCCCCCATATTGGTCGGACCTTCCTGGTTTTTTCTGTTTAAAGGAAGTGAGGGTTACTGGATAAGGAACCCATTTTACATCTTGCCAAATGGGGAAACGGGTAGGGGTGAGGGACTTGCTGGCTTCCCCTCTCTCTTTTTTTTAAATTCGTTTATTTTTGCCCCAGTCCTGCATGGGAACAGCTTCCATCCTTGAGACCAGCAGTTCCCAGTCATGGCTAACCCAGGCATTCATGGACTGCAACTCCCAGGAATTGTGGCCCACATGGCTGGTGCCAAAGGCTTCTGGGAGTTGCAGTCCTAGGAACATCTGGGTTCCCCAAGGGGAACATTTGAAGGGGACCATGGGCTGAAAAATGTAAGAAGGGGGTTTTCTGATCCTCGGTTCATGGGGTATCCTTGTTTGAAAGGGGGTCCTGGAACCTGGTAAGAGCTCCTCAAAGGTCTATGCCCCCCCCAAAAAAGGTTGAGGATGGCTGCTTTAGAGCATCAACCTTGCCCCCCCCCAAGCAGGGCTGCTGTGACAGCCCGACTGTGGCACGACTGCAAAATAATGTGTGTGCCTGTGCGTGAAAGAGACTAGGACAGCAACACAGATTTTTCTGTCCTGCATTGCAATCAGATATTTTGTACACAACACCGAGGGGCCCACCTGTGTGCTGGGCTAGTAAGCCAGGCAGGAGTGGGGGGGGGTCGCCATTAAGGCCACCAAAGTCACGTGTTCCATGACCAGGATGGGTCACTTGTTGGAGCGCTCTCGCCCTGCCTGAAGGTGCGGGGAGGAGTGGCAGTTGCTTGGCATCCCAGCTGTTCCCTTGAGACTGGGGCCACGTGGCCCTCCAGATGTTTCCCATTTGAACTCCTGAACGCCCCCAGGGTGGCCCCCTGGCTGGGAATTCAGAGGGTGGGATCCCCAAAGCACCTGGAACACCACTGGTCTCCATGGCTTCTCCATCCTGGGAACATTTCACGGCTATACCATCAGTTATCCATCAGGCAGCTGAGATAACCTTTCAACGTTCTGAATTTTTCTCTGGGCTCACAAGCTGGTTGATATATTTAAATCCTTCCTGCTGGGGCAACATTCGAATGGCTCCATTGGCACTGTCCCCCCCCCCCGGGAATTCAGATGCTTGGATGATTGTGAGGAGTCAGCTTGTTGTTGTTGTTGTTGTTGTTCCTGTTTGTGCAAAGCGCTCCATGGAGTGGAAGGGGACAGGTCCCTGCCCCAAGAAGCTTACAAGGTAAACATCTGAGGCCAAGGACATAAAAGGCAGGGGAAGGGATAGAGGAGCCAGGCATAAACAGGAGCACAAAATACAGTATGCTCCGTCTGAGGTACAGGCTGATGGCAGGATGGTAAAAGCACTTTTGAAGAGGGGCTTTGACGAGGAATTTGGACGCTGTCCGGCTGCTTTGGGGGAAAGCACTGCAACTCTGGAGATGCAAGGGGTTAGGGTTAGAAGAACACTTTGCAAGGGGGAAGCCGAGAGGCCTTAGGAGAGGTTTGAATGCCCCGAATGGAAAGAGGCCGGGTGGGGTTTTCATGCATTGGCTTTCCCTTGTACATTAAGCAGCCTTCCTGGGGAAAAGGGAGGGACGGATGCTGAAGGCCCGTGTCCAGGTGGCCCAACCTGGGCCTCTCAGATAAGCTGCCCAGATGCCGCGGGCATTGCGCCCTGCCCGGTTGCTGAGGATAGGACCTGGGTGGTGCCAAAGCTCCAAAGGGGTACAAGCCCCGGCATGTGCCGTCTCCCTGGCTGATGCACCCCGGAGGGCAAACCTCTGACGTTGTCCCTTCGTGTGTCTCTCAGCCGATGGACAAGCGGCAGGCCATGGTGAGGCGGGAGTCGGTCGTCAACCTGGAAAACTTCAAAAAACAGCATGCCCGGAGGCGCTGGAAGGTAACGTCCGTGGCCTTTGTTTACTCCAGGGGGTGGTGGTGATGGTTCAGAGCAGAGTGGGAGGAGGGGAGTCAACTGGGGCAATGCCCCCCCAGCCCTTTGGTGGTGCTGGCGGTGGGGAGTCTCTCTGCAGGAGTTTCCTTGAATGCCTGCAGTTTCTGTGGGTCTGTAGGGACAGTTATGCCACGGTCTCGTCTCCCTGCGTTGGCCCTTCCGGATCGGGCCACGGCTGGGGCTTCATTTGCACAGCCCTGTCCTTTGAGCGTGGCAGGGAGGCAGAGATGGGCAGGGGGAAGGCTGCCCGCCAGTCCAGGCATTTCTTGCCGTGTGACCCGCACCCCTCTTCCTCCCCAGCTGACATACAGCATCGTGGCGCTCTGCAACCGCTTGGTGAGGAACGCCCACCTGATGCAAGGCGGACGCTTGGTAAGTCCGTTGGGCCAAGGGAAAAGGCGTGGGTGGGTGGGTGGGTGGGGGGAGCTCTGCAGGCTGGGCTGCTCGTTTTGTCTAGAGCCTGGGTGGCCCCACAAAGGTCCCCCTCCCTGCACCTGAAATGTGCCTCTTTAGTGGCCGCCACCGGGTCACAGAGGGAGGACGGGAGGTCAGCAGCTGGGATCGTCCGCCGGCAAGACCTTTGCAGCCAGCCTCGTAAGGAGTTTGGCCCAGGGTGGCAGCGCTGGTGGCTCTCCTCCACCGTCTCTGAGTTCAGAGACTAAGATGGACCCTCCAGCCGGTCCTGGGCAGTGCTCCACTCTCTCTTGGCTCTGGAAGGCCAGCCCCTGCCATTCCCCCCCCCCCATGTTCCCTAGGCGCCTAGGGCTGCCCTTCTAACCATCTCCGGTGAGCATGGCCAATGGTAGTGCTGCCAGTGGGCGATGGGAGTAGCCGTTCCCCAGGGTTTAGGTTTCCTGGCGGCCATTGCGGCTGTGGCCAGTTTAGAGAAGGGAAGGGGGGGGCTGGTCTGAGCCCCAAATGTCTGAAGGGTCCAAGCCGCCCAGGACATCTCCCTTTGCAGAACTGCTGCTTTGCCCGTTTCCTGCACGCCCAGCCGGGCTTCCCTGGGCCTGTTTGTGGCCTGAAACTTTTTATTTATTTATTTATTTGTTAATTATTTGTTTTTCCTCCTTCCAGGCTGTCGGACCCTCAGGGACGGTTGCCAGCATAGACTGGAGCGTATGGGTGGGTTGGGGGGCTTGGGGCAGAGGGGTCCGCGGTGGGGAGCTGTGTCCATGGGGAAGGCGGAGGGGGTGAAGGACCCACCAAGTCACCCGGCCTCTCTCTCTCTCTCTCTCTCTCTCTCTCTCTCTCTCTCTCTCTCTCTCTCTCTCTCTCAGCGGGAGTGTGACAGTGACCAGGAGGGGGACCTCCCGAGCCCACTGGGGCCGCCTCACCATCTGTTGAGGAGGAGAAGCAGCATCTCCTAAGGGCCGTCCAGCGAAAGGAGGCAGGTGCCCGGCTGGAACCCAGAAGGCCTCGGGGGGACACAGCTTTTCCTGGGTCCCCAGCGCTTTTCTCCTTTTATTTCCCAAGGCCTTCATGCATAAACCTTAAGCCTCAAGAAGCAAAAAAAGTCTGCAGAGATGCAGAAGGCACTGCGGCACCCAGACCCCTTGGGCTGGGTGGGAACTTTCGGTGCCTGACACCCAGAACTTTGGCCAATGAGGCCTCAGGAAAAAGACAAAAACAAACGGCCGTTGCTCTCTTTGCACAGTGATCCCGAAGGGTCTTGATAGCTCCAGGTGGGGCTGCAAGCCAACGGCAGGCGACGGCCATCGTCCTTCCCAGCCTGCCAAACCTCCTGGCGGAGACAGAGACTGCCTTAGTTGGTGGCAAGGAGTCCCCCCCGAGGGAGGCTTTGCGTGACTCTAGGCTCCTTTTGGCCGGGTGCCGGTGAATGAGTTTGGTGCTGGCGTCCTGTGGCTCCCTTCTCCAGGCGGTTCTTTGGGGGTAATCCAAGGAGCCCTTGTAAATTCAGAGGCACTCCCTCCTAGGTAAGTGCGGCAGCCTCAGCCGGGCAAAGCTGGGAACCGGGCTCTGCAAAGAAGGCGAAGGCTCCTTTTGACAAACGCACTCCCCCACCAGGCGCAAAGAGGAGGGGAGCAGCGATCCGTGGCACCCCCTGGGAATGTGCCAGGCTGGAGGAGGGCAGCACTGCCATCTGTCAAGGGTGCCGGCTTCTCGGGGAATCTTTCCTGTTTGGCACTTGCACAAGGACTGCCCAACCCTCCGGTTGGGAGACTGCTTGTCCCCACCCCCCCCCCGAGGTGTCGTGAGGGCCACTCGTCTGCACTGCCTTTTCCTTCCTTTCAAATTCCTTTCCTGTCCAATTTCCTTTCCTCCATGCCCGGCTGCTCCCTCTGTGCTTGGGGAGAAAGGGGTGGCTTGCCTTCTCCGATATAATCCTGCAGACGGCAGCAACCCATCATCAACCCTTCTGGCATGCTTCAGCTTCAACCTGCCATCTTCTCGGGCGGGGTTTGGCTCCAGTGGGGGGTAGCAGGGGTTTCTTTTGCACAGGTATGTGTGGGGCTGCACGGCTTCATGAGAGGAGGCCACGGGGGTTTGGACATCCTTTCAGCCTGCCACACGTGGATTTGTGTTCTCGTTCCAAGGCTTTTTCTCAGCACCCTATTCACTCTGATGGCAGCATCAGAGTCATCAGCCTCATCAGAATCAGCAGTGAGGGTCAACATCCTCCAAATAAGTCTTCCCAAACCCCAGTGCACTGGACTAGAAATCCAGTCATCCTCCCACCCCATGGGTGTGTTGATTGGGGATGGTGGAAGCTGTAGTCCAATGCCTTTGGAAGGCTCCAGGTTGAAGGGGGTCACGCTCCTTTTATTATTCCACTAACTTTTCAGTGGTTTCTCCTCCCAACGTGTGCCCGAAACCAAACCACAATTCCACGGCTGCTTTTATATACATTAAGAATTAAATTTATATTTAATTCTATACATCTATATACATTTAGAATTAAAAGATACAATAGGGGCAAAACACCAGCAGTTAACTCTTTGTACAAAAACGTACTGAAATTTTCCATCAACATATTCAAAGTCACTCAGAAGTGTAACATGTCCAGTTAATGGCATCATGCAAAAGTGCGTTTAAATGTTCTGCTTTCAGGATGGTTTACAACATGCCATTTTCCATATTGTATGGGTCTGTGGGTCTCTCTCCTTCCACCCCAGAGGCAGTGCTTGACCCTAATAAACACCACAGGCACAATTTTAATCCCAACATTGGGTTTCTGTCCACCTTGTTCTGAACTGTCCTCTCCTTTCAAACTTCAGAGATATTTTAAATCTCCAAACCACACCAAGCGAAGGTCTGAAAGCTGATTCTCACAGTCCTTTCCGAAGCAGCAGATCCACCCAGAGGTGTGTGTTTGTGTGTGTCGGTGTGAGAATTAAGAACGCCATCCTTGGGAGCAAACACAGTTTCACCCCAGGGTGTGTTAAATCTGTTTACACCAGACTCTGAAGATCCTGTGTGTGTCTCCTCAGAAGTAAATCCTGGCCTTTGGTGTGCTTCTGGTGGGTGTCTGACTCTCCACACAGCAGAAGTGGTATCCAGGGAGTTGGCCCTGATCCGAACAGGACCTGCACTTAAGGGAGCTCCTCCACCTCCCAGGGGCTCTGCTTTCAGGATGAAATCGGAAATGGTCCTAGACAAAAGGAGCTCCCTCCCCGCCAATCTGGGCCAAAGGTGCGCTCCTTATTTTCTCGTAGAAGAAGTCACACCTGGAGCCAGACACTCCGGCCGGGGTTAGGGTTAGGTTCTGTTCAGTCCTCCTGCTGCTGCTGCTGCTGCTGGAAAAATCCCACTTGCTACCAGCCTTCAAAGGGTCTCTTACTCTTTCCTGTGGAGCCCCCAATGCAGAAGGCTGCCCCCCCCCACCACCATAGGCTCCACTGGGAGGGGGTTCCGCCCACGTGGGCTTCTGCTCTTTGAGTGGAGGCATCGGCCACGCAGAAGAACATAAGAAGAGCCCCTGCTGGATCAGGCCAAAGGCCCATCTAGTCCATCTTCCTGGATCTCACAGTGGCCCCACCAGATACCTCTGGGAGCGCACGAGACGAGATCTCTGTCTCCTGATCCCACTCCCTTGCATCTGGCCCTTGACGGACCCTGGTTTTAACATATCTCCACCATGGCTTGTCACCTGGGATGGACTTTTCCTCCAGGAATCTGTCCAATCCCCTTTGGAAGGCATCCAGGCCAGAGGCCATCCCCACCTCCTGTGACAGGGCGTTCCACAGACTAACAAGACGCTGGGTAAATTTTTTTGTTTTTGTTTTGCCTGTTCTCACTCCCCCAACCTTCAGTTTGAGTGGATGTCCCCTAGTTCTGGTGTTTGGTGAGAGAGAGCTGCTCCCCCCCAACCCCTCCCATGTCCCTAAGGCAGTTGCAGGGGATGGGCAGGGATCTTGGCTTGCCTCCCCCCCCCAATTGCCCCTGAAGCCTGAAGCTCCCGCCTCCACCCACCCGTGTTGCTGCTGCTGCTGCTGCTGCTGCTGCTGCCGCCTTCTCCTCTTCCTCCTTGGGAGATCCCGGGCGCCTTCTTGGGTTTGGTGGTGCTGGACAGCTCCTTCCTTGTTCCTTGCTCTCCTCCCACTTGCCTTGGCAAGGAGAGGGAGAGGCCTCAGGAGGAGCCTCTGGGCCACCCGAGCACCACGGGTGCCACACGCTCTCCACGGGCTCTCAGCCGCTGGACAGCAACTCAGCTGATGGCAGGGGCTAGAGAGGTGAAGGCCGGGCGGGGGGGAGGGGGTGCCCGGGAAAATTCAGGGAGGGGGAACACAAGCATTTTCCGTGTTTTATTTCCAGAGGCCTTGGGTTTTTTTTCTGAAAAATTGAAAAAAGAAAAAAAATGATTATGGAATGTTTTATTTTAAGCTGTATTCAGACCGATGAAGCTGTTTGGATGAGCAGCGAAACGTTTCTGTCTCTCAAAAAAGAAGTCCAGTAGCCCTGACTCAACTTCCAGATAAACTCGCCTGGATGACTGAGAATCTTCACAGACGAATAAAATATTTTAAGACAGGGTGTTCCAATATTTTCAAAATAATTTCTTTAAAACATGCATAGTATCAGATTATTCTAATTTCTGTGCACTGAGGACAAGCAAGTCCTAGGTTACAAAGTGATTTCTCCAATGCAAGAACAAGATGCATTTCTTCCTTTCTGCTCTTGTCACAAGAAAAAGTAAAAGGTTTGACTATTGTTTTTGCATTTGGGTGGGGGTGTTTAGTTTTGTTCTGTCCTCTTCACCAGTCCTTAAAGCACTGGAAGAAAATACAGAGGAACAAAAATGATTCTGCTTAAATTTCATGCCCGTTCATTGAAACTTTTCTTCTATACATTTCCCCCTCTTTAATTCTTTTTATGAATATGAGGTTTTTATTTTATTTTTATTTAACACTGTGGAGAGGAAATACAAATTGTTAATTCTGGATTTTTAAACATTGTTTTGTAGAGGTTTTTTTGTTCCACATGGGGTCCTTGAAGGACCCCGGTTTTAATCCTGGAGGTGACACATCTCCATCATGGTTTGTCACCTGGGATGGAGTTTTCCTCCAGGAATCTGTCCAATCCCCTTTGGAAGGCATCCAGGCCAGATACCATCATCACCACATCCTGTGGCAGGGAGTTCCACAGACTAACAACGCGCTGGGTGAAAAAAATATTTTCTTTTGTCTCTTCTTACTCTCCCAGCCCTCAGTTTGAGTGCATGTCCCCTAGTTCTGGTATTTTGGGAGAGGGAGAAGAGCTTCCCTCTATGGACTTTACTCATGCCCTGCATTATTTTGTATGTCTCAATCGTATCCCCCCTCAGGCGCCTTTTTTCCAGACTAAAGAGCCCCAAATGTTTTAGCCTTTCCTCATCAGGGAGGTGCCCCCCAGCCCAGGAATCATTTTAGTCGCTCTCTTCTGCACCTTTTCTAGTGATGTCGGTGGGAAGCTCGGTCTGTTCACCCAGGGACTACTTGAAGTGCTATGGGGCGGTATATAAGCAGAACACTTTAATAATAATAATAATAATAATAATAATAATAATAATAATAATAATAATAATAATAATAATAATAATAATAATAATAATAATAATAATAAATAAATAAACCTTTGCCGTGCATAGTAAGAGGAACTCTTGTTCTTGTTGTTGTTGTTGTTTGTTTGTCAACTGCACAGATTAGCATTGCATTGCGCTCCTGGGGGCGAGGGACCCATCGGGAGCCGAAGGAGACCGGGCGCTCCCAACTTCCCCCAGCAGGGGGCGCTCCTGCCCGGCCCCCTCCCTCCCTCCCTCCCTCCCTCCAGGGGTCCTCCAGGGGGCGCCCGAGGCCCGCGAAGGGGGTGGGAGGGGGGAAGAGAGCCAGCCAGCCAGCCAGCCAGCGAGAGGGCCCGGCAGGAGTGGCCGCCGCCGCCGCCGCCGCCGCCGCCCGAGATCTCGCGAGGCCGCGGCCCACCTCTCGCGAGATTTGCTACGGGCGCCGCTGGAGTGCTCCCTCCCTCCCTCCCTCGTCCTGAGGGTCCCTCCCGGCTGAGGAGGAGGAGGAGGAGGAAGGCCAGTGGGGGGGGGAGCCCCTCCCCAACCCACGGAAACCCCCCCACACACACCCCGCTCGGTAAATTGGGGGGGAGGGGGAGGGGGAGGGGTGAAGGGTGGGGTCGGTCGCCCTCAAGCGGCCCCGGCTGAGGCGAGGGAGGGGGAGGGGGGGGGGGGGGGGGGGGGGGGGCGCCCTTCCCCCCCCACACCCGCCCACCCCCCCTCGCCTCCGCCCTGTCATAGGAGGGGGGGGTTCCCCGGGGCGGTTCTCGTGGGGGGGGTTGGTGGGGGGGGAGAGAGCGAGCCTCTCCCTCCCCCACTCTGGGCCCGGAAAAAGGGGGAGGGGAGGGGAGGTCGCCCCCTCTCTCAACCCCCCCTCCCCTCGCCCCCTCCCCCTCCCCCTGATGGACTCCCGGGGGGGAGGGGAGGGGGGGAACTGATCGAGGCGTGCCTCGGGCCCCGACGGCGACTCCCATTGTTGTGGATGGGCGCGGTTGTGGATGATGGGTCTGGTAGTGCTGCGGGACCTCCCCACCCCACCCCCTAGCCCGCGTCTGGGAGGTCAGGGGCGGAGGAGGGGGGGTGCTGGCTCTGCATGGGAAGGGGGAGTTTGTGTGTGTGTGTGTGTGTGTGTGTGTGAGTATGAGAGAGAGAGAGAGAGAGAAGAGCCCCCCCCAAAGGGCTGGCTTGTGGGTGGGGTGGGGGGGAGTAAGGAGGAGGCCTGAGGGGGGGGGAATATATGGACCCTGGTGCACCCCTCTCCCTCCCCTCCCCCCTTTTCCAGCCCTCCATCCCCCCCCTTAGCAAAAGCCCTCCCCTGTTTTGTTTCCCACCCGCCACCCAGGCTCTCTAGCTGTGCAGTCAAGCAGCCCCCCCGCCCCGTTCATTAACTCCCCCCCCCTCCACGCAGGTGACCTTTTGGCCCTTGACCTCCTGGCTGGGGCTCAATGGGTGGCCCAGAAGGCAGAGCCACACACCAGCCACGCTTTGGTGGGGGGGCCCTGGTGGTGCCTTGATGGAGCCCCGGGGGGGGGGGAGCAGCAGAAAGTCCGGTCCCAACAACACCTGGGCAGGTGGGTGGGTGGGTTTTTCACAAGGGCCACCGCCCCCTCATCAAGCACATGGATCGCCTGGATTCAACCCCCATCACCTTCCCCGGGAGGTTCCCAGCAGGAGCTGAAGGAGTGACCTGCTGCACCCCCCCACCAGCCTCCTCTCTCGCTTCCCTCTGTGTTTGGGGGTGGAATGTTTTCAGCCGGCAGGATGTGGGCGCCAGTTATAGCCTGGATTTTGTTTCAGTGGACCAGCGGTTCATTGGAGCCACTGGACGCGCAAAGCAGCATCCAACGATGGCCCCTAAGCCTACCATGAGATGACAAAACTCGTTTGTGGTTGAGCAGATCTGCCTGATCCCCATCTGGACCTTTGCCCAGCCTGGTGGCGCTCCCTCCCTCTTCGCAGCCCCAGGTTGGGGAGACGCCTTCAAGAGCCCGTGTAAATGTTGCCCAGGCATTTATACGCGGGTCTTGATGGGACGCCCTATAGCGCATGCCAGGCTCAGGGCGGTTGGTCAGCAGCCTTGAGGATATGCTGGCTGTTTTCACTGCATCTAGATCAGTGGTTCTCCACCGGTGGGTCCCCAGATGTTCTTGGACTGCAACTCCCAGAAATCCCTTCCAGCACAGCAAGTGGTAGAGGCTTCTGGGAGTTGCAGTCCAGGAACATCTGGTGGCTCTTTTGACTGGTTTTTGTTGACCTGGAGTGTTTCACCTCTGCTAAACTCACCATACACACACACACACACCCCAAATTGTAGTTCTTGGGTTGTGTTATGTTTTTGTTTGATTTTTAAATTTTTGCTTGACCACACATATCCATTTGCTACGCTTGTTTCCCTGAGCTTTGCTGGCTTGGTTCAGGAATTACATTTGGATAACCCAGCCCCAAAATGTAGCTGGCCTGCTGGAATCAGAGAGTTGCACAGGTGAGGTTATTTGCCCCATGGCCGGGACTGCGCTGCCACTTTGCTGTCAAGCATCTAGTAATTGTCCCTGGCTGGACCACATTCATGAACTGTTCATAAATGGTAGAGCTGAATCAAGGGCCTTGTTCACCTCTGGGAGCTTGCTGTTCGAGGCAGCAGGGATCAACGGTGGCCACGGGATCCATTCTTAGAGCCAAACTTCCCTGTGCCGAAAGGCTCCATAAAGGTCCGTTGGAATGGTTTCCATGTTGATCATGAATGGTTGAATGAGTTCTCCCTGAGTTTTCTGACCCAGAGCCATCCTTTTGACATAATCCTGTGGCCTGAGACTAAGTCTTAGCCTGGCATCATTAAATCTGTTCATGTCATCCCAGTGCTACCACTCAGTCCCCTGCCTGCTAGTTTGACACGTATCTATGGGCATGATTCTTAGGGATTTTAAAGAAAAGGGTTGCATTGTCATTATGTGCCTTCAGGTCCTGTTCCATTTATAGCCGTGCTGTGCATTAATGACCTCCAAAGGTTGTCTCCTTAACAGCCTTGATGGCATCAATACATCTCATGTTCAGTCTTCCACTTTTGCTGCCATCATCAGCTCTTCCCAGCGCTGTGGTCTTTTTCAGTGAGTCTTCTCTTCTCATGATACACCCCAAGTGTAGCCGCCTTAGTTTTATCTTTAGATGAGGTTCAGGTTTGATTTCATTCCTCTGGGACTCTTGGTTATCTTTCTAATGATCCATCTTATCTGTAAAGCTCTTCTCCAATACACTATTTTTATTTTTTTTCCAGCTTTCTTCTCTGATGGTCTGTTATACTTGAATTAGTAATGGAAAATGCCTTATGGTGACATAGCATTCTACTTGATATTTTCCAGTTTCTTTATAAGTGTTCTTCCAAATTTTAGTCTTTTCCTCATTAAACTGCAGCAGACAAAATTGTTATAACTTTAATGAAATACCTCTGCTAAAATTTTCTCCAAATAATAGTCCATGCATAATAGCCGTGGGGTTTTGGACTGTATTTGTACTATAAATTAGCTTTTAAGTTTATTGAAAGAAGACAGTTATGGTTTGCAGTCAGTGAAAAATCAGGTGAAGCATCAAGGAGCTTTCTGTGTTTTCACCCTCATTCTTCTGGTTTATATTTTGGTATATTCCGTTGTAGGCCTGCTTACGAGGGAGCAGCTTGTCCTTACATTTTCTTCCTATTTTGATGGGAATAAATGGAATGGGTGAGGGATAAATTGACTGCAACTCCATTGGGGAATTTAAAACCATTTTTTCTATGTGAATAAAACTTTAAAAAATTGAATAAATGGGAGAATCTAACTTTAAAACGGGTTTTGCTATTTTATATAGGGAGGTACTTCATTTAGGATTAGTGTGGTGAGATTATTCTTAAAATCTATGTGGTCCATTAAACCTCTTTCTGAGCCCAGTAGGGCAGTGGTTAAATGCCTACACTGCAGGTAAAACTGTGCTCACGACCTGGTGTTCAATCCCAGGTAGCCAGCCGGCTCATGGTTGACTCAGCCTTCCATCCTTCCGAGGTTGGCAAAATTAGTACCCAGTCTGCTGGCGGGGGGCTATGTGTAGCCTGCATACTGTAATTTTTTTAAAAAAAAACCTTGTAAACCGCCCAGAGACTACTTGAAGTGGTATGGGGCGATATATAAGCTGAACACTTTGCTTTTTGCTTTGCTTTGTCTAAAACGCTTTTTCTTACGATTGCTGGACCACCGGCCTCCCCTTCCCATATTTGGGTGACATGCCTGAGTCTGAGGGCAGGTCTTCGGGGGGTGGGGGGGTGGGGTGGGAATTATTTTCTGGATTATCTTTTGTGGTGCTGGAGTTGTGTGTACCAGACAGTGCTTAGCGTTCTTGCTCATAAAGACTTGTCGGTGGACTGCCACCCTTCAGAAGCCTCGAGTGACCCTGCTGTGGCAAAGGTCTCCCATTTGATATTGTGGGCACCAGGCGTTGAATGTGCCTCTCTGAAAGGAGCCCAGCTCCAGAAAGCGGACTCTTTCTTCCTCCGAGAGGGCCAGACTTACTGGGAACAGAGGAAAAGTACGGGGTGGGTAAACACTGCCGCTGTTTGTGTGGTTGTTTTTTTTAAATCCTTTGACCCTCAAGTGGTGGCCAACCTGTGGACAGGCTGCCTGGGATCTGGGCGCTTGGCCTTCTCTCCCTTGCCTCTTGTGACCGAACCAGTGTCATCAGGGCAGCTGGGGGGTTTCCAGGCAACTTTAGTGAGCGTGTTCCTTTCTGGAACATTGGAGATGAGGTACAATAATATTTAAAGAGACTCTGGTGCCCCTGTTTGCTTGCACTTGTGGCACAATCTGTTGCTTCACATTTTGACTGCCCTTTGTGATGGTTATGTAAATTAGCATTATATAATTTTTGCAGCTGACCTGAGAAAGCACACCATCTAGAATGTAAGGGCCGGAGGTGGTTAAAAAAAGGAACTTGAAGGCTCTTAAATCTTTAGGTAGCATCTCTGCGGCTGTGAATGAAGTGTCTTGCTTTATAGAAAGGACAGTGTGAAAACATGATGGAAATTAAAATCAAACCTAAGGTTCAGTGGCCATGCGCATAAGAGGACCCAGCTCAGATATCTTGCATTTCTCATGTGAGTCTTGGCTAAAAGAGCAGAGACACCCCCCCCAAAAAGAGGGAATCCAGTAAGGAGAAGACGAACGTTCAAAAGTGGAGTAATCGTTACTCTGCCTTCTCTGGTGTCCGCTGGGAAATGTATCTTCTGCTCCACAAGTGTAGGTGTTTCGGATTATAAACCTTCCTTCCCCACAATGTTATACACATTTGGAAATGCCATGGCTGATGAGGCTTAATGATTACAAAGACAAATGTCAAAGACAAAGTTTAGACGGCCAGATGTACTTGATCTTGGTTTCCTGAACAGAGAGGTGGTGGCGGAGGGTTTGGACACTAGGCCCTTCTAGACTCCTTCCAACCATTCTGTGATATATTTTTTAAACTCCTCACTCTTCTGTCTGATTTGACTTGTTCTTTTAGGTCTGCAGACTTTTGTTCCATACTGAGGAAAAGCCCTCATTTTGTTCACCTTGTCATTGAGGGAGAGGCAGGCCACATCAGCCTTGATTGGAATCAATGGAATCTTTATATAGGACACAAGGAGTTCAAAAGAAAAAAAAATCCTGTCCATGTACCTGGGCCATAATAAACAGACTAAAACAACGCATGGCTTTTACTTCAGGCTTTCTTGGAGGTGGAGCTGTGACGGAACGGGTGGAAGGGTGCCCCCGGCAACCATTAAAAATGGAGTGTTGACTTTTATCGGACCTCTCACCCCATAACCTTGTGGGTCTGATTTCCGTAGAGGTTTGCCCTAGCTAGCAAAACTGTTTTGTAGCCTGCTGGGGGAAAGGGCAGACCTTTTTTTGTTATCTTACACCCTTGGTGGATTGTAAATAAATGTTTGCTGTGGATGATAAGACCAGTAGAGTCCAGGTATCTGATCTGTGGTGTGCGTCCCACTGAGCTTGAAATAACTACACACAGAAACATTGGCACAAAAGGCTTCCAACAGGGTGAAACTACTTATTTCTTATATATTTTGATATGTCTTTGCCGAAGAAATGAACTTAAGATTCATCCCTACGATGATCGGCTCCATTCTTCGGTGTGTGCCAAAGTGGCTTCTCAAAACAAACAACGTAATTGCAAGTGTTTTGATGTCACTAAGGAGTTTAAAATTTGTCCCAGACCTGCGTGATCGGTTCCTTAAAATGTTGGTACCATACTATGTTGAGATGGTAGCTCAGAAGACTGTGCTCGGACGATAGGAGACAGGAGGTGGATTTTGCCCTCCAAAGAGACCGATTTACCTGGTCGGTCCCCTTGTTCCTGTGAACTGGCCCTGAGTGGAGCCACAAAGGCCCTCCCTTGGAGATGCCTGGACTTTGTACTTGTACAGACCGTGGTCAGAGCAAGCTTCTGCTGCGACCTTGCTCGCGCCAGCAGGACAGATGGGAAGACGGCATGAGCTCACTGGTTCTGGAGTTTTTCTCATGGCCAGCGGGAGGAAAACCCTTCCACATGGAATGTGGGCTGTCTTCAGCCGAGGGTAGGGTGTACATAGCCTTCGCTTCCTTCAGATACGTCCTGCAGGACTCATGACGAAGTGCAAGTGAGGCGTTCTTGATTCTGTTGCAGGCCTGGTATTCCGTTTCTCAAGGAGAGGCTCCGAATTAAAAACAAAACACGGCGGCGGCAGCAGTGGTTGGCAGCTGCGGTCTTGAACCTGAAGGTTCGTTTTTCTAAATAACGCTCTTCTCACGTGCTGCGCTTGACAGAAAAACTTAAGCGGAAAGACAACCGTGTCTTGGGGTTCTTCCCACTTAAAGGATGATGGGAGGATGGTGGAAGAGGCGAGAAAGACAGAAAAAGTCAGGATTTAAGGGAGAAGTGTCTGCTAGTGGAGTGGTAGCTGCACAAGACCAAGGTGGCTCCAGGTGCCTCTCCTCCTCCTCCTCCTCCTCCTCCTCCTCCTCCTCCTCTGGGGAGGGTGATGTTGCCTCGGTGTGGGCCGTGGATGTTGCAGGATGATGACATCACGTTGCCTCTTTTGCTTGGCCAGGCAGGGTTGCCAGAAAGGGGGTGGGGCGGATGGGATGCGGAAGGCTTCCCCCTTTGTTCTCTTCCGTGTTTGTTTTCCACCTCTTTTGCCCTTTGAGGGAACTTAAAGAAAAATGCCTTGCTGGTTGAGCAGCATCCAGGCCCAGGAGATGATGGATTGGCAGCAGGAAGCCACACCGGGAGCGGGGGGGGGGGCAAAGGTAGTCATCTCCTAACACAGTGTTTTTCAACCACTGTTCCGCGGCACACTAGTGTGCCGCAAGATGTTGCCTGGTGTGCCGTGGGAAAAATTGAAAAATTACTTTATATATAGTCAATATAGGCACAGAGTTAAATTTTTTAACATTTTCTAATGGTGGTGTGCCTTGTGATTTTTTTCATGAAACAAGTGTGCCTTTGCCCAAAAAAGGTTGAAAAACACTGTCCTAACACACTAGCATCCCACTCTACCAAAGTGAAATACAAGGGACAGAATGCTTATTAACATTGCAAATGCAGAGGCTACAATGTATATTGGAATGTGACTTTTCTTCTCTTGTATTCTCCATTTCTTTTTTCAAATGCACAGTTCACAATAGCTGCAGCCTTTCTCTCTGATTTTCCTGAATTGTTTTGGCCACCAGGCATTCTTCTTTCTTTAATATGTTAAGTCTTTGAACAGCCATGGACCCTTTTAGAAAAGGGGAAAAGGCGCTTATATTTATGTCTGTTTATTTACTACATAGATCTGCTAGCTGTTTGGCAAGGCTCTGGAGGTGATTTACAGATTCTAACCGTGCCTTGCAATTCAGCAGACATGATATGGAGGCAGAGAAGATAGTAATAAGTGGAGATGGGCGTGAACTACAGTTCGTTAGCTTGGCCTGGTTTGGTGTGGCACCCAGACAGATGTTCCACGGGTGCTGTGGGCTTCCCTCCTGTGCATGATTTTTACTTTTACTGGTTTTGTATCTCTGTATTTTCTTATGCATATGTTTGTTCATCACCCAGAGTGCAATAAATAAATAAGTGTGACAAACAAACAAACAAATCTCCACTGACCGGCAGTGCTATGGGCTTCCCTGCCCTACATGTTCACCTGAGTGGTTGGTTGGTGGAGGAGGTGAAGGAGGTGAAGGAGAGAATCGTATGCTGCTGCCAGGGAGGGGCCAGTTGTGCCGAGGAGGCAGAGGCCAGGCCGAACCCCGAGTCATGCCCATCTCTGGTCATAAGCAGACTCGGAGACCCAACTTGTTCCTGCGGTTTTGTCATGAAGTTACCTAAGAAATGCTTGGAAAAAGGCCACTGGTGGAGCTGATGGAAAAGCTCTTTCTTTTGCATTATGGAATACACGGTGGAGCCTAAGCATCATTCTCTCTCTCTTACTGCCCACGGCAGTAAGACGATCTCTCATTGTGGTGGGTTGCATTTTAAGTCCTTGCTCGCGGCCCAGCTGTTTCCAGCTTGAGTTCTTGAAGGGAAGCGTAAGCAAGCGCTCTTGGGATCTGCCAGGGCCACGTGGCAAGGACTGCAACGAGTGATGTACCTAGTGGGGGCTTGGGAGCCATACATGGATTGGGAAGGTTCCGCGTTAGGCCGTGGTCCTTGGTGGCGAGCCGGCGGAGGCCAGTGGGAGCCCCACCAGCAGGGCACCAGGGCTCGGGAGAGGGCTCCGGGCAGCTGGTTGTGGCCCTTCTTGGCTTCTCTGCCAGTCGTTGAGTGATTCCCGCCTTGTTTGTTTTACCCATCATGCTTGCTTTTTTGGTTTATGTTTTCTTGGAGCTCAGACTAGCCAGGTGCAGCTCATGTTCTTATAATAGTGCTGAACCTGCATCAAGTAATCATGTCTTTTGCTCTGTATCGCCCAAAACCTTGTTGCACAGCTAGGCCTCCTTGAGCTGACGTTGTGCAAGAGATAGGGAAAATTGTGCCATATTGCAAAAATATGCTTTCAAACTACAGTGAGGTATGGAATAGACAAAATTCCAGAATAGACAAAAGCGTGAGGATGGTCTTGTATCTCGTGCTGATGGATAAGTAGTAGATCAAGCACTGGAAGTCTCACCGTTTTCTTCCAGCTTGGAGGAATATCAGGCGTCCCATATAGATGCTCTTCTCCTTTTGCCTCCCATCATACAAAACAAATAGGAAGCAATGAAGCTTGTCCTGGTCCAGCCTTCTTTCTGGGGACTGAATGCCCAATTTCTTTCTGCAGGGTTGCTCTAGCAATGTACATGTGGCTGTGGATCATCCTCCCGCAGTAACATTCTCCCGACAAATGTTAGTCATGCAGGACAGGCAGAAAAACAGGCAAAGGAGCGTCATGTTTGAGACCGTGGCGTCAGGGTTGCTCCAGTATGATTCCTCCTCCTCCTCCTCCTCCTCCTCCTCCTCCTTCCTCCTCCTCCTCCTCCTCATTGTTCTTGTTGTTGTTGTTGTTGGGGTGTGTGTGTGTGTGTGTGTGTGTGTTTCTCTGGGTTGCCTTTGCATTTGAGCATGGAGACCTAGTTACCTGGGAAACTGCCTTCAACGGTGGCAGCCCTTTGGCCAACCAGCCCACAATGGTCAACTCGGATATCTCTTCAGCATTTCATGCGACTCTTTCTTCGTCCCGTTGAGAAATCCTCCCTGTTTCCTAGAGGCCTCCCACCCAGGGACTGGCCAGGCCCAAACCTACTTCGTTTTTGAAACTAGGCCAGATTGGGTGCGGTCAGAAGGACATATCGATAATGCTTTTTCCATACGGTCAAGTAAGGAAGTTGACCCGTGCCAGTTCTGGTTTGACCCCCAAAGAACAGTGGTGTGGAAGAGGCAAGGCAGACAGTCCAAGGCCACTTGAGCATGGTGTGTGGCAGGACGAGGCCAAAAGGCCCGTTTAGTTTAGTAAGCCATTTTCCATACTAGCCACCGCACACCTATAGAAAGAGAGGAGACAGGGAGGTGAAGATAATAGCTTCCCCTGCTCTTCAGAGCAATTGGTATGCAGATCAGGGAAGCAAATGATCACTTGTTCTACGTGAGAATAAGAAGTGGGAAATTTATTTTCCCCTCTACCTCTGGAGGATAATTTTCAGTTTATGAGCCTTGTTGTTGTTGTTGTTGTTGTTGTTGTTGTTGTTGTTGTTGTCGTCGTCGTCGTCGTCGTCGTTGTCTCACAGATTTTATAGACTGTAATAGTTTCTGCTATACCCTTCCATGGAATGATATTACCATATTAGAAGTACTGGTTGGGTGGATTGTTTGGCCTCTTTTGAGTCCTCTTCTTGCTAAGTGTATGTGGTTCATCTAATAAGAGGAAATGACTCTTGTGTTTGTACAGTGGTGCAAACTTTTCTTCCAGGTCAATGTGTATATAGAATTGTAGCTCAACACCCCCCCCTCTCTTGACTAGTAGATTGATCAGAACAGGTGCAGATTGAATCTGCTGCTGAGGAATCCCATGTGAGTGGCATCAGGATAACACAGGACAGATGCAAAAGGGTAATTTCGTAAGAGGAGCTGCAAAATATTGAGCTTCTGTGAAGGAGACCCTTAAGAGGTCCATGTTTTTCATCCTAAAATATCAAGCGGGGGAAATGACGGGTCTAATAATGTGACTTTTGTTCCGTAAACATCTTTTAAAAGGCGTTCGTTGAGCATGGCTTGGGAAAGGAGGCTGCAGAGGGCAGATAGTGACTTCTGGTGTGGCTTTGGAGGCCAGATAGTCCACTCTGAGGAAGTGCCTTCAGTGGTTGCCGTTCTGACAACATGCTTGCCATCGAACCATCTAGCACATTTTTATTTTTTTAAAAATACCAGCTCTTGTCACCACGTATCTCAGCATACGCTAGGAGGGTTATTACTTGGTTTGAGGGCTGAATTCCTTATTGATACACCATCACAACTTCAAAAACGCGCTCTGTCGGATGCATGGGGAATGGCTGTTGAGTGAATTCCTTTCTGTCCCTGAGAGTCGAATCCTTTCCTCTTTCCAGGGCTCATGGCCGACGAATAAGCGGCGATGGCGGCCATGGTTCCTCCGGTGAAGCTGAAATGGCTGGAACATCTGAACAGCTCTTGGATCACGGAAGACAGCGAATCGATCGCCACCCGGGAGGGAGTCTCCGTCTTGTACGCCAAGCTGGTCAGCAACAAAGAAGTCCTGGCCTTGCCCCAGCAAGTCCTCTGCCTGAAGGGGCCGCAGCTGCCCGACTTTGAGCGAGAGTCCCTGTCCAGCGATGAACAGGACCACTACCTGGACGCCCTCCTCAGCAGCCAGCTGGCCCTGGCTAAGATGGTGTGCTCCGATTCCCCCTTCGCCGGAGCCCTTCGCAAACGCTTGCTGGTGCTGCAGCGCATCTTTTACGCCCTTTCCAATAAATACCATGACAAAGGCAAGGTCAAGCAGCAGCAGCATTCTCCGGAAAGCAGCTCCGGGTTGGCAGACGTCCATTCGGTCAGCGAGCGGCCGAGGTCGAGCACCGACGCCCTGATAGAGATGGGTGTCCGGACCGGACTGAGCCTCTTGTTTGCCCTGTTACGGCAAAGCTGGATGATGCCCGCTTCAGGGACCGGGCTGAGCCTTTGCAACGACGTCATCCACACGGCCATCGAGGTCGTCAGCTCCTTGCCCCCTTTGTCCTTAGCGAACGAAAGTAAGATCCCAGCCATGGGACTGGACTGCCTGTCTCAGGTGACCACCTTTCTCAAAGGGGTGGCCATCCCCAACTCGGGAGCGGATACCCTCGGCCGGCGGCTGGCTTCTGAGCTCCTGCTGGGCCTGGCAGCTCAGCGCGGCTCCCTGCGGTACCTCCTGGAGTGGATCGAGATGGCCCTCGGCGCCTCGGCGGTGGTCAACGCCATGGACAAGAACAAGGCGCCGCCCTCTCCGGAGGGGATGATCAGTTTCGATTGCTTCATGAATATCTTAATGCAGATGAGGCGCTCATTGGTACGTATGCTCCGTGTCTGTTGCAATCAGGCCCCTTTGTCGAAGAAAAGAACCAGCTGTTGGCACAGGTGTTCCTGCTGCACGTGCCCCTGGCACAAACAGAACTCCCAGGCCTTTGTAGTGATGGGTTCCAGTGTATGCCATCTGCGACATCTTGACCCACCCCCACCCCCCCAATCGCTATACCTGGGCCTACGTTTAGTCGTACGAGAACAGTTCCAGAAGGATTTGAAAGGGTTTTTGTGTGTCATTAAATGGGACCTTGGCTGTTTTTTTGGGGTTTAGTTCACTTGCCTGCTTCCACAGGAAAGATGGACAGTTTCAAGAACTGTTTTTAGCCGCATTATGTCCTAATTACTCTCCTCCTAAAATAAAAGCCAAGAAGAATGCTGCAGTGTGGTTAATGGAGGGTTTTTATGGTTTTTCAAAAACACAAGTTCCTTGAGATATTTCTTTTCTTTTAAAGTGATGTTTCTGCCCACCAGTTCTGTCTCCTTGATTTAGAAGGAGGAAATTAAATTATATATGCATTCGTCATTCTGTGCCCAAACGATAGTTGTTAATTCAAGCCTCTGGTTTCCTTTCATGATACGCTTTAAACAGCAGGGGAAACGGTGCCTGATGATGGCAGTGGAGATAGTGAGGAATTTATTTCCTGGGCTGCAAGTCAGCAGCTTATGCTGAAATCTTGACATCGTGTCACGTTCTTATTTGGGAAGATAGGAAGATGTTTGTGCGTTATCCATAAGTGCATAGAGTGAGGAGTGCCAGCTGTCCTACCTGCCGCAGTCACTAGGTGGCTCCATTCTGCATCAGGGCATTTCCAGTTCCCTTGCTGGAGATAAGGGCATCGACAGTTTATAGTGTCGGCTACTGCAGGCGCTGGCACCTGAAGGGAATGCTTCGGTTGTGCCCTTGGTTGAGATGGGTCTGGTGATACGTCCCTGCTCACTGCTTGGGTCCATGCAGTCAGTAATTAATGGGAAGCATGTGTGGTTTTGTGTATAATCCCCAATGGTATTGACATAGGGAAAACCTGGTGTTTAGGAAACGTGGATCCTGTTTAGAGCCAAGCAGGGGTGGGCATGAATCTGTTCTTTCTCTTTCACTCTGTGTGTGTGTGACACACACACACACACACACACACACACACACACACACACACACACACACACACACACACACACACACACACACACACACACACACACACACACACACACACACACACACACACACAGTGTTTGTGTGTGTTTAAGAAAGGATCTTGTGTCCTTAAAGCGATGAAGAGCAAGAACTGTGCCTGGAGCATCCACCTGTTTGTGCTGCTCCTGATTTGGTTTTATTTAAGAAAACACCTTGTTTATTTCAAAACATCCTTAAATGTGTGCAGTTCCGTCACAATGATTACTTCCCCAGTGACATTTCCCCTTACAGGGATCATCCGCTGATCGAAGTCAATGGAGGGAACCCACGCGCAGCTCAGAGGGGTTGTGTTCTCTGTACGAGGCAGCTTTGTGTCTCTTTGAAGAGGTATGCCTGTGTAACTTTTCTTTCTTTCTTTCTTTTCTTTTTCTTATCCTGCCTTTATCTTTACAAAAGGACCCAAGGTAGTTTAGAACATTGAAAGGCAATATCCAAGAACAAATCAATGAGTATACAAAGGTGGCCCCGTATTGAATATCTTACAGAAGTCTATTTGGGAGGCCTTAAGGCACTGTAGCCAAATCTGCTACCCCTGGAAGCAGCATGTGAAGTCATATTGTTAACATCCCCTCCAGGGTCACCACACTCCTTTTCTGAGTTGTGTGCATGGGATGAGATCAAGGTCTAAAAGGAAAAATGATGCATTTTGTGCTTTCTGACAGCCCTGCCTTGGCTCTCCTGAAATATACCGTTGTTTTCTCAGGTTTGTCGCATGGCCTCGGATTACTCGCGGACGTGTGCTAGTCCAGACAGTATTCAGACTGGGGATACGCCCATTGTGTCAGAGACCTGCGAAGTGTATGTTTGGGGCAGCAACAGCAGCCACCAGCTCGTGGAAGGAACGCAAGAGAAGATCCTTCAGCCCAAGCTGGCTCCAAGCTTTTCGGATGCTCAGACAGTGAGTGACGCGGGCAGGGCAGAGGGGTGGTGGGGTGGGTAGAAACCCAGGACCTGCTTTCAGGGTTGGATATATTTGAATAACTTTTGCTGCCATAAAAGCGGGTGGGGTGGGGTGGGGGAGGAACCATGCTCCTCCAAGCATATACTTCTTTGAGTGTCACAAGGTGCCTGCTCTTCTGAAATACGGGTTTAACTATTCTGAATCATTCTGGATTTTCCCTTCTCTCCTCCCTCCCGGCAGATTGAAGCCGGCCAGTATTGTACCTTTGTCATCTCGACGGATGGCTCCGTCCGGGCGTGCGGCAAAGGGAGTTACGGCCGGCTGGGCCTTGGCGATTCCAACAATCAGTCCACCCTGAAGAAGCTGACCTTCGAGCCTCACCGGTCAATCAAAAAGGTGTCGTCCTCTAAAGGCTCGGACGGCCACACGCTGGCGTTCACGACGGAAGGCGAGGTCTTCAGCTGGGGGGGGACGGCGACTACGGGAAGCTGGGCCACGGGAACAGCTCCACCCAGAAGTATCCCAAACTCATCCAGGGGCCTTTGCAAGGAAAGGTCGGTTCTGTGGACGCGCGGGTGGGTGGGTGGGTTGGCAGGAAGGTCCCTTCCTTGGTGGCTGTTGTTGTTGTTGTTGTTGTTGTTGTTGTTGTTGTTGTTGTTGTTGTTACTCTTTAGGGGACTTTGAGTGCCTAAGTGGCCTTGCCATCTGCCTTTTGTCTGCCTTCTTATTCTTTTGCCATTCAGTGGTCCGGGGCATTCTGAGGCCTTCTTGTCCTAAACATACACACTCTTGGCTTGCGGCCGGATTAAGAGGAGGAACTTTCTGCATCCTCCAGAGAGAGCTCGTTCTTTTCTCTATATCTGTTTTAGAGAAGGGAGATCTTGTCCAGGAGAGACCTTTCAGCATGGCATAACCTTTCTGTGTGCTCTATGAAGTTGATGCTCTCTTGTTGTTTGGCTGCTCTTTCTTCTCCAGAGCCCCGATCATGTGCATGAATTTCTGTGTCGTTGTCCTAAAAGCACATAGATCAGGCATGCCCAAACTTTGGCCCTCCAGATGTTTTGGATCACAACTCCCACAGTCCTTTGCCATTGGCAGTCTAAAGTTAGAATTCTGGGAGTTGGGGTCCAAAACATCAGGAGGGCCGAAGTTTGGACATGCCTGACATAGGAAATCAGCCGAGAGAAGGGCTGGTTTGCGGTTGACCCCCGCCTGCGTGGAGGCGAGCAGAAGACCACTTCCGTAGGGCTGGAGGGGATGCTTGCACGAGGTTTGCCAACTGGGACAATGTTCATGCAAGGCTAGGACCTGCCCTGGCGGTGGGCTCTGGGCTCTGGTACACAGCTGGTTCTTGCGGGAGGCCTCAAGGAATGCTCCCTTCCCTGGCTTGGAATGCAGCCACGCAGGACCGGACGGGACGACTTGTACCTGTTCAAGGGTTCCATGGGGCTGTTAGGCGGCTTCGCTGAGCCTGTGCTGACGGCTTTGGCTTTTAGGGCTTTTCCTTCTCAGATGTGCAGGGATCGTTCCTGTAAACGCCAAGTGAAACAAGGTGGTCTCCTTGTCCGTTAAAAAACAAACAAACACCAAAATGCTACTGACAGGTAGCAACGACACAGAAGGTGGCCAGGGCAGGCCTTCTCCTTTTGATTTCCTGTCGTGCCTAGGATGTGGAAAGGGGTCTTTCCTTGGATAGGGGGCTGCCAGCAACTGTTGGAAAACGTCCCACCCCACCCCCAAACTGACTCGCCGTGGTTGGAGGCTGGAGTCCTACCATGAATGTGGGGAGGGAGCATGTGGAGGTGGGTCAGACTTTCTGGGGCGAATGCTGATCCCTGGATGGAGCATAAACCAGGATGGGAGTGGATGAAAAATGTTCTGAGTTGACGGTGGATATAGAGGTGGGGGGTAATAAAGAAGGATTCTAAGAGATTCCAAGGGAGTGGGAAGTCTGGAACAAAAGTGGAGCTGGAGCCAAGGAGGAGAGGATGGGTGTAAGTGTGTAGTGGCAGCTCCCTGGGGTCCTGGCTCCCTCCCCCCCCTTGCAGAAAAGCAAAAAGTTAGTGATGCCTCACGGACTGTTGGAGGCAAAGCAAGATTTGGCCACTAAAGCTGGATCGTCATAGCTCAGCAAAATAACTGCCTTTTATCTCCCTTGTTTGTGTTGGTTAGCTATAAGTCAAGGGTGTCCAAACTTTTTGCAAGGAGGGCCTGATTTGGTGAGGTGAAAATGTATGGGGAGTCGACCATTCAGCCGCATTTGGCCCCTGGGCCGGACTTTGGACAAGTCTCTATAACCTGTAAAGAGGCGGGGAGGATGCTGCAGCAACGGAGCTGGGGGGTGGGTAGGCTGGGCAGGTGGCTGGGGGAAGGGACAGAGGCAGGGGGGCAGGCAAACCATAAAATTGCAAGCTAACGCCCCCATCCGGTATGGAGAGGGGCCAGCAGGCGGGGATGTGTGCCAGGCATTGCCGGTGGGGAGAAAAAGCCACGGGCCGCTCAGAATTTGAAAACGGGCCGCATTTGGCCCCTGGGCCTGACTTTGGACATGCCTGGTATAAGGTATTGGGTCCAGCGTGTGGTGCTTTAATGGTTAAAAGTTCAGTTATATGTGAGTCCTCGGTCTTCACCTGCTTTCCCTGCCTCACTCAGCCCAGAGCCGTGATCCAGGCCCATCATCGGCTTTGTTTATTGAATTTTCATTCTCCCTGAAGTGGTGGGCTCCTGCTTCAACTGTTTTTCTCCCTTGGATGCCACACAGGTGGTGGTCTGTGTCTCAGCCGGATACCGACATAGCGCAGCTGTTACAGAAGACGGGGAATTATACACCTGGGGAGAAGGAGACTTCGGAAGGCTCGGTAATGGAAATAGTTTCTGTGTGTATAATTAATACTTTGTTGAAAGAAACGATAGCCTTTGAAGAACACAAGGATCTAAGAAAGCTGTGAACGTGGCCGTCAACTCGTTTTTCAAAAGCTGACTGAGATGTATCTAAGTCAAAATCCATTACAACATGAGAGGGAAGAAAGATGATAATAAAAGGCGATTGAGGGGGGATATGATTGAGACATACAAAATAATGCAGGGTATGAGTAAAGTGGATAGAGGGAAGCTCTTCTCCCTCTCCCAAAATACCAGAACTAGGGGACATACGCTCAAATTGAGGGCTGGGAGAGTAAGAACAGACAACAGAAAAATATTTTTTCACCCAGCGCGTTGTTAGTCTGTGGAACTCCCTGCCACAGGATGTGGTGATGGCATCTGACCTGGATGCCTTCAAAAGGGGATTGGACAGATTCCTGGAGGAAAAGTCCATCACAGGTTAAAAATCATGATGGAGATGTGTAACCTCCCGGGTTTAAACCAGGGTACTTCAAGGGCCAGATGAGGAGAGTGGAAGACAGATATCTAGTCTCATGATCCCAAACACATCTGGTGGGGCCGCTGTGATTTACAGGAAGCTGGACTAGATGGGCCTTTGGTCTGATCCAGCATGGCTCTTCTTATGTTCTTATGTTCTAATAATAATAATAATAATAATAATAATAATAATAATAATAATAATAATAATAATAATAATAATAATAATACTCCTGTTTTCCCTTTCCCAAGGCCACGGAGACAGCAATAGCCGAAACATTCCGACTTTAGTCAAAGATATCAGCAATGTCGGAGAGGTGTCTTGCGGCAGCTCACATACCATCGCTTTGTCCAAAGATGGGCGGACGGTTTGGTCGTTTGGAGGAGGAGATAATGGTAATGCGGTTCCTATCCTTTTTTTTTTCATCCTGGATGTGTTGGGGATTCAGCTTCTCTGCCTGGCCCAGCCACGGTGTCCCTCTTTATTATTTATCTATTTTATTTTATAGTATTTTTTACTCCGCCTTTCTCCTTGGAAAAAGGACCGAAAGTGGCTTACAAAATGAGGGATAATATACAGTCCAATACAATTAAGACACATTCAAGTATTGAGAACAGGGAGTTATGGGACATCATACAGCATTAATAGACAACATTACATTAAAGCCAAAAGAGAACACGAGCAGTTAAAGGGGAGTAAAGTTCCATGTAAAGTTATGAATGATGGAAACTAACGTTGAAAACAGAGTGTCAATGTAAACCCATAAGGTTATAAGTAGTTATAAGCACAAAGTCTATGTGATCCTGTAGATCCATATAAAAGACACATAATAGGTAGTCCCTCATTCAGGGAAAGCTGGCCTGAAGAGGAAGGTCTTTGCCTGTTTCTGGAAAGACAACAGAGATGGGGCAGTTTCCTGGCCTCCAGTGGGAGGGAGTTGAAGTTCAGAAAAAAGCCACTGGCTCCTTCCCATGCTGGTTGGTGGTTTTATAAAACCTGGAGAAGTCAAGCAGCCTCCCCTTTCTCCTCCGTGCTGCTGTTTGCTGGCTTCAGCACAGACACCCCCCCCCCCGGGCTTGATGTCTGTTTACTAGCCACATTCAAATCTTGGCTTGATACCCTGGTCTGTTGAATAAATTAGAGAATCCCCAGTTTGGAGGAAACCCGGAGTGCTGGCTCAGTGCCGGCTATGGTGAAGGAGCTTTTCCATGGCTTTCGTAGACTTCCTTGTGCAGCTGGGAGCCATTGTCCCGGCGGGGATAGCTCCCTGGATCAGTTCCCTGGCTGCGGAGCCGGAGGTCAGGAATTCGATTCCCCTCCCAGGGAGCCTCTCGGCACAAGGGCTGCCCTCCGTGATCCAGAGGGACCCTTCCAGATCAGCCCTTCTCAGAGGAGGAGGATGTGCTGGTGAATGTCAAAGTACCGAGCCAAGCCGTGTGTGTGTGTGTGTGTGTGTGTGTGTGTGTGTGTGTGTGTGTGTAGCAGGTCCTTGGCTCCTTCGGGAGGTTCCCTGCCTCCTCCGTGGCTCTGCTTGCGTCTAATAATTTTCAAGGAAAGCAGTGAGAATTCACCGGGTTTCTGGATTCTGACCCCAGTGAGGAGAAAGGATGCGTTGTGACAATGGTTGCCGTCATCCTGATACATATCTAAAGAGCTGCATCTGGAAGATGGTTGCCATGGCAGGAGTTTTCCCCACCACAGTAATTTTGCCCAAAGATGGTGTACGTTCTGTGGTTTGCAGTGTTAAAATGAGAGGCGGTGCTAAACGGGCGTGCATTGAATGAAGGCCGTGCTCTGAACGGGATTTTTCTGGCCTGCCTTCCCCAACAGGCAAGCTGGGCCACGGGGATACCAACCGAGTGTACAAGCCGAAAGTGATAGACGCCCTGCAGGGAATGTTCATCCGGAAGGTCTGTGCAGGGAGCCAGTCTTCGCTCGCTCTGACGTCCACGGGGCAGGTAAGCCGGAAGGGAGCTGACTCCAACAGGTGCCACGGCCGTCACAGGCTCCTCGAGAGGTACCCTTGCCAGTCACGTTCTTTGTGGAAGAGCCACGGCCTGCCGACGTGGGCCAGTTGGGAAGGAAGACCCATCCCTTGATAACAGCTCAACAGCTTGTTCGCTGAGGCCGGTGCCTCTTTTGAAAACACAGCAGGGAACGATTTGCCTTTTGTTACAGTGGCTTAAATTTTACTGGTGAATTTTGTACTTGAGAATTCCACAGTGCTTGGCGTTCAGAGGCAAAGGGTTCAGATCTTAAAATACTTGTACGCTAGAGGCATGGTGGGCGTTTCCTCTGCTAATCGATTAGGGACCTGCAATGGGTCAGTTGTCTGTCTGATACCTGGTGGGTTAATTAACCCCAGGAACTTCTCGGGGGGCTTGGCTGTGCGCACAAGCATCCGGGGGGGGGGACAGGGACGTTGGCCTCTGTAGATCTGCCCACCCAGCTTCCAAAGAGCTGACATGTGGACATCGTCCTTCTGAAGAGATGCTTCACAGAAACCTTGGCTTTTCCTATAAACATCCTGACTTGAACAAACCTCCAGCCCCTGCTTGAGTAGCCAGCAACTGCGACAAAACAAGATACTCCCCCGGATTTTGATGATTACAAGTAGAACTTTTCCTTCGGCTCTGTGTATGCCTTGTTGTCGGGGCGGCAGTCTTTGATTGCCCGAGTGAGGCAAAAACTTGGCAGCAGGCTTAGATGTCCTCTGATTAATCTGGAAGTAGAACATCTGATTTTTTTAAAAAATTAACATTTCCTCTAAAGAGGCCTTCCCTCTTCTCTTTCACCTGAAAGCGAATGCTGCTTCTAAGGCTGGGCCTGTTGTGACACCTGTCCGAGAAACAGGCAGCATCTGCACTTTCCCCACAGTTCTGCCAGTTTAAAGGAGCTGGACGCATTGGCTCAGGGAGCAGGCTTGGGGTCGTTGGTTGGGCTGGTGGGAGAGGCCTTTTTCTTGGGGGGGGGGAGTGGATTCTCTTAACAGCCCGCGCCTTCTTACCTGCTTGGCCTAGGTGTACGCCTGGGGTTGTGGAGCCTGCCTGGGGTGCGGCTCCTCAGAAGCGACCGCCCTCCGGCCCAAGCTGATCGAAGAGCTGGCGGCAACGCGCATCGTGGACGTTTCCATCGGGGACAGTCACTGCCTGGCCCTTTCTCACGGTAAAAGAGGCTCTCTCCCTGTGTGTTTGTGTGCATGCGCGGGTGCTTGAGGTTTGTCCCGGTACACGCACATTTGTTTGGCCGTGTGTGCTTGAAGGACACAGCAGCAGCCGTTTGCGTTCTTTTGTAGACAACGAAGTGTACGCCTGGGGCAACAACTCCATGGGCCAGTGCGGCCAAGGAAACTCGACCGGGCCCATTACGAAGCCCAAGAAAGCGAGTGGCTTAGATGGCGTTGCCATTCAGCAGATTTCGGCCGGAACCTCCCACAGTCTGGCCTGGACGGCCCTTCCTCGAGACAGGTAGCAGGAGGGGGCGGGGGGGCGCTCTGCGTATGCTCTCTTCTCTCTCTCTCTCTCTCTCTCTCTCTCTCTCTCTCTCTCTCTGATTTCTTTTTTTGCAAAGGCAACATTTTCACAAATTTTGCAGCTCTCTCTCTTGTGAAAGGAGAGCTTTCTGCATTCTTCAGCAGTAATTCCGTTTTTATTTTAATTGTCTGTTCCTTCACGGGGGGGGGGGTGGCCTCTCAGCCATGTTAGGTTCCAGAGGGGCTCCTCGTTTTGGTCTCTCGCAGCACGAAGACCCTCCCCCCCCTTCCTGGGGAGTTCTTAGCCTGCGCCTCTGCCTTGGCCGCTCCATGATGGCCTTTCTCTTTGGTTGCAGGCAAGTGGTGGCCTGGCACCGACCGTACTGCGTGGACCTGGAAGAAAGCACCTTCTCCCACCTCCGCTCCTTCCTTGAGCAGTATTGCGACAAGATCAACAGTGAGGTCCCTCCGCTTCCTTTCCCTTCCTCCAGGTATAATAAAAAGGTGGAAAGAGTTTCTGAAAGTGACACAGCTCAAAACTGGTGTCCAGGGCTGACGTTCCCACGAGGGGTGCCGTTGGCACAGAGTCAAGAGGGCGGGTGGTGCTTTCTGTGTTTGGAGCCACGGCTTTGCTGCAAAGTGCAGGACGTGTGAGGTAACACCACCAGGTGCAGTTTCATCGTGCAGTGGAGAGGAAGCCCCGTCTCATAGCTGGAGACCTTTGGTGCGCTACAGAATGCTCCCCCCCCCCCGAGCTGCCTTTCCTTCAAGAAGTCTGTCTTGTGCTTCAGCTTTGTCTCGGAGACTCACTCAGCACCTCCGTCTGTGCAGGGCTCCAGTCTCTGTGTTTCATTTATTAACTTGCATCCTGATTTGCTTCGAAAGATTTTTTTTTTTAAAGGAAAGGACAACTCTCTCAGAGTGCCTTGCCAAAAACCAGCACCCAAAAGTCACCAGGCGGGTCAAAATCCTAACCGATGGAAAACGCTGTGTATGTCTAACTGTGCACTGGCTGCCCTTCAGGGCTTGACCCAGTCTGTGGTGCAAATAAAAACTGAACTGCATCATCCCAGGTCCCTCCAACCTGGTGCTCGACAGATGATTAAATCTGGCTTGTGTTCTCCTGAGGAAGGCAGCAAGAAATATCCAGAGAGGCTACCGACTCTGAAGCAGAAGAAAACTCGCCCAAGGCCTGCCGGGACCAAGAGGTCTCCAGGAAGTGCCTGCCTGCCTGCCTGCCTGCCTGCCTGCTGCTCAGGGGGGGCTGATGGAGTCCCACCAGCAGCACTCGGGCCTCCGTGTTCAGTCCAGCTGTCTTGGGGCAGGTGGGCCAGATAAGCAACCAGGCATTCCTTTTGCTACAGGGTGGTTTGTGTGAACCAGGCATACCCAAACCTTGGCCCTCCTGATGTTTTGGACCACAACTCCCAGAATTCCAAGCCTGTGTTTCCAGTGGCAAAGGACTGTGGGAGTTGTGGTCCAAAACATTTGGAGGGCCAAAGTTTGGGCATGCCTGGTGTCAACCAAGGCTTCCAAGCCTACCTGGTGTTCTTGGATTGCAGCACCCAGAAATCCCGGCCAGCACAGCTGGCAGTGAAGACTTCTGGGAGGTTTACTCCAAGAACATCTGGGTGTTACCCAAGGCCAGGAGCCACTGGTGTAAGACCTTCTGGACCCCCAAGGTTGCCGGAGGCGGGAGGAAGGCCTGGAGGACCCAGGGGGCAGTCCTAGGCTAATGGCCGACTCTTCTTTTGCAGGGAGCATCACCATTTCTTGAAGCTGTGTCTGAAGCTGCTCTCGAACCACCTTGCTCTCGCCTTAGCGGGCGGAGTAGCGACCAGCATCCTTGGGAGGCAGGCAGGACCCCTGAGGAACCTGTTGTTTCGGCTGATGGACTCCTCCGTCCCGGACGAAATCCAGGAGGTAAGTGTCCTCCGCCATGTGCCCCCCACTGGGTCGGAACGGGAAGGCCTTCCAACGGTCACTTAGAAAATGCACTCTCCCCTGGGAACTCCTTCACAGGCTGGTTTGGCCATCGTTGTCGTTGTCGTCATCATCATCATCATCTCCTCTGTGATTTATTCGTGCCAGCAGGCTTGCTCTTAAATTGACCCACCCAACCCCTCCAGGAAGTGGGAGGTGTCCAGATAGGTGGCAATTCCCCACAGCACGCCCAAGTCTAGAACACCTTTTCAGCTCTCCTCTGCACGGGAGGTCATGAGCAACAGCTAGCAAAAGACGATGCTGAATGATTTGCCATAAGACCCCAAAGAGTGCTTTTGATTTCTGCCAATCAGCACCCTTTTGTGGGTCCAGAAGTGGGGAGCAGGCCCCTGTATCCACAGCATTTCTGCGGCCGCATCCATCCCGGTTCCCTCTGGGGCTTGATTTGCCTGGAGGGAGGGTCTCTGGAGGAGCGAGGTTGGCCACTCTCACTGGGGACGTTGCTTCACACCCTTGGCAGACGCGAAAGGGAGCAGTAACTCCAAAACGCCGGAAGGGAAAACAGATCAGAAACGTTTGGAAACTCTTCCCGTGTTTCAGGTTGTGATTGAGACTCTGTCGGTTGGAGCCACGATGCTGCTGCCTCCCTTGAGAGAGAGGATGGAGCTGCTGCATTCCCTTCTCCCTCAGGGTCCGGATCGATGGGAGAGCCTGTCTAAAGGCCAGGTAAAAATGCCCCCCCCCCATCCCGGGACAGCCATGTCTTTGCATCCTTGCAATCTCGGGTGCTTTAAATCACTCCCAAGTATTTTAATCAGTTTTATAGTTTGTGTGTTTTTTAAGGTACAACTCACAACTTTTCTAATTCTTTGAGCCTCCTTGAGTCCGCTTATCGGCAAAAAGTTAAATAAGACAAATTGATCAATGTTGCAGAGGATAGTATATAATTGCTTTGGGGCGAAGCATTTCTCTAGTCTTGGTTTTTGATTTATTTGGTGACCTTAGGTTTGCTGTGAAGCACCCTTGAGTCGTGTGTAGTAGGCATTAGAAGGACAAGGAGATGGTCCAATGTGGGGAAGAGGAGAATAATTATGTTTTATTTTCTGGAGAGTGAGGCAGCCACCTAGGTCAGAATATACTACTGCAAGAGAATTTATTTTTATTTTATTATTTATTTATTTATAAAAGACCCAAAGGTCTCTGGGCGGCTTACAACAAGGAATTAAAACAGTTAAGACATAAAATATCAATAAATAATTAAAACAGCAGCAAAACCTTATTAATTTAATAAAAGACAGGATTAACCAGCTCCTAAGAAGAGCGCTTGAGAAGAAGTTAACATCCCCCAGTGTTGAGATGCCTCACTTGAGGCGAAAGGTCAGCTGGGATGTTTCCGGAAGTGAAGAGCAAGTTCTCTTCATTATGTCCAGCGGCCATAAGTCAAGAGGATGGCCCATGTCATTGGCACCTTGGCCGCTGGCTCTGAACCAGTTACCTTTCGCAAAATGAAATGTTTTCAGTCTGGTTGCTTAACGGGGAACTCTTTTCCCAGCAAAGTATACATTCTCTCTCCCTCCCCCCCCCTTCCTTTCTCCCTTTCAGAGAATGCAGCTCGATATCATTCTGACCAGCCTGCAGGACCACACGCACGTCGCCTCCCTGCTGGGCTACGGCTCGCCCTCCGACGCCACCGACATCTCCTCCCTCTGTATCGCCTACGGAAGCGTCTCCGACCCAACCTACGGCGCCCAGAGTCACCATCCTGACACCCACCTGGCTGAAATTTTAATGAAGACCCTGCTGCGCAATTTAGGATTTTATACTGTGAGTTCAAAGTGCCAATTTCATCGCCAGACTTCTCCCCGCCGAGTTGCAATAGTTTTAGCACTCTGAAAGTTTAGCTCACCTGCAGTGGATGGGGGCGTGTTATGAAGCATCTGTGGGCACCTCACTCTTTTAAGTGACGGGTTGAGTGAGAACGAGCGACATTTGCCCCTTCAGAGTGAAGTCCGAGAGGGTCGCCCTACTTCCGAACGGGCTTGCAGGTGCTGTCATGGGAGTTGTACCACGGAGGCTCGCTGGGCTTAAACAGCGGCCTTGAAACAGCTTTGGAAAGGTTGATCAATCAGGGGTTGACAAAGATAAGCATTTCTGACTTGGGAGGGATTTTTTTTTGTTCCCCTGATCGTTTTAATCCTCAATTTACTTTATTTGAAATGTATATACTGCCAGCTTGTATGAAACAACTCGTGGCGGTGGCTCAGTTGCCCTTGTGTTGCTTCCGTGCCGTTACTTTCCTCCAGTTCCAGAAACGTGCTCCTCGGGTCCCCTTTTAAAATGGTGTATGAGATGAATGGATTTCTAGCCCTCCGGTCTCAGCTTGTTCAGACACAAAACTAGGTGTCGCTTTCCTGGAGCCTGCTAGGGTGTTACCAACAGAGCGAGACACTAGTCGTTAAAACGTTTCTATGTCTCTGGGGAGGAGGGTTCTTCCTTTGCCTGGGGAGGGAGGAAGAAAGGCAGAGGGGCGGGCGGGCGGGGGGGGTCCGCAGAAGGAGGCATAGGAACTTACAAAAAGGGACGCTTCTGCCGTTCTAGGACCAAGCCTTTGGAGAACTGGAAAAGAACAGCGACAAATTTTTACTCGGGACCTCTTCGTCGGAAAACAGCCAGCCCGCCCACCTTCACGAGCTGCTGTGCTCCTTGCAGAAGCAGCTGCTGGCATATTGCCACATCAGCAGCGTTGGGGAGGTGGGTGCCGTGGCTGCTTGTCCCCAAGGGGTGGCCGGGTGTCCTTTCCAGGAAACAGAATCGTGGGGAGCCAGCGCTGCGCTTACACGTGATCTAATAGAGAGCCCGATTCCATGTCCAAGGCTCAGCGGTGAGCCCGGTTGCTTTTGTAGCTGAAGCGTGGGCGTCCAGGCTCAAGAAGGGAGGGTGCGGTGCTTCTAAGGTTTGCAGACGTTAAAACAATAGCAGCCACAAAAATCTCCAGGAGGGGAGGCCCTCATGGTCTCCACAGCTCACTACTGACTGTTGAGGAGGAGTTCAGGCATCTGGGTGGGAGGGGAATGGGATCCAGGCAAAGGTCCCGTCTGGCAGACCTGCTGGAGAGGAGCCCCCCCCCCCCACAAGCCCAGCCCTCAGGCCCAGACCGCTGGGAATCTCCCTTCTCCTTCCAGAACTCCAGCAGCGTGGCCCTCTTGCACAAGCACCTGCAGCTGCTCATGCCTCACGCCACGGACATCTATTCCCGCTCGGCTGTCCTTCTGAAGGAGAGCTCGTGGAACGGCAGCGTTGGGGAGAAGCTCCGAGGTGGGTGTGTTGCGGATCAGATCCTGCCCAAAGGAAGGAGGGCCGGCCCCAGAAAGGAACATCCGGAGAAGACAAAGCAGGCGTCCGGCTCAGATTTTTCTTCCGGTCGTTCCGTTTAGGGTTGTATTTGCTCATCATTGGCAGTGGATTTCAAGCTTTGTTAATCATCTTGGGGTTGTTGCGTTTTTGTTTGTTTTTGTCCTCCTCCATTGCAGATGTAATCTACGTGTCTGCGGCAGGAAGCATGCTGTGCCAGATTGTTAATTCTTTACTCTTGCTGCCCGTCTCGGTGGCCCGGCCTTTGTTGAGCTACCTGCTCGATCTGTTGCCACCCCTGGATCGCCTGAACAGGTTGTTGCCGGCGGCCGTGCTTTTAGAAGATCAGGAGCTACAGTGGCCTCTTCATGGTGAGACACTCAAATACAACCCTTTAAAAAAAATAATCTCGGTTTTGGGTGCGGCTGTGAAGGAGCATGGTGGGTTTCAGATAGATAAATGCCCGTGTTCATTCCCACTTCACTTTTGCATGGCTGTACCCCTTTTTCTGGCTGGCCCTTGTGAACAGAAAGTGCACCTCCCCCCCCCAGTTCTGGCGTGCCCAGTTGCTTCTGAGAACCGGGCAGGTAGAGTTTCAGCCAAGGCCAGCAGGTTTTCTTGCTGTTCCTTTAAAATGGGGGGGGGACCAATGCCCCCCCCTACCCTTTCCTGCCGCTGGGCTGCTGCCCCTGAGCCAGACTCCCAGAACATTCCGAGATAAAGCCTGTTGACCCTCTCATTGAGGGTAGCTCTGGGGAATCAGCGAGCCTTGTACACACGTTGGCTTGTCGTTTGGCCCCTTATCCTGTGCGTCCCCTCCGGATGGAACTAGAAGCCAGACTGAACTGTTTACGTCTTTAAAAATCCTAAAACATTTGCAATGGCCGTATCCCACGGGCGTTTTTATTGATCTGGGCCAGGCATGCCCAAATTTCAGCCCTCATGTTTTGGACCACATCTCCCAGAATTCCAAGCCCGTATTTCCAGTGGCAAAGGACTGTGGGAGTTGTGGTCCAAAACATCAAGATCTCACTTCTTCTCACAGGAGGAAACTGCTTGTGGGGCATTTCTTTAAATTTTTATGGGGAGGTGGGGACCCTGCTTTGGGATCGGAGCTCCAGCCTGGGAGCGGATCCCTGGATGGCAGTGGATCTTCCCAGAAGGGTGCTCTTCGGATAGAAAGCCCTGCCTGTCCCGATGTTCCAGGTGGCCCGGAGCTGGTGGACCCGGCGGGTGTGCTGCCCTTGCCCCAGCCGGCCCAGGCCTGGGTGTGGCTGGTGGACCTCGAGAGGACGGTGGCCCTGCTGATTGGGCGTTGCCTCGGAGGGATGCTGCAGGGATCTCCCGTCTCGCCCGAGGAGCAGGATGCGGGATACTGGTTGAAGACGCCGCTCTTCAACGACGGAGTCGAAATGGATATCCCCCAGTTAGGTAATTGAGCAGGCGGAGGAAAGCTGGGCCAAGTGGCGGGAGTCTGGAAGGAGGGGCGGTGGGCATAGAAGCCACAGGGGTCAGGGGGCGTTGGCGGGACGGAACGGTTGTTGAGCGGGGTGGTGGTGGTGGTGGAGGAGGAGGGAGAGCGTGTCTGGCTGGAGCCCAGGGGGAGGAACCCCTCTGCATGGGAGCCTTGGCTTGCTGGTGCCCGGGGCGGGGGGGGGGGGTGGAATGGGGGGGGCTCCATGAATCGAGACAAGGGTGAGGAGGGCTCAAAAGGCCTCCCTGCCTTTCTGTTTCTAGACAAGTCCATGAGCTCCCTGTTGGAAGTGGCCCTCTCGGGGAACGAGGAGCAGAAGCCCTTTGATTACAAGCTGCGGCCTGAGATTTCGGTCCTTGTGGACCTGGCCTTGGGGTGCGCCAAGGAGCCGGCCCGCAGCCTCTGGGTCAACATGCAGGACTATGCCGTGAGTAAAGGTAAGCCCCTCTTGGAAGCCGAAGAGGAGATGCGCGTGTGCGTGCGTGCATGAGAGAGAGAGGGGGGGAGAGAGACCCCTTGGCTCTCCACATCTGTAACAGCCGGTCCTTGCCCCTGCTTCTCCCGGGGAAGGATCCTTGCCCTTCCTTTGGCCTGTAGGTGTGTTTTTCAAAGTTGGCCCCCATCTCTTCTGGATCCAGCCGCTGCGGCTGCTGCCAATTCGTAAAACCGTTCTCGCCACCTCTTGTGTGGGTCACAGAGCAGTGGTGGGCTTATATCTTGACTCCGCCCTTTCAGAAGACCCAGGCCGAGGAGGCCCGCCAGAGCTTCTTCCCCAGAAGGAGAGCGGGAATGCGAGGGATATCCCGTCGGTCTTGACCTCCTTGTGCTTTTTGTGCAGAGGAGGGTCCAGAGGCAGTGGGGGTGGGCCGGATTCTTAGTGCAGTTTTAACCCGGGGCCTCTCAAAGGGCAGCCGAGTCACTCTGCCTCCTTCCCCCTTTTTTCAGACTGGGACAGTGCCACCTTGAGCAACGAGTCCCTTCTGGATACCGTCTCCCGGTTTGTTCTCGCTGCCCTCTTGAAGCACACCCTTTTGCTCAGTCAAGCCAGCGGCGAGAGCAGGCAAGTATCCGCCGAGGGTCTTCCCATCTTTAATCTTGTGCCCGTGGCGGCGGCCACTGCCCCTCCGCTCACTCCATCTCGGAACATCTCTCTCTCTCTCTTTTTCTCTCTCTGTGTGGCCTGTCTTCTAGGTACCAGCCTGGCAAAGCACTAGTGGAAGTCTATCGGTGCGTTTATAAAGTCCGGAGCCGTTTGCTGGCTTGCAAAAATATGGAACTTATTCAGACTCGGTCTTCCTCAAGAGATCGATGGGTAAGACGGGCGGCCAGCGGTTCAGTGCCCCAAGACCTGTCTGGGATTGGTTTGCTCTCTGGGCCAGAAGTGGGAGAAAGCTGCGCTTGGTTTGGCTTGCATCGCGCTGACTCTTATCTAGTGCATCTGCCTCTCTGTCACAAATGTAGGGGTTGGTTCCCTTGTCTTCTGATGTTGACTTTTTTTCTTTCTTTTGGTCCTATGCCTTTTATATCAGTCTGTTTTGAAGAGTGCTTGGTATTCGTTTTCATGGTCTGGGAACGACTTGTATAAGTTGTATAAATAAATACTTTTAAATTAAAAACTTGCAAATGCTTGAGGCCGGAAGTCAGCCGCAGTTCCTTTCTGGGAGCGCAGGCAGGAGCAGTTCCCTTGATGCTGCCAGCAGTACCAAAGGGAGGCGAAAGGCCCCTTTAGGGAACACACATCCTGCGAGTCTTCCCCTCTCCCTGCCAACCCCGTTGCCCTCGGGTCCTGTCGATAAGGGAGGCACACCAGGTTTTGGACGGGGCTGGCCCTCTTGCTGGGCCTCAGCAGGGCTTTGTACCATTCCTGAGAGCCGTGCTGAGTAGTCAGGGAGGAACCCTGGCAACATCGTTCCGCTGCGTGCCAGGCATCGGCTCACAGGGGCCTGCAGACGGGCGTTTTCAGAGTTCCTCAGCGGTTGGGAGACGTTGGCTGGCTGCAAAGCGTCCCTGGGCAGCAAATCCATCTGCCGTGCCCCCTGGGGCTGGGTGACTCTGCTGTTTCCTGACCCTGCCGCTGCATTATCACCCACTCCTGTCTCGTTGGCGATGGCCCTTGCATCCACACCACTTTCCCTCGTCGCTCGTCGCTCGCTCAGCGGTTTTCTCCTGCCAGCGCCCGAGGGAGGGCCACATTCGTTCGTTGTAGTGCGCACCCACTGGAAAGTTGCCGGGGCACCTTTCAGACCCCAGCAGCGTTATCCTTCTTCACGAGGGCTTTTCTCGGCCCGCCCTCCTGATTGTCCCCTCTCCTCTCCCCCCAGATGTCTGAAAACCCCGACGCTTCCGACCTGGAGGCCCAGGAGAACACCTTCACCCGGACCCTGGATGAGGAAATGGAGGAGCAGGCGGAAAGAGAGCGAGAGGAAGGGCGCCCCGAACAAGAAGAAGAGGAGGAGGAGGAGGAAAGGGAGCACGAAGTGATGACCGCCGGGAGTAAGTGAGCTCCTCCTGTCTCACTGGCCCCGTCCGGGGTGGGGTGGGGTGGGGTGAGGTGGGGCGCCTCCTCCAAAAGGGGCCAGGGAGGCTCCGCCTCGCGAATGTTGTTGACCGCCGCCCAGCTCTGCCTAGAAGTTAAGACGTTTGTTTTTGTGTTGTTGCATGTTACAGAAATATTTCAATGTTTCCTATCAGCCCGTGAAGTAGCTCGCAGCCGAGAGCGGGAGAGAGTCCACCACGGCGGGCCGGGGTCTCGCCTGGACGAGCAGCCCCTCCCGTCCCAGCCGGAGCGCCGGCTCAGCCGAGACCTCCCCGAAGGGCAGGACGTGTACACGGCCGCCTGCAACTCGGTCATCCATCGGTGCGCCTTGCTCATCGTGGGGGTCAGCGCTGTCATCGAGGAGCTGCAGAAACCCCGGGAGGAAGGTGCGCTCCTCCTCCTCCAGCAGCAGCACCAGCAGCCGCACCAGCAGCACCCCAGCAGCACCTCGGACGGGATCGGGCTCATGACAAGGTGCAGTGAGCACAGGCGGGGGGGGGGGCGGCCCGTCCTTTGCCTGGGTGGGGCCAGCAGCTCCGGAAAACCGGCCGGAGAAGAAGCCTTCGGGATTTGGGATTTGCCGGGGCAGAATGGCTGGCTTTAGAGAGGCTCCGCTTTGCCTCAGTCTAAAGTCAGCGACCCCGGAAGCTCAAGTCCGGGCCTTTTCTGGGGTGGCCCCTAAAGAGTCCCACGGAGCCCTCGGGGTGCTCGGCTTGGACCTCTCCCTTTTTCTGCCTTGAAACGAGCGCCTCAGCCGGAGCCCGTGGAGTGGGATCGCCCTTGCCTTCGGTCACATGGAACCCCCTTGGTTGCCCTTGGCCTTTGCAAGGAATCCCAGCCGTCCCAACGTTGCCTGTCCTATGGCTTTGCGTGCCAGGTTTTATCCTGTGCCTCGTCCCAGGTTGTTAGTTTTGGGGAGCAGATCAGTATAAACCAAAGGCGGGATGCAAATGTGTTAAGGCTCATGGAGCCACTTTTTAGGCGGTTTTTGGTTCTGCCCCCCCCCCAAAAAGCAAAAAAATGGAGAGGTGTGCAAAGAGCCATCCCTGGAGCTCTGGTGGAAGGGGACGTCCATGCATGAAGAGTCCCTTGGGGAGGGCGTCCGGACTCCTCCTGTGGCCACGTGCATCAAACCAGAGACCCATGCGCCCACCCACTCGTGCACCATGGACCCGGGAGTTCCAGGCCAGGGAGAAGGCTGACGGCCGCGGTCCTTTCTTACCCTCCACGTTTCTCCCTTCCTTTCTCCTTGCCTCGTCCTCGGCGTAAGGCAGAAGTGAGAGTCTGACCGCAGAGAGCCGCTTGCTCCATTCCACCTCCAGCTACAAGCTGATCAAGTCACGGAGCGAATCCGACTTGTCCCAGCCGGAATCGGACGAAGAGGGTTACTCGCTGGTAAGGCGGGGAAAGGCTTTCGGAAGCCTGGCCTAAACGTTTAGTCAAGGCCCATCGGCTGGGAGATGGCTTGTGTTGCAAGAGGGATCTCCTCCTTGTGGAAGAGCCCCCTCCCTCTCCCCCCCCATTTGCCCACCTGGGACAGAACCCCGACGCCCGCACACCCTTTTGGGCCAGCCTGCCTGAGACCAGGGGGGCCCTGGGTTCTGCTGCTCCCTCTGAGGGCTGCCTCTGGCCGTTCCCGCAAACTTCACCTTTCCCCTCCCTGCGTGGCTTTCCCTCGGGCGCCCTGTCTTTTAAAATGCCAGCCACCGTTTCCAAACTGGACCCCCTGAATTGCCCGGAAGAGAGGCACTCGACCAGCGAGGCACTCATGCCAACACTCTCCTTGTTGTTCCCTGCAGGGCGGGCGGAGGAATGTGGATTTGGACTTGGCCTCGTCACACAGGAAGAGGGGTAATTTCATTTATTTATTCATTCGTTAGTTCATCTGGGCTTCTTTGTTGGCGTTGTTTAACAGCGGCTCTAGAGGAAGGGTCTGCGAGTGCTCCAGTTTGAGATGACCCTGCCCACGTTTGCTCGCTTAAAATGAGACGGCAGCCGTGGAAGCAGGTGCCTTTTGCTGCTGCTCCTGCTTGCCTTCCTGTCTGTCTGGAAGAATTTGCTTCGGTTCACCTGCCACCTTGCCCAGCCCAAGTGGCAAGTTCACAAGGTGAATGAGCCCAACTCAGCTCCCTGGCAGGATGCCATGAAACGGCTCGGGAAGTTCTTTCAGTGTTGTGATGGTGCCTGCCCCCCTGACCCCCCCTCTGGTTGCTTTGCTCCCAGATCTGTGTCCCTCGCAACGTACTTTTGGTTGGGAATCTCCATCATCCTGCAAGTGGGGCAGGCATTGCTCCTTACCGACAAGCCCCGGGTGTGTGCGCGTGCGTGCGTGTGTATTCTAGTTCCAGCCGTGCTTAGCCCCCGAGCCTCCAGACGTTACTCTTGATTTTTCATCCCGAGGCTGTGTTCCTCTCGTGAGCGACTCCCCTCCTGTAGGAGGCCATGGGGGCCGTCCCTTCGTGACACAAGGCCCCCTTTCCAAGGGTCCTTTAATTTTCTTGGGCATCTAGCAGAGAGGGGTACGGCGTCTGTTTTTTGAAGATTGCAGCTCCCTGTAGTTCACCAACATCTCTGCCGCAATCAAATGTCTTCATCTTGAGAGCTAAACCCACAGCAAACCTTGTGGCATCAGCTTATTTTGTGCATTCGCTTTCCTTGGCCCAAATTCCCCGGCTGCCTGGAGTGTCATCTCAGTGGGTGGACATTTATAGCCCTGCCAGGTATAGCAGTGGGCCACCGCCCATGCGGCCTTGCCCTACTAGAGCCGACTTCTAGAGGCTGCTGTGGGCGCCCACCAGACGTCCTTCCCGTCTGGGCTTGACCAGGTCCTCTGTGGCTGCAGCTGCAGCCGAGCCCGGCTCACCCCGTGGAATTACTGTATACATTCAAATATAAGCCTAGTTTTTCAGCCCCAATTTTGGGCTGAAAAAAGGGGCCCTCGACTTATATGCGGGTCAATACTTTTAGCCACTGAGGCAAGTGCTTGGGTCGGTGGCTAAAAGTCATTTTAAACATTGTGTGCCGCTTCTCATGAGCCCGCTCTGCATCACAGGAGAGTCTAGGGTGGGAAATGCAGCAGGGCCTGGCAAGTGCTTGCATCAGTGGCTAAAAGTCATTTTAAACATCACACACCCAGCTCACAAAGGAAGAGCTGCCAGGCCCTGCTGCATTTCCCACCCTAGACTTATACGTTTCCCCAGTTTTGGGGGGTTAAATTAGGGGCCTCGACTTATACTCGGGTCGACTCATACTCAAGTATATACGGTACTCCCCTGCCTCTTCCATGATCCCACCGCAGGTCTCGGCCTGGTGAACAGGCCCTTTGGAAGACCCCCCCCATGTGGGGAGGGGGGTAGGGCTTGTCCCAAAGGTCGTGGGGCACTCCCCCTCTCCTCTGCTCCCTGGGTGCGCGCTCTTCCCTGCGTGGGGCCGGGCGGTGGTGGTGGACCGGTGCCGCCTGTACCAAAATGCCTCTCTTTGTCTCCTGGTTCCCGCGGGGGGCGGGGCGCAGTGTGTTTGCTCCTTTTGGGCCAGCTGAGCCCCCGAAAAAAGAAGACCTCCAAGCAAGTACACGATGGCATGTTCTGATTTTTTATCTTCTCCCCCTCGCTTGCCTACAGACATACTTTATGGATCATAAAATATGTGCTGCAGCAGCAGCTCCTCCCATGTCCATTTCAGAAAAAAAAAACCTTTTCGGACCCGCTGGCATTGAAGGACAAGTAAACTCGGGTTGGTTTTCCTGCCAAAGGCTCCAGGAAAGAGGGGGCCCTTTGACACACACAACGTGTGGCGGATCAGGAGCCGTCTGTGCCTTGAGACGTTGGATAGAGAACCAACCGCACGAGGCCTGGGAATCAGATTCCAACCTAGTCTGCTTAGCGAAAACCACGGTCTCCTGGCGGCTTGGTTCTCCCTCCTTGTGTTCAGTAAGGCCGGTTCTCTGTAGGACACCAGGTACATGGAAAGCGGTTCCAAAGGGAGGCGGAAGAGATGTTGTGGTCGTTTGCGCCGGTTTACTTGCCCTCCCCCCCCCCCCAATTTCCCTCTGCTGCGGAAACTCTTCCATCCAGAGCCAGCTCGCTTTGTCCTTAATCCTGCCAATTAAACTCAAATCTTGCTTTTCCATTGGAGCAGCTAAAGGAAGGAAGAAAAGAACACCACATTTTCTGGCTGGCTGCCTTTGCCTTTCGTTTTTCATATTTATTTCCATACCACCCTTTTTGGTGGTCTAGCCTTTAGGCTGAGTGGCTTTTGCCTTGAGTTTCCTTCCGTGGCAACACGTGGCTTCAGGACGGCTACTAAGCAGCACCCCGTGGTTTTCCTTTGAGGCACCTTTTGCTTCCTGCACGCATGATGCAAAAGGATTCCCCCCCCTCCCCTCCCCTCCCCTCCCATCTGCATCTCCTTTGGACTGTCAGCTGCACATTCACCTCTCGGTGGGCGGGCGGGTGGGATTGTAGGAATTGCCACCGGGGAATTAAGGAAGGCGTGTCGTGTGCCTCCAGGTGCCGCCCACAGCCCCATCGAGGCCCTGAGCGACTCGTGGACTCGGCTGAAACACAGGGACTGGCTCTCCAGCTCTTCGTACCTGTTCGGGGAGTCCGATTTTGACGTCACCCAATCCGTCGGGGTCCATACTCTGATCGAGAACGTGATCAGCTTCGTGGTGGCCGACGTGGGGAGCCCGCCGGGATTCAAGGAGCCGGAAGAGAGCACCTCGACCAGCCCCCAAGCCTACATTGTCGCCATGGAGCAGCAGCAGCAGCGAGCCGAGGTGACGTTGGGCCTCTGGCCTCCCTGCTTGGCGGCCAAAGCAGTCAGGCTGCTTTTAGGCCGCGGCTTGCTAAAAATACAGTGGACCCTTTTATAACAAACAGTTTGTATAACATAAAAAATTCCAGAGATAGAGGAAATTTGCTTAGCAGAATTGCCTGTGGGGCAAATCTGTACAGCATAAGAATGGGATCACTCTGTTTTCAATGCATTCCTATGGGAAAGTTGTATAAAGGAAAATTTGCTTAACAGAATTTCATTTGGAATGAATTAATTCCTTTAGACAAGGTCCCACTGTATTAGCATCTTTCTCATTAGCGGAAGCTTGGAACAACTCAGTTGGAGACCTTTTCTGGGACACTGTTAAATGGACCTCTTCTTCCTGAAGGGTCTTTTCCTCCAGAAATCTGCCAAGTCCCCTTTTAAAGGCATCCAAGCCGGGTGCCATCACCACATCCCGCAGCAAGGAGTTCCACAGGCTAATGTTTTCTTTTGTCCGTTCTCTTCAGTGTGAGTGGATGTCTCCTGGTTCTTTTGTTGCTTGCCTCTCTATCCGCTTGACCCGTCCCCTGCACCATTTGTCTCCGTCTCAAATCATGTCACCACCTCGGGCGCCTTCTCCCCCCACACACACACACACCAGAGAGCCCCAAACGCTGTGTAGCCTCTCCTCACCAGGGAGGTGCCCAGGAATCATTTTAGCCGCCCTCTGCCTTGCCTTTTCCAGTTCCACTTGGGCCTTTGTAGAAAAGAGGCGGTGCCCAGAACTGAACGCAGCAGTCCAGGCTAAGAGGTGGTGCTGGTTTGGCCCAGGGCATCCTGGCCTCTGCTTTCTGTGGAGCTTCCCTAGAACCTTGGTGCGTCTGTTCAGGTCGACACGCCCTTGCCCGGTTGCCGTGACCTGTGCGTGACTCGCTTGCTCTCGCAAGGGCTCCGGCGCCAACGGCTTCTTTTCTCCACGGCTTTTTTCCCCCTTCAGCTGCGCCTGGAGGCTCTGCACCAGATCCTGGTCTTGCTTGCTGGCATGGAGGAGAAGAGCAGCGCTCCGTCCCTGGGGAGCCGCCACGGGCTGGCCTTCCAGTCCTCATCGCTTCTGACCTCCGTGAGGCTGCAGTTCCTGGCCGGGTGCTTTGGCCTGGGCACCGTGGGACAAGCCGGCTCGAATGGAGAGAGCGTCCGCTTGCATCACTACCAGGTGAGCAGGGTTTGGGGGGTGCGTGCGTGCTCTGTGTGTGTCTCCAGCCACCCAGCTCCGGGCGGCTGCTGAGCTTGAGAAATCTCCCACCGGGGTCCCCTCCACATCCTTTCCCCCTACGACGACAGCCCACCCAGGCTTTTCCTGAAAGTCACGTTCATGAAAGCTTTTCAGGGAGTCCTGTTCACCACCAGCACCACCCCCTCCGCCCGCAATCGCTGGAGAGCTCTCTCTCCCACTTGACGAGGCTGCAGGTGAGGTTCCCACTGTTGCCCCCTTTGGCTTCTTGTCATTTTCCGTAGGATGGCATCCGGGCGGCTAAGAGAAATATTCAGACCGAAATTCAGGTGGCCGTGCACAAGATCTATCAGCAGTTATCTGCCACGTTGGAACGAGCTCTCCAGGCCAATAAACATCACATAGGTAAAGAGGAGGCGCCGGTTAAACCACGCCGGTTCCATTTGCTGATGGCTGGCGAGCTGCCTGCCGTTGGGCAACCCATCCTTTGGGGGAGACCTGCTCGCCGTGGGGTTGCCTGTGAAGCCAACCCTTCTCTTGGTTTTTTCTCTCTCTCTCTCTCTCTCTCTCTCTCTCTGTGTCTTAGAGGCCCAACAACGCCTGCTGTTGGTCACCGTGTTTGCCCTGAGCGCCCACTACCAGCCGGTCGATGTCTCCTTGGCCATTTCCACGGGATTATTAAACGTCTTGTCCCAGCTGTGCGGGACGGACACCATGCTCGGGCAGCCCCTGCAGCTCTTGCCCAGGACGGGGGTCTCCCAGCTGAGCACTGCTTTAAAGGTGGCCAGCACTCGGCTGCTCCAGATCCTTGCCATCACCACCGGGTAAGTCCGGGCAGCTGCTGTCATGGGCGGTGCGACCTTCGGAGGTCTTCTGCATTTAACATGTAGCCATTGTTTTCGCACAACGAATCGAGCAGTGCTTTCTCCTGGGACACATTTCGGAAAGGGGTGCATGAACTTCTGTATCACTTTTTTTCCAGAGTCTGCTGTCACTCCTCTGATAATTAGGAAAAACAGTCTGTTCTGCCCCACCCCCCTATTTGCCCTGCAACAAGTAAATGGGTAGACATGTGCAGAAATGGAAGATCAGGTGCTCCCTTGGGTGTTTGGCTGCCACCAACATCTGGAGCCGTCTCTTTCTCTCTTTAACGTGGGCTCTGAGCTAGAGGGGGAGAAGCCTTCTCAGCTGAAACAGCACAGAGATAGAGCATGGAAGCCCTGTGCCCCAGAGGTTGAACTGCAGCACTGCAGCCAAACCTCCACTCACCACCTGGGGTTCAATCCCAGGTAGCTGGTTCAAGGTTCGCTCAGCCTTCCATCCTTCCGAGGTCGGTAAAATGAGTACCCAGCTCACAGGGGGAGGGGAGGAGGGCAATGTGTCGCCTGTAGAATTAAATTGTATACTGCGCAGAGAGTGCCTTCAGCATTAGGGGGTTGGTATAGAAGCAGCAGGTGTTGCCTTTTTGCTGTTGCCGGTTGGAAAGGGAACAGCAAGGACAGCTCTTTTCCATCCCGCCTGCCCTGTGGTTAGAGAGTTCAGCCAGTGCCCCTCCCTCCTCAATGCCCTTCCCCTTGCTTGCTAAAGCCCCCACATTTTGCAGCTCTGTAAGCCCCGCTCGCCTTCACACGGGGGCTTTTTGTTCCTGGTCTCTCTCTCTCTCTCTCTACCCCCTCCCCCCCCCCACAGGACCTACGCAGATAAACTCAGTCCCAAAGTGGTCCAGTCCTTGCTGGACCTGCTGTGCAGCCAGCTGAAGAACCTCTTGTCCCAAGCGGGCATGATGCGGATGGCTTCCTTTGGGGAGAAGGAAGGCGGGGAGGAGGAGGAGGAGCAAGAGGAAGAGGAGGAGGAGGAGGAGGAAGAGAAGAAGGCAGAACCCAGCGGAGGAGGAGGAGAAAACGAAAGGAAAGATTTCAGAGGTATTTGGGCCTTGGTTTGTTTATGGCGGGAGGGAGGCCTTTGTTCCCAGCGGGGGAATGACTCCAGGGCACTCAAGGAATGGTCTCTTGCCAAATAGCTCCATAAGAGTGGCCCATTAGGGTCTGATTCAGGTGGTGGGGTTGTCCTTCCACTTCCCCTCGGGTGCTTTGCGTGGGTTTGGGTCCAGGGATAGGAACGTGCAAGCCAATTAGGAGTGGTTAGCATTTTTTTAAAAAAACTCATCTCTTTGGTTACCTTGTGGGCCCTGTGCCCCCTCCTCTTTTTTGGGGGGGGCACAGCCCTGGCACTACCTGGTAAATCTGAAAAAAAATTGACCTTGGCCTCACTGCATTTGCCCGGCCACTCCTTGAATGCTTATGGGGCAGGAGCACCATGGCTGTAACTAGAGGCCGTTTCCTGTAAGAAGATGCTGGTCTGTTCCATGTAGTGGATTTATTTTATGTGAAGCAGTTTTATGTGCACGTTGGGTGAGAATGCAGCAGCCCCAGGAGCTGCTATAAAACAGGTTTAAAAAAGCAGTTGGCAATAAGTTCATTTATTATTTATTTATTATTTATTTGTTAATCTTATACCCTGCCCATCTTCCCAGTGGGAACTCTGGGTGGCTTACAATAAAAATAATAATACAAAAAGGAAAAAAAAACAGATAACAAGCAAGCACAAAACACAAGGAAAGGAGCAAGATGGCGGGCCAAAAACAAAAAAAAAAACCTGACTAGAAAGGTCGCCAAACGCCTCCTGAAGAGGTGAGTCTTCAGGGCTTTTTTAAAGGCGGGCAGGGACTCAATCAGGCACAGCTCACTGGGGAGATGGTTCCAGAACACGGGCCCCACCACAGAGCAGAGCGGGTTAAGAATTCGGTGGTGAAATGGCAGTATAGCCTTAGTGCTCATTTTCCTGTCAGGGTCCATGCATGGTTTCTCTCTCGGCTGTCTCTTCAGGCAGAATTTAGGAAGATTAAGGTGCTACCTAGATGCCGTAAAAGCACATCCGATCTCACCTGATTTTGGAAGCTAAGCAGGGTCGGCCCTGGTTAGTCCTTGGATGGGAGACCACCAGGGAATACCAGTGGCTGTAGGCGCCTGGAGTAGGAACTGGCAATCCACTCCAGTATTCCTGCCAAGAAAACTCCATGGACGTGGAGTCATGAAGGGTCAGTCATGACTGTAACGACACAACACACACAACGCACCTGAAGGGATGGTGGTGGTGGTGGTGGAGGGTTAGGGGCTCCTTACTGAGTGAGACGCCTTCTTTGTGATTCCCCAGTGGCTCTCCGGAGACAGCATGCGGCCGAGTTGCATTTGGGAGATTTCCTGGTCTTCCTGAGGCGGGTCGTTTCTTCCAAAGCGATCCAGTCCAAAATGGCTTCCCCGAAATGGACGGAGGTGCTGCTGAACATCGCCTCTCAGAAGTGCTGCTCAGGTAGGGGCGCCTGCATCCGCTTTTGGAGACCCGTGGCAACGTGGCTACACCCCTCGGCCAGCCGTTGCGGAACCTCGGTTCATTCTCACTTGGATCAGTGTTAGCGCGCAGCCCACCTCTCCTGGTGTGGAGGCAGCCACGGTGTCCCCAGTGGTCATTTATATACTGTATTTTCTTGGAAATGAGTTTCTTGACACACTACTAGGATCTGTTGGAAAGATGATCCTCCCCTCTTTGTTCCTTCGTGAGACTTAAAAGACCCGTGTGGCGTTTTGGGCGGGTGTTGTTAAAATTTGGGAGGCCCACAAAGGAATGTTTATTGGCATATACAATTTCTGTGCAACGGGTGGGTAAAAACCCTCAGGCAAAATCCTCCTGGCATGCCCAGCCACTGGATGGGAGCCTGCAAAATGTGAGAAACAATTGCCTTGGAGCCCATTGAAACCCATCCAAATTCCTGGCCTTGGTCTTGAGTGCCAATGACACCTCATTCCCATCCGCCGGAATGGAGTGAGCCAGGAATTCCTGCCCCTCGTTCAGGAGATGCGGGTGCCAGCCGAAGCGCTGCACATGTGGCCGGTTTCCCCCGGGGACGAGGCATGTTTTTAGAAGGGCCTGGCCGCACTGGCTTTTCATCCAAACCCTGTTTCAGGTGTTCCTCTGGTCGGCAACTTGAGGACCAGGCTGCTTGCCCTCCACGTGCTGGAAGCTGTCCTACCCGCTTGTGAATCTGGTGTGGACGATGACCAGATGGCTCAGGTGCTAAACTATATGTATACAGTGTTGCTTTGACGTTTACTCTGTTGCTTTTACCGCGTTGAATATTCTCACAGCATTGATCTCTTGCAAGGAGTGGGAGAGTTATCTGGGGCTTTTTCTGGCTTGTAAATCATGCCATCTTGGCTCCTTTGAAGGAGAGGGGCGTTCAAAGGGTTTCAGGTGGGAGACCTTCGGGTACCCCAGACAGTTTGTTAAGAATTGCAAATTCCATTATCAGTCTCACAGTGTGAGTTGGCTAAACTTGGGAAACCACTTTGTTCAAGCCTGCCTTGTACGGGACCCCATGTAAGGGGTGCTTGCCGATGCCTTCTGGGTTTTACAAAGAAAAAGAAGTGGGAAATGATTGTTACAGACTTTAAATCTCTTGCTACTCGGATGCTTGGGAAGACGGGTGAGGAGGAAGTGCGCCCTTAGCCTTATTTCTCATCGGTGGGAATTGAAATCTTCGGAAATGATTTTGCCCAACCGACAGAAACGAAAGAGAAAGAAAGAAGAGAAAGATGCAGTGGCACCTTTAAGACTTCTGATGGCGCTCTTCCATGCCGTGTAGCAAGGATTCCCCTGCTCGTTCAGTCCTGTGCAAGGGTTTCGGCATCCCCCATGTAGTCTGGCGTGCCTTCCGGTCTCACACCAATCCCCTTTGCCATCTTATTCTAGGGCATCCTTGTTGTGGTCCTGGGTGTGTTTGTGTTGTCCGACTCATCGCTCCTTTGGGAATCCAGTTGTGAAATGGGCTATAAGGATTCAGTCAGGGACATAACGAGGGTGTCTGAGGAAGCGGACGTGTCCACGAAAACTCACAGTGAAATATATTCCAGCTGGGCATGAAGATGTGCCAGAGTAGCTTTTGCCTTCCTTCTTCTCTTTCCCTTTTGTTTTTGCCTGACCTGCTGGAGTCACGTGCCCTCCCCTCTTCTAACACTTGCCCCCTTCTTCCCCCTTGTCCCGCAGGTGATTGAGCGCCTCTTTGCCCTCCTGTCGGACTGCATGTGGGAGACTCCGGTGGCGCAGGCCAAGCACCTCCTGCAGATCAAGGAGAAGGAGCAAGAGACGAAAGTGCAGGTAGAGGGGCTTCCGGGAGGGCCGTCTGGGGTCTCCCGTGGAGGCGGGTGGGCGGGATTTGCCTCTTGTCAGCTGCTCTCCTTCTGCCCCCGAAAGAAACAGGGCGAATCCGAGGACGAGGACGAGAACCTCCCGATACAGGAAGTCTCCTTCGACCCCGAGAAGGCTCAGTGCTGCCTGGTGGAGAACGGCCAGGTCTTAACGCATGGCAGTGGCGGAAAGGGATACGGGCTCGCCTCCACCGGGGTCACCTCCGGATGTTACCAGTGGAAGGTAGGGAGAACAGAAGGGGTCCCCTTTAAAAGAGAGGTGAGGCCAGGGGTTAGGGAGAACCGGTGAGGTTTGCATCACCCCCCCCGGTATTTTGTGGGATGGGCCCACCCTGAGTTGGAGGTTTCCCACCCCCACCCCACCCCCAGGGATGAAGGGGAAACAGCCCCAGGGTAACGTTCCCCTCACCCTCTCGCCTTCCGTCGTGCTCAGCTCTCCCTGCTGGGCAGCTTTTGAGACTTCTCCGTGGCCTTTCCGGTGTCTAGTTCTACATCGTCAAGGAGAACCGGGGGAACGAGGGACGTGCGTGGGAGTGTCCCGGTGGCCCGTCCACGATTTCAACCACCGCACCACCTCCGACATGTGGCTGTACCGGGCGTATAGCGGCAACCTCTACCACAACGGGGAGCAGACCCTGACCCTGACCAGCTTCACCCAAGGGGACTTTGTCACCTGCGTGCTGGACATGGAAGCCAGGACCATTTCCTTTGGCAAAAACGGAGAGGTAGGTAGGTAGGGAGGGAGGGAGGCGGCTCGTGCCGCTTCCTCAGAGGGGAGGAGACCACCTTCATCCCCGGGACGGAAACTGCAAAAGCAAAGCAAAAAGCAAAAAGTGTTCTGCTTATATACCGCCCCATACCACTACGAGTAGTCTCTGGGCGGTTTACAAATTTAATTACAGTGTGCAGGCTACACATTGCTCCCCCCCCAAGCAAGCTGGGTACTCATTTTACCGACCTCGGAAGGATGGAAGGCTGAGTGAGCCTTGAGCCGGCTGCTACCAGGGATTGAACCCCCGGTCGTGAGCACAGTTTTACCTGCAGGACAGGCATTTAACCACTGCGCCACCAGGCTCACCTTCCCCCGTGGCCAAACTTTAAAAGTTGTTCCTGGTCGGAGGGGTGGGGGTGGGGGTGGGGAGAAAGATGACCCAAGGTTGGAAACCCACCAAAGAGGTTGCCGTGGGGAAGAGAGGTGACTTGTAAGCCATCTCAGGCGGTCTGGTTGAGACCCAAGAGGGCTGGATTCTGCCCCAAGGCCTGCAGTTCCCCAAGGTGCACTTTGCTGTGTCCCCAAATGGAATCAGGGAGAGTGCTCAGGAAGCAGTGTGCCCATCGCTGGCAGGGCCACCCTGGAACAGCGCGAGGGGGGAGGCTGCTTCCCCGATGGGACCAGGCAGCCTTCCCGGTGGCGTGAGATCATGCCTCCCCAGGCACTGCGCGGTCAGGGGGTTGCCCTTGACGTGAGGGCCTCTTCTGCATATTCATGGTTTCATTCTCTCCGTGAGCTTGAATTTCGTAAGGCTTGGAAGGGATTGTGTGTGTGTGTGGGGGGGAGAATTACGCGGCCCCTTGTAAGACACACGGGAGGTTCAGGAATCCTGCCCTGTAACCCCTGTTCTTTTCTTTTGATTTGTTGGTTTTTCCAGGAACCAAAACTGGCTTTTGAAGACGTGGATGCTGCAGAATTATATCCATGTGTGATGTTTTATAGCAGTAACCCTGGAGAAAAGGTAATCAAACAATTTCATGGCAATGACGCAAATGGATTCCCCACGTCAAAGGAGTGCTCCTTCTCATGGGACCCTGGGCAGGGTGACCTTCCGACTGTTGTGTGTCATCTCCTACGTAACAAGCTCCATCTGCTCCACCTGTTAAACGGCTGAGTTCCTGAGGGATCTGTTGCTCTCTCTCTCTCTCTCTCTCTCTCTCTCTCTCTCTCTCTCTCTCTCTCTCTCTCTCTCTCTCTCTCTCTCTCTCTCTCTCTATATATATATATATATATATATCTCGGTATCTATGCGGTCTCTGTTGGTGCACGTTTTCGTTGTTGTTTCCTCATCTTAACATGGATTTATTTTAATATGTAATCGGTTAAGTATTCTGTCTTTTGATATATTTTTGAGTACGGTGCTCCCCCACCTATCGCGGGGGTTAGGGACCCAACCCGACCCGTGATAATTGATAATCCGCGATATGCGGATGCAGGTCGGGTCAGGCCTGGGGTGCCTAGCTGGGGGCTCTTGGACTTACCCCCAGCCTGGTGCTGTCCTGAACGGGCCCACGAGGGCCTTTCTGGGTCTTTTGGAGGCCCCAAAACGGCCTCCCTGCGATCCGGAAGTCATTTCTGAGGACTCTGACAGGCCCTCCCCCCCCCTTACCCCAGGGGGTCTTTTTTCATATACTGTGGTCCCACGATATAGCAGGACTGCAGTATATGAACCGCGAATGGGCAGGGGACCACTGTAATTTGAAAGAGGAATGTGGAAATTTGTCCACATGAATCTGTCACTGCAGCAAAACAAAAAGCACTTATCATAAATTTGTCCCAAATAAAAGTAGGTTTCGGAGCACGCTTGCAGATGGACCAAAATCACCCAAAAGCCAAACGACTGTAATACAGACTCCCTGCAGCCCCCAGCGTTAACTCAGAGGTCTTGGTGACCAATAACTTTTACCACAACCTAGAAAGATGGGGTGGTGGTCGTGGTGAAAGCGCTCCTCTCAGGTTTCTCCCTCTCTCTCTCTCTCCGGCCTAGGTCAAAATCTGTGACATGCAGATGCGTGGCACTCCGCGGGACTTGCTGCCCGGGGACCCCATTTGCAGCCCGGTGGCGGCAGTGCTGGCGGAGGCCACCATCCAGCTGATCCGCATCCTCCACCGCACAGACCGGTGGACGCACGGCATCAACAAGAAGATGATGGAGCGCCTCCACAAGATCAAGCCGTGCCTGAAGGATCAAGCGGGCCAGAAGCTGAAGAAAAGCCGCTCGGCCCAGAGCCGGGAGGAGAGCGAGGGCCGGGAGGAGAAAGAGAGCCCCGACGAAGGGAAGGTCAAGCACGGCGGGCGGCACGGGCTGGCCGACCTCTCGGAGCCGCAGCTCAAGACCCTCTGCCTGGACGTCTGGCCCGTCCTGGCCGTCATCGGGGGCGTGGACGCCGGGCTGAGAGTCGGGGGCCGCTGCGTCCACAAGCAGACCGGGCGCCACGCCACCTTGCTGGGCGTGGTCAAAGAAGGCAGCACCTCCGCCAAAGTCCAGTGGGACGAAGCCGAGATCACGATCAGGTACAGTGGGCTCCGTCCGGGCGTCCGGCGGAACGGCGTGGGCTTCGGAAAGGCTGGAGGGGAACAAGAGAGGCCTTTTCTTTCGTTGTGGGGGGGGGGAGTGAGGCGAGGGAGCGCCTGTCCTTGTTAACGCAGGCCAAACCATGTCCTTTCTCCTGTGAAACGACCCAGAGCCAAGGCAGAGGGGTCAGGGCTGTGGCAGCAACGAGCCGATTGAGGGATGCCTGGCACTTGAGAGGGGATCGAAAGCTGCTCCTGCCAGGAGGCCGCCTGCCTTTTTGGACCCTCCCTTGCTCTTTTGTGAGGGGGGGTATTTTGAGAGAGGGAAGCTCTTCTCCCTCTCCCAAAATACCAGAACTAGGGGACATCCACTCAAATTGAGGGCTGGGAGAGTAAGAACAGAAAAAAGAAAATGTTTTTTCACCCAGCGCGTTGTTAGTCTATGGAACTCCCTGCCACACAATGTGGTGATGGCATCTGACCTGGATGCCTTCCAAAGGGGATTGGACAGATTCCTGGTGGAAAAGTCCATCCCAGGTTACAAACCATGATGGGGATACATGTCATCTCCAGGCTTAAAACTGAGGTACTTCAAGGCCCAGACGCAGGGAAGTGGTATCAGGAGACAGATATTTAGTCTCATGCGCTCCCGGACGCATCTGGTGGGGCCACTGTGAGACACAGGAAGCTGGACTAGATGGGCCCTTGGCCTGATCCAGCAGGGCTGGCTCTTCTTATGTTCTTATGTTCTCCCTGCAACCAGCGGGCTGGGGAGGATGTTTTTAAGGCACGGCTCTGCCAGGCAGGGACATTCCCCTGCCTGCTGCCCAGCCCTGGAAGGCCTTTTCCCTCTCCATCCTTTTTGAGAGATCACTTTTTTCCAGAACAGAGACCTTCTGGTTCAAAGCTTGAGAAACTCACCTTTGGGGATGATGGCCCCAGCTGGCCCTGTTCCCGTGGGGGGGGGATTCTGAAGGTGGTCGTTCCGTGACCTGAAAAAATGTATCCCACTGACCAAAATTTCCTGCGTGGATTGCATAGTGATGGACCGTGAGGAGTACGGGGCATTAAACGTTTTGTTTTAAAGACACCCACATGCTTCGTTCCCTTTCGTGTTGAGTATTACCTCTCCCCGTGACCTACTCACAAATCCTCATTCTTTCCCCTCATTCGCATTTATCTTTTTTTTTTAAGACTGTCAGTTCCTTTAGACTTCAATTAACCATATTTTACGTCTCATTTTGCCTACATTATTTCCTGTGCTTTCCTCCTGTCTCTCCCTCACTTGCTTCTTCCTGTGTCATTCTGATCTTTTATTAAAGCTTCCCAACTTTTTGGTCGCCTAGTGACACGCCCTTGTATAATCTGGAGCCTTGCGAGCCGCTGCCTTTTGACGTTGCGAGATTCCGCGGGCTGACCGCCACGGTCTTGCTGGACCTGACCTACCTGACCGGGATCCACGAAGACCCGGCCAAGCCGAGCGCCAAGAGGCACGAGAAGAGGCACAAGCACGACTCGGAAGACAAAGGGGACATTGACCAGAAGCCAGAGGGCGACCTGGCCTCGGAGGCCCCGCTGGTGCCCAGTGCCGAAGAGGTCAAAGGTCCCGGGGCCTCGAGTGCCAGGCCCGAAAGTGACACCCCACCCTTCTCTTTGGAGGCCGCCGTTTCTTTGGGTGGGGAGTGCCCGCCGCCTCCGCATGCCGACGGCAAGAGGAAGAACCACGAGAACCACGCGTCTTCCAAGAACCACGACGTGGCCCAGTCGGAAATCCGGGCGGTGCAGCTCTCCTACCTGTGCCTGGGGGCCATGAAGTCTCTCAGCGCCCTCCTGAGCTGCAGCAAATACGCGGAGCTCTTGCTGATCCCTAAAGTGCTGGCCGAGAGCGGCCACAACTCGGACTGTGCCAGCTCGCCCGTCGTCCACGAGGATGCGGAGATGCGGGCCTCCTTGCAGTTCCTGATGCGCCACATGGTGAAGCGGGCGGTCATGCGCTCGCCCATCAAGAGGGCCCTGGGCCTGGCCGACCTGGAGCGCGCCCAAGCCATGGTCTACAAGCTGGTCATTCACGGGCTGCTGGAGGACCCCAGCGGCGGCGGAGGCGGCAAGGTCAAGCAAGGTGCGCCGGGGTCAAGGGTGAGGGGCGGTGGCCTTAGGGTGTGGGATGGTGGTCCTGAGCCATGTGGTTGGCAGCCACGCACGGGGCCTCTCCGTGGTCACTTCCTTCGGCCTGCTTTATGCCTGCACGCAGGCATAACCGCTCTGTCCCCCAGGAAGGCACCTAGGTGTGCAGTCTTTGCATGCTCGTGGGGACCTGGGGGCCCAGACTTGCAGATGACAGATCTCTGGGATCTGGCCCCATGACTCCTCTTCTGGGGAGCGATGGCCGAGGACACTTTTAAGAGCAAAGTGTCCTGCTTATATACCGCTCCATACCACTTCAAGTAGTCTCTGGGCGGTTTACAGTTTTTTTTTAATTACAGTGTGCAAGCCACACATTGTGTACACACACACACACACACACACACACACACACACACACACACACACACACACACACACACACACACACACACACACACACACACACACACACACACACACACACACACACACACAGAGCAAGCTGGGTATTCATTTTACCGACCTCGGAAGGATGGAAGGCTGAGTGAAACTTTGAGCCTGCTACCTGGGATTGAACCCCAGGTCATGAGCGTAGTTTTTTCACCTGCAGTGCAGGCACTTAACCACTGCACCATGGGGCTCCTTTTAGAGGCCACATGTCCCTGGCCTGGTCCCTCGCGTCTCCCGAGGGGGCTTCCATGAAGGAGCCCTGGAGACCTCTGCCAGGTGGACCGGGGCATCCTTTCTTGGGCTCATCCTCGGCACCGGTGTTTCTGTGACTGGAATCCCTTCGGTTTGCGTGCCAGGCATGGGCAGCTCCCTCCAGCCTGACATGGCTCCTTGGTCAGGTGGCCCACTTGGACTGAAAAGCACCGCCCTGGCACCTGGCCTCGTCCCTGTGGCCCATCACCTCGACCGGCTGCGTAAAGAGCCCCGGGATTCTGGCCTGGGTGCCAACAAAGCCACTGGACGGAGTGTCCTTTTCTCTGCAGAGCTGGATCCGCCGGCGGAGGAGAACGACCCCGCTCAGCAGGCCCAGACCCCTGTGACCACCAGCCCCTCGGCCTCCAGTACCACCTCTTTCATGAGCAGCTCGTTGGAGGACACGACCACCGCCACCACTCCGGTCACGGACACGGAAACCGTGCCTGCCTCGGAATCGCCGGGCGTCCTGCCTTTGAGCCTGCTGAGGTAAGAAGAAGAGCAGGCTGGCTGACGGCCCTCCTTTCCAGAAACTGTTTGCGTTGGTCTGGCTCCGTGAAAAGATTTGCAAATCACGTTAAAAAGTCGGGGCGCAAAGTAAAACAGCCAGAAGGAGACGCCCCCGGGTTGCTCTTTTTAAAGGCCACTGCTTTTCTGGGTAATTCAAGCTGCTAAACTGTTCTCCCTCCTCCCTGGTTCATTGAATGGCAGATGGCCTGCCAGTAACCAGAGGGAGGCTACTGGGAAGCTTCAGGGGCTGCTCTGAAATCACACCAAAGAAGAGCCCACACGTTTGCCCGCACGGGCTCTGCAGTGCTATCGCTTTCCCCTTCCTTTCCTTTTCCAAAAAAGGCAAATGTTCTCCAGCTACCCCACGACGACGGTGCTTCCAGCCCGACGGGCCCAGACGCCTCCCATCTCCTCTTTGCCCACCTCTCCCTCCGATGAGGTGGGACGGAGGCAGTCGCTCACTTCTCCCGACTCCCAGTCCGCCAGGCCCGCCAATCGCACGGGTAAGCTTTTGTCCACGGCCTTTGCAAAAGGGGCCCCACACAGAAGCTTCCCCTTGCTGGCGCGGCTTCCTTCTGGCCTCCGTCAACTGACTGGAGGAAAGTGGGGGAAAGGAGGGAGAGAGACGGTGGCTCCTGCCCACGTGCACTGATCTCTTCCCTTCCCAAACCCACAGCTCTGTCCGATCCGAGCAGCCGCCTGTCCACGTCTCCACCGCCCCCCGCCATCGCTGTGCCCTTGCTAGAAATGGGCTTCTCTCTCCGGCAGATTGCCAAAGCCATGGAGGCCACAGGTACTGGCTGTCTGGCGGCCCGTAGGCGTCCGCCCTGCAGCCGTTTGACACGGGCGCTTCCCTGTGGGACTTCCCTGTTCCGGAACGGGGTGGTGAGTGAGTGGTGTTTGTTCTGCCGCTGCTCTTGCTCCTAGGCGCCCGAGGGGAAGCGGACGCCCAGAACATCACGGTCCTGGCCATGTGGATGATTGAGCACCCAGGGAACGAGGAAGAGGAGGAGCCTCCGTTGGAAGAATCCGCAGATTCCCGCCACGGGACAGCCCGGGACGGTAGCAAGTCCAGCGAGCAGAGCTACCTGCAGTCTCCCGGAGATATCCCCTCCGCCGACGCCACTGAGATGGAAGAAGGCTTCAGCGAAAGGTCAGGCGCTGGTCCCTGCAGGGCATGTGCACAAACCCTGAGCAGCCGCTTTTCCCACGATGGGAGCCACCGGCTCAAATCCATGAAGCAAGCATTCCTTATAAAAATAGTAGAAAGGTTTTTTTTTTTTTTTTTAAAGTCCCAAACCCAAACAAAAACGCACCCAGGTCTGTGCTGTCCAGATTGGTGGAAGCGAAGCCTGTGGCTCCCTCTGGATCTAGAGGGAGATCCCGTGGAGCCTCCAGGTTCCCAAGGGGAGCCTCGGTCTGTCGTTCTGGGGAACACCTGGCAGGGAGGCGGGCAGGCGGAGGTCCGGGCTCTGTGCCTTCTCCTGGGGTGCCCTGGAGGGGTGCCGTTGGGGAGCAGGCAGCTGGGGCAGAGGGACCTTTGGCCTGCTCCTGCTTTGGGGGGTGAGATTCAGAAGCCAGGGAGGGAGGGAGAGAGGGAGGGGGTGCATGGGAGGAATAAGAAGATGTAATCCAGGGGTGTTGACAACATCTTAAAACAAAATTTACTGCACCTGCACATGTTAAGGAGAAGAGGAGGGATCGGTTGGCTTCAGGCGGAAGCACTAAGGAAAGCAGTCGGTTTTGAGGAGCTCCTTGAACAAGGGAAAAGGGAAATACTTCCATAAGACCAGAGGAGAAGAGGAAGTGATCCCTGGGGGCGTTTTGCTGGGTGCTGGCTGGGTCTCCCTGGACAGTGGGGCTGCCTCACACCCAGGTGCAGTAAATTTTGCCAGGGGTCCTGACCTCACCTTCCTTTCGTGCAGCTCTTGCTGTTCCTGCAGTCTTGCCCTCCCGTTAAGAAGGGGAAGGGTTGTGGCACCAGGAGCTGTTTGGGGGATGCCTGAGTTCTCCTGGGGGGCTGAGGCAAGGCAGGAGAGGGAGGGAGGGAGGGAGGGCTGGGCCGTCTGCACAGACCTTGGAGGGGAATGGAGACGAAAGGGCAGGGCGGTGCCAGCGAAAGGTGGTCATGACGAAGGCCTGTCCCATGCAACCTCCCACAAGCTCTTTCCAATGTGCTTTCCAGCCACGACAGCCTGGATCATGCAGAAAATGCCGCCTCTGGGAGCGGGCCCACTTCACGGGGCCGATCCGCCGCGAGCAGAAGACACAAGTTTGACCTGGCTGCCCGGACGTTGCTGGCACGAGCCGGTAGGTATCCCAAGCCCCCTTCCCACCTGCCTTGTCTGTTGTTTGTTTCCTTTCCTGCAGACGAGGTTTTAGAAGCGCACCTGAAAAAGGAGCGCATCACCAGAGGGATGCCTTTTTCAAAATGAAAAGCAGAAAATAAAATAAAAAATAAGCAGGTCTTCTACCCCAGCTCTCGTCCCCCTTTGGCGTCACCAGAAGCTCGAGTGGCACTGGTGGCCACCGGCCACTGCAGACGTCTGATGAGTTTCAAATAGAGACAGGCGTCATCTTTCCCCCTCCCTGGTGCTGGCCAATCAGGAGCTGTGCAAGGACATGCACCATCCCGCCCCCCTGTATGGTTGGCCAGCGCCAGGAAGAGGGAAATATGAAGCATCAGAGGCTGCTTCCTGATTGGAATTTCACCTTGCATGAAATTTCAATCAGGAATTAGAATTCCTGATTGAAGCAAGGCAGGACAGTGGTTGATTTTGTTCCGGAGGGTGGGACTGGGTTCCTCAACCCGCCCCCCCCCCAAAAAAAACTTGCTCTTTCTGATAATCTGCAGTCACAAGAGTCCTTGAGGCTTCCCCCTACCTGTGCCTCTGAGTGCATGCCTTTGTTTTCCATTCCCTCCCCACCCCATGTAAGCAAAGCACCGCCTTCCGTTGAATCGCAAGGGCTCAGCTTTTGCGATGGAGCAAGGATGAATGTGTGTTTGGAAAAGAGAGAAAGTCCCTTGGCCTTTTGGAGGATGCAGAAGCTTGTGTGTTGCTGGCGAGGTCCATTCGGCCCGAGCACAAGGGTGTGGCCGGCCTGCAGACGGAGCCCAGGACTCCTTGCTCCCTCCCAGATGTGCTTCCTTGTCTTGTGTCCGTGGAACGCCCCATGTAACGGGTGGCTTTAGGGTGAGCGAGAGAGGCCCTCCCTCCTGTGACGGACCTGCGGAATCAAGCCTGTGATTTCTCCTCTCTGGTTTCCAGCGGGGCTGTACCGCTCCGTCCAGGCCCACCGGCACCAGAGCCGCCGGGAAGGCATCGCCCTGCCGCAAGACCCGGGCGCTTTGTACGACTTCAACTTGGACGAGGAGCTGGAGATCGACCTGGACGAGGAGGCCATGGAAGCCATGTTTGGCCACGACCTGACCAGTGACAATGACATTCTGGGAATGTGGATCCCAGAGGTACTGGATTGGCCAACCTGGGTGTGTGTGACGGCAGCGGGCGCTGCTTTGCTTACTTACTCCTCGCGCGGGTGACCTCACGAAAAAATAACCCTCCGTGTTGCTAGGCTCAGTGATGCCAGCTTTTCTTTCTGCCCTCCTAATTCATTCCATGGAGCAGGGGTGATGACCCCATGCTCGTCTGTTTGAACTAGTAAAGTTGACGGCTTGTCTTCCTTCAGCCCTCCCTAAACCGACAGCTTTTAGATAGCAAGGACAGCAAACCCCGTTGTCCCCAGCTGGCATAGAAATGGGCTCCCTTCCCCTCTTGTTTCTGAGACCTCCCGTACCGCCATCCCAGTGTACAGTGCCTTGGAAAATGGACTGAACCACGCATGCTCTTGTGGTAGAAAATGATCATGTGGACTAAGCAGAGGCAAGCCAGCTTCCCAGTTCCTCGTGGGGAGCCTGGAGTCCGTAGCCTTGAGCTGCTCCCATGGGGTTTTCAGAATTCTGCTGGTGGCAAGGCAAGGTGCAGACCTGCATAGATTGAGACACACACGCACACCAGGCCCGCCCCCTTTAGTGTGTCTGACGCCCTGCCTGTTTGTGGTGGTGCCTTGGCAGCAACGGGCTGCAGCAAAGCACGGCTGGCTTCCCGTTGTTTGTCTTTGGGTGCGCCCTTGTCTTCGTCCCCCTGTGGATAAACCCGCCTGGTTGTGTCGCGCAGCACGTGTGTGAATCGGAGGACCGGGAGGAAGTGGTGGTCTGCGAACTGTGCGAATCCAGCGTGGCCAGCTTCAACCAGCACATGAAGCGGAACCACCCGGGCTGCGGCCGCAGCGCCAACCGGCAAGGTTACCGCAGCAACGGATGCTACGTGGACGGGTGGTTCGGCGGCGAATGCGGCAGCGGGAACCCTTACTACCTCTTGTGCGGCAGCTGCCGGGAAAAATACCTGGCCCTGAAGAGCAGATCCAAGAGCTCTGCTTCGGAAAGGTATTATTAGGCGAGGAATCCTTTGAGGTTGCCTCAGCTTCTCGTTAGGTTGCAACCAAAAAAAGCTCAGGGGAGCATCCGGGGCAGTCTCCTGCCGAACTTTGCTGAATCCAAAGCCTGGCCAGTGCAATCAAGAACATGCAACCCTCTGCTTTCTCGGGCCGGCTGCAGGTTTTCTTGGTGGAGATGACCCTCGCCCTAACAGCAGTGTCTTTGCCAGTGGCTCGAGGTGGGCGGGTGGGTTTTTCTGCTCAGCGGAAGCTGAGTGGCGCTACGAATTTACTCGCCCTTACCCCCTTCGGCCTGCAAGCGTGCTGAGTCGCCTTTTACTGGCCGACTTGCCGCATGTTGGCTGCCTGAATGTTAAGAACCGTAGCTATGGAGACCCACTTGCACCAGCTGAGAGTAAAGGGAAATCAGAGGAACAGAAGGCCTGTCGAAACCAAGCAGAGAGATCGGGCTTTTTGTGCCTGCCCTGGTGGGACCCGGGTTCTTTGTCAGACCCATTGCTGAGACGCGACAGACCGAAGGAAGGCAGAGAACCGTGGATTTGGCGCTTGTTTACGTATATTGACGAAGCCTCGCCTTCTCTTTCCTTGGTCCAGATATAAAGGCCAGGCCCCCGATCTGATCGGCAAGCAGGACAGCGTCTACGAAGGTACTCCTTGATGTCGCTCTTCCCGGCGACCTCCGTGGGGTGTGTGTGTGTGCAGGGGGGGGGGCAAGGGGATTCTGTCCGTCTTTCCGAGCCTTACCGCTGGCCGCCCTTTGTTGGTCTCCTGCTAGAGGACTGGGACATGTTGGATGTGGACGAGGACGAGAAGCTGACGGGGGAAGAGGAGTTTGAGCTGCTGGCCGGGCCCCTCGGCTTGAATGACCGCCGCATCGTCCCGGAGCCCGTTCAGTTCCCGGATAGCGATCCGCTGGGGGCCTCGGTCGCCATGGTCACGGCCACCAACAGCATGGAGGAGACCCTCATGCAAATCGGTAGGCCTGGGGTGGGGGGAGGGGCCGCTTGGGGGGTGGGGGGAGAGGCATTTGAAGTCACCAGGAGCCAAGAAGAGCTCCAGTCCGTGTGCTCTTTCCTCTTTTTTAGAGGGAAGGAACTGTGAGGAGAGGGAATGAGGCTTAAACATTCCTTCTCCGATTGGGGCTAAAGAGCCAGGCCGGGCAAGTGCCATTTCTTTCACCCTCAGTTTAGGGAACTTAAGCCGGCCCGGCCACTCCCTGGGGCATGCTGGGAGTTGAGGTCCCAAAAGGGAACTTTCCCCAGTGGTGGCCTCGCTCTGTATAAAATGTAGGATGTGTGCATGTGTGTGTGTGTGTGTGTGTGTGTGTGTGTGTGTGTGTAGGAAGGCAGAGGCAGTATCGGGGCAAGGGGGGGGACGTTTTTGGTCGCCCAGCGTTGGCTTGTGACATTTTTAAAAAGCAAGGTGGCGTGAGATCCCTCCAAGGGTTGCCTGTTTCCGTGGTGTTTCTGCCCTTCTTGGTCACCTTTTTCCAGGTGTGGCCGTGTGGCGCTCACCGTTTCTTGCCTTGCCCCGCTTCCCCTTCCCCAAAGGTTGCCACGGCTTGGTGGAGAAGAGCGCCTCCGGGAGGATCACCCTGGGAGAGCAGGCGGCCGCCTTGGTGAATCCCCACGACCGGGTGATGGCGCTGAGGAGGGTGACGGCCGCCGCCCAGGTCCTGCTGGCGAGAACGATGGTCATGAGAGCCCTCTCGCTGCTCTCCGTCAGGTCAGTCCCGTTCTGGAGCCCCCCCCCCCCCCCCAGTCTAGGACACACACACACACACACACACACACACACACACCCCGTGGATCCTTTGCTGTCCAAGGCAAGGTCAAAAACAAGCCCGTGTCACACGAACAGAAGCAGGCTTGTGGTCGGTGTGGTGTATGGGGTTTTTTTTTGGGGGCAGAATAAAACAGTGCATAAGGTGGGGAAAGGGCCACGTTCCCGTCACAAACCTTACAGAAGGGCACACAGCTCAGCTCCTCTTGCTTAGTTTACACAGGCCTCACGTTGCATCGCTCCTAGCTGGCCATTCACAAGTCACCCCGGGGGGGCTCAGCTCCCCACATGCGCCGGCTGGGTTGACTCGCCTTCAGAGAGTCATCAGTGGCCCACCGGAAGCATCTCAGTCTCACCCCTTTCGGATTCTGCATGCAGAGAACAACAGAACAGCAGGATCTTGGCTTAGTTTTTTTTTTTTTTTTTTTTTAAGCTTTTTTATTGAGGAAGTTACAGCATATATTTCAATCTTTACAATTTTCCAAAACATTACATCATCGTTTAGTCTCTTCCTCATTGACCCCCCTCCCCCCAGCAAGCCGAAATCACTATCCTTTCATGTTGAACATTATTAAGGCATGATGTAATAGTCTAGCCCATTTCTCGTTCTCAGGCTTCCCATTTTATCCAATTTATATATTTCTCCCACTCCTTTAGAATTCTATGTTTCCTTCTATGTTTTCTTCTTGCATACTTTGTATCCAATTATTTTGAAAAAAATTCATGTATATAATCTTTCCATTTATCATATTTCCATTTCTTTTGGTCCTTCCATCCACCCATTAGTACCATTATAGCTGCTGCTATTCCGTAGTAGACAATCTTTTTACGCTTCTCCATTGTTTTTCTCTATCTACTAGGCCTAAGAAAATATAGTCTATTTTTAGCTCAATCCTTTTCTTTGTAATTTCTGATAACCAATTTTCTACTTTCCTCCAATATGTTTGTATTTTCTCGCAGTTCCATATCATATGTACAAAAGTACCTTTTTCTTTTTACAATGCCAACAATTTTGTGATATATTATTATTTATTCTATTTAATTTCTGTGGGGTATAATACCATTTATGCAATATCTTCAATTGCATATCCTTAATTTTTTCCAATTTTACCTCTCTTATCCCCCATAATATAGCCTGAATCTTTTCTGTATTTAAGTCCATATCTCCCTCCCAATTATATTTAATTAAATTTTCATTCTGATTTCCCAATCTAACCAAATATCTATAGATCTCTCCTGCTCCAACCTTTTTTCTTCTTCATATTTCTTATACACCACTTCCCATTGTCTATCTTCTTTTCCCTTAAGAGAAAGGAACCATTGATCATATTTCCTTTTCATACTTTCTGCCACCATCCATTTTTGATTCCCTAATATCCCTTTTAATTTATTTATTGCCCCTCCTGTTGACATTAATTCATGCATATCTTTGATTTTGTAATATCCTTTCTCTTTTAGATTCTTTATATCTTTTTGTGACAAAATCTTCCCCTCTTTATTAAACTGTTCTAAAGGGCCCCAATTCGATACTCCACCTATTTTCGTCCTTTTTATTAAAATTTCCATTGTTACTTGCCTTGGTCCCTTAACTTCTTTCAGTATTCTTTTATCTCTATCAAATATCCCTAAGTAACCTGCTGAGTTATTTATTGCATCTTCTACTCTTTTCCATTTGGGTGTGGGGTATTCCTCCACCTTCATTGCCCATTTTAATTGGAAGGCTATATAATACTTTTCCAAAGAGGGCATACTCCATCCTCCTTCTTGGCTTAGGTGTGCTCGTTCCAAGTACACGTTTCCTAAGCAATAATCCTTGGTTCCTTTTTTAAAAAAAGGGAAATCAGAATAGGGACACTCTTTTTACTGGGTGGGGCCCCTGGCAGCCCAGGCTTGCTTACCCACCAGGAGGGAAGATAGAGTAATACAAAGCTTGATTCTTCCTCTAAGATGATGTTTGAGAGTACTGGCTTAGCAAATCCTAGGACACGAAAGCCACAACTCTGGCCCTTCATTCCACACGGCTTCAGGAGGGGGTGTGTGTGTGTGTGTGTGTGTGTGTGTGTGTTTAATAGCAGCTGTTGCATAACTAGAGTCTCTTGTGTCTTTCTTGTGAGCGCTTGGATGGCCGGAACAACCTTTCTGTGTTTTTCTTCCCCCTTGCTCAGTGGCTCCAGTTGTAGCCTGGCGGCGGGACTTGAGTCCTTAGGCTTAACCGACATCCGGACGTTGGTCCGACTGATGTGCCTGGCAGCAGCTGGCGGGCGGGCCTCTCCACCAGCCCCTGCTCCGTCTCTGGAGCTCCTGAAAGATCTCGCGGGGTGCCCAGTAAAATGAGCAAGCCCATCTCCTGCTTGGCCTACCTGAGCACGGCCGTCGGCTGCCTGGCCTCCAACACGCCCAGTGCCGCAAAACTGCTGGTTCAGCTGTGCACTCAGGTAAGAAGGTCCCTCCGCGCCTGTCGGTCTGTCTCCTGCCCCCCGTTTCCCACTAGGTCTGTAACATAATAGGGTCACAAAAAACAGGATGTAATAAGAGCTGGTCTGGACCAAAAATGGTGTTACAGTAGGACCCCGGTATCCGCTGGTGATTGGTTCCAGGCCTTCCTGTGGATAATGAAAACCTTGGATAAGAGAGAACGCCTGCCCACCCACGCCCAAACAGTAGCTTGCTTTATGACTGCTGTTTGTGACAGTAGCTTGCTTTACAGATACTATTTGTGACAATAGCTTAATGTACAGCTGCTGTTTGTGACAATAGCAGCTTTGTGGCTGCTGAATTATTTAACCCCCCCCCCGCCAATAATGGATAACTGAATCAGTGGGTAATGAATCAGTGGATACGGGGGTCCTACTGTATTTTGTCTGTCGTGGTGCAGCCCTACAAGAAGAGTGGTGTGTCAGGGTTTAGGAGCGGATGAGGGGGGGTCCCTGTTGCCCTCTGCCGCCTCCTCCTCCTCCTCCTCCTCCTCCCCTGGCCATTTTCCATCTCCTCCTTTCCGTTTGCATCATCTGCAGAGGCCCCTCCCTTGGTTGTCTTGCGGTTTGTACTTAATTGCTGTTCATTTATAACGTGAAGCATCTCAAAGGGCAAAGATGATTTCTGCCTTTTGTGCTTGCCTCTGCTGGAAAAATCCCTGGGCTTAAAAGGGCATCCGTGTGTGTGTGTGTGTGTGTGTGTGTGTGTGTGTGTGTGTGTGTGTGTGTGTGTGTGTGTGTGTGTGTGAGAGAGAGAGAGAGAGAGAGAGAGAGAGAGAGAGAGAGAGAGAACACCGTCATGGTGATGGCTGCTGCTTCTGCTCCTCCTCCTCCTTTCTAGAACTTAATGTCGGCAGCCACCGGGGTCAACTTGACAACCGTGGACGACCCTGTGCAACGGAAATTCCTGCCAACCTTTTTGCAAGGGATCGCGGAAGAAAACAAGCTGGTGACGTCCCCCAACTTTGTTGTGACTCAAGCGCTCGTGGCCTTGCTGGCAGACAAAGGGGCAAAGCTGCGGCCAAACTACGACAAAGCTGAAGTGGAAAAGAAAGGTAGGTATTTCTGCCTCCTGGGGTGGCCGTCACCTCCTGTAGCCGGTTTTTCTGCAAAAGGAGAAGGGGGAAAAGGCAAAACGGGCTGGTTATAGCCTGCTCCATAGTGTTTGAAGCACCCTGTAGGTTGTTTACAAGTTAATTATGCAGGCTACTCATTGCGCGCGCTCACTCTCTCACACACACACACACACACACACCCATCCCCTGTGAGCTGGGTACTCGTTTTACTGACTTTGGAAGGCTGAGTGAGCTGCCTTGCTGGGATTGAGCCTGCGCCATGAGCAGAGTTTTCACCGCAGCACTGCAGTTTAAGCAGGCTCTGCAAGAACTCCAAATGGAAATTCTCTGTTGCTTCTTACCATTACATGGGTGGATTCTGGTTAAGATAGTTGGACTCATTTTGTATTACGATACTTATTTTGGCATCTTAGCGTTGTCTCTGTTTTGGGTTTCTTTTTTCCTCTTTTTCTTTTTCGAGGAGGCGAAGCATTGAACAAGTAAGGTAACTGAGAAGGATGAAAGAATCAGTGGGGGGAGGCTTGGGGGGTTTGGCTGGCCTTCTGTTTCTTGAATGCCGTGGGCCGGACCGGATGTGTGGGGCCGCCGGGCCCTTTCCCTTGTGGGAGCTGCCTGGGAACAGCTTGGGGTGGGGTGGGGTGTGCTTTTGGATTTGAGATGCTTTGGCCCAGGTGGTGTGCAGAACCGAAATGGGCAGCCCATCACGGGTGGTTCCCAGTTGTATGCTTCCAGATGTTCGTGGGCCTTAGCTCCCAGAAGCCCTTGCCAGCGCAGCCAGTGGCGAAAGGTTTTGTGTGTGTGTGTGTGTTGCAGGCCAAGGTTGAGAGTCTTGAGCATCAGTGTCTGGTGGCTTTTAAAGGAGAGGGTGCAGATAAGGAAGGTCCAAGTGGCTTCAGTAATTCTGTGCAGGTTTCTCTATTCCTGGCTCTTCCCTGGGCATCCCCTCCTCCTTGGCTCTGAGCAGGTCTCATTGCCTCTTTGTGTGCCCATCCTCCTCCCTCTGACCCTTCTGCCGCAGGCCCTCTGGAGCTGGCCAACGCCCTGGCCGCTTGCTGCCTCTCCTCGCGCCTGTCCTCCCAGCACCGCCAGTGGGCCGCTCAGCAGCTGGTGCGGACGCTGGCCGCTCACGACCGGGACAACCAGAGCAGCCCCCAGACCCTGGCCGACATGGGCGGGGACCTGCGCAAGTGCTCCTTCGTCAAGCTGGAGGCTCATCAGAACAGGGTAGGCGGCCCTGCCTTCAGGCCCAGGTTCTCCGGAGCCTGGCTGGATCCACGCAAAGGAGGAGGTTGTGATGCTTGGGGGGGGGTGTCCGCTTCTGCTCCCGGCCCCGTCTCATAACAGGCAGAGGGCAGCGAGCTGGCCTTTGGCCTTGACCAGGGGCCTTCTATCTGCTTGTTTTCCAAAACAGGTCACCTCCTGCGTGTGGTGCAACAAGAAAGGCCTTTTGGCCACGAGTGGCAATGACGGAACCATACGGGTGTGGAACGTGACAAAGAAACAGTACTCCTTGCAGCAGACGTGCGTGTTCAACAAACTGTAAGCAACCCTTAGTCTTCAAAGAGCAACCCTGAGTGGAGTAACAGCTGATTTTCCTAATGAAATCCGCCCCTCGCCCAGTGATTCGCAGTTGCCTTGATCGTTGCATCGTGTGGCTGTTGCTGCCTGCCAAGTGAGAGAGATTTGGGGAAATACTGGCAGCTTGGCGGGTTGCCTTCCTGTCCAGCTCGCTCACCTCCCCTGCGATCCTGGCCAGCGTCCTTTTCCGAGCTCCTTGGCCTCTCTCTGCAAGGCACAGGGCGCAAGTCAAGCCTGCCTTGTTTTACAAAACCACCCGGTGCCCTCCGAGCAGGGGCACAGGAGCTCCGCTCAGGGCCTAGGCCGGGTCCCGGAGGGATGCTGAAGGAGCTAGGATGATGTCCTTGTTCATTTAGGACCCTGAAGAGGGTTGAATCACGCAGGTCTGAAACTGTTGCAGCCAGTGGTGCTAACCAGGTGGAAAAGACAAGGAGACAGACTGCTGGGAAGGAGGGAGGCTGGGAGAGGGTTGGCTCCTTGCATGGAGGTCCTAAAGAACAGGTAATGGCCTGGCTTTATAGGAGATCCAAGGTGCTGGAGCGGACCCGCGTTTTCACCATGGCTTTGCCTTGTCAAAAAGACACAGACTTCTTAAAGGAGAGGTTCTCCTGTCTGAGGGTGGTGGTGCTGAGCTTGTTTTCTTCAGTTTTTCCTTGTGGAGGCAGGAGCGCTGCCCAGGCTGCTCCCCTGTGCTCCTGAGAACACCGGCCCTCCCTCCCTCTCTTGCAGGGAAAGTGACGCGGAGGAGAACCTGGGCTCCCCAAGCGACCCCAGCCTGTCTCTGGCCTGCTGGAGCGTCAGCGGCAAGTACCTGGCTGGCGCGCTGGAGAAGACGGTGAACGTCTGGCAAGTCAACGGTAGGAGCTGCAGTTTCTTACTGGGGAGGGAGAAGGGGCCCCCGAATGGTCATCCATCCTGACCCTCCCAGCCGGTGCAGGGTCATTTTGATTACAGCTCCGTAGAGAAAATGTTTCAGCTTTAACCACGAAATTGCAATCTGTGACTTGTGGCTCCGAAGTTGCCCGGTACTTAGCACCACGGTTGCTTTGTGGGCATTTTAAAGTCATCCAGAGCAGCTGTCCTGTTTAATAGAAATACGGCCTTGAAACGAAAAGCTTAAACATATCCTGAGCCCGAGACCCCTGGACACACAATGCTTTGGAGCAGTGCTTGTGCTTGCGTTGACGGTGTGCATTGCTTCCGGGCCTTGGCTTGCTGATGAGTATTCCCTTGGTGGCACCGGCAGGTCTGAAGCCAACGGCTTTTTTGGGGGGTGGGGGGGTTGCTGAAAAGTCTGTCTCGGCTTGAAAAGTCTGTCTCGTCCACTTCTTGCTGCCTCGGTCGCCTTGGACAGGAACCGTACGAGGAGGCCGGCTGACTCGGTCTGTCGCCACCGATCGGTGTCCGCGTGTGCCTCTTCCCTTTGGTGAATACGTCTGGGAACCCAAACCCGTGGGAGGCAGCCTCGGCCCCACGGACAGACGAGCAGCCAACCCCGCCGCCTCTCCCGCTACTCCCGTGTAGATCTGCCGTGATACTTCATTATGCCGTCACACGTTTTAAGGGGCCGGAGTGGGCTCAAGGAGGGGGCTAGGATGGCTGCCTTCTTTTTCGGGATGAAGACGGTCTGTAGCTCTGTAGAGGCAAAAGACTCTTGTCCCTTGTCTCCTTAGGAGGAAAAGGTCTCCTGGACAGCCAGCCCCACTGGGTGTCGGCCCTGACGTGGCCGGAGGAAGCCCCCGCGGCCACCTGGGCAGGAGAGGCTCCTGAGTCCCTGCTGGTGGGCCGCCTGGACGGGTCCCTCGGCCTGATTGAGGTCTTGGACGCGTCCACCATGCACCGGGTGGAGCTGGAGCACTGCTACCGGAAAGATGGTACGAAGCCTCTGGCTCTTCTCCTGGGGGCCCAGGCGAAGGTCCCTGGGGGAACCAGCCTTCGGGGTCAAGGGGCAGGGTCGCTCCTGCACAGCTGGAAGGGAAGGAGTCTCCGGGGAAGGGGCCGCTGCCCTGCGGATGTTCTCCCGAGGCAGGGAAAGGGTGGGGTGGCGCCCGGAGGTCACCCACGAGCTCAGTCCCCCTCCTCTTCCCCTTTGCACCCCCAGTCTCCGTGACCTGCCTCGCGTGGTTTGGCGAAGACAGGCCTTTTGCCGTGGGCTACGTGGACGGCAAAGTGCTGGTCGGCACCAGGGAGCCACTGGAGAAAGGAGGCATTGTTTTAGTGGACGCTCACAAGGTAAAAGACTCTCAGAGCAGGTTCCCGGCAGAGCCTTTCCCGCGAGGAGGCAAGGCTGGAGCCGGGTCAGTGTTGGGTTCGTCTTCCAAGCCCGGAAACCCAAGCAAGGTTTCCCAAAGAAGGTGATCGGCCATCAGCCTCCTCCTCCTCCTCCTCCTCCTCCTCCTCCTCCTCAACACCACCACCCAATCTGGAAGTCCTGAAAGACTCTCACCTGCCTGCTTCTTTCTCCTCCTCTCCCCCCCCGCCCCCCTGGTTCTTGCAGGACACCATCGTCAGCATGAAATGGGACCCGACAGGGAAGATCCTCATGACGTGTGCCAAGGAGGAGACGGTCAAGCTCTGGGGCCACTTGGAGGGCCACTGGCGGCACCTCTACTCCCTCCCCCACCAGGCCGTGGTCAACACCGTCGCCTGGTGCAGCCTCCCAGGGAAAGGCCCAAAGCCACAGCTCCTGTTGGCCACGTGAGTGGAGGAGTTGGCAAAGAATCTCTCCCTCGGGAGCCGGCCGCCCGATCCTCCCTTGTCGTAGGTTGGGCCTTTCGGAAGGCTCCCGAGATGCCTTCCTTCTCTGGGGATTTTGGAGGCATTCCCCCCCCCCCGCGGGCGCATTTGCCTCTTTAAAAAAATGTCCACCTTCCTTCGGTGTCAGTGTCTACACCTCCACCGCTTCTTTCCTTCCTGTCTGTGCAGCGGGTGCCAGAGCGGCTTGCTGTGCGTTTGGACCTCCCCCAGGAGGAGCTGGCCTTACTGCAGTCTGGCCTGAATGGTTCGGAAGGATGGTGGGACGAGGAGGCCAGCAGCAAGGTGGGTCCCTCCAGGGGGGGTGGGGGTGGGGGCAGGCACAAGGCCCTGAGCCTCCCCCCCGCCCCGGCAGGCTTTGCTGAACGAGGGCCGTTTAGGAAGCAGGGGTCTCATTACCTGCAGAGAGAGAAGCAAGATGAGGGTTGGGGCTTGATTTTTTTTAAAAAAACACCACCTTGCCTCTGCAGTGTTTAAAGAATAACATAGTTGGTTTGGTGCTTTTTCCATCTGTGTGCCTTCCTACCGTATAATATTATCTCTGCTGGGGAGACGGCCTTCTTCCTGGTTATTGGGGGTGGTGGTGGGAGTTACACGGGGTTGGGGTTGAGCCCTGCTGCTTCCTGTACATTCCTAGTACAAATGTTTTATTTGTGGCTTTCGGGATCCTAAAAAAAAAAAAGTTCCCCTTTGAATCCCCAGGGACCCTACCGGAAATCAGCCGCCGATGCCAAGTGCATTTACCAGTTGAAAGGGCACATCACTCCGATCCGGACCGTGGCCTTCAGTGCGGACGGACTGGCCTTAGCCTCGGGGGGACTCGGGGGCTTGATAAACATCTGGTCCCTGCGGGTAAGCAGGCGTCAGCACGGGAGCAAAGGGAGGCGAACGCTCGTTTCCATCGTTCTTAGAGTGGTGGGTTGTTGTTGCAGAGTTTCCACTTTGGGGGGGGGGGCGCGAGTGCCTGGCCTCGAAGCTGAATAATCAGATAAATGCACTTGCAGAGCAGTTGAACGGTGCCCGTGTCCCCTTGGCGAGTCCTTCAAGCAGCCGTCTGTGCTTCAATCACGGACTTTCTGGTTTCCTTTCCTTTTAGGATGGCTCCGTTTTGCAGAGTGTCATAATAGGTTCTGGAGCTGTCCAGACCACCGTCTGGATCCCAGAAATCGGAGTGGCTGCTTGTTCCAGTAGATCGAAGGTGAGGCTTACGTGACGTTGGGCACCCGCCTTCCCGTCTCGCCCCAGCACCGCCTCTGTAACCTCCACCTGCCTGTGCGCTCAGCTTCCCCTGCGCTTGTGCCGCTGCCCTGCACAGTGTCAACCCAGCCAGCCCTGCCTCTCTGGCCATCCGTCGGTCGACAGCAGGTGGCCCCGGGCCTTCCCAAGGGCCCGACTTAAACAAGCTTCCTTGGAGAGGGGCTTCCTTACAGCTGGTCTCTTTGTGTGGCCTCTTCGGCCCCGTCCAGGTCTGAGAAGCCATCGGGGGTGGGGGTCCCTGTAGCTCTCCGGGGACACACAGCTAGGGCTGTTTGGCTTCTGTCCAGCTGTGCCAGTTGGGAGGAGACCTTGCCCGAGGCTCAGAAATGACCTGCTCTGCTCTTGACGGCCCACAGGAGGAGGTCTGGCGTGTTGCCTGGCCTCGGCAAGAGAAGCCCTCTCGGGGTGGCACCTCTCGTCCTCTTTCCTTTCAGTGGGAAGGACATCCCTCTGTGTGACATGCAATCAAGCAGTATCAGAAATTAGAGAACTTTAATTTTAAAAAAGGACCCCCCCCTTTGAAGTTAAAGCCAGTGATGTTAAAAACAAACTGCTCGGAGGAATGGAAAGGATTTGGTGGCTACATGTCGACCTGTCTCTGAATCCTAAACCGGCCCATTTGCCTTTTTAATCAGGACGTGCTGGTGGTCAACTGCACGCCCGACTGGATGGCTTCCAACCACGTCCTGGCGACCTGCAGGAGCGCTTTGAAACAGCAGGGGATTGTCGGGCTGAACATGGCTCCCTGCATGAGGGCCTTCCTGGAGCGCCTCCCCATCATGCTTCAGGAGCAGTACGCCTACGAAAAGGTAGGAGACGGGGTGGGGGGTGGCGTGCGGGGGACGAGGTCTCGGGCCAGCCCTGCCCGGGAGGTGCTGCTCGGCCCCGCGGGCAACAGAAGGGGCGGGGGGGGTTGGCACCACTGCTGGGCAGAAGTGCCGGTCGCTGGCCTTCAACCCTCCATCTTCGGGTTGTCCAAAAGAAAGATAGTAAGGTCCCTGAGCTCAAATTCCTCCCTGGTGTTCCTGTCCTGTAAGCAAAAACCTTTTGCAAAATCCCAGTTGCTTCTGGGGGAGAGACGCTTGCTTTTCTAGAGAAGCATTTGACACGGAAGGCATTTTCTGTTGAGTCAGTTCATTGGATGAAACGACGGTGCTTGTGCTGACCCCGGCCATTGGGTTTGGGGGTCGTCTGACACAAAAGGAACGCACCACCTCCTCCCTTGATTCATTTTTCTGCCAGCCTTACGTCGTTTGTGGCGACCAGCTGGTCCACAGCCCGTACATGCAGTGCCTGGCCTCGCTGGCCGTGGGGCTCCGCCTGGACCAGCTCCAGTGCCGCCCGCCCGCCCCCCCTCACCGCGGGCACTGCCTCCCGGACCCTTCGGCTTGGAACCCCAACGAGTGGGCGTGGCTGGAGTGCTTCTCGACCACCGTCAAAGCGGCCGAAGCCCTGGCCAAAGGGGCCGCCTTCCCGGGCTCCTTCACCGTCCCCGACCTGGAACCGGTCCCCGAGGAGGAGCTCGCCCTCCTGATGGTAAGAGGGCCCGGCCTGGCCATGCAGCAAAGTGGCATCCTGGCTCCAACTTATCCCAACCAGGGAGGAAGAGGTCCTCCCCCCCAAAAAACAAACAAACAAACAAACCAATGCAAAGATGCCAAGGCTGCCTGGATTGTGGGGGGTGGGGGTGGGGGGGAGGGAGGAGGGTGTGTGTCAAAATAGTACCTTTGCATGGTCGGACTGCAGAGGGTGAGAACAGCCCAGGAAGGCTGATGAGTCGGCCTCCTCCTCCCCCTGCTGCTGCAGAGGGGCCAGTGGAGAGAGAGCCCTTCTCCGGATTTAGGGCTGCGGGGCAGAGAGGCGATTTGGCTTCTCACGCTTCAGCCCAGGAGCCGGGGCGTTCAGACTGGTCCTGCATTTGGCTGAAATGTCACCGTTGGGCAGTTGGGGAACCCACAATTTGGGTTTCACCCTCTTTGGATGTTCTGCCCTTGCCTCGGCACGTGGGAGTTAAGGGTGGGGGTGGGGCATGCAAGACAAGACCAGATGGGGAGCAATCCTTTTGTGAGCAAGGAGGCTGATTAAGACCTGCCACCTTCCGAAATGTGGAGGAGCTCCTTCGAACTGAGAAGAGCGAAGCAGATGGTCTGGGGAGGAGCCTAATGACTTCTGTTCCTTCTCCAGGACAACAGCAGATGGATCAATGGGATGGATGAGCAGATTATGTCCTGGGCAACGTCACGGCCTGAGGTTAGTCAAGGGAACGGGCATCCTCCAAGCCCCAGAGGCAGCGGTTCTTGCCTTAAGGTCTTCTCATGGGTTGACCTCTTCTCTCCTCCCTGTGCCTCCTTTTAGGACTGGCACCTCGGTGGGAAGTGCGACGTGTACCTTTGGGGCGCCGGGAGACACGGGCAGCTGGCAGAGGCCGGAAGAAACGTCATGGTGCCTGTCTCTGCCCCTTCGTTCTCTCAAGGCCAGCAGGTAACGCCACGCCAAGGCTTTCCTTGTGGCCGCTGTCAGAGCCGCCCTCGCTTCCCTTGATCCCCTGGCAGGTGTTAAGTGTCTTAGGTCAACAGCAGGAGTGTAGTATGCCAAGAAGCACCACCCCAAAAAATCCTGGAAGCAACAAGGGCTGTAGGATTCCCCGCCCCCTTTTTAGGAGCTCAGGATAAGCTTGTCCCTCCTGTGCCGGCTGACCCTCCTGTTTGCACCTCCTGTTCTGGTCCCAGTGCCACGTGTCCTGCTGGCTGGTGGAGCCACACTTCTGCGATACCCAGCCTCCAGATGCCCTCTCTCCAGACAGGGTGGTGCCCGTGGGCTGACCCACTAGGCTGCTCTTCCTCTTGGATGTTGGCCAGACACCTGTTATCTTGCACCCTGTCGACAGTCTGTGGGCAAGAGACCAACAGCGCAAACTGCAGCCTTGTGTTTGCTGTGCTTCGTGCTGGGTCCACCCACGCCTCCTTCTTCTTAAATGAAGTGGTGCACTTTTTCTTCGATCCCCTTTAGGTCATCTGTGGCCAAAACTGCACCTTTGTGATTCAGGCCAACGGGACGGTTTTGGCCTGTGGCGAAGGGAGTTATGGCCGCCTGGGCCAAGGGAACTCGGATGATTTGCATGTGCTCACGGTCATTTCTGCCTTGCAAGGTAATCAGGGGAGTGTTTGTTTTGGCTGTGTTTGGGGTATTGGCCGTATGGCCTGTGGGCGGTCATGGTTTCGGTTTTTGTTTGCCCTCTGATGTCACATCAGGACCTAAACTCGCCTGACTTTTGACCGGGTGCCAGTTCATTTAATGAACGACATCACGGAGCACCTTTTATCAGCTTTGTAGGAGCCTCGTGGCGCAGTGGTTAAATGCCTGTCCTGCAGGTTAGACTGTGCTCACGACCTGGGTTCAATCCCTGGTAGCCGGCTCAAGGTTCACTCAGCCTTCCATCCTTCTGAGGCCGGTAAAATGAGTACCCAGCTTGCTGGGGGGGGGGGGCAATGTGTAGCCTGCACACTGTAATTAAAATTGCAAACCGCCCAGAGACTACTTGGAGTGGTATGGGGGCGGTATATAAGCAGAGCGCTTTGCTTTGTGCTGTTAACAAAGAGGTTTGTCTTGGTTTGAGGTCAAGGTGCTTTGTGACGCTTGTTCACCAGAGCTTTCCTGGTTTCACCGAAAGGACCATCGTGGAGTCTCTGGGCCAAGACCCTGTGGCCCTGTGGGCTGCTAGGGGCATTCCAAGGGAGGGAGGGAGGGAGGGAGGGAGGTGCCCTTTGCGCCGGGGGGTGGGGTGGGGTGGGGTGGAGGGGAATTGTCCAGGCACCCTTGAAATAAGAGCCCGAGGTCCTTTTGGGAAGCTGGTGGGCCTGAAGGGTTCCGCTAGGACGGTTCTGACTCCTGACCCTCCTCCTCCCCTCCTGCGGGAAGGCTTTGTCGTCACACAGCTGGTGACCTCGTGTGGGTCGGACGGGCACTCCATGGCGCTGACCGAGAGCGGCGAAGTTTTCAGCTGGGGGGACGGAGATTACGGCAAGCTGGGCCACGGCAACAGCGACCGGCAGCGCCGCCCGAGGCAGATCGAAGCCTTGCAAGGAGAAGAGGTGGTCCAGGTGGGACAGTGAGAGCCGTCCCTCCCTCCCTCCGTGCGTGCGTGCGGGCGGGCGGGCAGTGAGAAGCCCCAGGAACTCAAGTGCCCCCCCCGGGGGGGGCTGGCTTTTAGAGGTGGATTCAGACCGTGAGGCCCAGGCGGGGACAGGAGGAGGCTTGGTCCTGAAAACACCCAGGGACAGAGAGGCCTCCTTGGTGGTGGTGGTGGTGGTGGTGGTGGTGGTGGTGGTGGTGGTGGTGGTGGTGGAGCCCCTGGGACAGCCCCAGCCACGCACGGATCCACCAGGGTCCTGTTGGGTCGGCCTCCCTGTGCCCTGCTGGAAAGGACCATGCGAGACCTGACCAGATCTGAACAGGGCGGTGGCGGCGGTGGTGGGGGCGGTGGTGGTGGTGTCTTTCCGGAACAAGGACCCTTTGTACAGATGTTGTTCTGATGCCCCCCCCCCGCAGATGTCTTGTGGCTTCAAGCACTCGGCCGTGGTGACGGCAGATGGGAAGCTGTTCACCTTTGGAAACGGGGACTACGGGCGCCTCGGATTAGGGAACACGTCCAACAAAAAGCTTCCGGAAAGAGTGACAGCCCTGGAGGGCTACCAGATCGGAGAGGTGGGTGCTTCACTGGATAGGGTGGCCCTGATAGTTGGGTTGTTCAAGGGAAAACAGGGGAGGGGGGGAAACAACCCACCCAAGCGTTGCTGCTGAGGGTCCTTGCCTCCCACCTTCACCTTCCTGGGAGCGTTTTCAAGGCGGACCTTCCTGTTCCTTTTGTTTTCCTCCTCTGATCTTCAGAGGCGCCTGCGGACAGGCAGACCTAGTGAAATTGTGCCCACAGGAGCTCACCTCGGTGCATCCATCTACCTGTGCGTGCCCAGGTAGTTTTGAGGTTGGGCTTCTGGCAACCAGAAGGGATTCTTGGTGCCTCTGGTGTGCCTGGGCTGGCCGTGGTCCTTTCAGCAGATCTGTATTAATCCCCAGCAGGAGAGGGTCTGCAAGGCAGTCTACCCTGCGATGGAGGACACCTGTGGGGTAGAGGGTTGCATCTGGGAGCCTGACGTCCACGTGGGACACGTCACGTGGACGTTCGTTCTGTTTGGGACCCGACTCCAAGGTGCCTCTCCCAATCCAGGTGGCCTGCGGGCTGAACCACACCCTTGTGGTGTCCACGGACGGGTCCACGGTCTGGGCCTTTGGCGATGGGGACTACGGAAGCTGGGCCTGGGCAACTCGACCGCAAAATCCTCGCCGCAGGTGGGCCTTGTTGCTTCTGCCTCCTCCGTGTCCTTCCCTCTGCCAGCTCTCCAGATGCATTTTCTGTCCCTGTGCCTTCCGAAGGGGAGGCGCTCATGACGCCAGGTCCTTCCTGGGTAGCTTAGCTCCTTCCCTGCTGCAGAATCCTTTCAACTGAGAGAGGCAGGCCTTCCCTTTTCCCCTCTAGTGAGGGTTCACCCCCACCCCTTGAGCCTCCCCTCGCAGGAGCAGCAGCAGCAGCAGCAGCAAGTGGGGAACGCGCACACACACACACACACACACACACACACACACACACACACACACACACACACACACACACACACACACACACACACACACACTGTTCTCACACAGCCTCTTGCACACACACACACAGGACACATTCACACACACACACACACACACACACACACACACACACACACACCCTGTTCTCTGCAGCCTCTTGCATTTCCACAAGGAGGATTCCTTCCCACAGAACGCAGGGGGAAGGACACTTGCCTGCCCCAAACAGCCCTTCTGGTCAGCAGACGGGGGGGCGGGGGGTGTCAGTGGCTTATTGAGGGGAAGGGGCTTCTTGGCCCCGAGGCTGCGTCCCCTTTCCCAAGCACCTTAACCCTTGGTCTGAGCTGCATCTGACCGTAGAGCTGCCGGTTTGGGTAGTCCTGCTCCTTTGTGTGCCTTTAATCCGTTGCCTGTCCTGAGAGGCTCCCAGCACAGTGACCCCCTCCCTCCCCTCCTCTCCCTAGAAAGTGGACATTCTTTGCGGGATCGGCATCAAGAAAGTGGCCTGCGGGACCCAGTTCTCGGTCGCCCTGACCAAAGACGGACACGTCTACACTTTTGGACAAGGTAGGCTTGCCGGGGTCTCGGCTCGGCCATCTCGTACTGTGCGTCAAGGCAGGCATTTTTTAAAATGAGAAAGACATATTTGTTCCTTAAAAGTATAAATGCAAAAAAAAGGGGGGGGGAGTATCCCATCGGCTGGAGTCACCCACCCACCCCATGGGCTGCCTTTGCATCAGAGGGTGGGGTTTCTCAGCCCTCTGTAACCCCTTGCCTTGGAACGGCTGTTCTGCCACTGCAGAGAAATGGTTGCCAGTCGTTGGCTTGAAACGTTTTCAGAACTGCCGGAGGGCTCCATGCTTTTAGGAATTCTGTCTGCGGAGCCAAGAGTTTGGCAGTTCAGTTCCCTCCTGGGCCTCCTTGGCAGGGGGCCAGACTGGATGACCCCACGGGGTCCCCTCCTAGGTCTGCCGTGCTGGGCCTTGTTGCTATCTCATTCTTTCAAAGCCTTCCTCCCAACTGGCTTCCTGGAAGAGCGTCCACTCAACCCGGCATCCCTGCCCTTGTGGAGGCTTCCGGACGCTACCCTCCGCCCCCCCCCCCTTGATCCGTTGTCTCGCTTTTCTTCCAGACCGGCTGATTGGCTTGCCCGAAGGCCGAGCGCGCAACCACAACCGGCCCCAGCAAGTCCCCGCCTTCTCGGGAGTCTTCATTGAGGACATCGCCGTCGGGGCCGAGCACACCCTGGCCCTCTCTGCCTCTGGCGACGTCTACGCCTGGGGGAGCAACTCCGAAGGGCAGGTGGGCAGGGGCCGGCAGGGAAAGCTACCTTCTCGGCCAGCCCATTGGCTTAGAAGAGGGAAACCAGAGAGCCCCAAGGTATTTTTTTTTGGGGGTTAAGAAGGAGAGCTCCTCCGAGAGGAAGAGGGCACCGTGTTGGACCTGTGAGACTGAAGCAGGCCTCTGGGCCACACTGGTCTCTCCACGTGGGTGTTTTGAGCCCGTGCCTATTGTTAAGGTTTGCCCCCCCCCCCGGATCCCCCTGAGGGTCCAGGTCCTGAAAGTGGCAGACCGTGAGGGGTGTTTGGCACCCACGAGGGTGACACCACGTGCAACAAAGGCAGAAGGGAAAGAGAGGAGCTTGATTTCAGGGTGCGTTTTGCCACCTGAGACCCAGACGGTGTGTTTGTCTCTTCTCCCACCCGCTAGCTTGGCTTGGGCCACACGAACCACGTCCGGGAGCCGACGCTGATCACCTTCCTGCAAGGGAAGAGCGTGCGGCAGATCTCGGCCGGCCGCTGCCACAGTGCCGCTTGGACGGCGCCTCCTGTTCCCCCACGAGCGCCAGGTAGGAGGAGGAGGAGGAGGCGGGCTGGGAGGCGGCGGGGTGGTGGTGGTGGTTTTGGGTGGGGAGTTGCAGCTCTGGGTGGGTTGGCGCTCCTCCTGGGAGAGGCTCAAGACAGAAATGCATTTCTCTCTCTCTCTCTCTCTCTGCTGCGCTCCCTTTTGGGCAGGGGTCTCCGTGCCTTTACAGCTGGGCCTCCCCGACGCCGTCCCTCCCCAGTACGGGGCCCTGAAGGAAGTGAGCCCCCACACGGTGCGGGCCAGGCTCCGGCTCCTCTACCATTTCTCCGACCTCATGTATTCCTCGTGGCGCCTCTTGAATCTCAGCCCTAACAACCAGGTGAGCGCTTCCGTGGCAGGCGAGGCTCGTGCCTGGGCTCCTCCTCCCTGGCGCACCCACCTTGATGCCACGGTGGCCAGGGGCAGGGCTGTGCTCCCCTGAAGTCAGTGCTCCATCCCCCCCCCCCATATTGCACGGGCGTGGGAGCAACTCAAGAAGGGCCCAGCAGGGGAATGGTGGTTGCTTTGGTGGTGGAGGTGTGTGTGTGTGGGGGGGCATGGGCTCAGGGAGCCTGCCGGGTTCAGCCTCCGGGTCCCCCTCCTCTTCTTCCTTGCAGAATAGCACCTCCCACTACAACGCCGGCACGTGGGGGATCGTCCAAGGGCAGCTGCGTCCCTTGCTGGCCCCTCGGGTGTACACCCTCCCCATGGTCCGCTCCATCGGGAAGACCATGGTGCAAGGGAAGAACTACGGCCCCCAGATCACCGTCAGGAGGATCTCCACCAGGTCAGCAGTGCCTCGGGACGGTGGCCGCATCCCCACCCCCACCCCACCCCCAAACTGGCTCTTCCTGGGAGCCACAGGGACCCTCCCTCCTCCTTGGGGTGGGGGGTGGGGGGAGGGTCTCAGCCAGGCCCTGCATGACTCGTGCGTTAAAGCTGGTCTTTTTTTCTTCCGAAGAGGCCGGAAATGTAAGCCCATCTTTGTCCAGATCGCCAGGCAAGTCGTGAAGCTGAACGCTTCGGACCTGCGCCTCCCCTCCCGGGCGTGGAAAGTGAAGCTAGTTGGCGAAGGGGCCGATGATGCCGGCGGAGTCTTTGACGACACCATCACGGAGATGTGCCAGGTCCGTCCTTCCTTCCTTCCTTCCTTCCTTCCTTCCTTCCTTCCTTCCTTCCTTCCTTCCTTCCTTCCTTCCTTCCTTCTACACAGCCTTACTGCAGTGGACAGGCTGTGAGTGGAGTGCCACGTGATACAGAACAAGTTTGAAAAGAGGGTCCAGAGAGAAAGGGGGGGACACGTGAGCCCACCCCCCAGGGATTCAGATCTTCACAGCCGGGAGTGCTTGTGTCCTGCACTGACCTTCCCTCCAGACCTAATGCATTCTTTGTACGGCATTTCCTGCACCTGAGTTACAGCAGGCGTGTCTTTCCCCAGATGAGCTGTTCTAGAAAGAAGCCCTTCGATCCTCCCTCTTGCCCCAGAACCCACGTCCCAAATGCTGCCTTGATTTAAAAAGTGTAGTAGAAACCACTTGGGGCTGTCTAGCAACATGTGTAACCCTCTCCTCCTCCTCCTCCTCCTCCTCCTCCTCCTCCTCCTCCTCCTCCGTGTATTTTTGATTAATTTAAAATCTGTTGGCCCCACATATTTTTCTCCTAAGGAACTTGAAACCGGCGTGGTCGACCTCCTGATCCCTTCCCCAAACGCAACAGCAGAAGTCGGCTACAACCGAGATAGGTAAGTGGCGAGAGGCCCTTGTTTTTCCCTCTGGAAGGGTTGCCAATTGCCAGGGTACAGGCGGCGGCGGGGGGGCACTGTGGTGGCACAGGGGCCTGGCAATGCCCCTCTGGAGCGATTCTCGTGAAGCTGCCGCCCTTTGGACGTCCTCCCCCCCGCCCCAACCCCATCCCATCTCTTGCGTCATCCCCACCCAGGTTCCTCTTCAACCCTTCCGCCGGCCTGGACGAGCACCTGATGCAGTTTAAGTTCCTGGGCATCCTGATGGGGGTGGCCATCCGGACCAAGAAGCCGCTGGACCTCCACTTGGCCCCCCTGGTGTGGAAGCAACTGTGTTGCATCCCACTCACTCTGGAGGACTTGGAAGAGGTGGATCTTCTCTACGTGCAAACCCTGAACAGCATTCTTCACATTGAAGACAGCGGGATCACGGAGGAGAACTTCCACGAGGTACAGCCCCCACCCCACCCCCACCCCCAGCCCTCCGTCCCTGCGCTGTTCCTCTAAGGAGCAGAATCTTCCACGGGAGTGACGTTTGGGCTCTCCGTGGTCGTCCTCCTTCCATGGCCCACGTGCCAGACTTCCATCCAGGGAACCTCAAAGGCTGCCAAGGTGGACTGTTTGGGTGCTGTTGGTGAGGTCGGTGTGCAGGCCGAGAGGGGTGGGGGTGAGAGAAATCACCGGGGGGGGGGGGAACGGGACAATCTGGTAGGATTTGGAAATGGCCAGTATAAGAAGCGCGACATGACGTGAAATTTGGCACATGCCAAGCGTCGCAGGGCTGTTGGGAGTGTTCTTTTTAAAGCTTGCCGTGACCACCAAGTGATGAGGCTTTCGTTGGTTTTTCTTCCTCCGCCAGATGATTCCTCTCGACTCTTTTGTGGGCCAGAGTGCGGATGGGAAAATGGTTCCCATAATCCCCGGGGGAAACAGCATTCCGCTCACTTTCTCAAACAGAAAGGAGTACGTGGAAAGGGCCGTCGAATACCGACTCCATGAAATGGACCGCCAGGTGAGCATCCCCCCCCCACACACGTCCGTTGATGCACAGGGTCGATTGGTCCTAGCCAGTGACGTCATTAAGAAGACGGCTTTATTTGGTTTTGTGTGTGCCTTGCTTGCTATTTTGTTTTTCTGCAAGGTAAGCATTTATATAAAAACCTTCATTCCCCCACACACACACTTTGCCAATGTGTGGAGCCTGTGTGGCTGTTATTATATCGGTGGCACAATTTGTGCAAAGCTTAAGATATATGCAGTAGTGTTTTTCCTGGGCCTTCCCTTCCCTTCTGAAGGGTAATTCCTCCCTTTGCGGAGGTCCCAGAGCGAACAACAGGATGATGTGAGCGCCAGCCGCGCGGTGGGCTTCTTTGACAACGGCCACGCTGGCTGGGGTCCGGCGGGTCTTCCGTGGGCCCCTTGACCGACCGCCCTCCCTCTCCCTCTCCCTCTCTGGCTCCCAGGTGGCGGCCGTGCGTGAAGGGATGTCCTGGGTCGTCCCGGTCCCCCTGCTGTCCCTGCTGACGGCGAAGCAGTTGGAGCAGATGGTCTGTGGGATGCCCGAGATTTCCGTGGACGTCCTGAAGAAGGTGGTGCGCTACCGGGAGGTGGACGAGCAGCACCAGCTGGTCCAGTGGTTCTGGCGCACCCTGGAGGAGTTCTCCAACGAGGAGCGGGTCCTCTTCATGCGCTTCGTCTCGGGACGGTCTCGCCTGCCGGCCAACGCGGCCGACATCTCTCAGCGTTTCCAAATCATGAAGGTCGATCGGGTGAGTGTCTCCCGTTCTCCTCTTCCCTTTGGCTCAGCCGGACGAGAAGCCGGCCATAACTGGAGCGCACGTCACTGGCCGCAGAAAGCAAGGGCGGGCGGGCGGGCGGGCAGGGGTAAAAGAGGCACGTCCTGGAAGGTGGACATTGAGCTGCCAGGTGGGGAGGGAGAGAGCAGCCCCCCCCCCAAGACCCTGCGAGGGAAGGTGCTCCTCTGTAGGGAACCCAGACTTGAACGCTAAAGCATCGCAACGTTTCAGCCTGTATTTTCCTTTGGAGGAGAGACCCTTCAGACAGACAGACAGACAGACACACACACACACACACCCTTCCTTTCGGAGGAGGGAAGCAAGGCCCAGTGGCAAGAGGAGGCAGGGGCAGCTGGTAGGAAGCAGGGCCTCCATGGTCAGGGTGGAGGCAGAGCCATCGTGGTTTGCATTCCTCCTGGTTCATTGGCCAGGAAAGAAACATAGCAACTCCACCGTCTCCCTCCTGCCCCAGGATTCCTATTTTGGGGGTGGGGGTGGAGGAGACCAGCAGCAGGTCAAAGGTGCCTTGTGTGGAAGGCTGGGGAGGGGGGGGTCTCTTTCTTGGAAAAGTCCCACTTCCTTCTGGACTGGGGGTGGGTAGGGAGAGGGCAGGGGGCCTGCTCTGGCAAGTCCCTCCATCTCCCTGCCATCTTCACAGCCCACCAGGTTCTCCTCCATGGAGCCACCCCACCCCAAAAGTCATCTCTTGAGGCAAGGCCTTCTCGGGGTGAGGGGGGACGGACCACTGATGTTGTGGACTCAGCTCCCGGAGGAGTCATGCCTGTCCTTTGTCCCTATCCTCATTGAAGGGGCAGTTAAAAACATGACCTTTCAGGGAGGTCTCCCCCGTTGACCCCGTTGAATGCCTCCTGTTCTGCTTCAGTCTGAAAACTGGTTCAGCCGCCATGGTTTTTAGGCTACGATTGTTGTTTTGTCTTTTAACTTAAGTGTTTATTGCTTTGTGGAGCTGAGTTTTTAATCTCCCCGTAAACCACCCAGAATAGTGCTTTGGCACTCATGGGATGGTGCTTAGACCGATTAAAATTGAAATCCCCTTCCTCCTCTCTCTCTCTCTCTCTCTCGGCAGCCTTACGACAGCTTGCCTACCTCACAGACGTGTTTCTTTCAACTGCGCCTCCCGCCCTACTCCAGCCAGCTCATCATGGCCGAGCGTTTGCGCTATGCAATCAACAACTGCCGGTCGATCGACATGGACAATTACATGCTGTCCCGAAATGTGGACAATGCCGAGGGCTCCGACACAGACTACTGACTCTCTCTCTCTCTCTGTGGACAGACCTCCTCTTCCTTCCTTGCACCCGGTGCCCTTTCAGTGTCGACACCAGTTTACGGTAACCATAGATGTTTTAGAAACATAAAAAAACAGTGGCCACCTTTTTTTTAGTTACTCTCAATGTAACAAAACCTAGATGTGGTTATTATTCTTTTTTGTGACTGTAAACAAGAAAACTTCAAAACAAAAGTGAGATCTGTAAGGTTGCCCCTCCACCCACCCACCCCACCCCCACCCCTTTGGTTCACTTTTTTTTTGTAAGTTTGCATGGAGACTTTTCTGGTGCATTTTTTGTTGGGCATGGTACCTTTACAAGCCCTTCCAGTGAACATGAAGAGTTGTACATGGTGTATAATTGTTCATTAGAAAGGACAGTTTTACATGAATATTCATATATTTATTTTTGTTTTAATTTGAAATGCCTGTGCAGGGTTCCTTACGCAGAGAAAAAAAATAAAGCAAATCCAAGAACTGAATGGTGGTTTTTCTGTTTGCTTCCCGGTGCTTTATTCAGTGTTCACCCACCTTGATTTCCAGTTGGGCCTTCCAAGGAGCACGCATGTCCCACGACGGCTGACGTCCTGCGGGGTTAACAGCGCGCGGGGGGGGGGACGTCCGTCTCTCTCTGTGTGAGACGGGCCGTAATGAAAAACACGACTCTTCTGTTGTGCAGCTTCCATGCAATGCAAGGGATTACAGAGGGGTTAGAAAAGCCCCAGGACAGAAGGCAGATGGTGCTGTCAATTGTCAAAAATGGCCCATCTCCCGCAATCCACAGGTGTAGTTACATCAATAGGTTTTCAGCCTAGAAGAGAACAGGGTGGGTTGGAAGAACCAGCACCTTTGCAACTCCTCCCAGAAGGACCGATAGAAGAAAGGGCTCTGAATAAACACTGAGATGCCCGGTGGTTCAACACCATCATCTCACAGTTTCTTCCTTTAAACTCCTGGGAAGCAGAAGTACAAATCTCGTAGTAGAAAGGTGGAAAAGAGTTGTCTATTGAGGAATAGAAAACAGCAGCAAAGAGGTTTGTGTAGAAGTGTTTTCCAGGCAAACGTGGTACCTTCAAGACCCTGCATGGCACAGGCAGCTTCCATGTGGCTCCAGCTGTCTTTTGGGTCCAGCACTCGCAATGTAGCTTCCCGCACGGTAGGAGTTCCAAGATCTCCTCGCAAGACAGGAGGTGGGGTTTGCTGTTGAGAGAGAAAAGGCACACCAACCCTTTCGAAATGTCCATCTTGATAGGCTGGCGTGCAAAGGGGGAAAGCAGGCTGCGCTGTGGCATGAAGGCGTCGTCATCAGAGGCGCCTGCAAAGACCCTGCCCTGTGAGTGGGGTGGGGGCCTGCCAGGCATCTGCAGAAAGAGCCCAGTTGTGTGCGGTTGCAGTCAGAGGGGTGCCTGTTCCATCCGTGGCTGAAGAGAGGTGGGGGGAATCCCTTGGAGATGATTGGCGAAGAGACTTCAGCAACCTTTCAACATTCCAGCATTTCTCCAAGCCGAAAGTTTTTCCAAAGAGGGGGGAAAGCCTGCATTGATTGGTGGAAACGGACCTGGATCTTTTTCTTCTGGAATTACTAACTTTTGTTTTGAACCTCCCGGCCATGTGAAAAATGAGAAATGGGTTGTCTTCACAAAGCAGCGGCTGTTAGCTCGTGAGATGGAAGCGTTTGCGCAGGTCTTACCGCACAGAGGAGTCCCATAGCCGTAGGAAGTTTCCGGGTAGCAGTCCCTTGATTTTCGGCAGGGAGTTTTGGGGTCTTTTTGCATCCGTTTCCAGCAAGGCAAGTGCCTGAATTAAACCCGCCGCCCGGTCGTTTATCCTGTAATTTAGTGCCACAACAGTTTCTTGAAAGCTCTTTCTGAGGCCCAACTGCCCGGCCTTTTATCCGGGATCATGTCTGCACTTCTCTCTGCTCTCAGCGTTATGAAGGGGCGCTTTTTCCTTAGTCGCTGCAAACCCGCCTGTGTGATATTCCGGCAAAAGTCCACGTGCAAGGTTTGCAAGGCCTCGCCGTAGAGGGCGGCAGCTTCCAGCGTCTGGTCGGTGATCTGGACGCAGTTTTCCAGCCGGAGAATCCTCAGGCCGGAGCAACTCTGGAGAAGCAGCGTGACGTAATGGTCTGTGACGTGGCCGCACCCGGAAAGCGTCAGAGATTCCAAATTGGGGCACCTGGAAAGGAATAGAGGTGGACGGTTAGCCAAGTCAAAGCAGCAGGAGAAAGAAGGCAGTCCATGCTGAGAGGGTCGGTCTTCTGGAAAACCCAAGTCAGCAACTGGCGTGGCCTTCCTCTCCTCCTGCCGTTAGCCACCAACGCAAGCTGTTCCACCTCTGAACTCGGAGCTGCTCCATCTCCCCCATGCCCTGTGACCGACAGACAGTCGCCATCCTGACAGCCCCCCATGCCTATATTGGCCGGTGGACTGAAGCCGCACGGCTTTCTGGGCGCATGTGACTTTCACACCGAGAGCTGACTTTTCCAGTAACGCCCCGAGGTAGTTGTTTGCATTAAAAAAAAAAAAACCACAAGATCTCCATCTCCATTTTGCTTTGTTTGGGTTTACTGCAATAATAGATGCTGGATTTGATGGGCCTTGGGCCCGACGGGAGTCCAGCTCCTCCTGTGTGTCGTTCCTGCAGCAGAGGAGTCTGTGTTAAAATGCCCTTCTACAAGGAGTTCTGCTCTGCTTTTCCTCACTTCTGTCAGGCCCTAAGAAACATTTCCCCAAGTGTTTATCTCTCTTCGGGTAAACAGGTCAAGTCTTGCGCCAGGGGGGTGGGTGGCTAAACCGCTTGAGCTGTGGAGCAGGAATGCTTGGAATGGCATGAGGGCCGTGGTGCCTGTGAGGCCTGGAGACCAGCACCAGGGGTTGTCTTTCGGAAAGACAGCTGGGCCAGATCGGGAGGGAAAGGAGGAGAACTAGGCTCCGACGCGCCCAGGGCTGGGTTTTCACCACTGTTGGAGAGGGGACATCCTTAGCAACAAAAAGCTCGCTGCTAATCTGAAGCCACGTCCGTTTTCTTCCCGGTTAAACCAAGGACGGGCCACGAGGCTACACGCGTGGAGACAACGCAAGGAGGCTGCCGCCAGGGCGGCTCCTTCAGGGAAAGCAAAGCCACACTGGGGTGGAGAATCCAGTCGCCGAAGGCCTTACCTGTCACCGACGCGGAGCAAAAAGTCGTTGACGGCGTGTTCGTGGACGCGGCAGATGTCCCTCTGCAGGGGGCTCTTTGCCCACTCCTCCACGTTGCACACCTTGACCTGGGCCGAGTGCCAGCAGACGGAGAGGACGCGCAAGGCGGCGCCCAGCACAAAGTTGCTCTTGGTCAGCTCCAGGGGAGAGCGGAAGTGCAGCCGAGGCCAGAGCGAAGGGTCCCGGAAGACAGCCAGCATCGCCCGGCAGGTCTGGGCCAAGCTCTTCCGGCTCTCCTTGTCGAGGAAGGAGAAAAGGTGCAGGAGACACTCCCAGTTCAGCTGCGTGATCTGCATCGCCTTGGCCTCCTCCTTCCCAGGCAGGAATGAAGCCACATGCTCCGGCCGCAGGGCAGCAGCAGCAGCAGCCACAGGGCCGCTTCCGAGGCCCTCCTGGCCGCCTGGACAAATATGGTGTGAGACGGAGGTTATTTTTGGCCGCCAGCTGGGAGGGCCCGCTTCAAAAAAGGGCACAGGCAGCCGGTGGCCTTGCTTCCGTCTCCCCGCGGAATGGCTGCCGAAGGAGCCCAACAGCTTCGCTTATAATCAGATCTTGCCTTAAAAGGATTTATTTGCCTCTGAGCTGATTTGTGCTTGTTTAGAACACTTTCCGATCCACCCCTCCAAAAGCCAACTAGAAGCTTCCCCCAACATACCCGAGGAAAACTCTGTCCACGAGCATACGTGGGTTTGTATGTGCACACACGTGTACGCAGTTCCCAAATTGTGACAATGGGCTGGGAAAGGCCACCTAACGTGTACAAGGCCAGGGCAGGAGACCTTTAGAGCTGTTCTGTGCCCTGTCCTGCAGCTTGCTAGTCAAGAACTGAGGATGGGACACCAGCAACCTCCTGGCAGGTCACTGCTGACCACCCTGGCTCAGTGGCCAGGTCTCTGGCAAGTGGGGGGGGGAGTGCTCCAAAGTGCACCGTGGAGAAGCCCCGAGGTCACCCATCAGAAAGGAGCAAAGGTACAGAAAGGAGGTGGGACGTCTGTCTGCCGGCCTTCAGAAGAAGCTCCCAGGCCTCCTCATGGGATCAAGAAAGGAGACGCTGGAGCTGGGGGTGGCTCCTGACCCACGCACCCCCTCAGCGCAAGAGAGCCTCCACCTGCTTCTCCCTTGTCCCACAAGAAACTCAAACCCGATCTGCACAAAGATCTACCAAGGTTCTGGTCTAGACCAAGAATCCTTGAGCCTCCGATTGTGCCCTAGAGAAGCAGCGTGTGTGTGCCGGTCCTGGCCTCAATGCAGACCCCCCCCCAAAACTTTGGGTCACTGTTCCTTGCCTGATTGCCCAGAAGTGCCAATCCTCTCTTGTCCCCAAGAGTGGTTGGGTTGAAAAAAGACCAGACACACAAGCAGCGCAGGAGAACAAACCCTGACAAAGGCAGGCTGCACCGAAAGGAGGAAAGACTTTAATGGCAAATCTTCAAGAGGGCTGTCTTTGGGGGTGGGGTGGGGAGCGTGATGGTGCCCACCCATCATCCTACAAGTGTGCCAAAGACAAAATACTCAATGGCCCCGTCCAGAACACAACAGGGGGCTTTTAACAACAATTGCTACGGTTTTAAGACAGTGCTCCTGCCCACGGGAACCTCCGAACGCAAAGAGCCTCCGTTCGAGGGGCAGAAGGAACTTGGAGGGAGAGGCAGGCCCACCGCCACAGCCACTGCCGCCACCGCCGCCGCCACCACCACCACCGTCACCCGTGTCTCCAAGGCTGGCTGTCGCCTACCTGAGCTCCTCCATCTTGCCTGAACCACCTGGTCCTTTTTGCCATGGAGAGGCAGAGAGTCCCTCCGTGCTGCTCTGCCACCGCCGGAGCAACGCAGGAGAGGGTGATGCTGCACCGGCAGGGATCCAGGCAAGGTTCATCCTCCAAGCCTTACCAGACTTTGTGAGGGGGGGGGCACAAGGGAGGGGGCCGGCCTCTCTAAATGGCCCTATATAGGAGGCAGCCAAGCTAACCTGCGCGTAAAACCAGCCCAGGCCATGCCCTCCTGGAGAACATCTGTGGCGCTCAGCTCCGTCCCCACCCAGGCCATTCTGGCTAGTGGCTCTCACCAGCAGGGCGGTGGCTGCTGATGTGGGGAGATCCCGGCCGGGTGAGATACCCAAGGACCTCCTCCTCTTCTCCACTGAGGTTACTCCGTGAAGGTTAACAAGCCGAGGCGCCTGGGCCGCTTGACTCGGACACAAGTCCCTGAGCGGAATCCTGCAGGAGAGCATCTCTCTGTCGCCAGGAAGAGAAGCCACATGTGTGTGGCTGCAGCGCACAAATCCGACAGTGCATGGCTGGGCTCATGGCCCAAACCAGGCAAGGAGGGAGGGCTCTTCCTGGTACGTCAAAAACGGGAGAAGGGCCTTGCAGCTGGATGGCAAATAAGCCAGCAGCCCAACCGCAAGGAAGCCACCCTGGCACACGGAAAGGGGCCCCTAGGCCACAAGGAGAGAACGGAAAACCAACGCGACTGGACACAGCGGAGGGTTTGTTTGCAGAGAGAATGGAGAAAGGCACATTTACATCACTCGCCAAACTTTAAAATTTGGGGCAGGGGTGGATCGAGCAGCAAGCCTGGCTCTGATGCTTCCCTTCGGCAAAAGTCCCCGGCCTTGGGGGGGGAGGGGGGACAGTTCTACCTTAAAACTTCTCGGGCGTTGAGGGTGGCAGGCTGAGAGACAGCCATTTGCTCAAAAACTCCTGACAGGGTTTTGTCCCTTTCTCACTGGGAGTGACCTGTTCAAGCAAAGACAAATCCGCTCACTCCACCTCAGAAGTGAACACTGGCCGCCTAAACAAGAAGGGGGCGGTGGTGGTGGTGATGGAAGACACACAAACACACACACACAGAGAGGAGGGGAGCGAGGTATGAGCACCAAGGACAGGCCATGCGCCCAACTCTTCCGACCAGCCCGCCTTCTGCCAGGCACACCCCCACCCCCCCGCCTGCTGGCTGCTGGAAAAAACAAACCCTAAAGCAGAATAGAGGGAATAGACCAAGTGGGGCCACGATTTCAGCTTTGCAACCTCAACTTTTCCCCAGCCGGCTCCATCCTTACACACCCATCCAGGAGGGGGACTCACATATTCCGATGGGCTGCTCATTGTTTGCATTCTGCTCTGCCCCAAAACATCAGAAGGCCGGGGACCCTGACAGGAGGAAGGAGGTGATGGAGTAACAGACTCTTCTAAATAAAGGACTAAGAAATCATCGATAAAAGAGGATTATTTTTTCGGGGATGGGGGGGGAGGTAGCTAATAGCTGTGGAAGAATAATTTTTTTGTCACTGAAAAATAAGCAAAAAAAATTCATATATTTTTCTATTACAAAGACAGCCAGCTACCCAGTAGGCTGGGAATTGTGTGTGAGAGAGAGACAACGGTAGCAGCAAAAATGTTCCCCACTTACTGAGGCCAAATCTCATCCCTTTTTCTTAATAGCCAGCAGCTGAAAAAATAAAACAAAAAAGAGACACTGTCTTATCGGTCACATGAAAGGGACAAGTCCTTGACGTGAACGGAAAGCGCTCTTCCACAGGCTCCGTTTCATGATGGAATACACACAGACGTGCTCATTAAACAATTCAAGTTTCTCTGATGTAAATGTGCCTTTAGAAAGCAAAGAGGAATATAGCAACAGGGGGGAAAAGTCAACCAACTAAAAGTAGCTCTTGAAACTATATATAAAAATTGAATTAAAGCAGCAAATCATTATCTGCTGAGGTGGTTTCTTTTTTCTTTCTCTTTTTTTCCTGGTACAACTAACCACCGAGTTAGCTCGTGTCCGTCTTTTAACAAAACAAATGCTACAGCTGAAAAAGTAAAACTAGAACCCACAAGAAAAATAATAATTTTTTTTTGAAAAAGTGCACAATGAAACCAAGAGTCTTAGATCAAGTATCTGTGGAGGATTGGAAATGTTTTGTCCAGCGGACTTGATATGCCAAAAGGGTTGGGGGAGGAGGAGGAGGAGGAGGAGGAGGAGGAAAGAGGTATTAAAGTTTATCCGTGCCGGCTTTGGCCTGCCGCTCCACGTAGAAGAGAATGTACGCCTTGGCCTTCACCACCGTCTCCTCATCCGTCAGCGTCACCGTGCTGTCGTTGAAGTGGAACCAGCGGCCTTCATGCGTGGCGTAGGCCGTGTAGTGGCCGGACCCGACCCTGAGGACAGCAGCGACAAGACGGAAGAGGTGAGGCCGGGGTGGGGTGGGGTGGGTGGGGTGTCGGGGGCCTCCTGCGCTCATCTCAGAGGAAAAGGACTGCCCGAGAGGGAAAAGTGGGGGGTCACCCTAGAGCAGCACTTCCCAGCTCTGGGTCCACCCAAGTGTTCTTGGAGGGCCGCTCCCAGACACCAAGGTGTGGGAGGCCTCTGGGGGACGTAGTCCAAGAACACCTTCCCAGATTCGGTAGTGCAAGGCTAGAGTGCCTTGGGTAGAGTGACCAACACCCTTGCTGTAAGTCAGGGGCCATACTCCCCCCCCCGCCCCAGGCCTCCACGAACCAACCTGTTAAAAAGACCCCAACAAGACTGGCAGCCTCTTAAGGGAGGCTAACCCCTCCAGCCACTCTGTTTTCTTTTCTGGGATTGACTGAGGGGCTGAGGGGGGCACGGATCCCTTTCTCTGCCTTTGGTTTTTTAAAGACAACAGTTATTATAGGAGCTCAGGATGGCCCTGGAGGTCTCTTCCAACTCTATGATTCTCGTTTTCATTCTGCAGCTTGAGGGAGCGTTCTGGAATCGGTACGCTCTGCTTTTCTTTTGGCAGGGGGCCTTGCAGGACTCACGTCCTTTGGTGAATCCAGCAGAAATGCCCGAGGAGCAAAACCACTTCCCTCCGCGTCCTGCCTTTTTGCCGAAAGGACCGGCTGAAGACTGCGATGCATCACCTCCTCCACCAGTCTGGGGAAGGAGGCCGTCGGCCGGGGAGGGTGCCAGAGAAGAGCCACCCTCATGCCTGTTCTTCCCCCAGACGGCAAGTGGGCCCTGGAGGAAAGCGGGCTCTCACCGCAGGGAGACCTTGGAGCGATCAACCTGAGGAGGCGAGGCAGGATGGGGGCGCTCCGCCTTACTTACCCAGACCCGTGGTGCACCACTACAGCCGCAAGGTCATACAGGCAACTGTCTGGGCCACTGTTTTCAGGCTGGAGTTTGGAGATAGGTTGGAGGGAGGGGACAGGACACAGAGAGGACAGCAACTGAGCATCCATCTGGCTGGGGGCCTGCCCCACCCCACACCCAAACAACGCCCCGAGGGACACCCCCCCCCCAGTACCTCCAGCAAGTAGCATTTCATGTCTAGGCTTCTCAAGGGAAACTCGACGTAGGTGTCCACTTTGTTCCTCAGGTACGCCGTCCAGTGAAAACGCTTCAAATGCAAGCACAGCACCTGCTTCAAATGCAAGCACAGCACATGCACACACACACACACACACACACACACACACACACACACACACACACACACACACACACACAGAGAGAGAGAGAGAGAGAGAGAGAGAGAGAGAGAGAGATGGGAGTCTTCTTTAGGAGGGAATTCTGTTTCATGAGCCCGGAATTAAACATGCAAACATGACGCCTTCTTTCAAAGGCCAGAAGATGGAAATCTATGGGGTAGAGGATCCAGGCAGCAGCTCAAAGGGGGGGAAAGAGCTGTATCACAGCCGGAGACCAGCTGGAAGTGTCAAAAACAGCAGCAGCGGCCAGAGACAGAGAGTGGGTTTCTCTTACACCGGCGCTTGAGAAACAAGGAGAAAACCGGAAGAAAGGGAGATGAAGGTCCCCGTCCCCTCAACGGGCAGCCGAGACGGAACGCCTCCCCCTTTTCCCCACTTCATCCAAGGCATCCTATTCGGCATCCTTCAAGCACCTGCGTGTTTTGTTTTTACCTTTGGTAACTTCTGGATCCAGAACTTCTTGGTGGATTTCTGCTTCTTCTTGCATTTGTGGCACATGTAGAGCTCGGTTTCGTCAAGTTCTTCCAGGTCTGTAAAGCTGCGGAGGCAATCTGGAAAAGAATCCAAGCGAGGCAGAAAGAGAATTACAGAAAGGAACGTGGAACCGAAAACATTTTAAGCCTCCTCTTTCCAAACGACGGTTAACAACTAGATACTGTCGGCATCTCACCCACCAGTTTAACTGGCACAGAGATCTAAAGAATCGGAAACACGGCCGAGGTGGGGGTTAAGCCAGGGGCTCCCTATCATACGAGTCCTTACGTCCCTGGTTGGATAGTTTTTGGTCTATGATAAATGCCAAATAAGTGCCTCTATATTACAGGCTGAACATGGTTAGCCCTGATTCATCTATTGCCCGATCCAAAGACCAGGATGCGACACAGGTGTGCATCCACATTTGCAGTTGCTACAGCCAGACACGAGGTCGCCTGAAACGGGACACAGGGCCGAGAATGATTTTCGGTCCCCTGCCGTAAACACGGTCTTGCCAGAAGTCTAACGCAACATTTCAGCTAGCAGATACTACTGGTTTTGATAAAACAGGGCCCCTGTTTATTATTTTTGTGCAACAGAAAGAAGAAAAATACACAATGGCATCCTACTTCACATGGAACTTTATGGAACGGCTGGATTGCTCAGTAGCTTAGGCATCTAGCTGAGGAGGCACAGAGTTTGGGAGTTCAATTCCACCCCCACCCCCCACCCCCAGTGCTCCTTGGAGAGAGGCCGGACTCTCTGATCCAGAGGGCCCCTCCCAGCTCTGCAGGATTAAGGTATTATATTCAAATAAAAAACAAAAAGCAATGGACTGGTTCCGGCAAGAAAAGGAATGGTTTTGTTGCCTCTGTTCTTGTGTCTGCATTTGGTTATTCATCAATAAAAAAGAGATGCTTCTATTAAATTCCTCCCATGTACAGAGAGATGCTTCTATTAAATGCCTTCAGCGGCGTCCTCTGGCCAGCCAGTCAACAAGGACCATCTACAGAAATAAAAGCTATACGCACCCCACTTGGCGTGTTTTCAGAAACTTACCCCGTAACGTACACATTGGTCCATTTTCCTGGTTCTTGCTACGCTTATTTCGGAACTGACTTGGAATATCTAACGAAAGGTCTAAAAAAATAAAATAAAATAAAATAATCCCGACAGGTGAATTCGACCGGAGTTCCCATCCCCAAATCATTCAAGCGCTGGCCGTGAGCCCCTTCCAAGTACCAACCCTGGCTTCCTTTTTACCTAAGAACGGGTCAAACTTCCTGGACTCGGTCCCACAAATCAGACAGTTGACTTCGTTCTGGAGGATGCCTCCGAAGATGGCCGTAACGACAGTCGAGGCGCCGTTTCTAGAGGAGGCAGAAAAAGAAAGGAGGAGTCGGCATCCTCTCGCCACATTCCAGAGACTGGCTTTTATTGGGGGGGGGGCTGCTTTGCGAGCCCTGTCCAGACCCTTGCCCTCCTCTGGTGCAAAATCAACAAATAGGAGCAACTGAGGTCGAGCTCCGATTATGCCAGAGAGGGAGAAGGGGCTGTGCTCACATCTGGACCAGCTGATGCTGCACAGAAGCAGGGACACCAACGGGCAGGGATCCTGGAGCCCTGGCTTGGATCCGCCTGTGGTAGAGACAATGTACTCTGCACTTCCTCCACCACAGCCAGGAACCCGTGGTTGGAAGCTCTTCTCCTCTCTCAAAAAGCTGCTAGGGGAATCTCTAGTGCTGTAAGAACTGACAAAAGAACTCCTTTGCATGCAAACCACCTTTGGGAAAAGTCCATCACGGGTTCATGATGGAGGTGTCTAGGCTTTAAACCAGGGTACTTACAGATGCAGTGGTACAGGAGACAGATATCTAGTCTCATGCGCTCCCAAACGCATCTGGTGGGGCTGCCGAGATACAGAAGCTGGACTAGATGGCCTTTGGCCTGATCCAGCGCTCTTCTTATGTTCTCCTGCTGGAAGATGACCGCGAGTTCCGGGTGATGCAACACCGTGCCGGCAGAAGCCTCCGAGATTGGAGCTCCAGGTGGAGATGGTCCAGAAGGTAGCGCATGAATTCGTGAGCGTCTTGCTGCTGGTACCCCCTTAATGCAAACACATCCCATGAATGCACCAGAAGCTTGCTGGGTTCTGCCAAGCCCCATTAGGCGGAAAGAAGGCTCATGACTAACTCGCAGAGTTTCAGGAGGGGGGGGGAAGCTACATCTCAAAAGCGGTTTTTAACTTGGAACAAGAGGAAGGAACACTTCTGATCCGGAAGGCCATAAAAGCGAATACTGAAGTTCCCAGTATTGCCCAGTTTTTCCACTGGATAAAAAAAGGATGGCGTTTCTTAGAGGAGCAGGCCTTTTGCTGTGGGGCAGGAGGGTAGGCAGGCGACGGAATCATCTGACAAGACTTTGCAATAGATGCACAGCAAACCCTCGCCAGCAAACCCATCTGCTTCCCTAGGCTCCAACCTAATTCTTCACGGGGGAGGGGGGTGGACAGTCCAGCCACCGCTGAAAGAACATGTATCTTAAATGTGCCGTTTCTGCAGGGCTGGGCAGAAGATGGGGATTTTTTTTTTTAAAAAAATGTATTGTTTTGCTTGGGGTGCAAGCTAAAGATTGGTTAGCAGCCACCATGCGCAACCCAACCTGTCGCTCAAGAAGGCTGGCACAACCCTATTGAAAGCCACGGGGGTGACAGTCAACAAACCCTACATTGGTCGCATTTGATGGGCACGAACAAGCAACTTGTGTTTGGTGCTTCCCAGCCCGGCCTCTTCGGGCAGCACCAAGGCTAGGGAGGATCATATGTCAGTTTGGCTGAGAAAAGAACCAGCACAAACTGCCAGTTAGATGTTTTGTGCCCATCGCTAATCACAGTGTCAAAATGTGGTCTTTTGATGATGTAAGCCACCTTGGGTCCTCTTTAAGAAGAAAAGACAAATTTAAAATACTTTAACTGAAAACTTAAATAAATAAATAAATAAATATGCTAGTGAAAGGTATTTCAGTTACCCACTTTATCTTCCCTCCACAGCTGAATCTCTGAGTGACTCACTACCTCTCTTGGGGCCTAACTCTGCCTGGTGCAAGCGTGCAACTCCAGACCCGGGGCTGCCTATCTGTGTTGCCCAGACACAAACCTCAAGAAAGACACAGTGCTTGATCTGGCTTAAGAAGAAGAAGAAAAATCCCCCAAAGCAGCCACCACCAGGCAGTTTCTGGAGACGGGAGGTGAGGAGACGCAGGAGGGAGCCGGGACGTTCGCCCCTTGCTTGGAACTACGGGGGACAAAACGTCCTTGATTCTCACGAGCCAAGGCTAGGCAGAGGAGAAGGGGGTCACTCGCAGGGCCTTGGCGTTTGCCTTCCGTGCATCTCTTCAGCACCGCGAGAGGGGCCAACACATCAAACGCACCATGTGTAAGACGACCTGGAAACGAGGCGCCACTTACCTGGGGCACAATTAATCCTACAAGGGCCCGGGGCTCCTTTGAAGGAGGTTCAGGGGGGCAGACAGGGAGACCTTAGAGAGGAATGACACTTGGGTTTACTTCTGCGATCAGCTCTCTTGGACAAGACTGGGCACAAAAAGACTTTTTTTTCTCTGCGCAGGTTTGGACGAGGACGGCAGAAACAAGCTTAATGTCTGGAGAATCAAGGACGTTTTGCCCCCGCCTGCTGTTTCTGCTTAGGCCTGTGGCAGCATTATGGCTCTAAGCTCCATCCTGCCCCAAAGCTGTCCCAGGATGGGGGGGGGGGGAGTTTTTCGGGCCCTTGCACTGTGTTGTCCTGAGTCGCTACGAATCTGGCACGTCTCCGTACTGCTAGAGCTACGCAAACACACCAACGGACAAAACAGGGATCTTTGAACACTCCTCCTTAGGTGGAGTGGAAGAATACAAGACCACCACCACCGCTACCCGGACAGAGGGTGGGCATGATCCTGAGAAGGCATCCAGTGAAAGGGCAACCATGGCCAGGAAGAAGCATTTCCGTTCCGAGAGAGCCACCAATTCATCAAAACAGCAACTTCCTTCCCTTACGGCAGGCCTACCTGAAGTTTGGCATGATTTTCCAAACCACGTAAAACAAGGATTCGGGGCTGAAAGCGGTCTGGCTCCCTTGCCAGAGGGCACACAAGGTCTTCCGAAACTCTTCTACCAAGGAACTGGTCAGAAAAGGAAACACTGATTGTCAGCTCGGGAATTGGCTTACAATGACGCCCCTGGTAACTCTACTGAGTTTGTAGCTACCTGCCATTGTGGAACAATGACCTCCCCTTCCCCACAATGCCTGGGAAGTCTATTCTTCCCATATCCTTAACTCTGAGATCATCACGAGGGGACAATGACGCGTCCCCTGCTTTTTCCTCCTCCCCTTCGCCCTCAGAGGCCCGCCTGTCTAGCTTCTGACTCACACGCTGTTGTCCCCTTGGCTTCGGGTGTGGTACGTTCGCCGGCCTGCAGTTTTTCCGTTCCGGAGCTCTACGGCAGGCAGTTCTTTGAAGTAGCAACAGAACTGCTGGATGTTGCTGTGGACAGAAGGAAGCGCGAGCTAGACGCACATCGGCACACTGACGACTGCTTCCTTTGTGAACCACTCAGCAATGCATAGCCCACAAGGCTTCTTTTAAAACAAACAAACCACCACCGCCACCCACACAACCCCCCCCCCCCCCCCCAAGCAAAGGCTCTAGAACTCCCCTGCGCGGCCCTCCAACATTAATGCACAGGAAATGAACCTTTTAGGTAGAGATGTATATCACAAATTTTCTTTTCTAGCACCGTGGGAGATATTAGTCTCAGGAAATGTGCTAAGGGCAGATATACATGATAGACAGAAGGCCAAGAGAAAAATGAAATGGAATCATGGGGCCTGGTATCCTAAGGCGCAGCGCACATCGGCATGCATTCCAAGCAGAGTTTTGGCCACAGCTGTAACCACGAGGTGCCACAAGGCTCAGCCCAAGAGAGATGACACTGAATGAAAATAAGTTTGCTCGAGGAGCTGGGGGCGGGCGGGGGGGGGCAAGGCAGGAAGAATGACGGCATTATTGAGGGAGGGGGGGTCTTGTAGGGCAGCTCCTATGAAACCCACCCACCAAGGCTGGGGCAGGGAATCGTGACAGGGGATATCTGAAACCCTTGGAGAGGAGAGGTGAGGTTTTTCCCCATCCGGCTGCCCTTTGGTTGCCAAGTGAGGAGAACGGCCCCCGGGCCAAAGAGACTACCTGAGGGACTGAAGGATGGCATTCATGAAGCACGTGTTCCCCAGATTCCGAAGGCCGGTAGCGCACAGGGCAGCGGTGCTTCCCTGGAAAGAAGAGAAATGGCCAACCGGTCAGTCTCCTAACAGCAGGCCCAAGTCCCAAGGCCGCCTCCCAACTGGGCCAGACCCACCGCCAAGCCCCGTCCAACGGACGTTCAAGTGCCGATCCCCTCTGCCTGAGCCGCTGGGACTCTTCTGGTTGGGACCAGCAAAGGCCTTGAGACCTTTCACAAGGTCATTCACTGAACACTGATGGGCTGCCAAGACCTTAAGGGGAAACCAGGGGGCTTGACTCTGGCCCAGCCAGCCTCTCTTAACAGGGCAAACGCAAAGTGTAGGGACCCTGAAGTTCCTAAAAGACAGGTTTGTATCAGGAGGGTGTCTGCACCAGTGACTCAGTTCAGGGCTAAATCTGCTCCCGGAAAAACAGCAGGGGATTGAACCCTGGGCAGAACAAAACGGTCTCCGGCCTCCTGCATGCGTGTTGGTCAATTTGTCAATTTCCCTTGCAGAGCAAAGCAAAAGGAACATGTTTTGCTCAATCAAAACAACTGGGAGGCTTTATTTATTAGAGTTATATACTGCCCATCTAGCTACAAGGCTACTCTGGGTGGTTTACAACAGTAAAAGTAAAACAAATACTGTACACTGATATTCAAGGGCCTTAAGGCAGCAACGGAAAGGGCGCCATGTGAAGGCCGTTAATATTTACTTGGAAAAACAGATGAACCGATCAGCCTGGGTGCCTATAAAACCGTCTGCTCAAGACTGGGTTCCCAAGGACCCTACAAACCATCCGCCTGTACTTACGTTTATTTTTAACAATTTGCTATTCAAGGAAGAATTCTCCAGAAGCTTCCTTTTCCTATGCCGGTCTGCTGTGAAAGCTGAACTGTGAAAAAGGAATAAACCTGCCATTAAGACATGCCAAGGAAACTCAATGGAGAATGTGCCAAAGTCCACCGTGCCCACCATGCCTGGGAAATGGCATGTTTGCATCTGCGGCGTTTCCTTACAGGCCACTGAGAGACCCACCATGGATCCAGGGAGCAAACTCAGCAGGAAACTAAGGGGGAATCCTTAAAAAAGATTTATATACCCCCCCCCCACAAGAGCACAGCTTCAAAGACAGCTTCATTTTTAACGGCATGCAACTAGATAATATCGAAATTAGTCCGATTAAAATGATACTATAGCAAGCACCTCCAAGCAAGCCCCAGTTAGGATTTTAAAATTTTCAATCTGAAACAACCGTGTTCTTGAGCAGAGGCCACTTGGGCAGAAAACCAACACGGCAGGTGGCCCTTTCTAGTCATGCAAGCCTTGTTCTAAAGACAACCCTTGATGTCACCAAACCACGCCAGCTGGAACCTCACATCGCAGGCGTCTGTGTGGGGATTCCTGGCCAGCCTAAGACCACTCCCCACTTGGACTCCTAGGTGGCCGGGCGTTCACCCCTGTTGCAGCAGGTGGCCCCAGGGTGGTTGGGAGGGAAAGCCATTTGATGGGCAAATCTCAACAAAAGGCCCATCCGTGGCAGAAAAAGAGTGTCCCATGTGCGTGGGGGTGGGGGGGTGGGACCAGGTGACTGCGGGTGGACAGGCGATCCCTCAATGCTTGATGCAGAGGTCTGTTTTGTGGGCAACCCGTGTGGACAACTTGGGAGGACCCGGGGAGCGATTTCCCACCCCCTTGGAGAGCACAATGCCCCCTTCCTGCCCAAAGAACAAAACTCATTACAGCAGGAACCCTGTAACCGCCGGGCAATGGTTGCAGCCGCCACCACCCCATGGATACGGAAAAACGTGGATTATAAACCAACTGTATACAGAGCACCATCCCTGGTTCCTTCTAAGCGGCCAGTTCTGGTGACTCCACTTTTAGAAATCTATATATTTCTAGGACTTTTCTTTTAAACGTTTCGGAGCATGGGTAAGTAAATAAAGCAGGTATGGATTCAGCAGGTAAGGGATGCCCCTCTGCCCTGATCACTATCAGTTTATTTTTATGTAAAGGCGCTTGGGGAACATCGGCTTGTTTCTAAATGAGCAGGGCATTTTTTTCCAAGGGTGATTCTCCACGTCTTAACCAAAACCAAGATCAGCGTCAGTGTAAGAGGTGGCTCCGGGGTGCCTAACATTCAGGAAAGGGGTGTTACCTTCCTCAGATATACAAGGAGAAACGGGTTTGTTACAAAGGAATGTGGTCGTAAAGTGGCCCAAGCGGGTCTGTTTTCAAATAAAGATACAGGCACATCGCTTACTTTTCCAAATTCTGTAGAAGCTCTCGGACTTTCTGTACCAGGCCGAACTTGGTATCGTTAACTACAAAGTCATCACAGCGATAACTGCAAAAAGAAACACACACACACACTCAATTAATTCCTTCCTTCCTTCCTTTTATGCATCATCATATCCTTTCTTCCATCCATCATCAGCTCCTTCCTTCCATCCACCTGTTCGTCCATCTATCATCAGTTCCTTCCTTCCTTCCTTCCTTCCTTCCTTCCTTCCTTCCTTCCTTCCTTCCTTCCTTCCTTCCTTCCTTCCTTCCAATAAGAAACAGGAATAGGGTAAATGGGGAAGGGGGCAGAGTTCTTAGGAGACGGGTGCCACATTAATACATCCTCACTCCCATTAATATGCCATAATCAATTTTGCATCTTCTGCTCTATTAGGAATAGTCTGATGCTCTTTCTCCAGATACATTACATATTGTTCCACCTTATCCTTTCAAAGTGGGCTTTCAAGCTTATTCTGCACCCATCTATAGACCAGTCCCCAAATTTTTTCTGCTTTTTGGCCCAACTGCTCTTTTAAAACCCCAGATAAAACGTCCATTCCCGCCTCCTCTAAAATCTTTTCCAGCAAATCTTTCTTTGGGGGACCTGCCTGCCGCCACACTTCTATAGGCTTGCAGAATCTTCTTTGCCCTTATTATCTAATCTTTACAAAGACACATTCCAAGGTGCCGACAGGAAGAACAACAGGGCCTTGGAGCGCCCCTTCACCTCCTTGCAGGACTGTTCCAGTTCAGGATTTGGGGCAGATCACCACCCCACCCTTCCTCCGGGACCCGATAGTCTGCAAGGTGCTGACGGGGGGGGGGGAATTCCCCCTGCACGTGTACCTCCCCCAACACCCGCTGTCATTCTCTTGTTTCCCCACCCCCTGTAAATGTATTTTGGGCTCAAAATCTTTGAGGATGTCAGGAAACAACGCCTAGGAGAAAGTGCTCTTGACAGCCAAGCTGCCAAGCAGTAATTAAACAGAGAAGCTGTCGATTCCTGACGAAGGGTGGAGGAGGCTGACAAAGGCGTGGAAGCTGAAAAACAAAAATTGGAAGGCTCAGCTGGAACCCAGTGAACAAGGGATTTTTAGGCACCGGTGCATGTTCAGAGCACTACCCCATTTATCAGATTACATTCCACAGAAACAGGAACACAGGCCTTGCTCAGCTAAGATTCAATGTCCAAGCCACAGGAAAAGTAAAAGTATGGCATGTGGTCTTCTTCCGTGAACGTTGCAAAGACTAAATCAGGTGCCAGATGCAAAAAGGCTGGTTTCCCCCGGTGTGTCCCACCCTATCAGTGCACAGCACTTTCCTGGGCAGTGTACATATACAAACCTGGGTTGAACAGGCACCTCTTAACCCAGTAAGGCACCTTCCGAGCAAGTGTACAAAGCTGGTTCACACAAAGACAGACCGAACTTACTCATTTTGTTTGGTTTAGTAAATGGAGCGCAGGAAGCCTCGAGGGAGGCACAGAGGATGGATAGCAAGCAGCAGCTTCTAACAGTCTTGGGGAGGGGGGGGGGCTTGTTCCATGCCTCTCTGTTGCTATCCCACCTCCAGCAGCAACACAAAGGGGGTGGGAAGCCTCAGCCGAGCCAAACAAATGCCCAAGTTCTTGCCTCTGGCTATAGCCCAGACCAAGCACATGGCTTCGTGCTATAAGAGGATGGGCGGCCATGCCAGCAAGAAGGGTCTGTAGCCACGCCATCTGCTTTACGTGGGAATTGAGGGGGGAGATGGTAGCACCAGTGCTTGAAAAGGCACTTTTGCAAAGCAACCCATTGCCACTCCTTGCTGCAACACCTGAAAAACCCCTTATTGCTGTTATTTTCCAATACTTGAAGGGTAGTCCTAAGGCAGAGGGGCAGGATCGGTCCTGGACCATCCCAGAGTGCGGGACATGTCATAATGGGCTCAAAATAAGAGTAAGGCAGATTTAGGTTGAATAGATTGGGGGGGGGAGACCGCCTCTCCACCCTGGCTGCCACTTACGCTGGATCAACTCCTCAAGGCTAATGGAAATCGAGCCACCCTGGGGCTTACCAGTAGGTACTGTAGCTGCTGCAATCCATGCAGACGGTGTGTTGAACCTTCTCTTGCTTTTCCGTTTTCTTGTAATTGGCTAAAGACACCTGAGCGTCTTCATAATGCTTCTTTGCATGGCCGTTGACATATCTTAAAGAGAGACAGGAGAAAAATATACAGTGGACCCGTGTATAACAAATAGCTTGTATAACATAAAATCTGTATAACATAAAAAATTCCAGAGATAGGGGAAATTTGCTTAACATAATCGCCTATGGGGAGAATCCGTACAACATAAAAATGGGATTACTCCATTTTCAATGCATTCCTATGGGGAATTTGCATAAAGGAAAATTTGCTGAACATAATTTCATTTGGAATGAATTAATTCCTTTCTACACGGTACCAGTGTATAGGCAATGAAACATCCAGATCCTTCTCTCTCCTCCAAGAGTGCCGTATATACAGTGGACCCTCGTACAACAAACAGTTTGTATAGCATAAAATCTGTACAACATAAAAAATTCCAGGCTCACAACCCAGGGTTCAATCCCGGGTAGCCTCTGGCCGCATTTATTTAACTGGAGAGAGAGAGAGACCCCCATGTCCTTGGGCAAGAAACACACACACACAACCCAATCCTTGGGGCGAAATCTGCAGGCGTTCCACGTGTGTCCAGGAAGAGGGCCGTTTCAACCACAGAAGCAAAGAAGAACACCAAGAGGGAATCCAGGACTGCCCTCCAACCCTGCCCCGTGGCTGTTGCACAGACGTGGTGCCACGGATGCCTCTGCTCACAAAGCAGCACAGAAACGGCAGCCAGGAGGGGCTGAGCCTGGGCCAAGCCAAGGGCCACCATCCTGGAGCCAGGGGCCGCCTGAGAGCATAACATGGACAGAAGGGGGTGGAGGGGGTGGATGGCCTTCCCCCCAAGCTTCTACTGCAGGCTCACCTTCCACAGTGGACGCTGGAGCACGTGAGGCAGATCCAGGGACTTTTGTTGGACCGACACACTGTGGTGGAGCAGAAGGGAAGGAGAGAAAAGAGAGGAGAAAATCAGTCACACAGACTTAGGGGGTGACTCAGCGGAGAAATCAGCCGCATTTTGGATGGTCCTGTGCAAGCCACTTCCTGGTGCTCACACTACAATGGACAGGAGAGGCGATAATGAGCTCGCTTTGAGCAGGACGCATCTCTTTTCAAAAATTATAGAAAGCAAACCCTCTGGCCCAATGATGCCACCTCCTGCAACTCTTGAGAGAAATTGAGAAATCTCTGATTTGTTTTATTTACACATTTGCCTTGCCTGCGCAAATCCAGTTACCCAAACCTTTGCTGCCTTGGACCGCAACTCAAATGCAACAATTTCAGTAATTGACTGGGGGGGGGGGAACAGGCCGTTCCCACCTGGGGGCTCCGGTAACTACAAGGCACAACTGGAACTCTGTCAGGTTGCCTGAGTTGAGTCAGATGCCTCCTCCGTGCATCGTCTTCCTGGCCGACGAGCAACGTGGAAGCCATGCATTCTGTTGCATAAGAGAACGCTGCTTTGGCGCAATTTAATAGACTGGAGTACACAACCCCTGCTTGCTATTCCTAGCAGCCAAAGAACTAAACAAAACATACTCTTTCTAAGAGCAAAGCTTGTGACCCACAAAGAAAAACATTTAGGCTTCAAGTGCTGCGTGTCAGTTTTTCATCTCCAGTCAGCTTGCTCAAGATTTCCTCATGTCGCCTGGCCTTCACTGGGCTTTGACTATTTTGCTTTGATTTAGCATGTCTTTATTTATTCCTTTAAATCATCTTGAGTCTGCCTTTCTCCTTCAAAGGGCCCAAGCCAGCTTGCAACAGCTGAAAGGTGGCGTTTAAAGGTTAAAAACAGGAATACGAAAAGATCAACAATGAATTAAACTCTATTTTTAAAAAGCTCAATAAAATCAATCTTCAAAACACATTTGAAAACAGCAGAGCATAACAATCTACTTTAAGATCTGCTTGTGGGAAGAGAGTAAAGGTGGGCATCATCACAACACTTCCTGTGACTCATCATCCCAGGAACGCTTATAAAGAAGACCCTGCAGAGTAGGGCCCATGTTTCCTGCACACTGCCCTCCTCATCACCCCCCGTGCTGCTTCTCCTTTTAGGAAACGCTATTCTACTACCGCCACTGCCACGGCTGCTCGAAATACGGCAGTATGACATGAGGGTCGTGGCACTGCAGCCTACGGACCGGCACCCAGCAGAGCTTCTGCTGAGCAGGACATGCCCGGCAGGGTAGCAACCTTCGGCGGTCTGGTTTTACAAGCGCCAACGAGAAGGTGGGTGTCCTTTAGGGGAGACCCTTGCTTGCACCCAGGCAGTCCCCCCTACCTGAGTGACTCCATGCCAGGAATCCTCTGCAGCAGGTCAGTGGCTGTGGCAGGACCACCATCGTTTAACAGCATTGCTACAAACGCTGTTCCATCTTGCGCAACCAAAACAGGAGGAAATCAACAAACGCCTGCAGTGAGTCATATGCCACCACTCCGGTGTCCGTGAGGGCCCCTCGATTTCAGCCTGAGCCTTCGTGGATCACCTCCTGCTTTCTCAGGCATAAACTCTCTTAGTCCTCAAAGTGCTGTGAGAGTTTGTTTTTATATCTTTACTGCATTTTTCGCTGCACAGGCCCGAAATGAGCTCCCACAGCGGCCTCTGTGAAAATATAAGGATGTTTGGACAGTGGCGATCAAGCCTCCTCCAGCCACGGAGGTGTGGTAAGACAAACGCCTCTAGCCTTCGACAATACTGTACCTGTCGACCCGCCTGCAGAGAGAGAAAGGACCACGACAGTATTTTCAAGGAAGGAGTGGTGCTGATGCGAAGGCGAGCGTTCACCTATCAGGGCCAACGGGAGGCAGGTCCAGTCCCATGCCACTGTTTACTCACTCAACACAAAGATCGGAATGATTCCGTTTCTACTGATCAACAAAGAAAACCACGAGAAGATGAAACCGAGGGATTGATTTTTCTACAGCCAAATGGTGTCCTGGTGGCCTAAAGATGCCACGTCTCAAAACATACCAAACTCTGAAACATCCTAACAAAGACTGGGTGTGGTTTTCGGGCGACAAAGGTCAAACTGCTAAATGAGGCGGTGGCCGATCACCTTGCCAAACAGGTAAGCCCTAGACGGGGAAAATGGATCTCCAAGCCAACAGAGGGCAAATTAATTCCATCTGTCGAACGAACGTTTCACCCGCCTTGGCTAATAACAAAGCCCTCAGAGACCTTGACATTTAGGAAGTGGTTGGAAGGAGGAGTGGAGGACCCCCTCACATCCATCCTGCGGCTGCAAGAGAGAAGATCTTTGTGGTTTGTATTCGGCAAAAAATGAACGCGCTATTCAGACACTCCGGACTCCTGCTCTTGATCAAGAAAGAAAAGATGTAGAATTTCACTCTAAAACCCCCCACAGGCGGGGAAAGCGAGGAGTTCATTCATTCACCCTGGCACAGCTGTAACCTCACCGCTGCCAAACGACAAGACCACGAAGTGAGCGTCGCCAGGCTGCCAAACGTGAACAAAATGCCAAATCACTCCCCGGGTGCGCCAGCCCCGTGCCTTCGCCGCTCAGTCATAAGAGCATAAGAAGAGCCCTGCTGGATCAGGCCAAAGGCCCATCTATTCCAGCCTTCCTGGATCTCACAGTGGCCCCACCAGATGCCTCTGGGAGTGCATGAGACTAGATATCTGTCTCTTGATACCACTCCCCTGCATCTGGCCCTTGAAGGAACCCGGTTTAAAGCCTGGAGACTACACATCTCTATCATGGTTTGTAACCTGGGATGGCCTTTTCCTCCAGGAATCTGTCCAATCCCCTTTTGAAGGCATCCAGGCCAGAGGCCATCACCACATCCTGTGGCAGGGAGTTCCATAGACTTACAACGCGATGGGTAAAAAAAAGATTTTCTTTTGTCAGTTCTTACTCTCCCAGCCCTCAATTTGAGTGTATGTCCCCAAGTTCTGGTGAGAGGGAGAAGAGCTTCCCTCTATCCAGTCCTCACATGGTGGGAGACCCCAGGAGTCCGGATCACGAGGGCCGGCATGATTGCTGCAAAAGACCCCTTTCCTCACCTCTCAAATTGGATCTACGGGCACCATACGGGTGGCCTGAACAGAGCAGTTCCATCACACTCACCTCCCAACTAGAGACAGGCACAACGTTTTTAGACAAATTTTAAAAAGCTATCTAAAATTGCCAATTTGTCTCAAATTCATCACTTCGTATTTGCTGGACATCCTTCCACTAATGAATATGAATCAACACATTTTTAGCAGTTGTTTGAAAGATCAATTCGTTTTTTTATTTTTGCTTTACATTATTTGTGGGGTTTTTTTTGGGGGCTTTCTTTTTGGGTAAGACAAACCAATGAATCGGTTTGTTGGTTTGTCAAAATTGTTTATAAATTCACCATAAATCACGAATCACCGTTTTTGGAATTTGTGCTCACCTCAACTGTTGTGTAGGTGAGAAACGAAAACAATAAATATATTGAGCTGTTTTAAGGTTTCAAAACCACCTCCAGCCAACTGAATCTTCAAATGTACCGCAGGAAAACAAAACCATTTCAAGGGGAGCCTCGCCAAATAAACAGATTTTAAGGAACGAGAATGCAGCCGGATCCTAAACATATACACACACCCAGTTGGCACCTCCCGTGGGCCTCTGAGAACCTCCAGAAGGCCCACGTGCAAGGACAGGAGAGGCCACTGGCAAGACTGTTTAAGAGGGCACGGCAGCGCCACCCTCTAAAAGCACCACCTGTTTATTTATTTATTCAATTTCCATACTGCCCATCAGAACAACAGTTGCTCTGAGAGGCGGTACAACAACAACCAATAACACGAATATAGTTCAAGGTAACAATTAAGATTAGGATTGCCTGCATTATTTAAGCATCATTTATTCCCAATTAATAATGCAGCACATTTCCTTACATTACAAATTTATATTCAAGTCAACTTTCCAGGAAACTGTTTGAGGGGAAACAAGAAGCAACTCTCTACCCCTAAGGAACCTGCCAGGCCACTTGGGATCAGTCCTTCCAACCACGTGCACTCATTAACCCCAGAGCTGCACTGTAATCCTACTGTTCAATTAACGCCATTTTGGTCATTTTACCTTCCTTCCCTTCCTGAGGAAGGTCCCTCTCCGTGACATCAGATACTCCCTAACCGATTTTCACCTCTTTTAATAACCTTCAGACCTCCCCTGAGCAGCCTGTGTTTGTAAACACATTCTTGCATGTGCCTTTTATTTACAAGACTTTGAATTCCCCTAGAACATCGGATGGCAAAACAAATCAGAAGTGTGTTACTAAAAGCAGCAACAGAAACAGCTGTATGCACTCCGTGCTAGCTCCAGGCTGGGAATTTGCAAGGAGCTTCAAGAAAACGCTTCACAAAAGGCCTGTTCCTCCACTGAAGGGAACCGTGCAAAAGAAAAACACCCCACCATTATGACCAATGTTTTCCCTCTCCAAATGCGGTTACAAAGGGTGCAATCCACAACCCCATTGAACTGCAAAACTACCAGGTCCAGGCAGGGCTCTCCCTCATTAGATCTTTCAAATTCTAAAAGGGTGATTCTCACTACAACTCCAAGCGCCAAGGACGAGCCAGGGCCAAACAAAACCCTGCAAATAATAATATTTTCAAAAAAGCACTCACACAACAGGGATACACTTCCCCTTGAAACCATGCAAGCCTTGGAAGCAAGGAGCCCTTCTGTTTACAGAAGAGTCCTGAAAACTTAAGGCCCAGGCCTGATGTTTTATGTCTGCTCTTCAAGCAACAAAAGCCCTAACAAGGAAAAATCTTAGGTTCACACCTTAACATGCATCTTAATTATGTAAATATTGACTGAAGCACTGTGCTTCCTGCTGGGACCTTTGTCTCTCTCTCTCTCAGACGGTTTAATTTTCTTTTTAATTGCACTGTACTTGCCCTCCAGTGTGTTCCGGCCCAGCACCCACAGGGCGCAAGCTCAACTCCGGAACAGCCCAGTGGCGCAGCCTTCCCCACCCGTTGTGCAGGTTCCCCCCCCGGCTCCAATGCTCCAAAGCGCTGGCTGGCAAGAACAAAGCCCGTCTTTCCCCCATGAAGGCAAAAAAAAAAAAAACAACCCTTCTTTCTCTCCTGCATTTCCTGGTGAGCCCCCAGACCACCCCTGGGGGTGGCGGGGGGGGGATGTTGCAGAACCCCACATCTGGCCAGCCAGACCCACAGCGGCTGGGAGTCCTCCGGCTCAACCCCTGCTTTCCAAAATCCAGACAAAGCCCAGGCCAAGCGCACCTGAGAGTGCCAGCCTAGCCCAGCCGACAACGTCCGACAGAACTTGAGGCCTACCCCAAAACCCAGATGCTGTGCGTGTGCGTGTGGGCCACGAGGCAGAAAAAACATCTGGCCCAGAAAACGGAGGCAATGCTTTTAGGACTGGGGATGGGGGGGACAGAAGAGCCCCTGTGAATGGGATCCCCCCCCCGCTCTTTTATCAAACTTTGGGCTGCAAAGCTCTGATCACCGGAGGAGACGGAGACGAAATCTCTCCCAGGGAGGACAGGAAAGCATTTTAAGGAGAGAGAAATTATCCCCCCCTCTCTCTCTGTTGTTTGTTTTTGTTGCATTCTCCCTGTGTGCCCCTAAAACCAGTGGGGTGGGTGGGAGGGAGGGGCCACCATTTGGAAGGGGGGGTGCAGCCTAGTGTGAAACATCTGGGCTTTCTTCCTGTATAAAAATAATAATAATAATAATAATAATAATAATAATAATAATAATAATAATAATAATAATAATAATAATAATAATAATAATAATAATAATAATAAAAGCACAAAAAGGCTTGTTTATATATACTATTCCCCCAACGGGTGAGAGGAGCTTATGCAACCCTTGGAGCAGAAGCTGACTTTGGGGGGGGAGGACAAAGGAAGGAAAAGTGGGGGGGGTTGTCCAAGGAAGTGATGGGCAGAGCAGATCCTGTAGCAGGAAGAGAGGAAAGACACCCCCCCTCCAATGCATACAGGCAAGCAAGGTGGGGGGGCAAATTTAGTTTGTAAGGAGTTGGGGGGCAAAAGGAAGCCTGGGGCCTCTCTCTCTCCCCCAGCTCAGAGGCAGGCCAAGAGGGGGAGTAGGTTTCCTGTTGGGAAGTGTGTGGGGGTGTGGAGAGAAAAGGCAGGAAAGCTCCAGGAAGGAGTGGGGAAGGAGGGGGAAGTCGAGGGGGGGTGCAAACTTATTCCTTCTCTCTCCCCCCCACCCCAGAAATCCTTATGGTCCCCCAAGAGTCACAATGGGAAACCCCTCGGGTCCATTGCCTGGGAGGACCCCCCCAGTGTCTCAACCCCCCCTCCCAGGAAAGTCCCATAAAGGCGAAGGGTGGGGGGAGGGGGAGGGGGAGGGGGACTGGGCCCCATGGCCATGGGGGGAGGGGGAAATCTCAGGAACCAGACCCCCTTCTGGATGGGGGGGGAAAGCAGCGAGGGAGGGAAGGGGGGGAGACCGAAAGCCCCATGGCCATGCATGCGTGTGCGTGTGTGTTTTGGGGGGGAGGTTCTTTGGGAGAAGACCCCCCCCGTTCTCGTTGTTGGGGGGTGGGGAGTAGAGCGATTGGGGGGGAGGAGGACTCGGCCAAAGGGGGAGGGGGGCAGGAGGAGACCCCCACCCCTTCTCGGAGGCGGAGGGAGCGGGGAGGCCCAGCCTCTGTGTGTGTGTGTGTGTGTGTGTGTGTCTGTGTCTGTGGGGGGGGGCGTCTTGGGCAAGAGACCCCCCCTTCCTCCTCCTGAATGGGGGGGGGCAAGGAAGGAGGGGGAGAGAGAGAGAGAGAGACCAAGGGAGGGGGGGGCGGCTGTCCAGGAACAAAGGACCGGGGGGGGAGGGGAGGGGGAGGGGTGGAATTGGGGGGGGCGCTCCCCCCCTCCCCCTCCCCTCCTGCTTCCTGTCTCTCTCCCCCCCCTCAAGAGACTCACCCCCGCAGCACCAGGAGGAGGGCGAGCCCGGGGGAAAGGCGGCCGAGTCCGGGGCCAGGCAGACGCTGGAGCCCAAGTGAGGGCACTCCATGGCCGACCAGGAGGAGGAGGAGGAGGAACGACCCACCGGGAACGGGAACGGGAACGGGAACGGGAACGGGGCGCGCGGAAGGGGGCAGGCAGGCAGGCAGGCAGGCAGGGGGGGGGCAGGGGAAGAGAGCGCATGCGCATGCACAGGCGCCCCAGGCCCCGCCTCTCTCTCTCTCTCTCTCTCTCTCTCTCTCTCCCTCCCGGACCGCTCCTCTCTGCGCCTGCGCCCAGCGTCGCCCCGCCCCATTCTCTCCCTCTCTCTTCCCCCCCCCCGTCCCAAAGAGGAAAGCGGCGGTGGAGAAAGACAGAAGGAGCGTTTGCAACACTTCCGGCACCCTGACAGGAAGGCGGGGGTGGCGTCTCTCGGAGGGCCTCCGCGTCTTCAGCCCGCCCGCCCGCCCGCCCGGCGCGTCGAAGGGGAGCCGGAAGTGTGGGGAACCCGCCGCCACGCGCTTGGTTTTTCCCCCCTTCCATCCTTTCACTCTGATGGGGTGTTTTCTATCTACTACTGGCACTCAGGGCAGGAGGGAGGCCCCGCTCCGGACGGCGCCCGGGATCCAGCCTCCGGGTTTTCCCTTCTCTTCTTCCTTCCTTCCTTTTCCCCCCTCCCGCGCGAGAGAAGCCTTTGCAAGACCTGAGCTGTTGCCCTTGCAAAATACACAGCGCAAGACTTGGGCTATAAGGGGTGTGTGTGTTTGTGTGTGGCGTGATAGGCTACTTATAAAGTAAAATAAAATAAAATAAAAACTTTTTGTCTCTGGTATTTCAATGTGAGCACCAATGAATATTAAAAAAGAAACATAAGCGAAACATCGCTTATTAGTACAAAATGCAGAACAGTAAAAAAAGAGGACAAAGATGACCTAACTTCACATGGCAAAAGAGAAAAGCAAGCCAGGATGGGTGGAAGAATTGGAATTTTTAAGTTTGCATCACCCGACGTTGTTCCAGGGATGTAGCAGAGGAAGGTCTCCTCCGGGGATGCAGTTCTCACCCACAAGAGCACTTAAAGAAGTGTTTTGAAGCATGTGCCCTGTAGTAGTAGTAGTAGTAGTAGTAGTAGTAGTAGTAGTAGTAGTAGTAGTAGTGTGGATGCTGGGAGTTGTGACTTTTCCCAGGGCTTCCCAGGGTTTTCTCCACCTGCCCCACCGTTTCTCACGGGTGGACACGAGGGGGCACCAAGGCACCACCTCCTCCTCCTCCAGAAAGCTACAAGGCTGGATCTGAAGCCCGTTTACTCTTCAAACCGGACTTTTCCTCCATCCGTGGAATGTCTTCTTGCATGTTTTGGTGGCAAACTTTGGGGAAGAAAAAACAACAACAAATGACCTTGACAGATGTTTTGCACCAAGATATGGCTGGAATTCCGAGACAAGAACATGGCCAGCCTGACATTTCTTCCCGCTATTCAACTTTCACACCATTAAATAGAATCTTTCCACTTTTTGTTGTAACTATCTGGAGATGGGAGAGGAGAGGAAGATGAAAAATAAAGGCGAAAATACTGTCATAGCGATATAGATGGAGAAGAGATGGAAAGAAGTGACAATTGTTATTTTTTAAATAAAATAAAATAAAACTTAGGGGCTCATCAGGATGGCCTTAGAAGCCCCTTCCAGCTCCAGGATTCTAGGAAATATTCTGGGATTCCTGTATCTACTCTGGGAAGAAAGTTACTCAACATGTCACCTGGGTCCACGCCCTAGGACCCGGGCCATCCTCTGCCAGCCATGCCCAACTGCATTTCATGTGGGAACCAACAGAGCTGCATGAAATGTAAACTAATAAGTGGGCTTCCAGGTGCCATCAGAATGGGCAGAAGAACCCCAACTCATCCCAGATTCTTCAAACCCCCAGGTTAACCTTCTCGGACAGCAGAACCCAAGAGAGACGGACTCTGGGCAGGGATGTGGCCATACATTCGGCTCCATCACTTCAGGGGCTGCGTGGACCTAGGTAACTCCCTGCTTCTCTGTTTCTTCTGTAAATTGACTTTTGTCTTTGCATTTCTGTTCTCTTGCTGAGAACTTAACCTCCTTTTTTCTACTCAGTAATCCATGCAAGGAGGTGCTTGTCGCTCTTTTAATGGCCGTTGAACAGTCACTAACGCAGACCGGTCCTTTATCTTTGGAGAATGCCGTTGGGTACAATCCTGACCACTGCCATGTGTAGTCCACTGACAGCAATGCTCCGTGCACCTGCAGTCCACGAAGACTTAAGCCGAAGACATCCTGTTCCTTTTTAAAGTTGCTCCAAGACTCCTCCTTGTTTAGTCCTGCTTCTCTTCAACCTTAAAGGTCGTCATCCAGGCATGTCCAAACTTTGGTCAACTACTCCCAGAATTCCAAACCTCTATTTCCAATGGCAAAAGACTGTGGGAGTTGTGGTCCAAAACATCTGGAGGGCTGAAGCTTGGACATGCCTGTTAATCTTTTGTGGGGTCCTGGCCATCTAAGGCTGTCCACCTCCAGATGTTCCTGGACTGCAGCTCCCCGAAATCCTGGCCAGCGCGGGTAGTGGTGAAGACTTCTGGGAAATGAAGTCCAGGAACATCTGGAGGACTCAAGGCTGGGAACCACCGATCTGAGGGCCTGCCTGTTAGGCTTACAAAACAGAAATTAATTGAAAGGAACCCTTGTCAGGGGGCAAGTTGTTGAGGGCCTTAGAGGGGTAGGATAAGAGCATGGCTGGCAAGACAGCTCAACCTAAGGTTGGGAGTTCAATTCCCGGGAGAAGAGCCAGCCTGGGTGGCCCTGGGCCACCTGCCCAGTGGCCAGTTGGCCCTAGTAGAAGAGAACAGTAAACCACGTCTGGGCATTCTCTCCCTAGGAAACCCTGGAAAGTTTTGCTATGTCTGAATCAACTTGAGGGCACTATTATTAGAATAAAAGCAAAATAATTACGTTCCATAATGAATCAATATAATCCCTGCTTTATGATGACTGCTGAAATATTCTAGATACAAAGGAAGACACCATCAACAACACCGGGCACCCCACAAATCAAAGCCATGGATCTCGTCTGATTCTCACACTTTTCCACTCCAAAAATGCCCGCCAGCCGCTCGGCTGCCACTGTACACAAAACTCTTGTCACTTTCCTTCCACCTTAAACACAGCCGTCTGTTGCCAAAATACCTCACAGACGCTGCTATTTCTGCAACGGTGTGTCTCTTGTAAACCGCAGGGACCGCCGGCCGGAGCTGCATTTTCTCACGTCTCTGTTTAACCGACTCTTGCCAGCCGGCTCTGCCCTGCCTTGGAGGAGTTGGGGCCCCCAACCATTCCACCCTCCCGGGCTCCCCCATTGGGACACAAGGAGGCTATTCCCCAGATGTTCCCATTCAGGGCCAAACAGGAAGACTCTCCCCTGAGGGAGAGGGCCTGCTTATTCTCTAGGCAAAACATTTATCGGACATTTTAAAAAGTCATTGTTCTCGTCGTCGTCGTCGTCGTCATCTCGACAGGTTGGGCGCAGATTCTGCCACCACCATCCACGTGTTCCCCTTCCTTCTGTTTCCCTGCAGCTCATTTTCACTACCTTATGAAATCTGGAAATGCCTTAATCCTGACTGATTTTGGACACCACGGGGTTGGGCATTTCCAGAGGTGTTCGGACATATCCAGGGGATCCTTCCGTAGATTCCACCGGACACTATGTAAGCCGCCATGAACGAAACTCGGAAGACACGATGGGGTGCCACTGCAGCGGCCACCCAACCAGGGTGGCTGGCCCTCCGTGAGCGGAGCCCCTCAGGGTCTCACTTGGCCTAAGCTGGCGTCCTGTTGAAGGAAGGTGGTGTGACTGCACAGGTGCCTTTTCTGGCACAGGTGGGCAAAGGAATCCTGACCCCCAAGCTGGGAACAGGACGAATCCTCGACTACAAAGAGAGGCCCCCCATGACTGCTTGCCAAATAGCCCGCTTTCGTATACTCAGCTCTCGGAAGTTCTGTGGCAACTAGAGGCTAGATTCTAAATTGTCTTTTAATGTCAAGTGTTTTTGCATAGTACAGTAGGACCCCCGTATCCACTGATTCATTATCCACTGATTCAGTTATCCACAGTTGACAGAAGAAATAAATAAATAAATAATTCAGCAGCCGCAAAGCAAGCTACTGTCACAAAAGCAGCTGTAAAGCAAGCTACCGTCACAAAACAGCAGTTTTGGGGACATTTTGGTGTTCTCTCTTATCCACGGTTTTCATTATCCACGGGAAGGCTTGGAACCAATCCCCAGCGGATACTGGGGTCCTAATGTATCTAGAATTCTGGAAATTTGTTAATGTTTATGCCTCCCCCATGTGATCGGCCTAGGGAATGAAACAAAAAACTGGATGAGTGACTTGCCTAGGGCTCCTCAAATTAATTAATTAATTGATTCATTCATCCCCACTCCACCCCATCCAAAGTCTAAGCTCCCCAAACCCCTTCCTTTCACCATGATTTGAAATTTGGCCAATGAGTATGAATAGTTTTGCTTCCAGGTACATGGAAATGGCTCTCTCCCACTGTGGTGCATCTCCACTCCTGTTCCTGAGCGTGTTTCTCAGCACAAGGGATCCTTCCTGGCATCTCCCCCCCCCCAAAAAAAAACCACCCCCGCCTCTGCTAGGGCCTAGGATCCAACACTTTTAGAGGGTCCCAGAAGACCCACACAGCAGTCTTTCATTCATGCACATTTCAATCCCAACAACGATGCTTGGCGTAATGACCACTTTAGCTGCCCCCAAAACCTGTGGGCTAAATGAGTGACTTGGCTCTCCTTTTCAAGACCCATCTTTATTTTCCTCCAGGCTATAAAAAGTCCCGTCCCCCAAGGGCTGTAGTTATTAGGCTTCTGCTGCTATTTGTTTTTGAAACACCCTCGATGGAGACACCCTCGTGATGGGCAAACCCTAAGTACTTTTTAAAAAATAAAAATAAAAATAAAACAAGCCAGCAAGCCAACCAACCAACCAACAAAAAACCCTTTGCAATGTCTAGGTGACCACACGTAAAGGACCCGTTTCATTTATACAACTCCTTTGCTCTCAAGTCCATGGCCGTCCCTCTGCCATGAAAACAGCTGCTAGATGGCTCGGGGGTCGAGGCCTCTGGCTGTGGGGCCAAAGTCTGGGAGTTCAATTCCCCCCATGGGGCCCCATGACCCAGAAGGTCTCTTCCAGCTGGGCCCTTCCTAGGCTGTCATTGTTGTGGTTTTAAAGGAAGGTGGAATTCTCTCGGGGCCATATCCACGTGGGCAGTGGGGTTGGAAGTTGGGACAGGTCACACATGTCCTTGGCTGCCTTCTCTTTTCCTCTACTACTGTCCTGGCATCCTTCTGGATGGGTTCACACACACACACACACACACACACACACACACACACACACACACACACACTTTCCTATCAATTTCCAGGAGGGACACTAAAGGGAAGATGGGAAGGTTGATAGTACCTCAGGGATTGCAGCCAATAATGAAATTAAAGGTAAAGGTTCCCCCTGCACATGTGTGCCCGTCGGCTCCGACTCTAGGGGGCGATGCTCATCTCCGTTTCCAAGCCCAAGAGACAGTGTTGTGCAAGTCCGTGCCCATGTGGCCAGCACGGCTGCAGGGAAACAGTTTTACCTTCCCGTTTTTTTACGGCGGTACCTATTTATCTACTTGCATTGACATGCTTTCAAACTGCTAGGTTGGCAGGAGCTGGGTTGATCAGCGGGAGCTCGCTCCGCTGCGTGGCACCCGGGATTCGAACCGCCGAGCTGCCGACTTTGCAGCCAACAGTTTTCGGAGCCTTTGTCCGCCGCGCCACCATGCACTGGACTAAATAAGGAAATTAATCGGAAGACAAACCAGGAGTGCAAAGTTCAGTTCTATTTCCCACGTCTACATGGGGTTTGGAAGAGGTCCCCCACTCCCCTCCATCGAAGACCCAGGACCAGGTGTGCCCACAGATGACCAGGGCCAGATCCTGGAGCTGTGCTTCACAAATGTCGCTTTCCCAGGCTTTGCCTGAGACCCTACCTCAGGGGGGCTATGGAGGGGCACTTAGGCAAGCTCTGGTTAGAGCAGGGGTGGGGAACCTTCAGCCCTCCAGGTGTTTCGAACCAGAAGTCCCATCACTGGCAATAGAGGGTCAGGATTCTGGGCGTTGCCATCCAAAACATCTGGAGGGCCAAAGATTTCCCTGTCCTGCCTTAGAGCAATGCCATCTCTCAGGGCCTTTTCACACAACCCCTAAGATCCGCTGGCCCCTTAAATTCGGACCAAAGATCTTAGGGGTTCCTTGCTCTTCCTTCCTCCCCACCAGAGAAAGAGAGGAAAAAAATGCAGCTCACCTGGAGGAGCTTCCTGGAGCTCCTTTTCTCTTCTGCTTGCTTTTTTTCCTCCCACCTCTTCTCTTAAAGAAGCCAGGAGAGCCCTGCACTGACCAGATTAAATCCGGACCTGGGGATTTTCACCCACCTCAAGCAGGTACAAGAAAGTGCAGCTGGGTCGCGCTTAGGTGGGCGGGGTCGCACTTAATTTCCTGCAAACTCCGGAGCTGGTGGGAAAACAGTTGTAAGGTCCGGAGTTTGCAGCCATTTGCTGCGGAGTTTAGGGGTCGTGTATAAAGGCCCTCAGTGGCTGTTAGGGGTGGTGGTGGCGGTTCTGTTTCTCTTCGGCACACATCTGAGCCGCACCGAGAGAAAAGACGCAACAGCCCCAGGGCAGCCCAATGTGTGTGTGTACACAGCCAGGTTTGCTGGGATGGATGAGCTGCCACGTTCTCAAGAGACCTTTGAGAGGTGGGGTGGGGAAGGAGCTTCCTTATACTAAATCTAAGAAAGAAGCCGCTATTCTCTATTTAGGTCTACGGGGAAACACGGCCACTCCAAGGTAACAAACAAGGAAACCATTATGCCAGGTCTTTCTCCAGCAGGAGGTCCAAATGTCCAACTGGTTTACTTCTCACCTACTCGTTCCCGTTAAGGCCAAGATGGCCACACTACCTTCATTCAGGTCGCTGCCGAGAAGCCCGTCTCCGCCCCAGGTGTTCTGCTCACACAACGGCCAACGCAACCCAAACATTTCCCCCTCCCTCCTTCTATTTTAATTGAGTTATACCAAAATGGAATGAAATCCCAACAGGCTGTAATGTTAGCCGGTGCCACTAGCAGACGGGGTGAGATCCATCCTGCTCTCTGTAACAGGGGAACGCGATGCCAAACCGTTCGCTTCTACCACTAAACCATCTGCTGATGCCTGAAGGGCAGGGATACCCTCCTGGGCCGTGAGTGCTGAAATCACGCCCGTGTTCTAGGGATGCGATTCAGGCAGACTTTCGGGTCTGGCCAAGTAAGTTTCCAAAGAAAGAATATGCTCTGGAGACTCCAGTCTCAAAATGGAGTGAGCTAATTTGCGAATGACCGGGGGGGGGCAAGCTGTGAGAATCACCCACAATCAGCCCTGCTGGGAGCTTTACAAAAGGAGGGCAGCTGACCTGTAGTAGCTGGTTGGGTCCTTATTTAACCTCAGTTTCTCAGCGCAAGAGATTCTACCACAACTGAGACTTGGGTTGGGTTGGGTTGGGTTGGGCAAGCCATGACAAGCAGCTGACAAGCATGTCAGATTCTATTCCCCCCCCCAAATAGAATAGAAACCAACCTGTCTTTCCAAACATCTCAAAACACACACACACACACACACACACACACACACACACACACACAACACACACACACACACACACACACACACACACACACACACAAAATTGCCTGGAGAAAACACCTTAAGCTATTGGTTCCAGCTAGGTCCTTTTCCCATGGAATTTAAGTCCATCTTAACTAAGACCAACAGGGACTTTCAGGCCAGTGATGAACTGCCTGCCACTGTGTCAGGAACTTCCAGTTGGTACAAACCTATTCCTTTACACTCAGCAGAACACGTAAGTAAATGCTTTCATGTTAGGGAATCCTAAGCTTCTCCATGCTTGTCCCAGTGCATTAAATGTGTATAAAATAAATAAAATCCAAAAGCAGGCAAATAATAAGGCATCTGGTAGAATTAAGTAACCCGATTCCCTTTTGTAGGTTTCTATTTTTTAAAGGAAAGCCCTAACACACACGGCTGGAGGCTCATTTCAAACGTGTTCATCACCATCACCACCACCACCGTCAAAATGCAGAGGTGGAAGGAGACTCTCTGGATCCTGGAGTCCAGCCCCTGTCAAGGAAGCCCCATGACGGGAATCAAACTCTCAAACTCTTGTTTCACAGCTAGAGACCTAAGCCACGGAGCTACCCAACGGTTTTGGGGGAGGAGTGCCCCACAGGAAGGCCCCTAAGGGAGCACCTCACCCTCAAGATCACCAGATGCCAACTCTGGGTTACCGGAGTCCATCCCACTCACACTTCATGGGAGAGGGGGACGCATCGCCAGTGCCTGCAGCACCGCCTGTGTTGTTTCTTGCGAAGGCTATTTATGGAGAGAAGCAGCGTCAAGACATGTCCAGGGTGTGAGAACCCTCAGCCAGCCTCCCTCCCCTTTGGTCTTACCTCACACTCCCCCCATTTTTGTTTTGTTTGTAAACTAGACAACAGGCTTCTCCAGCGCACGCAGACAGAGCAAATATAGTGATTTTCACCAGAGGATCCCTATGATTTGCTTTCCATCTAAAGCCCACCTGGGAACGCCTGGCCTTCACCCAGCAGAAGAGGCAAGGAGCTTCTGCACTGGGCAAGGAGGCAGGGCCAGGCGGTCATCTGGCAGCAACTGCTCAAACCCGTGAGAGCTCAGAGCTTCTCCCCTTGAGACGCTGGCCTCGCCAAACCGAAGCACTGCGAAACAGCCCTCTCGTCCGGTTTGGGAAACTCAGCAGACTGCCGTCTCCTTGGCACTTGGGCCAGAGTCCGCCAGGGAAGATGGGCTGTCCTCCAGGTCAAGGCAGGACAGAACCCTGCCTAGGACCCCGGAGAGCAGCCGGAGTGGGGCAAACAGTGCTTGATGACCCAAGAAGGGGTCTGCCTGACCCGGTGGAAAACCTCCTCCAATGTGCCCAAATCAGGCAAAAAAGCATGAGGAGGCCTGCTTGCTTCTTTGCATCGACCAATATATGCCTTGAGACGGCGGCAGCGGTCACTGGTGACGGCTGAGCTCCCTGGGACACAGCCACCACCAAACCTTCGGCGGGACCTTCCCTGTGGTGGCGCCCTGAATCCTCTCTCTGCTGAAATGGCCTTTGAATCACAGCCAAAGGGAAAGCCTTCCTTGGCTGGTGTCTGGAAAGCCTGGGACATTTTAGGAATTCTATAGGAGGAACATTTCTATCTCCAGTGTGTACCTGCTGCCCTGCTTCTTCCAGTTTATTAGATTCAACCACAGAGTATTGGTTGGGAAGGTGAAAAGGGGAGAAACGGAATCAGCCAGGAAGGTCTCTGCTTTAGACAAGATCAGCTGCAGGATAACACCTGAGCCGGCTTGACGAAGAAGACCCTTCAAGCCAACAGACCGTGTCCAGAGCACGAAAAAGCCATTGTGTGCTGGAGGAATGTGGTCAAGCCAGAAGCAATGAGAGAACCGTGACTTGCCGCCAGAGCAAAATGGGACATGAGCTCCGAGATGTGGGAGATGCTGGACCGTGTTGCAACAGCCGCCACCCGTGCCCAGGACGACTCTCAACCAAGGTTTTCACAAAACACATTCACCCCAGGAAGTTGGCAGAAAAAAACGGTTCCAAGGGACACCCCAGGAGATGCTGGCTACGGGCAGCTGACTGATGTGGGAATCTGGAGGTTCCTCGTGGCTAGAGGCCTTGAGGACATGGATCACACAATGTCTTGGCTCCTCTCTTTTTTGTGGGAGGCAGCGATTCTGGAGATTTCAAAGACCCTCTGCTTGTTGGCTGCAATCGTATTCAAAACAAGTACAACTCCTGAAGGGTTTGAATGGCCCGTTTCGTACTTAAAAATCAAGAGTGTCGCACTCAATGAGGCACAGTTGTGATGCTTACATTATAGTCGTTAGTGAAGCCCTAAAGTTGAACCAGCCCATCAATGAGATTAAGATATCAACGATCCTATGGCACTTTAAGCATGCCTGATCAGTGTATTTAAGTAAACACTGGTCTGAATTGGAGTACAAGTACTGTACTTACAAAAATGGCAGGGCAGCTCTCCAAGGAGGCATTTCCAGGTTTGTGGCACACTTCAGAAGGCCTCTTCTGCAGGGGTCTGAGAGGATGCTTGCTAAGATACAAGAGGTCTCTTTTCTGGAAGCAAAAAGAAAGCTATTTGGGTTGTTCCAGGAGGATAGCGGTTTCATTCATTTGCCATTTACAAGGAACGCATGTGGGCTTAATTAAATTCAAGGCTTCTCCAGTAGAGATCAGCCGCACCTGCCCTGCATTCTGCCAAGCAGGAAGGACAGACCTTTGAGGCCGGGCTTTCACTGCGTTCGTAGGTGTCCAGATTTGGGGTTTCACTTCCATCCTGACCCCCTCCCCCCAACCTTGGCTATGGAGCCTGGCAGGACTGTAGCTGAAAACCTGACCCTGTACGCTGGACAGCACCAACCCTTGTTGAATTAAAAGTGAGGATCACTTGTGCATTTCCAAAACAATGAACCATGGGGACTAAAATCTTCTGGAGGTACAGATGGAGAGGGTAGCCATGAAAGTCAAGATCCCACATCTATTATCAAAATAGATAATATCTTGGCAGGAAAGCCACTCAACTGTAGAGCCAGGTTGCTGCTGCTTTTGTCTCTGGGAGGCCCCATCCAAGAGCAGATGGCATCATCTGGATGATGGCATACAAAATAAACTGAATGAGCCTTGTGGGGCAGTGGTTAAGCTGCAGTGCTGCAGTCAAAACTCTGCTCACGACCTGGGGTTCAATCCCAGGTAGCTGGCTTGAACTTGACTCAGCCTTCAAGTCTTCTGAGGTTGGTAAAATGAATACCCAGCTCGCTAAAGAGGTGGTGGTGGGGAAAATGCTTCTGGAGTCATTTTAAGCACTATGGGTGGTACAGAAGCAGAACACTTTGCTTTTTGCTTTTAAGCAGAATGTGGAGGGTCTTGGGGCCTTAGATTAAATTTTGGAACTGACTATTCTATCGGGGGCCCTCTCAGAAGTGTTCTGTCTTCAAAGATGATTTTAAACAAAAATGATTTAGCTGTTGCCTTTGCACGGTGTGTTTTACGCAACCCACACATTGCTTGCGTGCTCCGTCCGCCTTCCAACAAGGCAAAACAAATTGAAGGACTAACCTTGACACACTTGCAGCAGATAAAGTTGTGTTCACTAACAACTTTAGAGTAGAAACATCCAGCTATGGCCCTGTTGTCAGATAACAGCGTGTTTTCCTTGAAAGCCGCCAGCCTCCTTACATGGGATCTCCCCTGTCCTCCAGAGAGCTTAGGGGGACAGGCATTTTCCTTGCCTCCATTGTATCCTGTCAGGGGGCTACAGGTGGAAGGTGCTAGCCAAAGATGGTTGGGACCAGGCCATCAAACCTGGGGTCAGCCTAGGGACTCAAGATAGACAGTACAATTCCACTCACATCCTGATGGTATGGACAGGTGCTTTGTCTGATCTGAACCAGAATAGATTGAGGCAAGAGACCTACATACATTTCAATTTTAAACATAATGGCCAGAATCCCATCGCCTAAGGCCTGTGCAAAGGCGTACGCTCAGGGGCAACCTGTCCCTAATTGCAAAGGGACTGCTTGTATCCCTCATCACACACCAGCTCATCAGACTGACATGTGTCCAGGAATGCAAGCAGTAGCTTGGAACTACAGGCCACCTGTCACTGAAATTGACACCACGCCACGGTTAGTGGCATCCAATAGGATTCTGGTTCCAGCCTGGGCTCCCAGAGCCTTCTCTTCATGCTACAGTCCCTCAAACCAAACCGGACACCTTCCGCATGTGCCGAGTTACAAATCCCATCACCCTCCAGCCCATTATGGCCACCACGGTGCTTGTGGACAATGGGAGTCGTAGTCCAATGCACCAAGAGGGAGGCCACCGGGCAAAGGTGGCTGCAGCTCTCAGAGATATATAGATGTATCACAGACCTGTGGCTATGAGGAACGGCCACAGCCAGGGAAACCGTGAAAGGCTGGAGGTTTATTGTTTTCTGTGCGATCCTTATTCACGCAGCGATGTAGCAGCTTTTTAAAGCAGCCCGTGTCTGTGCATGGCACCTCCAACACAGGCAGCCAAAATCAAGACTTTCAAGTCAAAATAATCCTGATAAGGGGTTCAGGCTGACAGTAGAATGCCCAATTCAGGTAAGAATCTGGCTGTCTGGAGAGGGGCAGAGAAAACCATTAAGTTTTCTCTGGGAAGTGGAAGGTAGAGAAGGGTTTCATACTGCTGTCCTGTAAGGCTTAATCCTAGAGTTCATGAATAATATTAATTTAAAATAGCATTTCGGGGCTGCGATCAAAAAGACCCTGTACTTCCTGTATGCGAACCTGGCCTTGAAGTGATACACAGCTTTGGGAGAAAGAAACAACAAAACATGTAAACCACTTTGAAGATCATCATAAAAAGGCCAGTTGTAAAGTCTTAAATAATATCTGTATGTTATTTAAAGGAGCCTCGTGGCACAGTGGTTAAATTGCAGTACTGCAGCCAAAGCTCTGCTCACGACCGAGGTTCAATCCCAGGTTGGAGGTTCACTCAGCCTTCCACGGTGAGCAAAGTGAGTGGCTAACGTGTAGCCTAGACACAGTTAAACTGTAACCGCTTTTAAGCACTGTGGGATGGCATCTAAGCAGCACACTTTGCTTTATCGATCCACTGAAAAGAGTTTTTGCTAGGAATATTCAGCTGGAAGGAAGATAGGCAAAGCCGGTACGGAAAGTGAAAGGGCTAGAGAGGAGCGTGACGCCGAGGCTTAACCATTAACAGGCTCTCACCCTATGATCAACGCAAATTATGGCAAGCCACAAGGGCAGGGCGGCGATGGGGAAAGACGGGAGCAGCCCAGCACCAGACATCTCTGGAGGTGACGATGAGGAAATATAGACCCTGGGAGTCCCTGAGGTGTGCAGGGCAGGCCGTGGGCTACTTGCCCATCTGGTGGATGATGGGCCAACCGACTCACACACAAGCAGAAGGCTTTGAGCTATTCCACCTGGTAGATGAAGCCGGTTATGGGGCAGCTATTCATCGTATGGTGGATGGAGAACCCAGGAGCAGCCCTGCACCTTTTGAAATTTGGCCCCTGGGGCTGGATGCTGGGGTGGGGGGATCTGAAAAGACAGCATTATAAGGTGGCCGTGACCTCAGAGAACCTCACCTTCTACTAAGGCCTGGCCGTTGGGGCAACATGACTCTTGAGTTTCCCCCCGCCCCCGGTAATTACCAAAGTGAATCGGCTTCACTACCCAAAGGGTGGGAGATTCGTGGGGTTCGAAGTCTTTAAATGCTAACTTTCCCAAGGTTGGCGTCCACCTGGGCATTTCCAGGCTGGGAAAAGGGAAGCAGCCAGGGAATCCGTTCAGATCCAGTGGGACCACCACGCGTGGCACCCCGGCCAAAGAATGGGTGGGAAAGGGGTCCCATGTGGCCGAGGGGTTGGGAAGTGGCAATGGTGGGGTTTTGAAAAATAAAGAAATAACTAGAGATGGGCACGAATAGAAAAAAATGGAGTTTCGTTTGTCCTCTAGAGGTCCGTTTCTGTTCGTTTCTGTTGTTCGCAAATGTTTTGCAAAAAATTCATTTTCATTTCGCTACCGTGTCGTTACCGTTTCATTACCATTTATTCCAATTTTAAGTGATTTTTTTAGCATTTAAAGCAGCTCACTTCATTGCTGTAACGGAAACGAAACACACGACAAAAATTCCCGCGTTCCTGTTCGTTTCGTTTCATTTTAGGGACAAATTTTGTTTGTCGTTTCGTTGCGTAACGAAATGAAAACCAAAAACTGAAAATGAAAAATTGTTCATTCGGTGCCCATCTCTAGAAATAACAGATGCTCGTGCACGCACGCACGCACACACGCACGGTGCTTCGAGGAGCTCCCATTTGGGAATCTTCCCAGGAGGTGTGTTTGAAAAGCCGCCTCCCCTGCCAAGGCAGAAGGCATTTCTCCCACGGTGCAGACCAGATCAAAGGCCGTCTCTTTTTCTCTTTGGGATGATGCGAGGAGGGAGGCAAGCCCTCTGCTGACATCATCTGTTTAGGGGACGAGCCACCCTGCAGCCGAGGCTGGAGCTCATTACTCCAGAGCAGCCCTGGCTCCCTGCAGACACCAGAGTCCCTCCTGAGCTGGCCCGCCAGCTGGCTCCAAGGACCGCTAGCCACTGCTCAGCCCAAGGAAGCGGGTGAGTCGGCCAGCCCTGCCGCTGGGTGCCTTCCGGAGAGGTCCAAGAAGCCCTTTGCCTGGGATGTCAGCCCCAAGGTCCAGGACGGACCCTGCTGCAGCAACCCTCCTCCTCCTCCTCCTCCTTCAGACTCATCTTTCCGCACAAGCACCTGTGAACGGTAATGGCCCTTCAGCCTCCTTTTGTCTCTGGGGACAGGACGGAACCGGACATGGACATTACATTTGGGAAGCTAGGCTCCCTTATGGTGCTTACAGGTGCTGCTTTGGGCTGAGGGGGGGTGTTATTTCCTTTTGCCGGGGGGGGATGGGCACCACTTAGTCTCACTTTTTCCAAGAACGTGGAAAAGTCACTTTTTATTGTTATTATGAGCCCCCGAATCCCCCATGACAGGGAGCATAAGTTAGCTTGCGAGATTCTCAAAATTTGCAGTAAACATTTTCAGTCACTGTCCTGTTGCATTTTAAATTCCGCTTCTTTCTCCATCCATATGAGTATTGCGCTTATCAGTTGTGGATCACTTGGGACTTCGGTTTTATCTTCCTTTCATAAATACATCCGTTTTTAAGGTGCCAAGAGAGCTTTGTTGCTTCAAAAGTGTTCTGCTTATATACCGCCCCATAGCACTTCAGGTAGTCTCTGGGCGGTTTACAGTTTTTAATTACAGTATGCAGGCTACACATTGCCCCCCCCCCAGCAAGCTGGGTATTCATTTTACCGACCTCGGAAGGATAGAAGGCTGAGTGAACCTTGAGCCTGCTACCTGGGATTGAACCCCAGGTCGTGAGCACAGATTTACCTGCAGTGCAGGCATTTAACCACTGCGCCATGGGGCTCTTCAGCTGCCACCGACAACCTAGCTGCCCTGGTGGGTGCTATCATCTCAGTCGCACGCACCCCGTGACTTCGTAAAGGTCCAGGTGATGTGCTTTGTGTTTGCCTGCTGGCTCAAAGCGCTGAGTTCAAATTCCAGCTCAGGCTTGAAACCCGAACAGGGATCTCGGTCCAGCTTCTGTACTAGATGTATCTTGCACGGTGTTGGTTAGGATAAGACAAGGAGGGGTGGGGTGGGGGACACTGTATACCTGGTGTTGAGCTCCTTTGCAGATGGACAGGATAGAAATGAAGTGGAAAGATGAGAGTCTCTACCCCTCCCTTTGTCATTTTTCCAAAGACAAAAGGGGGAAAGAATCTTTTAAAATATCTAGACCACTCAGAAACAGGGACCACCTGCAGATTTAAAACGTGGCTGATGGATGCAGGCGCTCAGGAGGGAGCATTTTCGGCAGCCATAAGAGACTCCTGCCACAGGTTGAGCACCACGTACAGGCACAGGGGCTGGATTCCGTCCCTTCCAACTGCCAGGAAGATTTGGAAGCAAAAGAGGAGGGCAGAAATTTCAAACATCGAACAAAGGACAGTCTTTTGCTCTGGTGGAGAGAACGGCTGGTTGGCTGCTCCCTGGTCCACCAGGTTCAGCGAACACGCCACACGCTCCCTGCAAAAGACACTGGTTAAAACCTCAAACAAGAGAGAGATCTTTTTTCTTTTTAAAGGCACAAATGTATTTCAAGCCAGTCGTGATGGGTGCCATGGTCAGACACAACAGGAAGGAGCAGGGAGGCTGGCACAGGATAAGATGTATCTGATGCCTACTCTATATGAGCAATAGGTATTTGGCCAGTATATTTAGGTTGTTATTTTGCTTGTGTGTGTATGTTAAGCAAACAGCAGGATGGCCCTGTGTGGTCGGACATTCACATCCCCTGTTGTTCTTTCTTTCTAGGGTCTTCGTGGTCTTACATTGGTAAGTCGATGCTTTAATTTTATTAGGTCAAATGGTGATTCTGTACTTTCGGGGTTAGCTTAAATGCAAAGGGTGTAGAATTCAGTTCATAGCTGGATGTGATGTGCCATCCTGAGGTGTACAAATCCCCCATTAATTCATTCACTCAGGCCATCATGTGGGGAAAAGGAGGTAATGTTTTGATGATGGAGTACAGCTACTTCAGTTCACTAGGAAGGGGGCCTTGGCATCTTTCCGAACTGAGGGGTTGTGGTTAACCCCTCTCCAGCCTCTGCGGTCCCCCCACGGTCCATCCATCCATCCATCCATCCATCCATCCATCCATCCATCCATCCATCCATCCATCCATCCATTCTTGAGAATTTTTTACCCTGCCTTTCTCCTTGGAAAAGGACCCAAGGCGGCTTACAGTAAGGCGAGACAATATACAATCCATTACACTTATGACACAGTTTGAGAAACAGAATAGAACTCTAAACACAACATTTTGTAAATTTTGCAGCAGGTTAGGGAACATCTCGGGATGGACAGCGACCTGTCTGCTGCTCTCGGATACCCAGCTTGTATGTCTGTGTGCACATGCAGGCATTATGAGACCCGGGCATGGCATTCGTTTATTACCTGTCAGCCAAAGGCTGCCCCTCTCCAAGTGGGTCTCTTTATAGCATAATAGAGGTCCTGCTTCTTTGCACGTAGCAAAGAACTGAGACAATGATAATGTGCAGGCTCCCTTATATCTGTCTTTCTAAGGTCTATTTCACCCCCAGGGAATTCTGCCACTGCTGAGAATGATGAGGGCTTGCTTGGCTGACCCCAAACCTTGCCCCAGGGCAGAACGATTGCCCCATCATGCTAAGGTGCCTGAATTGTTATGTCATAAATTGTTATGGCTCGGCTCGTGGCTGGAGGGGACGTGCGCTCGCCTGAGCTTCGGGCACGCGGTGTGTCGGGAAGGGCTCGAGCCGAGGCCTTGCGAGCGTCGCCGTTGCCGCCGCCACCATGGCATCCATGTCGTTAGCACCTGTAAACATCTTCAAGGCTGGGGCTGATGAAGAAAGAGCAGAGACAGCCCGTTTATCATCTTTCGTTGGAGCTATTGCCATTGGAGATCTAGTCAAAAGCACTTTGGGGCCTAAAGGCATGGACAAGATTCTTCCGAGTACTGGAAGAGAAGGCACAGTAACAGTGACCAATGATGGGGCAACCATCCTTAAAGCTATTGGAGTTGACAACTCATGTTCGAAAGGGGATATCCCGGACAGAATTCAGGGAGCCTGAGACAGGGAGCCTGCCTTTCTCTGTTGGAGAATTTTTCTGCCCTTGCACGAAACAGATAAGAACAATCTCTGTAATCTGTAGTAGGGAATGCCTGAAGGGGACCTTTGCACAGCATTTTTAGACCAACGGGGGCTTCTCAAGAAAAAGGAACCGTTTGTTCACGTACACCTGCCTTACCTATTAAGCTGGTGCAAGAAGCATTAACTCTTTGCTGGTCTCTGTGCTGGACCCTCGCAAAGGGAACAGAAGTGTCTAGACTCTGAAATTCATGGCTGGGACAAGGGGTTCCACACTGGCCACAATTTTGGGAGAGTGCCCGTTTGCTTTCAGGGTGAACGAACACACAAGGACCACCTGTGTGCCGTTCTCTGATCATCACCAAGTAATTTACATTTAGTTGTTCCTTTTGTACTCCCTGCTGTGCAGAGATTCAGCCCTGCTCATCTAAGAAGGGCGTTTGGACAGAAGAAAGCTTATGAAAAAGTAAAAAAGCAATTTGTCTTATAGGCATTACACAACCTCTGGTTTCCCTCTGATACTCTGTGTCTCCCAAGTCATACTCTGCAAATGCCCCACTGAGTCAACACTTGGAAGAGCAAAACAAAGTTACCTTGGAATGTGTAAACGTTTTTTTTTTTCCCTTGTAACAATGAATCAGGGAGCTGCATTTCCACAAAAACGCAATGAGTGGGATTTACGGCCCTCTATTTGGGAAGCCGCTCACATTTCTAGAGAGGGAGGTTTTGTGCCTTTTGCAGAGGTACATTTCGGACAGGAAAATTTGATTATTTTGTTGCCGCTGTTGCTTTCCTTTAATGCTTCTTCCTTCCAGAACAAAGCCAACAAACCAAATAAAACATGACCAGCAATGCAGGAAGCTGCTGTCCTTTCTTGTTAGATTGCAACAAGAAGTAAGGGCAGGTTTGTTTTTAAATACCCTTCACTGGAGCAGATGGAGAGAGAGAAAAACAACCTTTAAAAAGATAACTTCCCTAGCTTTCTCCCATATCTCACGATGGCTCCAGGGCCCAGGCAGACATGCCAATCCTTTTCAGACCGCTAGCAAATCCTTGTTTTCAAGCTGCCATTATAAAGGTAAAGGTTCCCCCTGGCCATCTCTGACTCATCTCCGTTTGTAAGCCCAAGAGCGGGTGTTTGTCCATGGTCCTATTTGCATAGTCGTGCGGCTGGCACACAGAACACCAATGCCTTCCAAAGTGGTCCCTATCTATCTACTCACGTTTTAAAGTGCTTTCAAACAGCTAGGTTGGCAGGAGCTGAGATGCGTGATGGGAGCTCTGTCAGGCGGATGACATGAGAATAAAATTGAAGATGGGGAGGATAAAAGCACCTTTTCTGCCTTTCCGATCTCCTTGGAGGGTGCAGAGATCCACATGGAATTAGGATCTGTTTGCGCATCTCTCTTTGCCATCCCCTCCTAGGTCCTGACGGGGAGAGGATGTGGCCAAAGAGGTACCCCTTTTGTGGAGGAGTTTTCCAGTCTCCCATTGATTTCCACAACAACATCCTCCAGTATGATTCAACTCTTTTGCCAATAAAGCCGGAGGGCTACAACGTACCCCTGACGGAACAGTTTGTCTTGACCAACAACGGGCATTCAGGTAAGGGGAGCCTCGAGTGCCAAGCGGCTAAAAAGAAACTCTTCTGCCTTGTTCCAGAATAAGGAATAAAACCGCCACCATTGTATAGGACTCTAGAATGCTTTGCCTGTTTTGCTCATCGCGTGGCTGTAGATTTGTGAGAGGTAGCCGTGTTAGTCTGTGCAAGAATTCCAGGCAAAATCAAAACGAAACATTTTATTTTGTTTTGATTTGATTTTTGCCGGGAATTCTTACTCATCTCACTCATCCATCAACCTAGCAATGTGGGCTGGAATTATAATAATAGCCTTTAAACTGCAGAGCTCGAAGGGACGTAATCAGACTAACAAAACATGCCCATTCAGACCAATCACAAAACAGGTCACAATAAATACAAGATAGGCAGGAGAGGAAAAGGCATATCAAAGAGATGTGCAAAAACAAATGTCCTCTATCCTGTAAGAAAAGGGTTCTTTTATAGCCATGCTAAATGTACAGCCTAGCTTGAAGGAACTTGATGATCCAGAAGGTCACTTCCAGCTGTCCCAGTCTTGATTTGGGCCACCTAGTAAGGTCATTGTGGAAGACAGGGCTGACCCACCTTAGGGGCTCGTCCTGTGCCCTACTATCTATTTAGTTAGATGCTTCCTGTCTTGATGCCCTTTGCCCTTTTGTGCAGAGACCAGTTGGCTTACACAAAACAATACTGCATAAAAATGACTCTTAAAATTGCGGTGCAGTCGAGCATATAAAGCAATGGGGCAAATCTTCGTCTTCCTGTAAGGTCAACAACTCAAATTGGGCATGAAAGGGTACTGGAAACTGATGCAACTGATAAGCATGGGTGCTTGCTTATGAGACAAGGTGTTCTTTTATTTTCCGGGTCATTTGGGTAAGAGCTGGAATGGGGAAAGAACAGCAGCCGATGGCACCAAAGGCTGGCATCATCACACTGCTGCATCATCTGCTCCAACCAGAAATCCTTGTGTCTCCAGGTGAAACTATAGAGAGAGAGAGAGAGAGAGAGAGAGAGAGAGAGAAACACTTTTCACCAGACTAAAGCATGTGAAGAATCTCCACTTGCATAAAGGAATTAATTCGTTCCAAATGATATTCTGTTAAGCATGTCCGTCAGTCATGGAATCCTTTATTTTGAAACTGTCACATGGTTCGCTCAATCTCCATGGAAAGACTAGTTTGAATGCCATTGCATCAAAGGTCACGATTCCTCTGGTCTGCTGAAGAGAGCTGTGTGACCCGAAAGCTTGCACATGGCTGCTTTTAAAGGGACCAGTTCACTTGCAGTATTGGGTAGCATTTCTGCAGGGGACACAGCATGGCCAAAACAGAAGCAGAAGAACTCCCCTCTTATTTGACTATATTGAGGGAATTAACTCTTTATCCTGACTTTAAAAAAAAAAAAAACGACACCCTTTTTATGCCTTCAGGTTATGGCGCTTGCTTCCTTGTTACAGATTTGCTCTTCTGTCTTTCGTTTGCAGTACAAATGAGTCTTTCGCCCGCCATGAGCATCCGGGGCCTCCTCTCCAAATACTCAGCAGCTCAGCTCCATTTGCACTGGGGGAACCAGGACAAGCAGGAAGGATCGGAGCACACCGTGGGAGGGAGGCATTTCGCTGCAGAGGTGAGAAACCAGCAACCGCGTCATAAGTTTAAGATGACCGCGGGGGGACCCAATTGGGGAGCTTGGGCTTTTCGGAATGTTCTAGGCCACTTTCAAGGTTCATTTCGGAGGGGAAACATGGCCTGTGTGTGTGTGTGTGTGTGTGTGTGTGTGTGTGTGTTTTAAATATAACTATATTCCTTTTTATCAAATGCTGAAGTGCTGCACCATGAGCCCCTTGTGACGTGTCCTGCATTTGGGGTCAATCGACGGCAGTTCAACAACATTCTTTTTTAAAACAAACAAATAAATAAATAGTCTTTCTTTCCTGCAGAACAGCCTGGGATGAGAGATGGGTTGCTGTCGGCTTTATTGGGCCATCAAGTCACCTCTGACTTATGGTGCCCGTACGAACGAGCAGTCTCCAAAATGTCCTGTCCTCAGCAGCCCTGCTTGGGTCTTGGCTTCCGTTAGGGAGCCTATGCATCTCACATCTGGCCTTCCTCTTTCCCTGCTGAGGGAGAGGCCCGTGCCCATCCGTCTCCCCCAAAAGGGTTTCTTCCCGCTCCTTTGCTTTGTCTCCTAACCATGAATCCACTTCCTCTCTCAGACTAATTATAAGTCTGGAGGGCGAGCCTGGGATGCCCTAAAGTTATCATTCCAGGACAATGACCAAGTGTGTGTGTGTGTGTGTGTGTGTGTGTGTGTGTGTGTGTGTGTGTGTGTGTGTGTGTGTGTGTGTGTGTGTGTGTGTGTGTGTGTGTGTGTTGTGGTGCAATGTGTGTGTGTGTGTGTGTGTGTGTGTGTGTGTGACTTTGGTGCCTGAGGTGGGACACGTAATGGAAGCAACTTCTGGTATGACTGTCTTAGTTCTTACCATGTGAAGCAATCTCTTCGGGAGATCTCATGTGCCAGACTGACTGAAATGCCATTGGTTTGTGCAGCTGTGCATGCGCATACACACACACAAATGTTGCATTTTTCTCACGCTGTCCGACCAATCTTCTTTGCATTTGTTCCTCTCCCACAGCTCCACATAGTACATTATAATTCTGACAAATACCCGGATTTGCAAACGGCGGCAGACAAAGCAGATGGGCTGGCAGTCTTGGCCATCCTTATTGAGGTAAAGGGTCCTTTCCTTCTCCCAAAAATAATTTCTGCTTGGATGGTTTTTTTTTTTAAATGGACTCCCAAGTGATTTCTTGCCTCCTATGGGGAAGGTCCTTTTAAAAAAAAATATTGTTTGCTTTCTCATTTAATCAGTGACGATTAAGTGTTCTACGCTGCGGTCATAGACATCACCACAAAGGGCGATTATTCTGGCGGAGAACAGCTCAGGGGTTACTGAGCTGCAGATGGGGCAAAATTATAGGTGTTTTGTGAGAAAGACATGGCTTCAGCCCACTAAACTGGCAGCTTATTCCAACCACAAATGAAGAACTAGACCACAAAGCAGGGCCAGGCCATCCTGTTCTGATGCAATGGAAGGCCGTCCAAGCAAACCTTCTTTGTCACTAAAGCCCACCAGATGTGGAACTTCTAAAGATCCTTCTAAAGGTCACCAGATGTTCTGCTGAACTCTGAGATGGGCAAACGCTTTGCCCAGATGCTGGATCCACCAACAAGACCTTCCCTCTGATGTGCGCCCCACGTATACATCCCACTTGCATCAGCAACCTGCCACCTGTGATAACCACGTGGTTTGTTGGTTGGTTCCCCCATGTTTGTGCTTTTTATACACGCAAGCCGTCCAGAGTTGAGGCATGCTGTTATATGGGCAGGATAAAAGCCCAGCGAATAAATGAACAAACGAACAAGCAGATAAATAAAACTTTGCTTCAGTAATCACCAATGTCTAGAAAATACGCCCTCTCTGTTTTGTTGCAGATCGGCTCATTCAACCCATCGTACGAAAAGATTTTCAGCCATTTCCAGGATGTCAAATATAAGGGTGAGAAAGAATTTCCCAACGCAAAGCTGTCTCTTGAGAAAATTAGTTGGTTAGGACTGTGCTTCTTGTGAAGCCTAAGTCTTTAGGTGCTCAGGACACAGCTGGAATTGAGACACTTGGTTTGGTTTAGGGTTCTGGTTCAGAGCATGCTGGAGTGTCCAAAACAGATTGCATGCAAGCAACAATAACCTGTCTGTTGATTTAATAAGCAATGAGGCCCATCCCATCTCAGCTTCTGATCCACCAACACCACTCCTTCTCGGGTTGCAGGCAAACCCACAGTTGTACAGGCAACACTAGATCAGCCCCGGACTTGGCCATGAGACCCAACAGTTGGCTGTAACTCCAGTGATTTTTAGAGCAGATGACACTTGTTTTTCCAAGGAGATGGAAGGGTTACAACAGTTGGTAACTGCTTGGTCACCACCTGTGCCAACTGTGTGGCATCCATCGAACCAGGTAACGCCCCTCCCCCGACCACAGATGGTTTTTTTCAACCCCCTACCATGGTTTTTCCGTGGTAGAAACTATCTGATTGGTCAGTGGCACCCAGGCTCTTAGGAGAAGCAAGAAAAAAGCAGGTAGGCTTGGCTGATGAAATAAAAAGAACAGGGTACCCTTAGCAGTTGTATTTCAGGATAACCTCCGGAACAGCTCCAGAGAACAAAAAGCAAACTCTCGGGCAATGCTCACCCAGTTAAAAAGACAGGGCATGAGTTGTTCAAGAAACAAGCCCTCTTTGTTTCAGATCAGAAGACCCTCATACCCGGCTTCAACGTCCAGGATCTGCTCCCAGACCGACTGGATGAGTATTACCGCTATGAAGGCTCCCTGACTACCCCTCCTTGCTACCCAAGTGTGCTCTGGACAGTTTTTCGAAAGCCAGTGCAGATTTCAGCAAAACAGGCAAGTCTTTGCACACACACAAACACAAAAAAACAGAGAGGCGCACCTCGCCTTAGTTGCATCGGCTGCGACAAATACGACAGACTACAGTGGCCAGTTCCGCTTAACGAAACAAGATACGCTCCCTGCCTGAAAAAGAAGTTCACGGGAACAGATGCAGAACGGGAAGCAATATTAATAATTTGCACAGAGTTACAATGCATCTCCCTTGCCTGCTCAGCCTTAGGCCCAAGTACGGTACGGATTGCAAGGGGATGATAGGCAACGTGTTAGGGAGTGGTTATTTTCTTCTTCTTCATTGTGGTTTGTATTTCAGAATCAACACCAGTTTTGTTTTTTTGCATTAATGCACACTTTTCTTGCTAGTCTCCCTTTAACAAGGCCTACAGTGCACCCGTCAACAGCACCAGCACAAGCGCATGCATGACACAGCAAGCATCCACGCCCTATTGAAAAGGAAGTTCTCATCCACAACCAAATAAATACACCCCCCACCCAACCCCAAACCACCCCGAGGAAAACAAGTCACTGCTTCCCGGTCCTCCTGCCGGGGTCACAACAAGTGTGTGCTTCTCCCGTAGCTCCTGGCGCTGGAAACGGCTCTGTACTGCACCCATCCGGACGATCCTGCCCCTCTCGAAATGGTGAACAACTTTCGGCGAGTCCAGGAATTCGAAGAAAGGGTGGTTTCGGTCTCCTTTCGGGAAGGTAAGCAAGATTCTTGTAGCACGAGCTCCCGTACAATGAGACAGTAAAACAATTGGTTTTGTTCACCTCCGACAGCGGAAGGAGAGCCGTCGCGGAGCATGTACGATGTCTCAAGGGACAGAGTTTCATTTCTGTGGCTGATTAATTCATACAAATGTATCCACTACAGGCTTAGCTTAGACTCTGATCTTAAAGGCAACACAATTTATATCATATATGGACCAAAGGCAGGGATGCTATGGGTAGCCCCTCCCCTTTTTAAATTCCCTTAATGAGCAAAGGTAGCCACAAGCGGCTTTTTGACGATAGCAGTTTCGTGTGGCCATCTGACTAAATCACAATTCTACATTGCAGGGAGACTCTTTCTGGGGCATTTCAGAGGATCTGATGAAGTTCTTCAGGAGATTGAGTTTGACACGCAAAAGAAAAGGAAAAAAATAACAGGGAAGGCTCATAACGTTGGAATGCAAATATATATATCCACCGTCATGAGGATAAAAATTAGCCATCCAACCCATTCAAAAATGTGCAAGAACTAGCAAAGAACGGCTCGTGCTACAAGAATTAGCAAAAGCTCGTTCTCCGATTCCAAATGACTGACAGATCAACACAGAGATGGCCTGTGTGGGACACAGAAGGAAAACAAAACCCCACACTAATGAGCCATGCGCTTCACCATGAATTCGTATAGGTTTTATTGTCATGGCGAACAGCTTCTACTTGGTCTATTTTGTGCGAACCAGCAATAACAAAACAGGCTGCTTTGCAAAAAGCAAGGCCCAAGTGCAGTGAAGTACTGTTGGGGTTTGCTCAGACACAAGTCACCATGCCTTTAGTAATTCCCCTGTTGTTATGCATGCATGGGATTGTGGCTTAAAAGTGCTATCAGTCAAAAGGCACATAGAATTGAAAATAGTTGGTCTGCTGTGTTTGTAGGGATTGGCTGTAAGCCTCCCACCCCAACTGCAAATGCAAAAAATGTGGATAACAGAGAATGCTACACATAGCATGGTCTCTTCCCCCTCTAGTGGCCAGTTAGAGTAACTTCATCCGTAGAAATATATACTGTATTTCTGGGAGTGTTTCTTTACATATTTTTAACATTTTCCAGCCTATGGATAAGTGAATCAGTGGATAATGATCTTTTGGGCATGGGAGTCCCACTGTAATTGTTAAAAGCTAATTATTCTGGGTGGACAAAGCCTTCCCTGACTAATAGTGGGGACCGAGAACACTGTTTTTATTTCTGGTTGCTGGATAAATCCATTTTCTTTTTCTTTTTTTCTTTTTTAAATCAAACTGTGCTCCACAAAAGAAATTCATTGCATTTAGAGTCCTTGTCTGAAACAGAGTGACCCCCCTCCCTTTAAAACAAACAAACATAAATGCTGGTATGATAAACCTCCTGGCTCATCTATGCAAGTGTTCTAGCTGTACACTAGAGATCTCACTTACAACTCCTAAAAAAAAACACAACACCACTAGATGTAGAATTATCTGAGAGTGAAGCGTATTTATATCCTGTGGAAACTCCTAGTCAACTCTTGGAATTCTCTCTGGATTCTGAGTCTATGATAGTTACACAACCACTTTTTACATGGACCTTCAGGTAGAAAGAACCAGAATGGAAGGCAGCTCCTTAACATGTAGAGCTCTGAGAGTAAAGCTGGGCTACCTATTATTTTAAAAATAAAGTGGGAAAAGCCTCAACATTTCCAGGCTATCTCTGAAGTCAGACGTGATTTGAATTCACTTGAAAAGCACCACCAAGAAAGATGGCTAATTTTTCTGCAAAGAAGTTTCGCTTATTTTCTTTCTCCACAAGAGAAGTCACTGGTTTTGGTCGTAACAGATGGTTGTGGTGGTAGGGAGATGTCTGTTTCTGATTTTATTTTACTGTGTATTTTTGCCCCAGGCGTGAGTTTGTAATAAAGCATGCTCTAAGTTCTGCCTTGTACTTCATTGAAGGAAGCCTGAAGAAGCTGAACAACAGAAATTAAGCAGTTATTGTGTTTAGCGTGTTACCAGAGCTTGGAAGCAGTTACATGGAGTGCCTAAGGCCACTAGCTATTGTTGGGTTAAAAGGGGTGTGATGGGCAATGGAACCCATAACCCTAACCCTAACCTATGACTCCAAGAGGGGGTGAGTGTTCCAACATTGGAGGCATTCAAGAGATATGTGGACAACCACCGGGCAGAGATCCTTTGTTTTGTATACGTATTCCTGCCTTGAACAGGGGGTTAGATGCGACAGCCTTAGAGGCCTGTGCAACTCCATGGGTTTAGGGGGGTGCTATAGAAAGCTGACACTAGAAGGGTCGAGGGATACTTATCACCCACAATGGTCACCATCTGGCCCATACACCTGATTGTGTCAGGGGTAAAACCTCCTCCGAGGCACTGTGGTTCTTCTCTGCCAAGAACAGGAGACGGAGGTGTGAAATGGTGCCGAATGATGCTTTAAAATAAGAGATTTACAGAAATCAGGAAGTTGAACATAAGCTAAAAGAAGGGGGGGCTGAAGAGCAATGCTTGATGTTTCTGAACGCAAACAGAGTGGAAGTGTTATCTGGACATCTTGCACCAGAACGAGGCAGTTAGGGACGGGAATTCAAGGAAAACCTGCCGTGTAGATCGACTTAAAATGCAAATGTTCTCTTGGCAAAAAAAAGTAGTTAACCGGTTAGTGCAAGCGGGTTGATCCGAGGAGTGAATCTTTACAGGCCTGAACTGGAATTAAACGGAAACAACTTCAGTCACAGCTGGATGGCGAAGGGACTTGCCTCTTCCTGCCCTCTGCCTCCTCTTTTATTTACATGGCAACACCGTGATGTAAGAGGGGGGCGGCCCACAAGCACACAGGAAACTTCCAGAATGGGGATCTGAAGCCTGGCCTTCCCCGCTGCCTCGTTAATTTGTACAAATTAAATTGCAACCTGCAAATTGCACTGCAGGTCATTTCCTAGAAGTACTTGTAGCAGGACTAACAAGCTTCCCCTTTTAAAAAATAGGGCTGGGAGTGCCTTTATACGTTCGCCAATCTTAGCAGCCAAGACCAGGACAGGTGTAAGGCCTGCGAAGTATATTTATAACGGCATACGTTGTCCCAATATAGTATAACTCCTGAATTTGTTCTGCTTTGAGACTCCCTCTGGCTCACCCTGCCAAGGTCACGAGGGGTTCCAGAACATTTAAACCCTGTCCCTTTTACTCCTCCGGGGCCTCTCTTTGGTTTTAACCTCTGGGGGATTCTGAAGACGTCAGGAAGCCACGCTCACTTGACCTCCTAACAGATGGAAGAAGAGCGGACCCATGACCCTCCGCATCTAGCCACCTGTGTCTAACCAGGTAGAAATGAAAGTCAGACAGGCACAAGGTTGAGAACGGCAGCCTAGGAAACCACCGGGAAAAGGCAAGCTCTATTGAGGCTTGCCGTGGTTTGCTAGGTGGCATTTCAACACACCCGATGGGACCTCCATATTCCGCTTGGCGTGGGCGCTTCTGCATGAAAACGGCATGTGTCGTGGTGAAGGTGCCCTTTGCCGGCACGAGTTCCCCCAATGCTTCTTTGCATGCTGAGTTTTTATTTCTCCTGTCCTTCCTAACAGATTCCTTTCTCTTGACCAAAAGAACCGGGAGCATTCCCCACTTGAGTTGAGCGAATGCTTCTACTCTAGTCTCACTCCTCTTTGAGGGCCTTTCTTCCATCGGTTTTCTCAGAGGGGTGTTTCCTGTGCTGAGACAAGGCAACGTAGGAAGTCTCAAACCCACATGTGAAGCAGAGTTCAGAGCAAATCTGGCCCTGCAGCACACTGGATCAGGCCCACGCCCTGTTCTTCCAAAGGGTCCCACCGAGTGCCTTTGCAAAACTCACGAACAGGACATGAAGACCACCTCCGTACATACACTTCACCCCTAGCATTGAACAACTGTTCAGCCACCAAACAAACCGGCACGAACTTCCAAACCAGTGGTTCATGCCCATCTGTAACAATTTGACATAGATTTAAGTAAACCAAGAGCCATTAAAGGAAACAAAGCAAATTTTTAAGAAATTGGCTGGCTCCACTTAGATAGAGATTGCAGAGCATACAAAGTGTGCATCCATGTCTGGGCCTACAATCTCAGTTCCCCAAACCATGCTGAAACGAAGAGGATCTATGGAAGCAATACTGGAGGAGGGAGGGAAACACTGGTAAAAATGAGCATTTAAGTAACGTGTTCGGCTCCATTGCCCTCAGTAAAAGGGGCAATTAATTTTAATGTATGTGAGGAGCACACAGAGCCTTCAGACAATATTCTGGCAGTCTGAAGTGCTTCTCCCGTGAGCCCCCCGTAGAAGCTGTTACAACACAGCTAATTAGAGCATCATCGCAATAGATTAGGGACATTTCCCTTCAATTAGAGCTTGCTGACTCACAACTGTTCTCCTTCTCACTCCAGGTTTTGTCCTCTCCATTGTATTAATCAGCAGTCTGAGCACCATCACTCTTACCGCTTTGGCCATCTGGCTCCTCCGAAGGAAGAGGAGGTAAGCCTCTCATGGGCCCTTATTTATTTATTTCTTTAAAATCTCTTTCTCTCACCTTTCTCCTGAAAAAGGAGCCAAGGCAGCTTACATCATTAAAAAGGCAACATTTAAAAAGCCAAAAACAGTAAGCATGCAAATATCTAAAAAGAAATAAACAAGTGTTCTATTTTAAAAGGGTAAACAAAACCCAACCCTAAAGCGCAATTCAAACAACGGGGACCGGCAATGCGTTTTGAGTCACGGGGCCCTGGCTGTAGATCGGTTCAAATATTAAATTAGTCTGGAGGGTGAGAAATGGAACATGCCCCGTCTCCCGCCTTCTCACTTTGGGAGAACAACGCTTTGAAATAATGGCTTTTATTTTCCATTGCTATCTTCGCAATTTCACCCTGGCTAACCCAGATGTTCTGTCTTTTATCAGCAAGAGGATCCAGGACGAGCAAGGGGTGGTCTACAAACCCGCTGGCACCAAAGAGGAGGAGAGCATCTTCGCCAAGGCTTAAAGTGGACGGGGACTGTTTTCGCTGGGGGGCCACTCCGCCATCCATGGACTCATGCCTTGACTAAGTATTTTAGGCTCCCTCGGCAGCCGCTCGGCACTCCAAATATTCATGCATCTCTTGCCTTTACTGATCCAAGAAACCAAGGTGGGTTTCTCTCTGGGGATGGAAGGGAGGGGCCCTTTGCTACTTCTCTTCTGCACCACCGGATCTGAAAGAGCAGACAGGCTTTTCTGCGTGGCCCAAGCCCCTCGGGCAAAGCGGACTACCCACCCAAAAGAAGGTCATAGCAGGTGTCGAGGAATCGGTGGTGGTGGTGGTGGGGAGAAGATTGCGAAGAAAACCAATGCAGGGGTTATCTCCTGTCTTAGCAATGCTGAGGAACCACAGCCCCCCCCCGCCCACCCCAAGGTGCAGATCTGACCCAGTCCTGGCACCCTCCCATAATACTGTGTGATTCCCGATGGGAGGACGTCAGCAGAGGAGAAGGGGAGGGTACACACCGAGGGGCTTGCCATCCGAAGAAATAAAACACACACCCCTTTATTTCCTATTAAAGGCTAGCAAGTTTAAAAGAAAAGAGGGCAATGTTTTAAGCTTTTACCCTGGCATCTCACTCTTCCGACACGACAGGTGTTTTCCCCACCAGGCAGAATCGGAGCCAGGGAACTCCTTACAGCCAAAAGCAGAACCTGTCACATAGACATACAGTGGTACCTCGACGTACGAATTTAATCCGTTCCGAGTGCATGCTCTTAAATCGAACTACTCTTAAGTTGGGTTACCTGTCTAAAAAATGGAAAAATAATTTTAAAAGTTAAAAATGGGGAAAAAAATTGCAAGTTGAGCAGACCATATCTAAAATTTGTAAGGCGGCAGTTAAAATGCCAACATTTTTCCGCTCTTACGTCGAATTGCTCTTATGTTGAGCTGCTCTTAAGTCGGGGTACCACTGTATAGGATCCCAGCCTTCTAACAGCACAGCTCATATGGGCAGTGTAGTCAGGTTTTGGAAGGCTGCATCTTTAAACAAAGGCCACATTCCTAAACATGAATTACTGAATGATATAATTTTTAGTGTCCAATTACATGTAACATTTATAAATCTTAAGGGCTAATCCCCCCCACACAACAGGTACCTCTTTTTTCCAGCCCCCCACACCCAAAAGAGGGAGGGGGAGGCAATTTGGTAACGAGTTCTAGATTCTTCCTTGATTTGGGAAAGCTTTAGCAATAAACAATTTATTAATTAGATTCTGGAGAGCTCACCAAGAAAAGCTTTTTTTCTTTCCATGGAGTCAAAGATTGGACTTAATCAAGGGCTGGTTTAATCACACTCTGGACATTTTGAAAAAATAAATCATGGCCAGTCATCACCGTTGACTCTGAGATGATAATAAACTGAAAGTGTAATATCTGTTTGTTTTGGGCCATAAAACCTTTGCTTCTTTGTTGTGGTGACAATAGGTGGAAGCTGGCATTATATACAGGAATTTCTTACCTTAGGATAACAATTCTTGTATAAACAAAAAAGTACTGTAATTAATTTCATGTTTATATACTATCATATGGTAAATATTTTTAAGAAGAGTGGTGGTGGCTCCTTTTTTCTCCTTCGCACGTTTCTCTCTCTCTCAGTTCTGCTCCTGAGTGGCCAACCTAGTGAGCTATTCTGATGACTGGGGATACTTCTAGGCACAGCCTTTTTAACTTGGGTCCATTTGTGTGTGTTGTGTTGTGTCATTAGCCGTGACCGACTCTTCGTGACTCCATGTCCATGGAGTTTACTTGGCAGGAATACTGGAGTGGCTTGCCAGTTCCTACTCCATGGGTCCACTGAGTGTACTGCCATTCAAAAGGGATCTAGACACCCACACCTTCACTATCCAGCCTTCCTATGTTTTCCACCTGGTTCCTTCCTTTTTCTTGTTAGAAAAAGTCCATTTGAAAATCAAAACAAAACAGAGAGATGGAAGGATTGTGCCATGCCCTTACTGGTAAGGACAGGAGCCATTCATCAAAACACACCAGAAATCCACCACGGAGTATCCAACCTCAAACTCTACCTGAGGCCTAACTCCTCCTCCACGTAGGCAGCTCATGAGCAGTGGCTCAGGCCAAAGGAAGACGGGAGCTTATGAAAGCTAGCATGTTAGTTAGCAAATCAGGGAGGCGTAAACACCTCCTGGTCCGACCGCCGGCTGCCAAGTTCTCTCAGCAAGGAAAGCGTGGTCCCTTGGATGGAGATGCAGTTACTCTGAAGGAATTGCTGTCAATTTTCAAATGACATCTGATGCAAAACAGTAATTATCTTACTTGCTCTTCTGGATGCTAGCAGTGAGAAACCAGCTGTGATTTATTTTGCACAGGCTGAAAAATATTAAAGAAAGACTCCTAGCAGTAAAAAACAAACCCCATTGCTCCTTCCTCAGTGGTGGGCTTTCTGCTCTCACCTGGTCAATGTGCTTATTTAGCTCTACTATTGAGGTGTATATGGGTGTGAACTGTGCCCCATTATGGCTTTCAAAAGATTCACCTTGGTCGTCCAGTATTTGTCTAGGACGCAGCAATTTATTTTTTGAAAAGTAGCCATAGTACATCACCGCCAGATTAGAGAGAGCCTTACTTAAATGGATTACGAACCAGCAACACTGTTATTCCGCACTAGTAGTAGGATGATATTGTGCTAACTTTAAAAATAATCCAGGTGGTTATGCTTATTACAGTCTTTTTGAAGCACTTATGATGACTCAAGAGGCTCAGACCACAACCTAACAAAAGGCGCCACACAAAAACTGTGGCCCAGACACCATTTTCAGGAATATAACCGGGTATATTTCTGTCTCTGTAGTTCATCTATAGGAGAACTGCTTTTCTAATTCACACCATCTTATCCAACTTTGAATCGTCCTCAACAGCGACTTCACTGCAAATGTAGACAACTGCTGTCTCACCCTATCAAACTCAACTCCAGTGGTTAACTTGCAGTTGCAAATATACTACAGTACTTTCAGCCATTAAGGTTTTGTGTCATTTCATCTCTGCTCAAAGAACCTAGCTGATAATTTTATTCCTTTAAAACCTTTGCTGCCACAAGCAGGAGTGGAAATCACAGACTTGTCTTCCAAAGGCAGAAACCAAAATACTCTTCAGGGCTAAGAAGAATATTCCTAGAGTTTAATGTTCCAGCAGATGGCTAAAAGGATTCAAATTTCATATTTTGGAAGTAAATCACATACCAGGCCACTGCTGAGAATGAATCCTGGCTTTTTAAACCTCGCAAAACGAACACACCCAAACATCAGAGGTTGACAAGATATAGACACAGCTCATGTTTAAATTATACATATAGCTACTTGCAATGAAATCTGTTTGTATATTTCAAGAGGACTCCCAGCATACAAGTTTGAAATTTTTTTGGAAGCAATGTTGTGACACGCTGGAATTGCACATGTGTCCAGTCTTAAAGTAGAGAGATTGGGTGGTACCACCTAGTGGCAGAATCTTATCCGACTCAAAAGGTTTTTGAAGTTTGTGTTCATTTTGTTTCAAGGCGGTCTTTTGTAACATAGCGGAACGAGAAACACAACGTTTAGTCATATGCTGCAGGTTTACGACAGAACCCACCAAAATGGAACAAAACTGTGCCAGCTTTCAGAGTTTCACAGAACTGCCCATCAGCCTAGATGGCACCAAAACAATAACTAGAAAGAGCAGGTCAGTCCTTAAAATGTGAGCCCTGTTGTGGGGCTGATGGACTGGGAATTGGCATATTTTCTTTTAATGGGGAAGGAGGAACACAAAAGTGTATATAGTATTTAAATAAATAAAAAAATAAAGGTGGTAGAATCCTAAGCTGTGATAACCTTTTGGGGTTATAACAAGGCCTCTACTAAGGGCGCTTTTACACGACCCCTAAGATGCGCTGGCCACTTAAATTCGGACCAGAGATCTTGGGGGTTTGCTCCTCTTCCTGTGTTCCCACCCCCTCCGCACTCCCTTGCTCCTGTCTCCGTGAGGGGAGGGAGAAAAAAAGGGAAAAAAGAATGCAGGCTCACCTCTGCTCTGCCTCGGCCCTGGAAATATTCCACTCTCTTAAACGGCGGCGGGCAAAAAAACCCAAACAGAAGGCAGGCGAGCCCAGCACTCACTGCCTTGCAATCAGAAAATTTTCACCTTCAGAGACCAGGTACTTGGAAAATGCGCTGCGATTAGGTGGGCGTGGTCGTACTTATTTTTTTTTAAAGTCCAGAGCTGGTGGGAAAACAATTTTAAGCTCCACATCTGGGAGCCCTTTGCCTCGGATTTTAGGGATCGTGTAAAAGCACCCTAAGTCAAGTCTTAGGACACTTTGAACTTGCTGGACGAGCAAGATCAGCTTGTACAGCTATTCCCACTGCAGTGAACAATTTTAGGTAAAAGCCATAGCTTTTCGTCTTATGAATAATGTTTGAGTCCGATATACATTTTTATGCCTTAAATCTGAGAAGCAATCACCATTACAGGTGGAGAAACCACCACCACCACCACCACCACCACCACCACCACCACCCATGTGCTACTCTGCTCTAGGAGAAGGTCTTCTCTTACCTTTGTAGCTCTTTCCGATGTTTTCCATCCAGAATGGCAATGTTCGACAGCTCATGGGACCACGCTGTAGGCGTCATACAAAAAAAACTACACACTTAATTATGTCGTTTTATTTGAGACGCACAGTTATAAAAGAGTTCACTTGAAGTAACACCCCCCTTTTCATCTTTTTACACAGTATCAGTACACAATGGATGATCAGGTTTTTAACAAGTCAAACCACATGGCAAATCCACGTCATCTGCCCAAACTCTTCCTTGGTGCCTTGGGAAGCAGAGACCAGATGTGCTGTACACGCAGCAGAACAGCTGTATGCGAGAATCCATTACTTGGGTGCCCTGCTTTACTTCTCAGAATTTAGTAGATGGCATTAAACGTCTAAGCCCAAGAGGTGTCATTTGCACAGAATGTTCTTTTGTAAGGCCATAGGAATACACCACCCCCTTCTCCAAAAGCCAGGAAAAATAGTAAGACATCCTTGCAAAGGTAAACTGTGAACCCCAAATGTACACCCCTGCAGAGATCTCCAAGGAGCTGCCTTCAGCTTCCAAGCTTTCTAAAAGGGACACTTGTTTTGACCAGGTCTTTTCCATCACTGCCCCTCACGAAACACCACATTTGCACATTTTATCTGCTCTCACAAGCATTCCGAATGGTTACCCACCCAAACTGTGAGCAGGACCAAGCCTCGTTTATCGCATCCATTCCAGCGGGCAGAAGTCGTGAACGTCCTTCTTTTGAATCTGAAAGTGAGCCGTGGGAAATGCACTTGGGACAGGTCAATACCCTCGTTTATTTAGAAAAACAACAACAACCCATACTTCTCAAAAAAAGCTGTCAAGTATTTTACAGGTAACTGTACAGAGAAATTGCAAAGATTCAAACAGGACTTGGACAACCCATATGCAGACTGGGAACCTAAATTTGTTTCTAGATGCGTGAAACATAAAAACCAAGCACTTATTGAGCTGTTTGTTTTTTGTTTTATAAAAAAGGCCAACTGAAAGTGGTATAGGTTGAATGAAGCATAAGACTGCACACCTCCAATGGTATCCTCCAAGTTGGAAAGCCAAGAGTCCACGGGGGAGGTGAGGAAGAAGAAAATATATATCCACTCTCAGTTCCAGAAAAAGCATCAAAATGTATTTTGCTAAAACAAATTGGATCTGTTATCTGGTCAAGAGGGAGGGGGGCTTGAACAAACTCAACGTGGAGCCAGAACTGCTGTTTTTTAAGAGGCTAGAAATGCTGTAAGTGATAACATGTCGAGCGAGGGGAACAAGCCCTCTGCCCTCTTCTAAAGCACTCGAGGAAGAGGGTTTTTGCGGGGAACAATGGGCTGGAATACAGCATCCATTATCCCCAGGCAGCATGGGGATAATGCCTTTTGCAGCTCAGCCCCTGGAAGAGAGAGATATCTGGCTTGGGGGTGGGTGAGGGTAGAGAGGCTGATTGGCAGAGTAAAAAACAGGGCCTTTCGCTTTGACACGGCCTGAAATGTGTTGGGATGCCAGGCGAAAAAAAGGCCTAGAATAGACCCACCACTATGCAAAGGTGCACCACAGCTGTCCAGGTGGCATCAATTTTCTCTCTTATCCCCCCCCCACCCATCCTTTAAGACTAAATCATTGTTTTTTTCCCCACACGGAACAAACATTTTCAAAACTTCAGCAGGGAACAGACAATGATGTCAACTAGTCCTTTGGCAGGAAAAAACAAAACTCAACGTGAACATTTCTGAAAGATGGTGAACTCTCTAATGGCATTCCTGCCCCAAGCTTTGAGTGAGTTTCCTATGGTCTTACTCAAATTTATATACATTTTAGCATAGCTAGAAATAAGAAAATAGCAAGGTTCTTCTTAATAAAACCAAACAGAGTGGATTACCCCCAATCGGCTGCTGCTTCAAGAAGCGCTTCGCACAAAAGTCAACGAGTTACAGGCTCTCTCCAAGGGACGTTCATAGAGACAAAGTGTCCGTACAAAGAACCAAGGGACGTGAAATACAATACGAACTAGGAGGCAGCATAAAGCAAAGGGAATGTGGAGAAGGGGGGGCCACAGAACCTGTCAGTTTGGGCTGTCAGACAACCCCGAGATACAGATTACAATACCAAGAAGTCAGAGGTGATAAAAAGATGGACATTCATCAAGTGTCGGCACACTTGCCCTAAAGAAAGCACTTTTAAAAAAGCCTAAAAACTTTTACTTAAAAAAAAAACCCCGAATTCAAATGTGGGACCTAAAGCTATCAGGCATACTTGTGTTTTGCAGTTTAACCATCTAAAACACACTTCTTTCCTTATTTACTGAACTGGGTGCGTATGAGCACAATCAAAAATGCAGCTGGAGTAATATGCTGTTGGGTGGGTGGGCAGGCAGCAGTAAGAGTTACAACCCCAGAGGGTTGTAACTCCACCCCCCCCAAAAAAAAAGGACTGTAGCCAAAGGAGAGATATCTGCCAACTGCTCACAGCCAGCCTATTTCCTTCTAAGGACAGGAGGACAGGCCCTGGATCTACATCCGTGTCCGTCACGTCAGACTACAGGTGATGTCACACAAAGGTGCGTACATACTCTCTGGGGCTATGGGGGGTGTCAGCGGATCAGAATATCCATCCTGGCGCTACCAAAGGAGAGGTGGTGCCCCCGGGAGGAGTCCTCACCCGCGGAGGTTCACATTTGGCACATGGAGGCAACAAAAGCACCCGTTTAACAAGTCACTCGACGTTTGACGAGACATTACATAGTGGTGTCAGGAGCTATGCACAGGCATCCCCGCTGAGTGACAAAGGCAGCTATGTTTGGGTCTGTTCCCAAGTTCCAAACTCAACGTCGGTCAACTTCAAGCCGCAGGTCGATTTGTTACTACCTGCAGAAGAGGGACTTGGCTTTTGTTAAGCGTCTGTTTTACCGACAGGAAATGAGAGCTACCCGGGGGGGGGGGATTCGGCAATGACTCACGCTGACCGAGCCTTCGCTATCAATATGAAACATGCTGATGCCGGAACCAGAAGGCTTCCTACGCAAACCGGGGGCTGTGCTTACACAGCGGACAACCCCCGTGCCTCTCCGTTCAACAAGATGTGGCAAGAAAGAGAAAGGAAGTCATTAGTGAGCTGAATGAACGCAAGATGCCACAGAGGAGTTAGTGGACACCTTCTGTACCTAAAAAAGACAGAAAAGCAATATCCTACATTCAGAGAAGGGGGAGGGGAAAAAAACCAATGTCATGTCAAGATAAACAGATGTGTGTCTTTGTTAGAACCAATGGGCCGTTGGGACTCGAATGGAGATTCAGTGCCTGAGGTATTAAGTTCTCCATTGCCACGTCACAGAGACACTTTTATAGTGCAGACATATTGGGATGCCTGAGAAAGATGCACGGAGATGCCACTTATCGGCGTGACTTGTGGTCACAGCAGTTTATATTTTTCTCCCTGCCTACGCAGTAGCTTGCTAAGACACAGGAGAAGGCCCGCCTATGTTACAGGCATCCCAACCAACCTTCTTTCTGGCCCTGACAAAAATGATTTGTATTCAAGAGCTTAACTGAGTGAGACAGGGTGGAGCGGGGTGACCAGGTGGGAACAGGGGAAGCACAGACTGAGTTCAAAAATGCCCACCCACCCCCCAACCAAGGAGCAGTGAAATTATCTGTGCAGGAGGGCGGCTCAGTAGTGGGCTGGATCATGCCCTCGGTATACTGCGAAGAGGAATCCAACCTCAGGCTTCTAGAGTACAGCAGGGAAAGGGGGGGGGAATATATAAAAAAATGGAACAGAGTGATGCCAGGGAAAGCTTACCAGATTAAAAAGCTGTGCAAATACCAGTGTAAGACAGCGTGTTCTATGAGGCAACAAAAAGCTAGCACAGGTGTGCAAAAGAGGGGTGTGGGTGGGGGCAGGGGGGGGGACTTGAAGCAGGCAATGAAACACAGACATGAAGAAGAAGAAAGGAAGATTTAGCTCCTGCACGTGTCTCTTTCTCTCTCTCTCTTTCAACTTCACGGCTTCCGCATTTGAGGAGGAGGAGGAGGAGCCCGACAGGTTGAGATGCAGAGCCCATGGAAATCCATTCCTTCTCTTGGTGGAGTGCGCTCTACATTCAGAGAAGAGCTCTCAGCAGCAGCCTGGTGGGTAAGAACAGCTCTGAGGCGAGGCCAGCCTGTGCTTTCCAGAGTAGCAAGAAAAGGTTTGTGGGTGGGTGGGTTATTTTTTTTCTCTTGTTTTTCTTTTCTTTTTCTTTCTAGGTATGCTGCAGTCTATTGTGAGAAGTTCATCAAAGCAGTGTGCATCGGAAGAAACTGGTCTTCTTTGATCTGTTTTCTGTTATTTTCACTGGTCCGGCCGCACCTGCTGAACTGCTATCATTCTAGAGAGAGAGAGAGAGAGAGAGAGAGAGAGAAATAGAGAGGGCATTGCTTGAATTTGAATGAATAAAGTCTGCGTCAACTTTTTTTGCACATCAGAAATACTTGAGTCTAAAGGGAGAACTAATAAAACAAACCGCTCGGATGCACATTTTTGCAGACGTAGCCAGGCTTCAACTTAAGCAACTGTCTGCAAATTAATTTCCGGAGGGGGAGGGGACATGCCGCATGAAACGATAGCATCCCGGAAGTCTAAAATGCCTTCCTTCAGACGCTGCCTACTGAATGTCTGTGTGATTCACACCTTGGACTCCACTTCTTTGCAAGCGGCTTCCGGCTCATGTAATGTGGTCCCATCTCCAAGATTGTGATGGAAGATTCCCCTGCCCTCAAAGGGGGACTAACTGTTGCCAACGCAAAGGAGTCATTCCTCTGTGGGCAAATCCTTCTAGTCATGGCCAGAGCAGTCATTCAAAGAGAGAGACACAGGGCATACTGCCTTTATAGACCAGGGTTGGCGAATCTATGGCATGGAGGCCAAAGGTGGCCCTCAGAGGAGCCCTTTCTCTGGGCCCCCAACACCGCCCCTTCACAGCCACCTGTAGTCAGGTTAAATTGCTGTATTAGCACTCTGAGAAAAATGAGTGGGTTTTGAATCGCAGTTTGGCACTTGGGGCCCTAAAAGGTTCCCCATCACTGTTATAGGCCTTTCATAAACATTTAGCCTATATAATAAAATCATAAATCAGCCAGAGGGTGTTTTAAGAACTATGGGGCAGTATAGAAACAGCACTCACTCAGACCAAAGCAACAAATAATAAAATTTGCTTGAGGCAGTTGCCTCACCATGTCTGTTTCTGGAAGATCCAGAGATACAATAAGACCCCCTTATCCACAGATTCGATATCTGCTGTTTCACTTAGCAGTCTGAAAATACTGTACGTAGGGTGACCAGTTCTCGTAATGCATGTTAAAAATTTTTTTCCAGGGCTTTCCCCACCTTTACTGTGCTGTATATTTAGCATTTACTATTATCCACATAAGGTATACAATATACTAATTATAAGAGAAACGAACCATTTTTCTGTTGAGTTTTGTCATAATATCCCGTGCCAGAGTGAAGAAAGCCTGCAACCAAGAAAAAGAACTATCAGAAAAACGGAGACGCGTCGGAGACCCTGTGCTTCCTGTCCAAAGAACTAAAAGGACAGAAGAGGCATATTTGTCAAGGACCAGACTAGTCAATATAAGTCTCCCTGGATGCTCAGAAACACCAGGGCTGCCTTCTGACAAGCGGATGCATATATGAAACCGGGCACCTGTGGGCGGAAGCTACAACCCCAGCCCTGCCATTTTTCATGGTGAACCCAAGGCAACTTCTGTTGGGCCTTGGCGTCCTCAATCGCCCCTTCCTCATAGCTGGAGCTACTGTTTGAAGAGAACAATATTAACCCAAACAGGACCCTGCGGCCTCTCCTCGGAGTTCTCCGGCAGGGGCAGAGGGTTTTTTTTCATCGAAACTTAGGGAATATGCTGCCTCCCCAGTCACAGGCTGGCTGGGTAGGGGTCCTTCTCAGAGCTGCTGCTGCTTGTTCTTTTTCACTGGTGATGCCAGTGAGTGTCACTAAGTCTAGCCCACCTGCACATTATGCACGGACTCCTGAAATGCTGTCTCTCCCTGTGCTTTTGCAAAGATCAATCAAGTCACCGGGTAAGTCATTGCAGAGAAGGTCCTCCTCCCCACCCACACTTCCCACGGGGAAGATCAGAAACCTCCGAGTGTGCCAGAAAGCTGGGAAGAAAAGTTCATGGCCACACAAATAATCCCCCAGTTGTAATGTCTTGTAAGGATTCAAGGGCACCAACCACACACTGCACACATACATGTGAGATCAGGGTATTGTAAGACAACACATGTTTGCTAAATGCAAAGCTAAATATTTATTTTTAAAAAGATCAACTGCTTGGTGCAATTCAAGTCATACTTACTTCTTCCACATTTATGCTAGACTTTGCACTTGTCTCCAGAAATTTGATTCCATAATCGATTGCTAACTGCAAGAATGTTAAGAGTTTGTATTAAGCATTTAGGAGTTACTTTTCGATAGGCACATGAGTTTCAACTCTTAGTTACAGCAAAAACGAGAGTCACAAGCAGTCCATAGCAAGGCTAAGTCCCCCCCCCCCAGCCATTCTCAGCTTAGGTCCCCATGACAAATGCCCCTCCATGGTGTAGGCCAGCAGTGGTGGCGAACCTTCAGCACTCCAGATGTTTTGGACCACAACTCCCAGAATTCCGAACCTAGGTTGCCAATGGCAAAGGACTATGGGAGTTGCGGTCTAGAACATCTGGAGTGCTGAAGGTTCAACTCCACCACTAGGGGGTCATGCCACTTTCCCCCTGAGGGCTGCCCTTCACGGCCCTGCAGTTATGGGCACAGGGAAGGCTTGCAAGAAGCCCGGTGGGCTTTCGCTGCTCTATCCTCCCCCCCCCCACTATTTCCCGTAAAAGCAGGGGCAAAAGTTGGCAGAGGTCACCCTTTCATTCAAGTGCAAGGCAGCTCGTCAGTTTGGCCATGGGGAGCCTTTGCAAACTCTGCATCCTGCCCCTTTCCCTGGTCAGCCTGAACGCCGACGCTGAATGGAGCACTGGCTTCTGACTGAAACTTCCCTGCCTGGCTGCATTTGACAATTTGGCAATTGGGCTCCGCCTTGGAGTGCTGTTTCACCTCAGGGGCATTCTAGTTCTGAGATACTCAAGGGCACCTCGGCCATCTCAGGGACTCTCCACGGAGGTACAAAGATGGACGGCTATTAGAAGGGCATTGGAGCCTGTTCTCTTGTTGTCTCACTCGCTATAGAGGGAGGGAGGGAGGGAGAGACGCAAGAAAGGGAGGGCCACCCAGAATGTTGAAAAGCGTGGCAAGATTTACCTTCTCTCCTTTTTCTTTTGAAACTTGCCTTTTTTCATTCATGTCACATTTATTACCCAGGATCATTCTTTCTACATCGGAAGATGCATGCTGGAGGGAGGAAGCACACGGGGAAGAGTGCTGTTAAAAAGTCACAAGATGTGTTTAACAAAACATCAATGCACCAGCTTAAAAAAGAGGAAGGAAGCCCATTCGGAAGCGACGGGTGGGGAGGGGGTACCTTGTTCCTACCTACTTCACCCAATTGTCTCAGGACAAGAAGGAGATGCTTTGTTTACAATTAAACGGTCCAATTATGTCATCTCCCAGAGTCAGGTGCAGCAGAATCCCAGAAATAACTACAGGGGCTGATCTGGACTGGCCTCTTTTTGGCAAGCATTGCCAAATTAAAAAACAAAATCACATCTCCTCCTGCCACATTTCTCCTAAGGAGGAGATACAAGTTCTTCCAATGCCATGGGGCGGTTATTTCATGGCTACCTGCTAGGGGACACCACCCTCACAACACAGGACAGATCCTCTCTGTAGGCTACTGCAAGTATGACTAGATAATGAGAAGACAGCAGGAGTCCAGAGAGGAAGGAAGCCATTCGAACATACAAGGCCAAATCTTGACTGCTGGACAGCTCACTGGCTTAAGGTCTCTGGTTGGAGAGCCAGATGCAGTGCCAAGCTATGCGGCCCTCCGATGCAACTGGAACCGTTGCCTCTCTGGCAGGAATCAAACCATGGAGCCCAAAGGCCTTTTTGCTCACGGCCTCTCAGGGAGAATCTGGGGCTCTTCCCTCCCCACCTCTCACCATACTCCCTCTTCTGATTCTAAGCTCTGCCAAGCCCTACCCTTTGACATGTTGCTCCCATAACTCTACTGAGTAATCTCTGTATCTGTTATGCTCTGAACGAGGCCCTTGCTTTGCGCTGGAGGTGAAATGGGCAGTGAGTGATAAACAAAGCTCCAAAAAAACTAGCGAGGGAGGCTTCAGTTCAACATGAAGCAAAACGCCTGCCAAGGGAAGGAAGCCATTAATCAAAGATGAAACAGAAACAGTACCTCAAGCCTTCATAGACCACAAACAGAAACACTGTCATCCCATTAAATTTTGGTTTAAGCAGTTGATTAATCCCCCCGCTCCATTCCACCCCCCCTGCATCATCCTTATCTAATCTCTCTCCAAGAAAGCAATCAAGAGTTGATCTGACCTCTATCCCACCTGCAACCTCTTTTGTTGTTATTGTTGTTGTTACTCTGTACTATGTGAACATACTCCCTATTATTCATCAAAGTCATGAACCAGACTCTTAGAATGAACTTTTCTTCAGCTCCATCTTCCTGGATGAACAGCGAAACCATCTGAATGAGCGCCGTCATTCGTCACTTGACAAAACCGAGAGCGACTCTCTTACTACCTCTTACCTCTTCTATGTTCCTGATCCAGTTTTTGATGTTGTCAAAAGACTTTTCATTGGTAATATCGTACACCAGCATTATGCCCTAGAGGAAACAGAGTAGCTATCAGTGAAAAGACAAGGTCCCACTCCCAATCTGGTCACTCCAACCAGAGCAAAAGAAAATGAACCGGGCAGAGGAAGGGGGAAAGGTCTCCCTCGAGGTCTTCATCTTTTATCCCTCGTCCTTTGAAAATCAGGGAATAAGTCAATTAATGGAGCTTTGGGATTCCGCCAATGTACAGGTGTATGCTGGACCAACAGGAACTCGTGTCTTTTTAAGAAATCTGGACAGCTCAGTGGGTTAGGAATCTGGCCGCAGAACTAGAGGTTGAGAGTTTGATTCCATACTGCCCCCGCTGCCCCAGGAGAGGAAGCAGCTTGTCTGGCCTTGGGCAAGCTGGACAATAGTCCCAGAAGAAGGGAATGGCAAAACAATACAGAGGATTCTCTAACTAGACAAAAGGGTCACCAGATGCCTGAATTTTGATAGCACATTGCTATTGTTGATACCGTTGCTGTTATGAACTCAAACCAAAACAAAGTGTTCTGCTTATATACCGCCCCACACCACTTCAAGAAGTTTGGGCAGTTTAGTTATCAAGCTGTGGCTCCAAAACTCTTTCAAGCAAGCCCATTTATATGCAAGGAGCCTCCCTCCAACTATCATGTCATCAGCAATGTGCTAAAAACAAAGGTTGCCTTCCCTCCATGACCAGGCAGGTGCTCCGCCGGGAAAGCATACAGGCAGGATGGGAGAGTCTTTCTTGTGTTTCAGAGGCACGGGAGATAAAACAGGCACCCGCCCCCTTCAGCCACATGAGTGTGTCTTCTAAGCCACCTCCCAAGCGACATAAAGAGGCAGCACTCAGGACATTTTGCTGCCAAGACCTTAAGGGTAAGGCTTCTACTGACAGCCAATGAGAACTATGAATCATTCAATTCATACTTGTGAGAACTACCTCTCCCATTTGATTTTAAAAAAAGGAACTAGACACACCGCCTATTCACTGAGATGGCCTGTGGTTTCTCCACCCAATTCCAAGAGAACTAGAATGACAATTTCTTTGACAATTGTTTCCATTTAGGGTTTATATGACAGTTGTCTGGGGAAAAAAAACCCAAGGGCTTCAACAATGAATGCCTTGCCTTTGGGAAGGGAGATGTTACAAAGCAAGAATTTCGGGATCCAAAACAAACAAACAAAAAACCAGGGTTCAAGGTTGACCTGTCACTGGGAGAATTCCTGCAGTCAGAAAGCAAAATTCTGCCATGCTTTTGGCCAACGTACAATAAAAACCCGAAATGAAAGAAAGGCCTTACCATGGCTCCTCTGTAGTATGCTGTAGTGATTGTGCGGAACCTCTCCTGACCCGCAGTGTCCCTGAAAACAAAAGACACAAGTAGGAAATGGGGTTTGGGTTTGGGAATGAATTCAAGGTTCAAGCACCCATTCTTCCTGAAGTTACATTCTTAACAAGATTCATGTAACGGTAAACACGTAACGCCTCTACAAAGGCAGTTAAATTCTCCACTGGAGCAAATCAAGTGACTAAGTGTTGCAATCTCAGGCTTCAACACACACACACACACACACACACACACACACACACACACACACACACACACACACACACACACACACACACACACACACACACACACACACACACACACACACACACACACACACACACACACACACACACACACACACACAGTTTATAGTTTAATGGGCCTGGCGGTGAGGTAGTTTAACTGCACGACTGCAGCCGAAACTCTGCTCACGATCTGGCCTCAGTCCCAGGGAGCCAGCTTGAGGTTCATTCAGCCTTCCTGGGTTGGTAAACATTCTGTCTCGCTGGGCGTTGGGGGTGGGGTGGGGTGGCCAGGGACAGACAATGTGTAGGTGGGAGGATACCCTGACAGCCTACAGTGGTGGGGGGGGGGGGAGCCTGCTCAGTGTCATGACAGAGACGGCATGAGCGTTTCAGCCAGCTGTGAGGCGAATGAACCTACCTGGGCCTTTGCAAGCTAAAGGAGGGCATGCAAATGCCTCGCCTCTCAGGCAGAAAGAGAAAATACACTTCGACAAAGGCATTTTCTGCTGGAACTCTTTCAAATCTCTTTTAATCCTGTTTCCCATGAAGCTACCTAAGGATGACCAACCCCACACCCTGTGCAACGGGGAGGGAGGGGGGGATACAGAGGTTAGTCTGTCAGGAATAGAGAATGCTAGTGTTTAGAATGGCAGCGTTTAAGAGGAATCTCAAGACCATCCTCTTTTGAGAAGCTTACGGTGATGTCTAAGGTCCCACTCTCCTTCCCCCCCCCCCGCCTAATTACTCCTGGACATCGTTGTTTTGTTAATTGTTGTTAGCAATCGATTTTTATCTGTTTTATTCTGATGCTGTGAACCGCCCAGAGTGCCCATTGTGGGAATGGGGCGGTATACAAGCGTAAATAATAAATAAATAAATAATAAATAATATTGCTGAGCACTACGTACTCCACATGGCGCTAGGGATGCAGGGAAGGTGGTGGCTCCACCAAAGGGATGGCGCTTCCCCTCTACCCCAGAGGTCGCAAAGAGCACTGCCTCACCAAAGGCTCAAAAGGTCAACACCCTTACGCAGCCACGGTGGTGGTGCACTCTATGCTGCCCCTGTGCTTTTGGCATTGGGGCACTGAAAACCTATGTCCACCATTACTAGTTCTAGAGCAGTGGTTCTCAAACGGTGGGGGGTCCCCAGATGTTCCTGGACCGCGTCTCCCAGAAGCCTCCACCACTCGCTGTGCTGGAAGGGGTTTCTGGGAATTGCAGTCCAGGAACATCTGGGGACCCATAGGTGGAGAACCACTGTTCTAGAGGATCGTGTTCAAGAGATTCTGGATCCTCAGCAGTGATTCACTGGAAAGTGCACTTTGAACCAGCTCTGGCTTGGCTGGACGGCATATTTTACTGTTATCTACTCACCATATCTGAAGTTTGATTTTCTTTCCATCGAGTTCTATTGTTCTGATTTTAAAATCAATGCCTGTGGGAAACAAAGGCTTGTGTTAAGAGAGAGAGAGAGAGAGAGAGAGAGAGATCTACACACCGCCCTACTGCTTCCCCTCCCTCAAATCCGGTACAGCCACAACACGACTGCCTGTCGAGGGAGACCTGTCCATGTCCGGATGGATATGCAGAGCATTTCAGCGCATTCAGGGTGGGTGGAGTCGAGAGGCATCCAGCTATTTCTGCTGCCATCATCACTTGGGCCAAACTCACATGGGTTTCAAAACCCATGCACAGCGTTATGCATTTTCTGTAAGAATTGAGTCCCGGAGCAGCCTTGGCCCGCTTTCCTGGGGGAAAGGCTCTCTTGTACACAAAGGGGGAAGGGCCATGGCCAGCCGGCTGGAGCGTACTTCTGTGGCCTTTCTGCCCTCCGAGTCTTAAGAATCTAGACCACGAATGGGCAGGGCCTGGGCTTCCAGCAAAGTGCCAGGGGTCCAAATGTGTCCCCCTCCACCCTCAAGATTACTCAAATTCCTTTTGCCTCAAAAATCCCCCTGCACATTCTAGGAGGTATGAAAGGGAGAAAAATTGCCAATCTTTTATCCTAGTGTTTAGAAACCAAGATACCTTCACGCCAGAGTTCCATCCACCCACTGGCCCTTCCTTGTGACAGGTCTAACCCACCCACTCCAATTAAGTCATCTCTTATTGGTAAACAATCAAAAAACACCTGCTTTACAAAATTCTTCTGTAAATTTCTCTAAAGATAAAGAACCGCAGATAAATGTGGTAGTTTAGAAGGACATGGACCTATTCTGGCACCACATCTAAATTTAACAAAAGAATGGAGTCCATTCCTCTCAGATGGAACACATTTCCATGGCCTTCTGTACAGAAAGTTCTAAGTGAATGGATCATTAAAAAAACAACAATACTGATGGTACACTGAATGTTTTATTCAATATGTTTGTTCTCCTCTCCTCCCCTAATTTATTAACAGAAGATTCATGCACCCAGAAAGCTATGTTTAAACCTTCCTTTTATACAAAAACAGGTTTTTACAGCCCAAAAGATCCACCCAAAGAACATGGGTCACAAACACAGCCCCTGCTGCCACTGGAATCGCATTCCTGTTCCAAGCTGAGAAATGTCAAGTGTTGATTTTTTATTTTTCTTTCTTCCAGGGCAACAATGGAAAGTCTGAGGAGCAACTGCAGCTCTTAAATGGGTGTGCGGGGAGTTGTTTCCTTTGTTTCCTCCCTGCAGCAACAGGAAGTGGTGAGCGGCTGCACCCGGCCTGACTGGCGGTGGCTTCCTGACAAGTAGGTTACGCGAAATGCCTCCAAAGTAGGCTTTTAAAAATTTTAAAAATTTCTAAATTAAGACCACGATGCAGAAGGGCACACCGCTTAAGCCGGACACGGGCTGGAATCAGAGGTAGGGGAGCTGCAGGAGAGCAGTATGCCGCATTAAGAAGTCCAAGCCACTCGTTTCCAAATGCTGTGCTATCACAGATGCTGTGCCACAGCAAGGCTAGGGTGGGACCAGGTGCCACTGAATAGATGCTACAAGTGTGCCTCAGTTTTATCCATGGAGATATTTCATTCTCAGAGTTCACAAGGATGTGAGGAACACAGAGAAACCCACCCACTGGAAAGTGGATTTGTCACATCAGTGGCTGGAAATACAGGCTGCCGGCTGTCCTGCCTTCCCCAGAAATGAACAAATCAGACGACAACTCCCCGGGGAGACACACAGCTGCTATCAGCCTGCTGCAAGGCTCTGTTGCTGCAAGGGCTTTCCTCTAAATCAAAACAGTGGTCCCAACAGAAACGCAGCAGGCAAACCCATCTAAAAACAAACCTCTTCTTGGATACTACCACTATAACAGGCCACCAGTATTTAATCAGGCATTGGTATGCCTTGGCTACCGAAGAGTCACCACCCCAGGTGCAATATCCCAATAGTACACTGGCTGGGAAACAGGAATCTCATGCAGAAATGGCTTTGTGACCCGGTTCCTCTGCAAAGGCCTGTTACGATTTAAGGCGGGTTTAAGAGACTTGCCACATAGTATGACGTAAGCTTCAGAAGGGCTGCCCTGGCTTTCTGAGCAAGAACAAATCAGGATAAGGCCGTATCTTTCCTAATTTCTTTTGTTAAATTAGGATAGCAAGAAAAAGGAAAGATAGTGAGAGAGACTACTATTGGCAAATGGATCACTCTTTTAGATAAAGTTGTCAGACCTGTGACCCTGGACCCAAGTGTGACACCACTTCCTGCTTAGCCCTCCTGGTTCCACAGTCTTTTGGCCCCAACTACGTACATATATATGAACGCATGCCCAAACTTTTAAACGAGACACCTGGCCAAGACGGATGATGTGGCACTCATTTGAGGGAGCAAACTTAATTCTTGAATGATTGTTACACCTCAGTAAAAATGCTAGCCTCCGTCCCCACCCCAAGAATATTCCTGGATGACAGTGCCAGCTCTCAACACTCTTCATCCTAGTGCCAGCTGTGTGAATGAATTATGGTCCTCCCCGGAAAGAACTGACAAGGGGATGCTCCGTTCCATCAAAAAGAAACATGGCTTCCACAAACAGATTGTCTACATCGGACTTTGCAACAGGAACACAAATGGCCTTTGTATAGCGTTGGGAGGAAATGCAGGTCCAGTTTTCTAAGACAGCCTTTTTATTAACCTCTTTCTGCCAGGCAGCACCCCCACCCAACAGAATCCTCTTAAGACTCTTAAACAAATGAAAGATCTCCTAGAGTTTTTGGGTGAACATAAAGGCATTACCCACCCACCACCCCAGGGTACCTCAAAGATCAGCACCTTTTGCACCTGAATACTTCAGAAGTACTCCTCACACAGGACAGCTGGGCACACTTGCAATGCTGCTTTACAAGCCTATATGAAAGGAGACGTGCCCTGGGTATTTCAAGATATTACTGACAAAGCCTTGACCCCTTTCACACCTGCCGGGTGAAAATCTGGGTAGCCTACAAACCGAGGCCAGACTGGGAGGCAGGCAGCATTTACACCCCCATTAAAACAGATCATCCCCCCCCGCCGCCGCCACACACACTTCAAAGTTTCTGTACTCAAAAGACGGAAACTCCATTTCTTTGAGACTAACCAGCTGGCTTGTGAATGAACGTCATCCCCAATGACTGCTGTTGCCAATGATGGCGGTACATCTCCACGTTGAGCCGAAATGTCAACCTGGGCCGCCACTTGGGCTGGATGACCTTTTGCTCAAAAACTGTTGTTGACAACTTTTGTAAACTATCTCTGATCCCCCCCACCCATCCCTATATTCCGTCTCCTCACAGCAGAGCACAACACTTCTGAGAAACGTCAGGGAAGTTTGTGAAAGGGTCTGTTTCACAATTTATTCATTTATTTATACATTTTTATACTGCCCGCGAGGGAATTCCGGGTGGTTAACAACAACCCCATTAAATCTTAAGGTGCCACAAGCCCCTCGTGTCTCTTCCAGAAGCAGGGTAAAATGTACACCAGCTCTTTACAGAGTCTGGTTCTTGATCGACGCTCTTAATATTCCCTTTGGCAACAGAGCCAAGAGAGGCAATGGGCGAATGGAAAATAAGCTGGTTTCCTTTTGTTTCATTTTTACAGATGATTCAGTGAGAGTTACAGAAGTGCTGACTCGCCGTTAGTCCAATGGGTTTGCTGTTGTTGGAACTACCCAGTGGATTTAGACCTTTGGCTTTGAGGATGTGTTATCTCTGGGTATGGACACACCCCACCTCCTTCCAGCACAGCATGACACTGGAATATTCAGGATGCCTTCTGTTGAACTCGTTAGCAGACTCTGAAGCTCGCTAAGATTCAGACACCCAACTTCAGTCCTCCTCAGGCTATTCAAAAGCAAGATGCTATATTAGGGGGAACAGGAGCCCATCCAAGTTGCAGCAGGCACACACGCCTCTGACAAGCCTACCGAGGAGTATTATCTACGCCACTGGTGGTGAACCTTTGGCACTCCAGATGTTTTGGACCACAACTCCCACAGTCCTTTGCCATTGGCAATCTAGGCTTGGAGTTCTGGGAATTGTGGTCCAAGACATCTGGAGGTTCGCCGAAGGTTCGCCACCATTGACTTATGCCGATATGAGAGCCAGAACATCAAGTCAAAAATGCTTAGAGGATTTAGTCTGCTTTCCATCTCCCTGTGGCTAGCCTGCACCCCATCTGAACTCTGCGACATTCCCTGTGGTCCCTTTCCAAAGGAATAATAACAGGCAGCAGTGGCAGCCAAGTCAGTTCCAAACTAGGCCAACCCACCCTTTCCTGGGTAGAGTATTACCTTTTATAGGTAGAAGGTGCCCAGAAGTCATTCTCGTTCCCTTCTTCTATAGGCCCGGTGCAGCTTGCCCAAAGTTACACAGACAGGCTCTCCTCTTAGGAGGTATGATGGAGGATCAAGCGCCTGACTACTGGCTCTGCAGCCAGCAATGTTCCCTCTAAAGCACCCATGTGCTCCTCTGTCTCCCTCTGCGCAGAGCTGTGCCTCCCGCCCACACCCACCAGTGGCCATTTTTGTTCTGGTTGTGACAGAACTGGCTTTCTTCAGGAGGGAGTGATCGCACACATAAGGGCCAGAGTCCCACCCAGGCACTAGCAGCATGGCTGAGAAATCTGTGAGCTATCCAGACAACAATTTAAAACATGATTATTCCAAACTCCTTAACTCTTTGTTCTTTATGAAATAAAGTTGATGGCAACTTTGAGACCTGTTCAAGCACCCCTTTATGTGTCTGTTGGGACTAGCCAGAAAGCTGGAGGCTTCAGGGAGCAAGCACGAGTAAAAGAAAGTGCATGTGAGTGGGAAGTTCAAAGTACGAGGGTGGCGCGTAGGTGTAACACGTTGGTGCTGATATTACTCCCAGATCATCCTGAACTTCAACCTTCACATTTCTTTCCCAGAAAACATCTGCAGTGCCACTCTGGCAACTTCATGGGTATGCATGCAGGCTATTAAAGAATGGAAGGTCTCTCAGGTTACAAATTAAATGTTGAGCCTCATCTCATGCCCCAGGAGGCTCATAATAGTCACAGGGTATGGCCATGCCTACTGGCTTGTACTGCTATCCGGTTATACTGAATAATAATGGATCATAAGCGGAAAGTGTTCCTTTAAAAATACAACCCTTAACTGTACATCATGATTAGAAATGAAACTTACAGCAAAACAGAAGCAGATAACCTAGGACTACTCTCTAACACTGTACCCCAAGTGATCCATGGCGTTATTAAGAGGCACTGCCGTTCTAGGCAGCTTTTCCTATAACGAGCTGTCGTGATTCCAAGTTCTGCCCATGTTTTATACTCATGCCAGGGTTATGCTGAGGCAGCTCGCAGGTACCCAGTGAGTTCCCCACTAAATAGAGAAGACTGAAACCTTTCAACACTGGTATAATTTTGATTGGAAGTACAGTACATGCATCAAAAACCACTATTTCTCTCACAAATTCCATTCTGACAATACACAGGCCTACACTTAGTGTTACCAGCTGCATTAGGGCCTTCCATACCTGAAGGAAACTGTTTATTAGCTCACACAGAGAATCGACTCATCTGCTGCTGGTCTTTCCTCCACAAACTCTTGACCTTCCACACCACCAAATTTGTTCCTTCGTTAGAAGACATTAATAAGACTTGCTAAAGGTGAATTATGATACAGGCCTCTGTAATTAAGTCTGCTGTAGATAAGGAGTCACTGTGTAGGCACATGTTCTATTCTTGTGCTCTTTAAGACCCGCTAACTAGGTCGAAACAAGCGCAGCGGTGCTGCCTGGTTCACTGGGCAATGACAGGTATGTTACCCCCTACCCTCATGGTTCTTCAGGATCCCAGGGAAGGTTTAACATAAAGCCTTCACATGTACTGTATCCTTTAGTGGGGGATGTTTCACAAAATATTCTCACACTCCAGCACAGGGAAGGACACTCTTTTCTGTCCTCAAACTTGCTTTGAAACACTGGCACACAAAAGCATCAATCAAACACATCCTAAAAAGGATTTTTTTTAAATATTCAAGATGGTTCCACACTGGGAAGGCACTTTTTCTATCCTACTGCTTTGAAACACTGGAAAGAGGAACAGCAGCATTAGCCCATGCTGGCGCTTCAAAATAAATGAAAAAGCGCAGCGAAGTAATCTAATGTTATTAAGTTCACGTGACCACATACCTTCACTTAAACACACTGCCTTTTGCATTGGCAGACAGGTGAAGAAAGGGGCTAGATGCAACCCATCAATTATACTCATGTGAAAACAGTCTAATAAAGCAAGGCAAGGAATGAATCCGTCTTGCTATCAAGGCCAAATTAAATGAACAGATTCCAGTGTTGCTTTGGCCTCACCGTGTCCCTTTAAGAAGGATCTGACTGTTTTACAGAATTCTGTCTCTTCCAACTATCAATCGTGCAATTGTTACAAGCCGCTATCCTAAGCGAAACAGTGAACTTTCAACAGTTAGAGCTTTGTTCTGGGAAATCCATGCATGCAAATAACTTCTCAATGTGAGAAGCCCATTGCATAAGCAGTAAGGAATTTTCAATTTTTTTAAAAAAAAGGCATCAGAAATACTAAGGAAAACTAGTGACTTGCAGACATGCCACACACTGTTGGTTCACTACAAGGTAATAGTGTGGACCGAGGAGATCCTCTGGTTCCCTCTCCTCTGGGAAGACTCCAAGACCTTTTTAAAAAAGAAAAAAAAAAAAAAAAAAAAATTAGACTAAAACCTTTAACGGGGAAAACCGAGACCACCTCCCTATCCCACAAGATAACCTGATTGAGAGCCAGATTATACAAGATGTCTGGCTGATCTGCCTCCTCCTTTCCAGAGGCCCCCAAATCCCACTTAAGGCCACTGAGGACTGCAGTAAAGCCAAACCCTGCTTTCAGTTGCTGAGCCAAAACTGAAATCAAGTCTGGATTTTTCTGAAACCAAAACACTCCGCATCCTATGTGGTGGGAAGTTAAATTCTGCCAGTTAACCTGCCGCCAATCCTCCTATTCAGCTGCAAGGTAATGCAGTTTTAAACAAGCAGGTTTAGGGTTGCAACTAAGTATTACTTTATGTTTGGGTCATTTGCTGTGTTTAAATAACCATAAGCCCTTCAAGCAAATTACTTTCACTTTCTAACTCATCAGGGTCTCAGAAGCAATGTACAAATAACCACAGTACCAAGACAGATTAAATTGCTCTTTTAGAAATATACTAAAAACATCTGTAAAACCGAAAACCCTAGGAAAATACAGTTTTGATAATACTTCTACACCAGTTGTGGGAGCACAGCTTATGCACAACAGGGGAATTGTGGATTCAGCTTTAGGAAATCCACTTTCCTTTTCTCAAAATCATTAAGCCAGTCAGCTGTTGTCTAATAACTCACAAAATATACATCCTACTAAGAGGTTACATTTTCTTCCCCTGGTCATTCTGTCTTGCATGCTAATTTACCCACATGCTGCCAAAACTAAAGAGAAAACAGGAAAGAAAGGGAAAAAATCAGGTTCTCTTGTAGCTTGTAATGAACAGTGTAATGTTGTCTATTAATGCTGTAAAATGTCCCTCAGTTCCCTGTTCTGAATACTTGAACATGTCTTAATTATACTGGACTGTATATTATCCCTCATTACTGGAAGCTGCCTTGGGTCCTTTTCCAAGGAGAAAGGCAGGGTAAAAATACTCTAAAATAAAATAAAATAATAAATTAAAAGAGAAAGACACAAAACATTTAGGCTTTGTATCTTTCGTGTTCGCTTTCCCATTAAGGTTGCCAACATACTGAAACTAGCTTAACACAGCCTCCTGGTTTGGAAATCAATAATTTCTCTGCTTCGTAACTCTAGTCTTGGATGTGCTCGGGCAGCTCTTCCTCTGATGCTTCCCCATCCAGTCTACCATCCACAACAATGACCCAGTGACACACAATTCTTTAAAAGCAACCCACAAACGTAGAGGGCTGTACCTTTCCCCCTCCTCCTAAGGCAGGTAGGTTATGGAACAGATCTGAGCCAGCGAGACAATCTTTACGCACCACCCCATCTGTACAGGGAATCCACGCACACAAAGAAGGGTAGTAGGAGGAAAGAAAAAGAGGTACCCCCCCACCTCCTTCAAATATCCAGCAACCAACCACTGACTCAGACAGACTGCCCCCCCCGTTAGCTAGTGTGCCACGGTGACAGCATATGTGATCTGCCAAGAAGCCACTATGTGGGCAGTGATGCAAATCAAAAGCATTTGCAGTGTGCAGGAAACAGGCAGCAGCAGCTACTAATGTCTTCACAACGATTCAGGTTCCTGAGGGTGGCAATGGGAAGAAATGGAAGAAGAAAAGAAACAGGCAGTCGAAGAACATCTCAAATAGCCCATGCAAAATTAGCTCCATTATTTAGCAAGTATCACATGTTGGTCGATCATTTGCCACATCTAGGGCACAACAGCTACTCTTGTGTGACTCAAAGAATCTCAGATAGGAGATATTTAAACAGTGCATCTCGCTAGTCCTCAAGAACTAGAAATCTGCTTGGAATGAGAGTCGGCTGGGGGGACTAGAATCATACTTCCGTGGCTTCACGAATACATGTCAGAGCAGCGTCCAACCTTCAACTAACAATAGGTATGCGATACACACTGGAGGCCCATGGACAAAGGCGTGGCAGCTGTTCTTCTCAAGCTGACAATAGCTCACTGGGGAGCTCCACTTTGGGCTGAAATCATTAATTAAGGGTTAACTGTTGCTTAAACGAGACATTTGTCTCCATGTCAGTCAAAGGAGTGACATAATTTAAGAAAGCACCATCTGCCAATTAACGATGGGGACGAAGCCATCAGACATCTGTCAAGGGGGCGGGGGCAAAAGGTGCCTCGGCTTATCCCATATAAATCCAGCCATTTCGCCAACTGTCCTGCCAATGGGTAGAAACAAAGGAAAAGCTTGCCCTTCCACACCGTAAGCGGTCTTTTGACTTAGAGGTGCCTCCATAAGAACATCAGTGAACCAAAACGTGCATTTAAAAATGGCTGCAAAAAAAGGCCACCTAGAAATTTTACCCATGAAAACCAAGATAAGCCTTTGCAAGCACTATATAGTACAGTCTCCCTCCTTCACCTACAAACCAGTTCCTCCTTACTAAAACACTGCATCCACCTACTAGCCCTACTGTTTATGTGGAAGCCTGGGGTGTATGCAGGGGGAAGAGGGTGTTTTTCTAATTATTCTGGTTTAGCTTGAAATTGGAAACTTGCACAAAATACTGTACCTAGGGATAAAGCAAGAGTATTAAAAACTATTGGGGGGGGGGAGACATTAAGTGGGGGGGGGGAACTCAAGCTCTCCCAGCCATTTGACACACAAATGACTTTTGTGGACATCCTGCCAGAAACTGATATCATCTTGGATAAGAATGTAAATATTACAAAGCTTGCTTCGCAGTCAGCAATTTTTCTGCATTGAATTTGAACTCCTCCCAGCCCACAAGGGAGGCAACTTCACAAATCTGGCCCTGTTGCTATTGCCAGCAGGAGAAACTCAGCAGCCCCTGGAGAAAATAAGACTCTCTCTGGTTGCAGTACAACTGAACACATTTAACCAGAAAACTCAACACACACCGACAGAGGAACGAACCAAGGCTGCCAAAAATCAGAGCAGCCCCGCAGGAATCAAATACGTGTACCTCAGCGCCAGATGTGGAAGACGGCGTACAGCACGTGATTCACGCTGACCTTTAATCCACTTGCAAAAAGTTTAATGCAATCATACACTGACAAGCTGAATCTGCAAGCGATCTTGTCACGTTTCACTTCCCTTTTAGATGAGATGGTGGATGGTTAAGAATTTCCACCCGAGGAAGCAGTGAAATCCTTCCTGTCAAGGGCCTGGTTCAGATACATTCCCAACCAACAAACATTTGCAAAGATAGACGCGAGTTCTCGTAACAGATTAACTAACATGAAAGGCAAGAGACAGAGTCGTAAGAACGGGCACGGGGTCCTGAGAGGTGGGCCTGCAGATGTACAAAGAAAGGGCAGCAAGGAAATACACAGAGCAGGCAAGTCCTGCAGCCAGAAACACTGCCAGGAAAGTGAGACTTGGAAAGCAGGACAAGAAGGCGGCATGCAGAGGACCACACTGGACTGCAGGGCATTCCCTGGCTTTGAGATAATCAGACATGGAGGTGGGTTGTCTTGTGTTCCAACCGGCAGAGCTGGGCTGCTGGTTGCCACTTCACCGACAGTTATTGCCTCTATTGAGTCATGGTGACAACCTATGTGTTTGCATTAGAGGACTTGCCTGCATTTAACGCACATCCTCCCTACCCTTTGAGGGCAAGCCGAAACACGTTTTTTGTTACAAACCATCATTTGCTGAACTAGGATGAAATCAGCCAACAACCTTGTGCAAAGTAGAAAGAGGATATATTTCCTTATCCCAAGTTTATCATGTTATCTGCACTCAGCCACTCCAAGTGGCCTTTTTGACAAATCCTCCAAAATATCTTAAATGTGTGTGTGTGTGTGTGTGTGTGTGTGTGTGTGTGTGTGTGTGTGTGTGTGTGTGTGTGTGTGTGTGTGTGTGCTGTGTCTTTACAGTCATGACCGACCCTTCGTGACCCCATATCCATGGAGTTTTCTTGGCAGGGGTACTGGAGTGGCTTGCCAGTTCCTACTCCAGGCGCCTACAGCACCTGGTATTCCCTGGTGGTCGCCCATCCAAGGACTAACTAGGGCCGACCCTGCTTAGCTTCTGAAATCAAGCGAGATCGGATGTGCTGGGCATCTAGGCAACTCTCTTAAATACTTATTAACATCCAAATGTGACCAAGCACACTGCAGAGCTCTAACCAGACTAACGGAGCACTTCTCTTAAATACCACCAGAGCTAAGCCCTCAATCTTTCAAGAAAATTAAAACATGGAAAATCTACACAATGCTCGTTGCAGTTCCAGCCATGACTAGACAGGGAGGTATTGAACTGCAATGCTGTCATGTAACAACAACAACAACATCAAAATGCTGCTGCAACACACAGAAACACATCTGGGCACTGGCAAATTGAATGGTGTATTCCTATGCACGTCGAATTAGAAGTAAAATCAATGAGCTTTACTTCCGGGGAAGTGTGCAGAGGCTCACAAGTTCAGCAAGACTTTTTAACACTCACCAGCTGACAACGAAACCCTACAAGTGCCTCCCCACTGACTAGAATCAATATTCAATTATCATGTCACCGTGGTTCAGGAAAAAAGAACTAGTAGTCTAGCGGCACACGAAGCTAACCAATCAAGAACTGACAATGCTAAATTCATTAGGACAGTGGATATGTCAGGCCAAGTCAAGTGAAAGAAAAACACCAAGCCATCAAATGAGAACTCAAAATAAGTAATGCAATGATACCATACATTTTAAGAAGTTTCTGTCTGGTCCTTTCTTAATGACAAAGAAATCACATTTTCTATTTTCAGGCATAGGTGACTCTCACTCTCAGGAACTGTTCCTATTCTGCTGTGCTCTGACATTTGATCAGCATTGAGTAATCATCTGCCTGTGTAAGTGAGACATCACAGAATGGATACCACAGGAAAAACTGTCACACCACCACGTTTACTCAGACATACAGAGACAATAGGGAGCAACACAAGAATGCAAAGAACATTTGTGGCCACAGCCACGTGTGTAACTCAACAGGAAGTCAAGAACAGTGAAGTTTCAACATGGACTCCTTGACTTAATTATGGCAGTTGAAACTTCAATTTAACAGGAACAACCTCCCAAAGTAGAACCTTCACATTTGTATTTCTAAGTCAAGAGAAGTGCCAAAGTATACCAGCAGAGCCAGAAAACCACAGTTCCTTAGAACACATGAATACTCTTGTTCAAGGTTGGTGATGGCAGCTTATTAGGGTGTTTCTAACATCCCGCTTGAGCAGTTTTTCTTGTGGGTGCTTTCATTTCCTGGCCATTTCTGTACACTCAGCATTCAAAAAATGGATTTAGCAAAAGCTACCATGGCAATGCCTTCGAGAACGTCAGGACATCCTTCCTCATCCCTTAGCCCTGGCTCAGCTCATTGTGTTTGGCAGAGAACTGGCCCATTCAGTACAACCACCAAAGACAGTGTGGGTGAACCTATGGGCACGGGTGCCAAAGGTGGCACTTAGAGCCCTTCCTGTGGGCACCCAACATTGCCCCTTCAGAGCCAACTGCATTCAGGTTAAATTGCTGTACTGGCACGAAAAATTAGTGGGTTTTGAATCACAGTTTGGGCACTCGGTCTCTAAAACGTTCGCCATCACTGGCCTAAGAGATAGGCTATGGTCTTTACTGGTGGGATACCGCCTGTGACAGATTCTGTCAGCCATCCATCTGAAAGCTTCTAGCAGTAGATAAACGCTCACCTTTCGGCGAAGGGTCTGAGCTCAGTAGTGCAACACATACCGTTCATCCAAAAAGATCCTCAGTTCAGTCCTTGGTATCTGGGTCAGGCCAGGGAAGTCCATGTGGCACTACTTCTGTCAGTCACTGTGAGCAATATTAAGGTAGCTGCATCCATGTCTAACTCCAAACACAGCAGTTCAGTATAACCTTCTAGTGCTATGCCACCTTTTATAAAGATGCCAATTGTTGGCTGCAACAAGTCCATTATAATGTGTGTTTATTATTTCAGAAAGTGACCATTAAGATGTCCTAGTATGGAACAGGTTGCTGTTTTAAGGAAGGGAGCCCTGCATTTTAGAAACCCCTGTTGACACACTTTGGCTTAGAATGAACATGGTGTGCATGCCACAGGCATTAGCCAACATAGAACTGTAACAACAGAACAGTAATACCTTTTCTGGTTCGAAGGCTAAATGCGTTTTCATACAGACACACCTTCAACTGTGCTAACTAGCCTACAAGCTCTGTTCCCTAAAATAAAAGCAGACAAATTCAGGTACAAATATCCTTACCAAAAAAAAATAGTTTTCTGAAAGTAACAAAAACCCTGGAGTGAAAGTAAAAACACTGCAAATCCCACGCAAGTCCCACAGGCTGTTCCGAAGTTCATCAAGGGTGTTCCTTTTTTCTTATCTCATTTGGTAATCTATTACCTCTGGCCATGCAAAAGCTGCCATTTACCACAGTGGTTATCACTGCTTAAGAGTTTTCCTTCTGCCTCAAAACAGAAAAAGTAGGACGCTATCGTTGTTAGTAAAAACAAATAAAGGAAATAACACTTTAAGAAGAAAGTATTCTGCTGGTTTTTGAACAGTTGCTTCCGAAGCAAAAGTTTATGACCACCACTATGGGCTGTGCCTCAAAAAGCTGGGCACAGTTTCAAGGGCCACCTTCTCAAAAGGAGGTGGAAGAAACAGGTATCTCAGGTCAAGAAATGAGGGCATAACACACAGACTCGCCTCATGACCAAGGGGAGCTGGTCTGACCCATCAGAGAGATTTGTGGAGAAATGTAAGTAGGCTTGTCCCTGAGCTCTTGAACTTGTTGAGAAAGACAACAATGGGGATAAGTAACAGGGTGCCCAAGTCTGACTAAACCTGCAAGTCCACTGAGAACGATGGAAAATACACTGAACGCTCAGAAAAGGACAGATCTAGAAAACCCAATATCCACTATGATAACGTCACCCAACAGTCACAGGTGAAGATCTACGTGAAGCAAGGAACTCTCAACCAACCTCCTGATTTTGCTGTTGGCCTGGTGTTGAAAGTACATGTTGAGTAGGTACCAGAACCTAGTGAGTAAGCGGGTATCACTTCAAACAAACTTTCGCTATCACTTGGCTCAGCTACCAAGGCCTCAAAAGTTCCAAAGCTCAATGATTTTAGGCCGCAAGTGCTACAAGTGTTATTGTAGGAAGAGGAAAAACAAGGGAGCTGGTTAGGGTAAAAAAAAAAAACTAGCAGTAGGAGCCACCCCACAGGCTGAAGCAGCATAAATGGTGGCAGTTATGTACAGCTATGTATGTAAGTCCTGCCTGCCTCCTCGCTTGTCTAGCATTTTTTACCTGCTATGACATTTTGCTCCAGATTATAACCCCAAAGGTTTATCTGTATTACTCCTGTATACTTAAAGGCACCAAGAAATAATGTGCACTTTATAAATAGCAGTATCAAAAACAGTGCATATCCCCTTTCAGGAACCAGCTGATTGATGAGCATAACAGTAAGCCAGGGAATCAATGTTTGACTAATCCCAGTCTCATACAAAGAGTTTCATCCCAGCAATGGCAAGCAATGGTGGGATCGTAGAGAAAGCGGTTCCCCAAGAGACCCCGGGTCTTCCACAAAGATGAAGCCTGGTTAGAAGTGTGTGCAGGTATTTCTCAAACCTTTTATCTACAGACAACCTAGGGTTGTAACCCGTGGGGCGAAGAGGGCCCGAGATTGCCTTCTTAACTGGGACGTGAGCATCTTTCACCTAAATAGCAGCCGCTACGGAAACTTTTCAACCCCAAGCCACAGTTTCCTGAACAACCTTCAACTTCACCCCTACAACACGTAATCATGTCAAACCTTTTAAGAGTGGGTGCAGAAAAGCAACCAGAGGAGACCCGTATCATGGCTGGCATCCTCTACTTCATCCCTCCTTAAAATGTGTTTTTTAAAAAAATTATATATTCTTTAAAAGTAAATATCCTACAAAGCAAGTCAGGAAAAAAAGGGAACAGTGGAAATGTGGGCCACAATCCTGTTGCACATATCAATAAGCTGCACTAACGCAGCCCCACCAAACCCATGGGGGACTGGGAGAGCCCACTCCTCCCGTCCAGCCCTGCCATTCTAAGAGAATGGGAACAATCCATTACGACTGTTGCTGGTTCCTCTCAGCACCGTGATCTGCACGAAGCAACAGGATGGGGCCACTGAGTCCCATGGGGGGGGGGGGACGAACGACCCGGTGGCCTTACAGGGGCCCCCTTCCAACCCCATTTTATCCCACGATTCTGGAAATCTTTTCGCTCCTTCCCTCCTTAAACAACACCCTCCTAATATTTATTTTCCCTCCTCCTGCCAGTCGCTGCAACACAGATGTTTCCAAAGAGGTTTCCTGTTTGGTGCTTGTAAGCCGCCTTGGGGTCCCTTTTTTTGGGGGAGGGAGAGAAAAGCCGGGTGTTGTCATTTACAAACAAACAAACAAACAAACAAACAAACAATAAAGCTTAACCCCGTCCTCCTCGGGACCTGACAAGTCTTTCCAACTGTTTTTCTCCTCAGCAACCTCCCCCCCGCACACTCTCTCTCTTATCTGTGTGTGTGTGTAAGAGAAGTTCCTGCCCCCCCACACTCCCCTTCCCCCTCCTTCAGGAAACCCACTTCCCACAGGAGAGAAAGAGAAGGGCCAAGGGGGGGTGGTGGTTTTTTTAAAGGGGGTTTAACCAAGCATAGAGACCATCCCTCAGGTATATACACCCACTCGGGACACACACACCCCGCTCTCTCTCTCTCTCACACCCTCACCCTCCTCGAACAGCCCCTTCCCAAGTCTGTGAGGAAAAGAAACCCCCCCTTTGCTCCCCGCCCCCCCGCACAGAAGACATTCCCTTGCTTCCCCCCCCCGCCTCAGTTTCCCTCAGCAAACGGCGTGTGTGGGGGGGGATGGCCTTTTACTCTTCCCCCACCCACCCACCCACCCACTCGCCCCCCACACACCCTCCACGACCAGCCCCCTCAGAAGCCTGTGAGGTAAAGACCCCCACCACCACCACTTCCTCCCTGCCGCCCCCCCCCCAACAGAAGACCCTCCCTTGCCGCGTCCCCCCCCGCCTCAGTTTCCCTCAGGAAACAGTGTTTTTTTTTGGGGGGGCTGGCCTTTATTTCCCCACCCCACCCCACCCCCCCCCCCCCCGTGAGAGGCGGGAAAGCGGGGCCGGCCTCCTTCCTTCCTTCCTTCCCTCTTTCGGGCCTAGGTGGGGGGTCGTGGGGGGGGTGGGGGTCGTGGAGTAGACCCCCTCCTCCACCCCCCCCGCCGCCGCCCCCCCTCCTCACCGATGGTGGAGATGAAGGTGGTGTTGAAGGCGTCCTCGCTGAAGCGGAAGAGGAGGCACGTCTTGCCCACGCCCGAGTCGCCGATCAGCAGCAGCTTGAAGAGATAGTCGTAGGTCTTCGCCATCTTCCCTCCGACTGGCGGGGCCCGAACCCGCGCCCGCCGCCCCCCCCCCCGCCGCCGCACACGCACGCACGCACACACGCCCGCGACACAGACACACGGAACCGCGCACGCGCACACGGCCCCCCGTTAACAGGGAGTGGGTAGGCGGGGCCCGGACGGGGCGGGGCGGGGCCAGCCCAGCCAGCCAGCCAGCCAGGGAGCGGAAAAGGCGGTGCCTCCCTCCCTCCTCCCCTTTCCGAGCAGCCGGAAGTCCTCCTCCTCCTCCTCCCCCCTCCTTTCTCTCTCTCTCTCTCTCTGGCCGCCCGCCTTGCCGGCCTCGCAAGGCCCCATGGGAGTCGTAGTCTCGCGGGGCTCTGCCGCGGATGCTGTCCTCAGTCTAGCGGGGGGTTTCCGTCCATAGTACAGACAGACAGTATATATAGGTACCGTGGACCGTCTTAGAAGAAACGGTTTGTAGAACATAAAATCTGTACCACATTAAAAAAATTCTGGAGATAGGGGAAATTTGCTTAACAGAATCGCCTACGGGGAGAATCCGTGGAACATAAAAATGGGATCACTTCGTTTTCAATGCATTCCTATGGGGAATTTGTATAAAGGAAAATTTGCTGAACATAATTTCATTTGGAAAGAATTTATATGTATACAGTATGTGCGTGTAAGAGTCAGTCACTACTGTAACCACACACACACACACACACACACACGCAACCTCATAATGTATACAGTCGTTTTTTTATCCCACCATGGCCCACTGGGCGCTTCGAAGTCCAGCTCCTGGACTCACTCATTGTGTACACAGGGAGTTGTTTGCCCTTCCTTGTTTATGGAAGGCTACAGCTCGAGACAAAGTCACATTCTGTTTGCAAATATTATAAGTAAAAATAAAAAGAATCCCATGTTTCTGTATTTTTTCTGTGTTTCTCCCCTACCACAACAAAGGTAAATAATGTCAACCCGCAATTTTATTCCTCTCAACTTGTCACTGATTTTCTTTTTGGTCACATTTGGGATTTCATGTCAGGAACTCCAAGACCGCCTTGTTGTTTGCATGATTATTCGATTTGTAGAATTTGAAAAAGCCACTGCTAATTTCATTAAAATATATGAATCTGATTCATTCAGAACCACAAGCAAAATATTCTCCCAGGAGATAACCAGTCGCTTCACATAATAAGGAAAAACTCACAGTGTCCAAGGCTGTGGCAACGGAGATTTCCTATAATTCTATTTCTTCTATTTAAGTGAAAGATGGGGGTTGGGGTAATTAAATAGGAACATTCAAGTGGTTATTATAAGACTTAATAAGATTACAGTCAAGCCATTTGGACACTAGAGCACTAAAACTAAATAGGCTAATTATTTTAGACCAAGAGAAATAATCAGATTACAGAAAACCATCCTTAATAAGGCTGAAATCATTTAAAATTCTTTTCCTCGTATGTATTTCTGCTTTCTTGCTCAGAAGAACGATCTTGACTGCAACAACATATGTGTTTCTCCAAAGTTTATCTCTGATGGGCTTATTCCCAGGTAAAGGTGCACTGGATTCCAGCTCCAATCACTGCAAATTAATAGGCTTACCACCCACAGGGGTTTTCAAAAGAGGTAGCCTCCCATACTCCCTGGGCTCAAAAACAGTTTCTTGCCAACAGGCGGCAGAGGACTAGCAGGAAGAGCCAAGCAATTTATTCCACTTCACTTTTCTCCTTTTGCAAAGCCAGACTTCTCTGGACAGAGGAGAACTTGCACTTCATGGGATCTGGAGACAATATTTCTTTTTAATAATGCCTAAAATAGGCATTTGCCTTTCTTGCAGCCACATCACACCGTTGGCTTATAGGCAGCTTGTGATCAACAACCATTCCGAGATATTTCTCACCTGCAGTATTATTGAGGCAAGTATCCCCATCTTGTAATTGTGTCCCCCAATGTAGAACTTGGCACTTATCCCTATCAAATTTCACTCTGGTGATTTCACACAATCAACATATTTTCATATTCTGTTTAATGTTTTTTCTTTCTACAGGAGACACCACTCTGGTATCTCAGGAAGGTTTTAAGAACAAAGATAGAAGCTACGAGTGATCTGGATTCTTAGATTTCTTAATCTATACTGCCCCAATTTGTTTATTGACAAAAGACAGTGCTTGACGTGGCTTACAAAATATTTGAAATAAATAAAGATAAAACCAACACTCAGCTAAAACATTGACAAAATTATACAAACCCACCCTTTTAGAAATCCCTAAAAATCAAAATACATTTTAAAAACCCAATAAAACTACAAAGCATACAGATTAAAGACAAGTTGATTTAACTGAACATGGCGCACATCATGCCAGTTCAACATACTAGTGGTGCTCAGTTTCTGATTACGGGAGACAAAAGGCCCATCACCATTAAAAGAAATAATCTGAGTGAACAGTTGACTTGATTAGGAACCTGTCTAATCAGGGCACCCAAGGCTGAGGTGAAAGGGAGAGGGACAAGAAATGTATTGCAATTTTTAGGTATTTAGGGGGAAATTCCCACCCAGTAAGACTCAAAGGAGTCTTCCTGAGTAGCTTTCCAGCTTCTTCTAGAAGCTTCACCACTGCTTTCTGGACAGAGAAAGGACTAAGCGACAGTACGAAATTCACTAGTGAAGGTAAGTCAAGGGTGGGGTAAGTCTTCTTTTGGCAACTCAGAAAAAAGCAAACTGCAAGTGAGGATGCGAGAAACAACAGAGTAGCACAGCTGACAGCACCTACCCTGATGACTGAAGTAAGGGCATGTTTTCCTTAGTAATATCACAGTCCATTGTGCAAGAAAGAGGAAATATTCCCTCAATAAGACTTTTAGAAAGTGGAGACATGCATGAAAAAGTGCACAGTTTGACTTTTCTAGCCTGGAAACAATGCATGCTTGCATAGAATCCAGTCCCATTTATTCAACCGAGTTTGCTTCCAAACAAATGCATGTGGAATTCCGCCTGTCAAGAAGTTCTTCAAACTTCTCTTCACATTTTAAAACACTTGCTTGCTGCATCTCTTGGAAATCATATTTGCAGCAAAGGATCAAATGTGATGCGGATGAAATGTGAATAAACAGCTAAAAGAGAAATGGACTCACATATAATAGTTGCACCAAGCTATCTATGCCTGGGAAAAATCTACAACAATAGTTCATCTGCACTCATTGGGGGAAAAGGCAGCAGCATAAAAGTGTGCTCCTTATGCACTGCCTAAAGCACTCTCTGGGCAGTTCACAACCCAGTTATGCAGGCTATGGATCTGGAGCGAAGGACAATTTTGCTAGCATGATTAATCAATAGCCTGAACTCTGACAAGAAATTCCACACCATCTTTACATCTAGAGATATTATTGCCTGGCCAGCAAAAACTAAGAAAACCCAAGCAACTGTGCATGCACTTATAAGCCAAACGGTAGCAACCAGGTTTATGCTGACACACTCGCTTGTGAAGTCGACCCCATCACACCTGCAGGATTAATTTTGGCTGTTTGCAGTGACCTTACCAAATGGAGGATTAAGCCCAGCTAACTGCCCCAGCAATGGGGGGAAAGCCTTGCTTTTCCTGGCTGTCTACCTGCTCCTAAGAAGTAGTGAAGATTGCCACCTGCAGCCTGTTCTCCCGCCCTCCCTCCCTCCCTCTTTATTTTCTTACTGACTGACTGACTGATCCAAGGAGTGCAACCTGAAGCGGTATAGCAGCACCAACATCCCGCATGGCTAAATCTTTTGGGCTTTCACCATTTGAATACAATGTGGAAGCGAAGAACATGCACACCTGTCTGTAAAAACCAGGATGCCTTTGTCCAGCTTTGAAGAGGGACATCAGCTCTACAGGGATCAGTTTTCCTAACTCTAGCGGATGAGTGAAAGAAGAGGCAAGATTGGCACCTGTTTTCTCAGATGGCAACATCTGTTTTGGCACTTTAGGCAACTCTGTTTTAGGGGACCGTTATGAAATCCTTCTCCCCACCCCCACCCATTGTCGCAAGCCCCTTTGAGACCTTTGCTTGCTTCCCTGCTTGCCAAGTTCTAAGCAGAGCACTTGGCTCAGGATGGGGCCCTTTTTTTCAAGAGGATCCATTCGGAACCGCGGGCCCTGGCACTACACACCACTTTCTACGTTTCTTTTGGAACCCCGCTTAATCCGGGAGGATGTTTTTCCTATCGGGTTGTGCTAATTTGTCCTTTTCGAATTCCATCGCAATCTTTAAGGCCGTGCTGTTCAGGGAAACGGACTGCATGTTACAAATAATGGTGACGACCACACCTTGGGGCGGGATCAGCGGAGGCCCGTCTGCCGGCTCCGAGTCCAATTCTCCAGGAAGGATGAGCAGCACGCTGCTGGCACCCACGGCCCCGCCTGTGTGGGAGGTGTAGTGGCGCTGGCGCCGGCAGAAGCCGCACGCCTGCTTGTTCTCCACAACCAGCCACGCCATCCCGTATTTGCCATCTTTGTCCCAGGACGCCTCCGTGTTTGGGACTCCACTCCACATCATTGCTACGGTGCCGGGCTTGAGGTAGCCGGGAAGGAGTCCGGTGGGAAGGTTCTTCACCAGTCCCAGCTGATAGCTGTACAGCATGGCATTCCCAAACTTCAGAAGGTCACTCGCCGTGGAGAGGAAGCCACCGCCAGCCCACTTGTAGGAGTTGTCCACGTAGGGCGCGTTGACAAGCCGGCCTTTTTTGTTGTGAATGTAGTATCTGGAAGCAAAAGCGAGAAAGGTTGGTCACGCACACAGAAAAAGAAGTGTCTACCCGATTGATGCGTGCTTCAAACCAACAGGGGCACTGCTAATTGCTCTTCTTTTGCATTGCATCATCACTCCCCCCCCCCAATCAATCCGCTGCACCAGCAACTGCAGCAGAGACTCTCCTTTGGAAGGACTGCCCTCCAAGTTCTCCAGGCACTCCTTTGCCTGCTAAAACTGGAGCTGGGAAAAGCCCATGCATGTTCCCGTGGGGGAAGAGACCTCTTCCTTCTCTCTCTTATTTTTCTCCTCCTTCTTTTCCTTTGGTTTCTGTACAGCTAATGCTGGACCACCCGAGTGACCCCAGGCACTGAGGGGCAAATGTCAGTAAAATATGGGGAGCGTACGGAGGGGAATTAATTTAACCAAAGTGTTGGCAAAGAAAATAACAAGACAATCACTGCCATGAGCCTTGCTGCTAAAACTACTTCTTGAGGCAAGAGTGAACATCCACGGGAACCACACAAGGTGGCAGTGTTCTTTGGTTTTAGACATCACTCCCAGCTGTGCAGAGGCACTAGGCTACATCTCTTTCCCCTCCCCTCTTTTCATTTGGGTCAGAATAATGTCCGCTAATATTTTTCATGTTCTATAATTTTGTACTGACATAACTCCCTCTGATAAAGCAAAATTAACCACAGGCACTCCCACAGAGGCTAGAACGTGCACTGGATCCTGCTGCTTCCACCATCCATGTGTGGCCCAACCTCATTTCTCCAGCTTCCTGTGTCCCCCTAAAAGCTTACTCTAAAAGGGAACTCCTGTCACCACCTTGGCCCCTCCTGAAGGGTGAAATGTCAACACAGAGCAAGCTGAGCAGGTGGCGCTGAAAAGTGGGAGTTGACCCTTCAAAAGGAGCCCTTGGCAAAAGGGCTGAGAAACGGGTGGTGCTGTATTGCCTGCAGAAACAGAACCCACGCCCCACAGAGGTCTGTGCTCAAGAGGGCGTCCAACCGCTACGTGGAGGATCCTGTTGAGCAAGTTATGGGATTTGTAGAAATGACGGCAAGAACACCTCTTGGAGGAAATGAGAGCAACTGTGCCCACGTATCCTCCTTTCATGCTTCAATCCTGCCCCATTCATGGGAAGAAACCACACTGGTGGCACGGCTGGCTGCACTGAGGAAGTTACGGGCTCCCCACCCAAAGCCCTGCAGTGTTTGAACTGAGACCCAGTTCTGAGTTGTGCCTGCAGTTCCTGACCCAGCAAGCAATAACATCTAAAGGGAGTGAAATGCAGCTTATCTCGTTTTGAATCATAGCCCCAGGTCAGTTCTTTAATCCCTACTCAGAAAATCCGAATGCACTAGCAGCAGCGTAACTGTGTCCCTAATGCGTCTAGTATTTATTTATTTATTTATTTATTCTTGAGTTTGTATCCCGCCCATCTTCCCAACGGGAACTCTGGGCGGCGAACATGGCTAAGCAATTCAGCAAATACAGATAGGAAATACAAACAAGGGAATAAAAGACGAGACCAACAAGTCAATAGAAGTAAAATAAAACATATTAAAAAAGCAGAGGCGAGGCGCACCCTTAAATTCAAACTCGTCGCTGCTATCAAATTCAACTAAATATCGATGGCGGATTTAGAAGAGGGAAAAAAAAGGGGGGGGTAGCAGCAGCTAGTAACCCAAGGTGAGTTAAGTGATCGAAATAATGTGTTCACCCAGAGTGCTGCCGCTGCTACACTGCTGGAGCCTAGACCACTGTGAGGGCCCAGAACATGACATTTTAATTTGTCCAAATGAGAAGCAATTCAGGACAGGATATGATCAATGCGAAGCTCTTTACCTGGCTCTGTTATACACCAGTGGCTCATTTTCATCCAGTCCGGTCCTGAGCATATCCAGGTCACGAAATAGTTTCAGCATGTAGTCTGTGAACTTTTGTCCTGAGGCTCTCTCCACAACTGCACTCAGGAGAGTAAATCCGTGAGTTGAATACAAAAACTGACTACCTTGAAGAAAAGAGGAGGGGAGAAAAGTATAGCTTTTTAAAAAAAAAAAAACACAGTGTTGACATATACACAAACACACACCGTGTGTGTATATATTCCACCTTGTGTCTTAACCTGCTAAAGTTGTGATGATGTGAAATTAAAAAAAGGAAGCAATTTCCTCTTTTAGGCTGTTGGTAAGTCTAAAAGTGCAGTGATTGATTCCCCCCCCCCCCAATTAAAAACACAGATCGGTATAATATGCAAAATAGAACAACCCATTCTCTTGCCAATGCTTTTACCTTGGCATTAAAATTCTCAAGATTTACAGATCCGGAATTTAGGAAGGTGCCTCATGTAAAAAAAAAAAACCCCACAAAAAACAACTAGCTCATCAAATCGAGCACTGCTGACACTGATGGGTGGCCATAGCTCCCCAAGGCTGTAGATAAATTTATATCTAGCGTTTTCCCTAAATAAGTTGTTGGGAGTACCACGGAGGGGGTTCCTGCATGGCAGGGGGGCTGAACTGGATGGCCCTTGAGGTCTCTGCCAACTCTATGATTCTGTGGGAATACTGCTGATGTAGAGAACAAGATCAGGCATTAAAACAAATTACAATCTGGTTTTTTTGAAGGCCAGTTACTGAGAGGACTGAGCTACAAGAAGTTCTGCTCAACAGATCAATAGCCAAGTGCCGTGTGTCATGTCACTCACCTGGTTTAAAGAAGAGAGGGTCATTTTTAAACATATCCAGCGAGTCAATTACATGTTCAAATTTTTCTTTCAAGTAATATTCTTCCTGTTCAAACTCTTTCTTCTTCCTCCCACTCTTGGAATTGCTGCTTTCCTGCTCCAGCCCTGCTTTGGCTGGAGTCCCTTTTTCCGAACCTTTGTCTTCTTTCTCTTTCTGGACGGATTTTGTGGCGTCATCTGCAGCTTTCCGAGCCTTGTTTGCCTTTTCCTTCTCTTCCTTAACTTTGGAAACATCCTTCTCATAGTGGCGAATCCCACTCAAATGAGAAGCCAGCAGTCTGGTCGTAATGGTAACCTAGGTTAATTTTTAATTTTTAAAAAAAAAATAATACATGGGATTCCATTCAAAACCACTGCAGTGTGACAGCAAAGAAAAGCAACAAACTGTGATGGCACTTTAAATGTTATCAAGCTGGTTGTGCGGTACAAGTCATTACTAATGTCCAGCACTTGGAGCAGAGCTGGAGTTAAGACTTGTGGAAGAGGATCTGCTAGCCATGAACCTCATAAAGATCAACAGGCCACTGCCAGTTATTTTGCTAAACAGAGGCCTCTGTCCCAAAGGACCAGGCTTCCCTAATGTGGAAACAAACACCTCATCCAATTTTAACAAGCATTAATTTTTTTTGCCATTTTGTACACAAAAACAGAAGGCAGCAGTACTTAAGAAATATCGTCAAGGCTCTGAAGAATCTTTGAGCATGGCTTAATTTACCTTTTCCCCTTCGTATTCCTTTTCAGGGAATTCTGGGACATAGCGCTGCACAGGAGCATCCAAATCCAGCCTTCCTTCTTCCCACAGCTTTAAAACAGCAACCATAGTCAGAGATTTGCTAATGCTGGCAACACGGAAGACGGTCTCTGGATGGCAAAGCACGCGGTTCTCCACATCAGCGTAACCCATACCTTTAAAACAACACACAGATGACTAGCGAGTGGCCTTCTCGGCCGGGGGAATGCTACAGTTCTGTGAAAGTCAGCATGGGAAGCTTACAAAAAAAAAAGGCTCTTCAAAAGCAGCTCCCTTCTCCACAGAGAGTGGGAAGGGGGTAGTGATGCAGTTTTCCAGGAAGTGCTCATCATTGCCTGTCATTTAGCCCCGTGGTATGAACATGGGGCCAACTGGCAACACATGGGGCGAGCCTCTTTTGCCTGGTCCTTAGCCCAGGAAGACACACTAGCTACTGGGTCTGAGCTGCGAAGGATCCAGGATTGGAACCACACGAGACAAGCAAGAGAAAGTGGGCAAACGTGGTCCATGTAACAACAGACAGGCATTGTAATGCGTTTTCATCCATTCTTTATTATGTGGTCACAGGCACACATTAAAACAATACAGCAATTAGAAGAAGGAACAAATAATTATTGAAATGTGCACAGACAAATATCTACCAGCGGTGGTGGACCTTTGGCACTCCAGATGTTTTTGACCACAAACCCCACAACTCCTTTGTCATTGACAATACAGGCTTGGAATTCTGGGAGTTGTGGTCTAAAACATCTGGAGTGGAGAAGGTTCGCCACTTAAGAGTAAACCCATTCCCTTGACCAAGGTAAGTATTCACATATAGTAAACTTCTATTAACAACACTCACCTTCGGCCCACACTTCCTTCCCATCTACGGAAACACCAACTACCATCCCAGGAGCTCCAACTTCATCCTGTCGGAATAAAATACAACTTGAAGCAGCTACAACTTCTTGAACCTGTGGAAAAGAACTAGCAGAATCCTACATGGGTTTGTTTGTTGTTGTTTTTTGGCTCACAGCCCTCAAAGAAACCCCAGCCACTGGGAGAGGGTGCACTACTAGTCCAAGGACTTGCCAAATGCTGCCTTAGCAACCCAAACATTTTATTTGGCATCAGCTTTCAACAGCTGAGTTCACTTGTTCACACAGAAGCATATACAGTCCCTCAAATCCCACATAAGGCTGAAACAGAGATAGAATGGGTGAAATGATGATGATAATGATAATATGGATAGAAGGATTTATTTATTTATTTGTATTATTTTACCTTGCCTTTCTCATTAACAAGGACTCAAACCTTACAGCATTAAAGGACTACACACACACACACGTGTGCACACACACGGAGAGTATATGAATTATCTATGCATTTTATCTATCTATCTATCTATCTATCTGCTGATCTATAATAGGTAGGTAGGTAGATGGGAAGTAAGTAAGTAAGTAAGGGATGGATAGATAGAGAGATAGAAGGAAGGAAGGAAAGTAATGAATTGATTAGATAGATAGATAGATAGATAGATAGATAGATAGATAGATAGATAGATAGATAGATAGATAGATAGATAGATAGATAGATAGATAGATAGATAGATAGATAGATAGATAGATAGAAGGAAGGAAGGAATTTATGACATAGATAGATAGATAGATAGATAGATAGATAGATAGATAGATAGATAGATAGATAGATAGGAAGGAAGGAAGGAATTTACGACATAGATAGATAGATAGATAGATAGATAGATAGATAGATAGATAGATAGATAGATAGATAGATAGATAGATAGATAGATAGAAGGGAGGGCAGGGCAGGGCAGGGCAGGTCAAGGAAGGGAGAGCCAGACAGAGATCCCTAACCATACATGGAATATCTGTCTGTCTGTCTATGACAGACAGACAGACAGACAGTATTCCTCCTAACTAGACTGGGATGGGAATATCGATCTCTCTATTGAGAAGACGAGCCGCCCAGAACAGCCGTGGAAGCTACGGAAACCCCACGGGCAGCGAGCGAGGGAGGCATGGAAATAAATGTCTTTTAAACACCTATGTGACCCAGTACGTTTATCTCGGTGTCTCTTTGCAGGCCACCCTTGTTTTCCTTTCTCGACCTCCCTTCCCCTCCCCCCCACCCCACCCCGGAGGCGTCCCACCTTCACCCTCCGGAGGAGGTCCCTGCTGCGGGACACGGCCCGCCCGAAGCCCCTGGCCCGCCCGGGGCCCTCCTCGCCTCCCTCCTCGCCTTCCTCCCCGAGGGCGGCGGCCGAGGCGGCAGCGGAGGCGGCCACCGCCGTCAGGGCCAAGCCGAGCCCCGCGCCCAGCGCCCCCGCCGCCGCCGCCACCGGCTGCTGCTCCTGCTGCTGCTGCTCCTCCTCCTCAGGGCCGGGACCCCGGAGGCCGAGGCCGCCCTCAGGAACCGCAGCAGCTGCAGCAGCCGCATCCCGCCGCTCCCGGCGAGGAACGACCAAGAGGGCGGCCGGCCGGGCGGCGGCCTCACGAGACACCCAGGCTTCAGGCTCCAGGCTCCAGGCCCAGGCCCCGCGCTGCTAGGAGACGCGCCAGGCAGCGCCAAGCGCCCCCGAGCGCATCGAGCAGGCGGAGGAGCAGGAGGAGGGAGGAGGAGGAGGAGGAAGAAGGGAACGTAAGGATGTCGCTGCTGCTGCCGCCGCCGCCGCCAGGCAGCGCGAGCGGAACCCGAGCACGTCGAGCGCAGCCAGGGAAGGCAGGCGGAGGGAGAAGTCGGGGTCCCCCCAGAATTCCTCGGGGGGAAGGGGAATTCTGGGAGTTGTAGGCCAGAGAACCCGTGCGCCTACAATTATAATTCATGCAGCACAGGTGAAAAACCTATACAAATAAATATGGAACTATGCTGATTAAAACAAGGGATATCTATCTATCTATCTATCTATCTATCTATCTATCTATCTATCTATCTATCTATCTATCTATCTATCTGTCACTTCCTTCCTTCCTTCAATTCTATCTATCTATCTATCTATCTATCTATCTATCTATCTATCTATCTATGCATCTATTAGGGTGGATATCTATCTATCTTCCCTTCCTTCAGAAATCTGGTTGTTTTATCTATCTATTATCTATCTATGTATCTATCTATCTATCATCTTCTATCTATCTATGTTCTGGCTTCTTTCTTCTTGAAGCTATCTATCTATCTATCTATCTATCTATCTATCTATCTATCTATCTATCTATCTATCTATCTATCTATCTATCTATCTTTTTCCTTCATTTAATTCTCTATCTATCTATCTATCTATCTATCTATCTATCTATCTATCTATCTATCTATCTATCTATCTATCTATCTATCTATCTATCTATCTATCTATCTATCCCTTCCTTCATTTAATTCTATCTATCTATCTATCTATCTATCTATCTATCTATCTATCTATCTATCTATCTATCTATCCCTTCATTTAATTCTATATCTATCTATCTATCTATCTATCTATCTATCTATCTATCTATCTATCTATCTATCTATCTATCTATCTATCTATCTATCTATCTATCTGTCACTTCTTTTTCTTTGTGTTTGTTCCACTTGGTGTTGGGGCCCACTATATATATATATATATTCTGGAGCAGCTGATCCTGTTTTCACAGGTAAACGGAGAAAAGCAGCCTTGTGCTCCAGGCAAAGAAGCAAATAGTATTTTTAGGATCAACCTGAACTTTACTTTTTGTATAGCCCCCTTTGCCCTGGTGAGAAGAACGAGGCTGCAGCAAAAACCCCAGTGAAGGGTCCAATTTTAATTTCCCACCATCGCCGGGAGCCATGCCAAATTTGGGGTGCTGCAGGGTATTAAAAGAGCAGCACCCTGCCTCTAACAGCCCCCTTGGGGCAGCTTAGGCAAAAGCTGAGGCCTGAGAGGGGATGTTTTAGCCATTAGTAATCTATATGCTGCAAACCAGCTAAGGAACCAGAAGGGAGGCACCATTTCTGTACCTGCCCTTGCGCCCTGTGGAGTTTTGAACTCTTGCTCCAGGCCCTCAGCCAAACCAAACCATTTTCAGATATGCAATCCAATACGGTGGCAGATGGGACTCATTTCAGCATTTGTTGTTTTAATTCTCATTACTGCTTTCTCAATTACAGAGGATCACTTATCACACGCCAAAATTCAGATCTGGTACGGAGCCTGGATTCACTTAACCGATCAGAAACTTGGCCGATAATTTACGGAAACAGTATCAGTTGCACTGAGATTCTCCTGTGCCCTTCCTTCACTCCATGAAACGATCTCTTGCATGCAGCCATATTTGCTGCTTTTGATTCAGAGCTCTGCATTTCTAAAAATTGTGGCTGTTTCTTCTGCTTCACGCTCCACCGTCCTGCTTTCCCCCTTGTTTGGCCCAGCTTCAAGCCTCCAATGTTCCTAATCCATCATTGCAAGCCCAACCCCAAGACATTTTCTTACACGGAGTTCAAAGAGTACAGCCCAAACAAGTTAACTTTTCAGGGGGTTATAGCTGAGAAAAACCAACTTTCCCAAATCACTCTCTTCCCTGCCCATCTTTTTGGGGGCAGGAGAAGATGAGAAAGCTTGGAAGAGGCGACCAAGTGGTCTCCTGCCAAGAGTCGCACCCAAACCAAACAGGAAATTCCCAGCTCTGCCTTAGGAAGGTACCTACCTGAAGGTAAGCACTGTTTGACGTTAGGACAAGCTGCCTCTGGAGGTGATGGGCTTTCATCTATTGGAGGTTTTCCGCAGAGGCCATATGGCCATCTGCTCCTGCTCCTTTAGCGCTGGATTTCCCCCCAGATAACCCCATCCCCTTCTAACCCCACCTTTTGACGGTCCTAAATATCGTATTTGCAACCAGCCAAGTGTATGTCTTCAAGGATCCACCACTGCATCCTTAATTGTAAGACGTAGGACTAATGTATTCCCAAGGCTTTCACGGCCAGGATCTGGTGGTTGCTGTGCGTTTCCTGGGTGGTTTGGCCATGTTCTGGAGACGTTTTCTTCTTCCCAACGTTTTGCAAGTCTTTGTGGCCAGTGTCTTCAGAGGGCAGGGGCGCAGGGAGCTAGAATTCTCTCCCTGCTTTCTCTGTACCCAAAAGAATCTTCATTCCCTGTGCTCTTGCCTTCTGAAGATGCCGGCCACAGAGACGGGTGAAATGTTAGGAAGAAAAACCTCCAGAACACAGTCAAACCACCTGGAAAACCCACAGCAACCACCATGTAGGAGTAACTTTAATAGTAAAGCTTCTGTTTGCCTTTATTGCGCTGATTGTTCTTCTAGCATCTACTTCTTCCTCTCTGCTTTTTTTATATGCTTTCCTTTAAACCTTAACTACAAATTAACTTTGGTTCTTTTTTCTGCTCAGGAGTTCTGTAAGTACAGTGGTACCTCTTAAGACGAATTCGTCCAACGAAACAAGGTTTAATGCGGCTTTCCATAGGAATGCATTAAATTTGTCTTGCAAAGCATTCCATAGGAAAATCCATCTTATGAGGTTTTCCTATTCCTGGACATCTCATTCATCTTACAATTTTTTTTTTGTCTTAAGGGGCATTCGTCTCACGAGGTATTACTGTATACACATGGCATTTATCTTTCCCAGAAGAACAATTAAAAACATGGTGGATGAGACTGAACATATTCCAGCTGTAGTCCATCTATTTCTCTTCATTTTAAGAACTTTTCTGCCCCATGGCTGCCCATGCCACCCCACCTGCTGCTTATCCTTGAGCCTCCATCTCCCACATTTATTTTTTAAAAGCTGGAATTTAAAGATTACATTATAGAGGAATTTGATGGAACAGTGTATACCCTTAATTTCCGTGGGAAAACTTTATCTGCCTATTATTGTTTTCTTAACCAGATGGGTTAAGTTACCACTCTGAGCATTGCTAACGTCCTTTCTGTAATGCACCCTAACTTGCTGGGTCAATAATAATGTCTATCATTCTGTTTGCATGAGGAAAATCACACACTCTTGTAAGAAACCCTGACGGTGGAGAAAATAAAAACACCACAAGACAGCAGGATTTTTTAAAAAAATGTCCTAGTGTGTTTTTATTCCATTATCAATTATACAATGTTTACATACAGATATGATTCTCAAAAACTGCTCAAAAAAACAAAAGTGTGTCCCACAGACATGTGACAAATACCCAATTTATTTGATTTCCTTCTGCTTTGGACAAAACCAGAACACAACTGGAATTAATCAGAGCCAGATTGACTTGGTCTTGTTTTCCGGGGTGGTGGATTTTTTAAGACGCTGCCACGGAATGAGCTTCCCAGACCTTGGAATACTGCCTTGCCGATGGGAGCAAGGTATAAATCGCCTAGGTTTCTGAACACCAGACCGTTCAGAAAGGGAGAGGGGATGGTCCATTGTGTCCTTGGAGTCATGGAAGGAACAAGTTTACACAGCTCAAGACCTCTCTCCAAGAAAACGGGATCCCTGTGCCGCGCAAACTGTCCAGGTAGCACACGTGGCTATTTAAGTACCATATAAGCACCTTTTGTTTAATTCAAGGAATGCCGATCAACACACACCCCCACACACAAACACACACTTGTATTCTTGGGTCCCCTCCTGAATTTTTAATGGTTCTTTAACAGGATAATGCAGCCACACAGAGGGAAGCTTCTTTCTGCACCTGCTTTCCCAATAAGGATTGCTCCTGGAGGATGCTACAGAAATCTTTACAAAATGCAGACAATTTTCATTCGGGAATATGGCACAGCCAGATGCTCTTGTTTAAGCTCTACACTTCACCCACCCCTTTCCCGATCTCAGCGTTTTCCTTGATACTGTGACTTGGGTTCAGCAGAGGGTCCTGTGATTCTGGCGAAGTGGGGGGGGGGAATAATAAAGGCACATTTTGGGGGATTTCATGGCAAGCAGGTGTTGGGGAGGGGGGAAAGACATAAAATGGATAGTGTTGCTGCCGCAGCTAAGGAGGTGTTCACATGTTGTTTAGCTCCAGTAAAGTTTGATCCAACATCTGGTGCATGTTCAGGTTTTCTTCTTTGGCGTGTGCCACTTTCTCTGTTGTGGGTTAGAAAAACGAAACACGGTCACTTAGATGCATCTCCTTGTTTTTATCTGGTCGGAGGACCAGGCCGTTTGGAAAGCCAAGCCAAGCGTGCCTGATGGTGAGGTGCTCGGCTTTTCCAACCCTTATCTTTTTTTGGGGGGGGGATTATCTGCAAAAACCAAAATTGGCAAAGCCCCTCGAGATACTAGCGGCAATCCACTAAATTCAATATCACAAGCATATCTTGTTATAGAATGTGGCGACTCTGCCTGAGGATTTGTTTTCTTTAAGAATCACAAAAGGTCAATGCTGAACTCGTCTGACAGTTATACTGCAATTTTTCCGGGAGACAGGGATTCATTAGGATACACAACAGAGGTGTGGAGATAACATTACAGTTCAACACAATAAATTCATGCATAACATGGACTTATTCGTAACACATACATGTCTTCACAGCACTCTGAATAGGCTTCTACCAACCCAGATGGCCATGGTAAATAAATAAATAAATAAATAAATAAATGGCTGGTGTTTTTCGTCTGGAAAGAGCTGTAGCATATGGTGACAATCAGCCTTGTTTTCATGGAAGGTTTTTTTTTTTGTCATTGCTTATATAACTTTTCCGTGATCCCTACTGTATGCAAGGGTCTATTTTTGAGACTAGACTATGTAGTTCGTATTTCTTCCAATTTACATTTAACAGATTTTTTTAAAAGACTTGACTTTTTTGTTTTGTAATGTCTTGCAGAGAAACAAATTTAGCACCACAAAATTATTACGGTAATATGTGCAGGCAGAAATTAAAAATACTTTTGAGTACTCCCCCTCCCTCTCTCTTTTATTTTTAAGGCAAAAGATATATCAGTGAGTCACTTCCAAAAAATCTAGGAGGAAGGAATTGAAATGTGTTCTAAAAGCTGCTGAGGATAAGGGTTTTTAGAAGGAAGTTCACTGAAATTTAAGCAAAAAAGGAAGATGGAAGAGAAGAAACCAACTTTTTGATTTCACTTCACTGCAAACCTTTTGTTTGCCATGAAGCAAACAAAACAAACAAAACCCCACAAACATGTCACAACAGTTATCTCTCATGTCACTTGCAACAGTTTTTAAAGAACGGACATGAACCACACTTCAGGGATGCAGCACGCAAGTACAATGCCGACAACCACAAACAACCAAGCTGTTTCACCGCAACGTTTGTGTGCCTCTGGACTGACGAGAGGCAAACAATGGGAGAGCAACATATTTGGATTTAAGGTCCGAACGCGCTTGTCGAATTTTAAAAACCAGATTCATAAGACAGGCTTCAATTTCACATGCAAGCCTGCTCAGACAATGTCCTAAACCCAGCTTGGCTTAGGGATTTTCTAAACAAAGACATTAGTTTCAGGTGTCCCCCCCTTCCTCCAATTATGGAGTGGAACTCTGCATACTAAGAAACAGCCTTCTTGGTTGTGTGTGCTTTAAATTATCGCCAAGAGGACTCTTGGTCTCAAAACAGGAAAGGAAATAGAGACAAAGAACAACTAACTGATTGGGGAAGTTTAAAACTTTCCAATGTCCATTTCCTCCTAACTGACAGCAGACCGTTCTTCTAAATTCGGCCGGGGTCCCTTGGGTGCGTCAGTTATCCAATGAATCAGAGCCAGAGTCATTAGAAAGCGTGGGTCCATCCTAAAGCTTAATCCTCATTCAGAGCCAACTTTAATTCGTTAGTGAGACGACGGTTTTGCTCAAGCTGCCGGTAGAGTTGGTCTGCACGGTCGGCAAGCGGGTGGGTTAGAAGAAAAGAGATAAAAAAGGCAGAAGGAAGAAAAGGTTAGAGAGGGAGAGAGACAGAAAAAGAACCCAAGAAATTAAGGAATCACACAGTACAAGCAGGCCAGGAGAAACGGCTTTGGGTGAGTGGGAGGAATCTCGGATCAAAAACACTCACATGCACAAAGTGTTAGGAGACAGATCTCTTGGGCCAAGAGAAAAAAGAAATTAGAAGAGGAAGAACCTGTACTCCCCGAGGTGGTTGGTCTGTTGAGTTCTGACACCAATGAACGGATCATTCATAAATCACCTTCAGAATGTTGGGGATCCACCAGCTGTCCGGATTCCCTTGTTCATCAGTGGGCTCAGATAGATGGCCTTGGGGTTCCTTCTGACTCTACAGTTCTACAAAATCTGATCTGACTTCTGCCGGGGCGGTGGTATAAGGATGTCAAAGCTTGGGGAAAATTACTTTTTGAGATCAACCTCCCTCCCCTCCCACATATACACAATGCAATCCAAAAGAGAGGTGGGGCAATTTGCCCCACTCTGACCACGGAGTTTGGGCATCTAATTCCATTAAAGGGTAGGAGGGAAAGGAAGAAGTAGGGAGCATCCATGGAGCACCAGAAGAACCAGGCCAAGCCTTAGCAGATCAGATGTCCATATTTGAACATCACATGCTTGTGCACACCCCTATTTAGAACCCCATGTTCTTAAAACAAAACACACACCCCATATCTCTCTCTCCAGTCCAACAAAACAGCTCCCGAGGGATTTCATTCAGAGATAGTAACTCTGAAAAGCAAACCCCAAGAAGCCTCCATTTTTGACCCTTGCTATGGAACATTGCCCTGTACCTCAGGACAAAATTGCACTGACTTAATTCTGCTTTGCTCCAACTATGCGTGCTTAATCTCACTAGATTCATCAACCACCACCATCCCCACAGAGATCTTCATGACAGGAGAAGCAGCGCAGAGTGGGTGACTGAGCCAAATGTGTTCTCGCCCCAATAAGTCAACGGACAATGGACATATTGGCAGAGTCCCAACCAAATTGTACATTTGGAACCTCCATGAACGACGGCTGGAAAAGTTGGGTTATCCAAGGGCTCGAACGCAAGTTCCTTCTATGGTGGAGCCAGGTGGCTGAATACAGAGTGGGTCCTTTGATGTCTTCACTGACAAGAAAGCCTCCCAAAACCTCCCTGTTGAGACCTCGAGAGCCAAACCTTCCCCGGTGCTCTAAAGGAAAACCCACCCTGATCCTCATTACCAAGGGAAGGCTTTTAAAAATGGGATGCAATGGTCCAGCCACCAAAAATAATAAAAATAAAAATAAAAATAAACTCCTGGGGTGTCCCAATCCACCTGACTTCCTACCCTAGACTCAAGGAACAGTTTAGCAGAATAATTAATTCGTCATCTGAAAAGATCTCTGGATTGGTATTTCATGCATCGTCATTTTACGCTACAGGATCTGATTGATATGCTCGGAACAGGTGAAATCCTGTACCTGTCTATTTGGATGTAAGCCGCGCTGAGCTCGATGAAACCAATTCTCAAGTTAACAGAGCTTTTATGTTTTTATGAGTAATGGTGTTACATTTCAATTATATAAAAATTAGAACTTCATTCTTTGGCAGGAGGCCTATGCACTCTGTAAATACCTCACTTCAGCTTACTTCTGAGTAGATATGTATACAGACAGAGCTATGAACTGTCTTACAAATATGTTATACATCATATGTGCCTTTATAATTCAGGCACGGTTTATGCAGGTTCAGCTGAGATGGAATTCTGCCAGCAAGCCAATTTTATAAAGAGTTCTCATCAGTGAGAGAGTAGTTGCATTACTTACATTAACATCCGGCTTGGTATGGGGTATTTCATGAGTGTTACTAGTCTTCAATGAAGCCTTATATCAATTATACATGTCCATATATATACATATATGTCAGTGTAATTAATTAGCAATATGGAATGTTGTGGGAGTTGAATCGGGAGCAAGGTGAGCAATAATGGAACCAACAACTTCTAGAAGTTGCTTTGAAATAAGCAGTGTGTGGGGGGGGGGGAGGGAAGAGTGATGCAATTCCAGATGTGCAGCAATGAAAATATCTATAAATTAGCCTAAATTTTATAAACAGGGACTGCCTGTACTTCCTGCTGGCTACAATAAGCCCCTAGCAGCATAATTTCAAGTAATTAAATGACCAGATAAATTAGGCCTCAAATAAATTAATTAAATTAAATCAGAGCGCAAATCGCCATAATTGGGGAAGAACGATGAACGGGGGGCACTAGGTCTCCACTCCTGCAGGTCATTGTTTGGAGAAACAAAAGACACAGCGCTCTTCTGACGCAATCCTGAAAATTTGGACCAACGCAAGGATTTTCTAGCCCAGGAGTTACTTGGCCATGTTAAGGTCCTTGCCTATCAAACACATCAACACCCTTAGCAACTCTTGAATTACTAACCTGAGCAGTATCGGAATGTCTATGGTCAGTCATCACACAAGGCAATGCCCAATTGATCTAAGACAGTGGTGGCGAACCTTTGGCACTCCAGATGTTTTGGACCACAACTCCCACAGTTCATTGTCACTGGCACTCTAGGATCGGAATTCTGGGAGTTGTGGTCCAAAACATCTCGAGTGCCAAAGGTTTGTTACCACTGCTCTAGGATAAGCCCAAAACAAAATGTGATCTCAGACCACCGTGGGTCAATATTTTCTTAACAAAAGGCTCCGGGCAGAACCAGATGTTCAGACAGGGTGGGTGAAACACAGACTTATTTGACATTATCCTGTCCTCCTCTTTTGAACAAGATACCGGTCCCTTTGCCCTACAGATGCCCCTTTCCCTCTCCACCCAAAACAATCAAGGGAGCCAGAATCGTATCTGTTTCCCCACAACACTGGAGATCTTCAAGATACACAGAAGGACAGGCAGGGGGAGTGACACATCAGCCTGGTTACAGTGGTGTTTGCTTTCAGAATTAATACAGTCCTTATATCTGATAACCACAGTTTCCAGGGGTCCATTCAAAACCCAGCCTAACGAGGTTGAAACAGGCAGTCAAGAGCAGGTCTGAGCCACTGAAGGAAACCATGATGTTTTCAGAGGCAGGCGTGTTTTGTCTGCTCTTCCAGAGCAGCAAAACGGCTTCCCAATGGTATTTATTTTATTTTATTTATTATTGCACTTGTGGACTGCATGGACTTTCCCACAGGAACTCTGGGCAGTTCACAAGACTTTGCATTGTTCATGTTTCAGGCAGAAAGGGTGTGAAATGAGATGCAGAAAACAGCGGAAGAACGGACAAGAAGAGACAGGCAAAAAAATAGGAAGGGAAAGGAAAATGAGAACCAAGCTCTAAGTGGCAAGCAAGCAGGTTTTTTTTTCTTTCTCTCCATTTTATTCATACTTGAAAGGGTGGAAATAAATAAAAGGCAAAAAGGAATGGCAAAACAGATACAGCTTACACAGCGGGATTTCTCTGTGTGTTTTTTTATTTTACATTGAAAGTCGGAGTGTTTCTGTACAGTCGGGAAGGGACCCCAGATGAAAGAGCCCACCTCCAAGAGCGAGAGCTAGAAGGAAAGAGGCGTAAGGGACAGGAGGAGGAGGAAAAGGACAGGACGGCGATGAACTGAGAAACAGCCAGCAGCTCGGAAAAAAGATGGTTTGTCCAGCGTGACGGAGGTGTCTTTGGAGAAGCAAAGCAAAGACATTTATCTGTGTGAAGATAAAGAAACAGGAAATAAAAATGGCATAATGGAGGCCAGGGAGGTCAGGAAGGAGATGGCAAAGAACAGGAAAGATGCAACAGGACAGGGGGACAAATAATTGGGAGACTCGTAAAAACAGGCATCAAACCTATATTTGGGTGACCCCACCAGCCATCTCTTGTCTGAACCCAACACCCCACTCTCTCCTCATGCAATATTGCTAGATGTGTTTATACAGAGCATCAAAAAGGCTCCAAGTTAAAGCAATAACCTCTGTTATACGACTGGAGGTACTTCAAACATGCCATTTTATCTCTCTTCCTTTCCCCCAAACTGCTTCCATCACGAGAAAAAGCTGTGACTATGTCTGCCCCTTCCAGGACAGGCACCCACCAACGCCCACAGAGAACGTCTATTTTTTCAAACTACAATTCCATCTCATCCATGTGCAGCCTTAACTTCACCCCATCACAAGCTCTGCTGTAATCGTCAGCCCCCATGCACAGGCAAAAAAAAAAATGTATTTATTTTATTTATTTATAAATAAAATAAAATCCCTCACAACCTGGGCTTGGTTCAGAAACGAAAAGCTCTCACACAATGGTCATGAAGAGGTTAAATGAACGACAGTAGACTTCTAGGAAAGGTTAGAAAAAAATCAAGACCTGCAAAACAGATAAATTTAGATCACAACCAACAAGATCCGAGGGCAAAACAAAAAATATTGCAAAATGCATATGCTTTTAAATATTTTTTGCTGGCAAAGTGCTCTGGGGTGTGCAAAACATATTAGAAACTCTAACCCAAGCCTGTTGTGCAGTTTCAAAGAACCGTCGATGTGAATAAATTAAATCAATTTCATATTCACTTTGGGAAGAGCCTTTTATGTTTAGATTCCTCCTTCCTTTTATTAAAAAAAAGGAGTTAACAGGCTATATTCTTGCCAAGTGCTGGTAAGAATTCAAAGGTTATCATTATATTCTAGTTGTCTTCGGTGCAGCATTTCTAGAGGGGTTGTCACTGGGAAACGATCGCATGGAGTGAAAACTGTATAGACTGAAAATATTCACAAACATTGGAAGAGGAGGATGTACACCAGGCATGTCCAAACTTTGGCCCTTCTAATATTTTGGACCACAACTCCCAGAATTCTAAGCTTAGATAACCAATGACAAAGGACTGTGGGAGTTGCGGTCCAAAACATCTGGGGGGCCAAAGTTCAGGCATGCCTGATGTACACAATCAGTTTCTAACTTTGGGTCCCTGGATATTCTTGGACTACAACTCCCAGAAATCCTAGCCTGCGCAGCTCACAGTGAAGGCTTCTGGGAGTTTTTTTTCCCAAATCATCTGGGGGACCAAGGTTGGGAACCATGGATGTAGAGAGCATGACTGCCCACCTTGAAGCCTGTGGCGGGGGTGGCGGCGGGGTGGGAGAGACCTAAGAAATCCCCATCCTAATTCCATCAACTTCTGGCAGAGGTCAAAAATGAACAACAAATCCTGAGAAATGCACGGTACAGCCCTCCCAGGGTCTTGCAAAGGCAGGTGGAAATGGCATGAGGGAAGGTACCCTCCCTTTAAGAAATTCCATCATCAAGAAAAAGCTATTTTCATCAGGAAGACAGCCAACCTAGAACAGCAGTTTCTTCTGTGCTCATTTTTCTGCGTGGAAGGTGTTCTTATATAATCCAACATCAACTGGAGTTTCTTAAACTAACTGCACTTGGCCAAATAACAAAATCTTGTGAAAATTAGCTGTCCATCAGAAAGAACACCTGACAGCGGCTTACTGAGGACTGTACCACTCCAGACAAGTACTATATTAACAATTCTACCCACCCTTCCCTATTCCTTATGAAGGAATATGTGCTGAAGGATATTAACTAAACTGCACCAAATCTCGTATCAAGTCGAAACACCAAAGCAGAAACGTGTTTAACATGAACAACTGGCTGTATAGACCTCACAGTAATAAGTCTGTGAAGATTCTCAGTCATCCAGGTAAGGTTATCCGGGAGTTGAGTCATGGCAACTGGACTTGTTTTTTTCACGCAAGATTGAAACGTTTTGCTGCTCATCCAAGTAGTGAAACGTTTCAAGCTCGCAAGAAAAAGAAGTCCAGTTGCCATGACTCAACTTCCGGAGTTTGTAGAGCAACAGCTGTGTGATGCAAAACTTATATCTGACCAGGAAAACAAATCCTTTTTATTTGATGCAGTTAATATCCAAGGAAAGAGGTTTAGGGACCAATATTTTTAAGAAAATTTTGTAGCCCAGAGAACAGACTTGTAGAAATGTTGGCCCAGAAGACAACTGGAAGGAGAGAACCAAAGCACACCTCAAGGGAGCAGGAAGAAAGGTGGGGGAGAGGAATGAATGATTTAGGCGAAAGTGAACCTTGCAAAAATAGAACAAAATTCGTATATTCCGGCAAAAATGCTTGCCAACTCTTTAATGCGAAAGGGAAAAAAATATATATTCGAAACCATGGAACCTCCCTGTCTCCTGCTACTGAAAGACATAAAATTATTGGGCAGCGAGAATCCCACGGCACAACTGTGGAACCACACAGTGGGCTTAAGACCACAGCTCAACAACCATGCCTTGTGCCCCTTGCAATGACAAAAGCAGCATGTGTTTTATTAGAAGAGGGAGGTTTTAAAAACCTGTGTGGGTTCAGCTTCCTGGTCCTGAGTGTTCCTCAGGATTGGTCTCGCTCAGCTGAACCAAAACCATGAGGGGTGGAACCTTTTCTTTAGCAGGAGGCTTTAAGAGATCTTTTTAAAAAAAAAAAAGAACTAAACCTAAACACCCCTGGTGCTCAAGAGTGGGCAAGTATTGCCTGGGAGTCGTGCGTGCAACCCAGAGGGTGATGGAGGAACAGGCGCAGGCAGGAGACACAGAGGGGCCGTTTACATGGACGTCATGTCGTTGAGAGCGTGGTCCAGCTCCTCGCTGATGGCTTTGTACTTGAGTTTCTGAGCATACAGCTCGTCTAAGGGCGGCCAAGGGAAGGGCAGGAGTGCACGGAGAAGACAGTGATCGAGGGGGAAAGGAAACACCCATCCGGAAACCACCACAGTGAGAAAGGAAAGGAAGGTGCAGGAGGTAGCAGTGCGCCAGGGCGAGAGCGTGAAACAAAACAAAAACAGAGAAAAGACCAACTGATTTGGAAGGCAATCAAATAATGGAATCGCTGGATATGAACGAGAAGGGGGGGGGAAGGCCCACCACAATGGCATCCCTCAGCAAGCACTGCCAGGAAATGAGTAAATAAACACAGAAGGGAAATCGGGAAATTCTCTTTGGTCTTTGCTAGTCCTTCAGCCCCAAAGGAATCCGAGTTCTAAGCTCCTGGATATCAAAGAATGTAACTGTGGGCAAGTACCATCTCCCCCCCCCATGGAGTTTTCAGCGAAAAGCCTGCTTTAGGAGGAATTCGGGTGACTCACAAATTCCTTTTTTTGGTACATTTTCAGGTCCTCTCAGAAGCTGTAAACCTAGACCTGGACTGTCCTCATTCAGACTGGAAGGCCAGGAGCCTAGTTCATGTGACTGACTACAGTAGCACCCCAGTATCCACTGGGGATCAATTCCAGGCCTTCCCGTGGATAATAAAAACTGTGAATAAGAGAGGACAACCCCCAAAAGCCCTGCTGTTTTACAACGTAGTTTGCTTTACGGCTACTGTTTTGCGACAGTAGCTTGCTTTGCAGCTGCTGATTTATTTATTTATTTATTTATTTTCCCTCTGCCAACCGTGGATAACTGAATCAGTGGATATTGGGGCCCTACTGTATTCCCTCTGGACTAAAAAAAAATCCTGCACATTGAGAACCAACCCTCTCCTGGACAGCTCAGACTGGCGATACAGACAGCGGTTTTATTGGAAAGGGGAAATCTCTCACTACTGGAAAAGCGGTCTGATTGCCCCAGAGAGGGTCTTTCTCCCTTCCTGTAGCTCGCCGATCGCCTTGTTCTCTTTTGTGATTGGCCACTGGGAGCTCCCCTTGCGCCCGAGCCCTGTTGGCGAGTCTGACCGCTCAGGGGCACAGCTTCAGATCATGCCCTGAGAGCAGCGCTCCTCTAATTTGGCCCACTGTTTGCAACAGGCTAAAGGCAGCCAGTTTGCCGAGGACTATCTCTGCTCCTCAGCTGTCGGCAGCAATGAAGCTCCAGCCCGGCATTGCCCCCACCACCACCCCTGCACCCAAACTGGGCTCTTGGCTGACCAAAACTCAGAAAAAGGGGGGCAGTTCCTCTTGAACGGTTCCTATCCCACACACCAAGCAGGGGTGTCAGCATTTTGCCCCGTCACAAAAGACACCTGTGTCGTCCAAACCCAAATTTCCCACCGTTGTTCGGGGTGGTCAGCATTTCACCTCGGACAACACCTTCCCAGCATCGTTCTGAGATCCTCGCCTTGCATCCCCCTGATTTTGCAGCGGTCTCACACAACTCTTGTGGCAGCGCACCTCGCACAGCGTATCCCAACACAACTTCAGCCAGCAGGTTTTTGGGGGGCTCCTATGAGTGCCAGTGTTTTGCACAGGAGGAGGAAAAGCAGAGAGGCAAAGAGCGCCACCCTCTGTTTCCTTTCCAGATGCCAGGCACCCCTGCGGCACATCTGGCCTTCTGGAGTGACACACAACTGCCCACTGGGGCTGAGAGCAGGCAGCAGGATTTGAATTTGGGGACTCTCAGTGCTGCGTCACTGCTCAGGTGGGACAGGGTAGCATTTCTTGCCCCTAGCAAAACACCCCAAGAGTTCAACCTGCACTAGAGTTCTAACATCATAAGAACCTAAGAAGAGCCATGCTGGATCAGGCCAAAGGCCCATCTAGTCCAGCTTCCTGGATCTCACAGTGGCCCCACCAGAAGTATCTGAGAGCACATGAGACTAGATCCCTGTCTCCTGAACCCACTCCCCTGCATCTGGCCCTTGAAGTCCCCTGATTTTAAGCCTGGAGATCCCCATCATGGTTGGTCACCTGTGATGGACTTTTCCTCCAGGAATCTGTCCAATCCCCTTTGGAAGGCACCCAGGCAAGATGCCGTCACCACCTCCTGTGGCAGGGAGTTCCACAGACTAACAATGCGCTGGGTGAAAAAAATATTTTCTTTTTTCTGAAGAGAGTCTTACCAAGAAGACCCAGCAAACACAAAACCTCCAGGAAAGCAGAGAAATCAGAAGGATGTGCCAAGATCCTCTGGGGATCAAGCGGAAGAAGAAGACTGCTCATTAACCCACAAACAAGGCTTTGAACATCCTTGAAAAATTAGTCAACCCGGCTTGACCTTCAACTCACTGCCGTTGCAAAATTACGGCCGCTTCCTAACTGGCACACAAGACACACTTTGCTCCACTGACATTTTTAGGCTAAAGACCTCGAGGCCTTTGCAGTGTTTCCGCTCTGGCTTGTTTGTTTGGGGGCTGTGGAATATTCCAGAAGAATTTTTTATATACGTGGTGAGAAAGTTTTAGGACATCCAAACAGAAAAGAGGGAAATAGGTCAGAAATTAAAAGAGAAGGATACAAAAAAGTAAAAATCACATCCTCTTTAAGATCATGATAAAATGACTCAGGTCCCATTTTTAGACATTTGAGGCTGGTCTTATTCATGAAGGCAGTTTATGGTTAATCCCTGACAAATGTTTACCTGCATCGGTTTGTAGCTCCTGACCAACCTCTGGTGAGCAATTATCACCCCAAAACTGAAGAAATTATTATTTCGGATCATTAACTTTCCAAATCCTGGGAATCGTGCTTCAAAACAGCAACGCTTCCGCGATCGGGAGCAAACCCGCCCTTTCCTCTTAAAAAGTCTACCCTTTGCGTCGGCCCCGGGCATTCAGGTGAGCCAGGAGGCCACAGAGAAAAAAGAAGCTGTACCTTCTAAGTCGTCGATGCTCTTCTCCAGCTTGGTTACGGATCTTTCTGCAAACTCAGCTCGGGTCTCAGCCTGAGGTCCAAAAGGGGAGAGAAAGACACACATACACACAAGAGAGAGAGAGAGAGAGAGAGAGAGAGAGAGAGAGAGGAATCAGCACCAGAGAAAGGCAAGGCAAGGCAAGGCTCCTCCTCCGGCTTGCACAGAAGCAGAAAAGGTTCTGCTGTACAAAATAAATCACTCCAAAACAACAACAACAACAAACACAGTCCAAAAATGGGTGCCTCCACAGAAATGTTGGATGGCTGAAAGGAACCCAAGTAACAGCCCCGGGCTCTAACTAGCCCTCCTTAATTGTCATCTTAGAAGAGCCAAGCTGGGAGAGACCCTTTGGATCCTGGAGTCCAGCCCCTGTCAAGAAGGCCCCCATGGGGGAATTGAACTGCCAACCCCTGGCTCCACAGCCTGAGACCTAAACCCTGCAGTTCTCTCTCTCTCTCTCTCTCTCATCTGGACAGCAAGCAGGGGAGATAAAAGGGAACGCAGGTTGCGAAAGGCAGCCGTCATGGCTGGAGGGTTGAAGGAGAAACCCTTGGTGCAAATATCCTTGGCGAGCCTTGGGCTTGTCCCTGCTCTCTCTCTCTGCCTGACCCAATTCGCAGGGCTGTTGTGCGCATCACGTGGCAACGGAGCCACAGGCACTGCCTTGAGCTCCGTCAAGGAAAAGCGGGGGAGAGAAATGAAATGAATCAAGGGCAAGACAGGCCAATCGGTGACCCAGGGACGGACAAGTCCAGGAGCCAACAAGAAGCCCCAACAGCTTAGAAAAAAAATAACCTTTGGGGGTGGGAGAATTAAAGGTCCCACCCGTCCTTACCTCTTTCAGTTTGTCGGTCAGGACCTTGATTTCCTCTTCATACTTGTCTTCCTTCTGTGAATACTGGAAACCAAAGCAACCGAGAGGAGGCGTCAGTCTCCAGGGTTCCCTTCCCCATCATCCGTCTCCTCATTCTTACAACCCATCCTTAAAAGCCTGCTAAAAATGTTTGCCCATGAGCCAAACGGCTCAGTTCCAAGTCAGATCTCGCTGGACAAACCTGGAGCGCCCATTTTGAAGCTTCGGATGCCTTATAGCAGTGATGGCGAACCTTGAGCACTCCAGATGTTTTGGACCACAACTCCCAGAATTCCAAGCCTGTATTACCAATGACAAAGGACTGTGGGAGTTGTGGTCCAAAATGTCTGGAGTGTCAAAGGTTCACCACCACTGCCTAATAATCTCTCACTCCTCTTACATGCACTAAGGTTGCAAATACAGTATATGCATGGATTAACTTGCACTGTGCAGAGAGAAAATATATTTTTGTGTCAGGAACAAGACTGTGAAAGTCTCCATTCTGAATCCATAGTTCTGAAGCAGAAAGCCAGCCTGCTGGAGACGGTTAAGAGTGATGGGCTGTGGTCTGAACCCTGAGTTCAAATTCCTTCTTGGCATCTCATCTCGCTGGGTGAACATTAAAAACCACAACACGCATCCATGAAACAGACCTACTGATGCTACCGGAGCAACCCTAAACGGAATTGTCCATTGTGTTCTCTGCTTAATGATACACATTCTGTACCTTTGTATGGTTTGGTTTTAAGTGTGTACGGCAAACGCTTTAATTGCGGATGATCCCAAAGTCATTTCCCAAGAAACGTACGTGGGAGGTAAAAACCCACATGTCTGCCTACTATCTTGAGATGGGGAGCAATTTGCCAGAATACCTGGTTAGAAGCAGAGATGTCGAATTTCCTGAATCCTTGGGCAGGAAGAGTAAATGGCGGCAGGCGGGCAACAAACATCACAAAACAACCCACTAAAAACACAAAACTCTCCTAAAAAAGTTTCCATTTTGTAAAAAAAAAAAAAAAAAAAATCCCAATGGCTTCAAAATTTCCAGAAATTACCCATCTCTAGTTATGCCAGGCAGTCTTAATCTTCAGTCCTTCCAAACGTAGATCGGTTTGTTTGTTCAATGTGCTCAAACAAGTTAAACGCTGCCTAGATTAGCAAGCCATTTTCCGAACTCTTGGGTGGAACGTGACCGTAGAAGCCTCCGGTGGACGTAGCAGGTCCACTTTTCTAGCGGGGGAAGTCGGAGCCCCCCCAGGGGTCAACACGAGCCCTGTGAGGCCTGGGGTCGCCACCCTCCTTGCGTGGTAGGTTTGCCCTTCCCAGCCGGACCGTACCTTCTCTGCCTGAGCTTCCAAAGACCTCAGGTTGTTGGTCACCGTTTTCAATTCCTCTTCCAGTTCAGCACATTTGCTATTATTTTGGGATGCAGGCAGGAGGAGGAGGATCAATCAAGCAACAAAAGGGGGGAGGGGAGAAAAAAGAGAGAAATGGGAAGAGAAAAGGTCGAGAGATAAAAAAAATAATGAAAACTGACTCTCAAGAGGTAGAGAAACGGCCTGAAAAAAAGGAGCTGAGCCCACCGGAGACCAGAAAGTCGAGCCAACTGGAGAAAGCCAAGCTGGTCCCTGATTTCGGGCCAAATGGCACGTTTGCTACAATCCCAACCATCACAGCTTTGCTCCACCATCAGCAGCGTAGGGGACAGATGGAGGATGCCCCAAATAAAGGGGTTTCACTGATCAAAAAGGCCCCCTTCTCTTGGGATAGAAATAGTGGAGGCCGCAAGGCGGTTTTGGCCAAGGTTATTTAAAATCATTTTCGTGGGATTTGGGGAACGATCCCAAGGTGTTCAGCTCCTTTTCCGGGCTCTGCTGGTTGCAAAGCGGGTTAAAAACCAGGCACGCATTCACACCAGAGACTGAAGGAAGCCACTTGGAGCCAACTGGAGGAGAAGGGAATAAAAAAGGGGGGAGAAGACAAGGCCACGAAGGGAGGAATCATCTAGCAGCTACCGCTAACAAGAGGCGTCTACCATGAGATGGTTAGGAGAGCCCCTGAGAGCAGGGCTGTAGCTACACCTGGCCATTTACTCCACGGGCGCAGGGCTCCAGTACCTTCTCCTCAGCAGCCATTAATGCTTTCAACGTTTGATCCATTATCCTGAGCTGTTCCTCCAGCTGCCGGACTTGGCTGTTAGTGGACACATGAAAATGCACAAGAGCCATTCACAAAGAGCCGTGAGCGGGTCCCCGGGCAGGCCACGACCCCCCCCCAAATCAAAGGAGAGACAAACCCCGCCTCCCCGAGGAACAACCTTAAGCATGCAGGGCAGACACACACACACGCACACACACGCATGCGCACCCCACCACATCCAGCGCATGGGCAGGCACACCCCAAGGGCCCCCCCTTCCGCGAGGGGCAGCGCAAGCAAGCTCTTAGCCACCGCGAAGGCGCTCGCCGCAGCCTTGACCTCACGGCCCGTCTCCTGCCGGACGTGAACGTGCTTGCCGCGCAGAAACCGGAGCCGTTAAAAGCCGAAGCGTGACGGGATGGTGGCAGTCCCCTTACCTCTCCGAGAGTTCGGCCCGCTCCTCCGCACGCTCCAAGTCACTCTCAATGATCACCAGTTTCCGAGCCACCTATTGTGAGCGGGGAAGACAGAGAGGGTCACAGGCAGCACAGACGTTTTTTCCAGGACACGGGATGTGCCGTGGTGCTCGACGCCATCCCGCCACTTCTTCCATGGTGCCACCATGATTGGGACGAGCAATCTGGTCTGGGACCAGGTAGGAGATATTGCAAAGCACTGAGAGGAGGGCTGCGGTAGTTTAATCCAGTTGCCTCACAGCCTTTGGCCACTCCACAGGAGAAGGCGGCCAGAAGCAAAACGCTTGAGGCAGCCTCTTCATCCCGAATGGTACAATGTCCTCTAGGTCTCGCAAGTGTGGCTTTAAAGGTCTTGAAAGAGTCACTTTTGCACAGGGAAGTGTGTCCAAGGAAACACAGATCAAATCCTTCCCAAATGAATAACCGGGGGTGGGGGTGGGGTGGGGATGGGACAGGTGAATATCCATACATCTACCTCAGCTGGAGACAGAGCCCAGATCTCCCAGGGATGCTCGCCCTGCCCACTCAATGGCACGCCAAGAGGCATCCCGGCCTCCTTGCCGTGGCTCTGGACCCACCTCTTCATACTTGCGGTCGGCGTCCTCAGCAATGTGCTTCGCCTCTTTGAGCTGGATCTCCTGGATCTCCATCTTCTCTTCATCCTTCAGGGCTCGGCTCTCAATGACCTTCATGCCTCTGGAGATGACAACCAATGAAGACCACGTCGGAAGCAGCCTCAGACGTGGCAGAGGCTCCATGCCTGCCTACTTGGTTTCGGCCAACAACCCCCACCCCCAAAGGTGCAACCAGCATGCCAGGGTGCAGAATTTGTCCTGTTCTGAAAATATATCCAATGCAGATTTTCATTTGAAGGCTTCCATAGCTAGGGTCTTATTTTTCTTCAACACCACAAAGGGTAGAAACTTAGGCCTGGGAGATCCATCCATCCATCCATCCATCCATCCACCCACCCACCCACCCATCCATCCATCCATCCACCCACCCACCCACCCACCCATCCACCCACCCACCCACCCATCCATCCATCCATCCACCCACCCACCCACCCACCCATCCATCCATCCACCCACCCACCCACCCACCCATCCATCCATCCATCCATCTATCCATCCATCCATCCATCCATCCATCCATCCATCCATCCAAACAGGAGTCTGCACCCCACATTCTAACTCCCAGACATCCCTGCATGTACCTTCATTTACTACAAGTTTACTACCTTTCCTCACCTGTACAAACTACAAGATAGAAAACTTAACCCTCACCCAGAGGGTGCACTAACTGTCCTGTACAACTGAATGGCTACCATTCACTCGTAGCTCTGACATCCACACCCACACCCACCAGTGGGAGCAAAACCCATCTCTGACCAGTACAGCAAGGGTCAAACTTGGCCTCCTTATTAATGGAAAAGGGAGGGGGATTTTAGACCGGGTTCATGCCCACCTTTCACTCTCATCAGCTGCCTTCTCGGCCTCCTCCAGCTTCTGCAAGGCCGTTGCCAGACGCTCCTGGGCACGATCCAGCTCCTCCTCTACCAGCTGGATACGCCTGTTCAGGGAAGCCACGTCGCTCTCAGCCTAGTGGGAGGAAGTAAAAGCATGAGCAGCTTTTCCAGGGTGCGGGAGAAGGTCCTGAGAAAGGCAGGGCTCGGAGGGAGCAGATGAGGCTCCCAAGAAATGCAGGGTGAGTTTGCAGATAAGGGGGAGCAGACAAGAGGGAGGACTTGAACCAAGAATGAGAAGCAAGGGTGTCAGTAGAGAACAACCCCCCATTGTCTCCTTCTTTTACCTGTACAATTTGCAAAAAGATTTCTCAACCCGGTCTCCATCTGATGCAACCAAAAATGCATTTAATTAGCAGGCTCTGCGTGCATTTTAGGATACACCTTAGACACCCGACCTTACGCAACCCATTTAACGCTCCACTACTCTACGAGGGTTCTTATCAATCTCCTCCCCCTGCCACCTTATTAGGAAGTTATTACATCAGTCCGCTTGCAAGCAAGGGCCCTGCCGGCCCCGTTTCTAGTACAGCCACCCCATTCATCCTGCTGCAACCACACATGATGGGGAGCTGGGGGTGTCGCTTGCAAAGACAGAGCCCGGCACGCAATCATCAGACGGAAACCCACCCAATCCATGGTGGCTGCCCATTTCTGGGCATCAGTTAAGCCACGCCCTTGTAGGGCATCTGCATGGAGAGGAGCCTGGAAAGTGTCACATCAGGTCAGGTCACTTAAAAAAAAAAGCCCCTTGGCCCCTGGTACTCCCCAATATTAACCCTGAATAAGGTCTCACTGGGGCTTTCCTATGAGCAAATGAGGCCAGGACTACAGTCTACCACATTCATTAAACTTAAATGTTCTAGACCAGCGTTGGCGAACCTACGGCACGGGTGCCAAAAGTGGTTCTCGGAGCCCTTTCTGTGGGCACCCAACATCACCCCTCCTTCACAGACTGTATTGGCACTTTGCGAAAAATTAGTGGGTTTTGAATCGTAGTTTGGGCACTCGGTCTCTAAAAGTTTCAGAGAGGGTAGCCATGTTAGTCTTTTCAATAATTTCAGGCAAAAATCAAAGAAAAACAAAACAAAACAAAATTAAAATATGAAAGTTAGTCTTTAAGGTGCCACATGTTGGTCTCTAAAAGGATTGCCATCTTGGATCTAGAGACTGTATATTGTCCCTCATTATTGTAACCCACCTTGGTTCCTTTTTCAAGGGAAAGGTGGGGTAGAAATATTCAAAATAAGTAAGTAAATAAATAAAACTATGGCCTTCAGTAAAGCCAACTAAAACTGTATTATTATTTTTTTGCAAATTTGCACGAACTCCGTGCTGCTTAGAAATCAGATCAGTGCAAAGATAGCACCAACACCCCCCCCCCCGGCCTCCTTAAGCCAGGAATCATTTTACTCTAAAAGCCCCCCTCCCCGTGACCCTCCATTTGCTGTGATTTTGACCAGGTTTACACAGCAAAAGATTCATGACAGGGGCTCGGGCCAAAAGTTCAGGAACGTGATGTCTTCCTCCTGACATTCTCCCGGCATGCACGGCTACTGGTCATGCTGGCTGAAAAAGTCTGGGAACTGACGCCTCAAAAAAAAAAAGTAACTTTAAAAAACTCTGGACTAGGCTGTAAGTTACTGATGGGGAGCCCATCATATATTTTTCCATAGCTGGTTTCCCTTCTTCCCGAAGACGCTGCCGGGGCTTCACAAAGTTAACAGTAACGTCCGCTCAGGAGAACAGCGAGAGAACTCGCCAGCAATGTTGACCTCAAAACGATTATGTGGCATGTTAATGATTACATCAAAAACCGATCTTAGCTCAGTCGCAGCCTGCTCTGCTGAAGGGTCAGTTTCCGACTTCCTGTTCCCATGGCAGAAATTCAGCCCGGGCTTGCCTGCTCTTACCCTATAAGGTCTAAATTATATTATTATTGGGCTGTGTGTATTTTTTTCCCCCAAGCTGCAAGGCAAACTTGCCCTTATATGGTAGCAAAAAAACTACGGATGACACCAAGCAACACTCCCAGGGCGAACGGACCAACTCAAGCTTTTACACTGTGCTGCCGTTGGTGCCCCCCCCCCTTGGGAGGCACAGTTTCACCATGACGGAGTGCCGGGGATTAATGATTGCTAGCTAGAAGGCGAGGGAGGGAGGACTGTATTTCCGGGATCATGAGTCACGCCTCACCTGAGCTCAAAGCGAGGGGGGGCTGCCCTTTCCCAGGCCTGCACAACCCCGGTTGGTTTTAGGGCGTTTAAAGCCATCTCCTCAGAATTTCCCCTTCTTTCCAGCCCTATCTGCAATATTTCTGCTGACCTCCAGTCTCGAAAGCAGCCGGAATGTCAAAACCGGCTGGTTTAACCTGCAAGTTCAAGCCACCCTCCTGTTTGTCTGCGGCCTCCTCCTTGTCCAAACCTGCACTACGTAGCCGGGAGAGAAAGGGAAACACAGGGACAGGGCTTGGCTAAGTTCCTTTTTTTCTGAGTGGGGGGGTGAGGTGGGGAGGGAACCTCCCAGGCAGCACAGCCTGTCCCTGCAACAAAAAACATACTTGCATTGGCCAGGCAATTGTAATCCTTCACCAACTTCTGCAGCAAAAAAGCATGCGGCGGCGGGGGGGGTGTCTCCCATGCTCTCCATAAAACGGAGCCCCACCCTGTGTTTTCTGAAGATTTATTTTTTTGCTATGTAGGTTACAGACCAGCAGAGCACAGCAGGTGGAATTTGGACAAAATGTAAAACACCCTGCCTCCTTTTTTTTTTTTTTGCAAACAGGGTGTGTCCGAGCAGCCAACAGGAAAGGCCACAAATGCATTCATGATCTGGTATTTCTCAATCCCCCTCCCCCCCCCAGGGCCAGAGAAGTAAGTGCCTTTGCTGATGGTACAGCCAAATCAATCAGTCAATCAAACCTGAATGAAGTACAGACAGGGCAAGAGGGGAAACCTTTGAAAACCACCCAGGGAAGCTCAGTGGATAGAGATCATTGACCAAGGCAAGGCTGGAGGTGGGTGGGAAGAGCCCCCTCCCAAGTGGAGTGGCTGGAACCCTTGACTAGCCTGCACCCCACAGCGCTGCAAAATTTCACTGCACCCATTTGCTCCTTCGTAGGGATTCCCCTCTCTCCCCTCCCCCACCTCTGGCCTGCAGAGAATATTTGTATCAAGACCATAATTGTATCAAGACTGAATGCAAACCCTCAGGATGTAAATAAAGCAGCAAGTTTCCAAACAGACACCACACTTGGTCTTTTTTGTTATGTCAATACATGGAGAGCGCAACTGGCACAGACGCAACTTTGAAAACAGACCAAGAAACAGTATCAACTACAAGTACAATAGGAGGAGGCCCAATGCGTGGTTATAGAGAAGTTAGTTATTGAAGATTAAGCACTTCAGCACAAAGAGCAGGAAGAAATTTCTTCTTCCACTGAAGGAGAAATCATCTGCCACTCTTTTTGTCTGTGAACATTCTCAGCCATCCAGGTGAGTTTACCTGGAAGTTGAGTCATGGCAACTGGCCTTCTTTTTCTTGAGAGATTGAAACAGTTTACGCGGCTCTTTTTCAGCTTCGACGAAGCTGTTTGGGTGAGCAGCCATGTTTCTGTCTCTCAGGAAAAAGAAGGCCCGTTGCCATGACTCAACTTCCAGACCTGCCACTCTTGCATCCCTGATGCCTGCCCCCCCGGTACCACCTACTTCAAAAGAAATGCCCGTCGGTAGAGACCTCAGGTAAGCAGGATTCAGGACTGGCAGCCCTGGGGAATGGGGTCCCCGTCACAATCCTCTGGGGTGAGCGGGTGAACCTTCTCAGCCAGCAACAGGTAACTGCACCCGCAACCGTCCGGCTGGCTCAAGAGAGCCTCCACATTCAGACCAAGCCTATCTTGGACTACAGCTTCCTGGGGGGCAACCCTGGGGCTGAGGTGTTCCCTTCCAGGCCTTATTTGTGGATGTAGCTTGGGAACAGGGGTGGGCGAGGACAATGGTGGGTTCCATGCTGCCAAGGAGTTATCGTTAAGTCCAAGGAGACAGTGGGGTGGAGTGACTAAGGAACAAGACTGGGATGGTGGTGGTGGTGGTGGTGGGAGATTGGATCGAGTTCTGCGGAGGAATCTTGAACCTGTCCCTCTCTCTCTTCTGGTCCTACCTCACAGGGTTGTCGCCAGGTGGAAAGAATGGAGGAGGAGGAGGAGGAGGGTTGCTACATAAAAGTGCCTGGAGAACAGCAGAGGCGGTGGGGGGCGGGGTAATCTTTCAGGAAGTAAGGAAATTAGGGAGGGAATATGCAGAGCACGGGAGGTGCCCGTTTGCTCCCTCTGTGAAATCACCCAAAACACATCCCAAGTGGACCCTCCAGACTGCAGTTGTTCTCCACCTCTGGGGGCGGTCCCCAGATGTTCCTGGACTGCATCTCCCAGAAATCCTGGCCAGCTCAGCTCGTGATGAAGACTTCTGGGAGTTGCAGTCCAAGAACACCTGGGGACCCGCAGGTGGAGAACCACTGATTCAGAGGTGGCAGGGCTACAACTCCCATCAGACCCAGCCAGAAGCGAGGGACGCTAGGCCATGTAGTCTAACCAACTCAAAGGGTCGCTGCAGGTTCCCTTTCCCGAAGCATCCCTCAGGCAGCGGCAGCGGCTGTTGCCCAGGCGGCTTCCTTTCCCAATCACGGGCATCATCCGAGCCCCCCTTTCGGAGGGGCACCCCTTCAAAGGTGGGTGCCAGCCACGGCTCTTCCCCAGATGCTACAGTGGGGCCCAGGGCGCAGCTCCCAAGGGTAGGACTTTTCCGGGCTCGGCGAGTCACGGAAAAGCTTCCCAAGGGAGGAAGGCAGGCAAGGAAGGCGGCGCGCCCCGGAGCCGATCCCGCCCGGAGAGGGTCCTCCGGGCCAAGGAATGCGCCTTTGTTTTGGGGGCCGGAGGAGGAACGGCTAAGGGAAGGAGGGAGGAGAGGCATCTCCCCCCCCCTTTCCCCCGCCAGGAAAGAAAAAGCCGGGCCTCCCTCCCTCCCTCTGAGCCCGGGACGGCGGGCGGGCGGGCGGGCGATGGGGAAGGGGAGAAAGAGGGCCATTTTGGGGAAGGGGGCTCCGGGCCGAGGAGGAGGAGGAGGAAAAGGGGAGGGGGGCAGGGCTCGATGGCCCCTGCCCCCCCCGCCCGGCCTCGCCCATCCCCGGCGCGATCCCGCGGATCCAGGGCGGCGGCAAAAGCGGGGCGTACCTGCTCGCGCAGGGCGCGCTCCTCGTCCAGCTCGCGCTGGAGCCTCCCGGCGCGCTCCTCGGCGCCATCGGCCTGCTCCTGCAAGCTGCGGATCTTGCGGCGCACGGCGTCCAGCGAGCTCAGGCCGGCCGCCATGCAGGAGGCGTCGGGTCCGCAGCCGCCAGGAAAGCAAGCACGGAGAGAGAGAAGCGCGCAGGCAGGCAGGCAGGCAGGCAGGCAGGCGGGCGGATCCGCAGCGCCCCAGCGCCTCCCTTCCGCGTCCACCGGCGGCTGCGGCTGCGGGCTGGCCTCCCCCACCCCTCCGGAAGCGCCCGTCCCGTCCCTTCCCGCCTCTCCTCCGCCCTCCGCGGCCGCCACCTGCGCGGACCCACCCAGCCGCCCGCCTTCCTTCCGTCCTTCCCTCCTTCCTCTGCCTTCCTCCGCCTCCTTCGACGGGGCGCCCGCGGGGCTTTGGAGAGGCGCAGCACCGCCGGCGGCCTCCGGAGGGCGCCCCAACCCACACCCCCCTCGCCCCACCCACCCGGGGAGTGGGGAGAGGGTGTGGGTGTGGGTGTTGGGGGTTCCTTGCTCCAGGGTTGGCTCCCGCGTAAGGGAGCGCCTTTGCAGGGCCAGCGGGAGGGCTTTGCCGAGCCCCGCCGCGGCTGTGCGCTCTTCCTCCCGGGAGGAGACGCGGGACGAAGGCGCCCGCCCGGTGGTGTCAGCAGCACGCCAAGCCCCATCATCCTTTGGCGGCGGCGGCGGGGGGCTGCGCTGCGCCGCTGTGGAATCTCATGCCCGCAACATCTGTAAGGCAACCCCACCTACAGACCTGAAGGACTCAGATGAGGGTACAGTGTTCCAAGATGGAGAGCAGCCCCTGCCTTCCAAACGCCTGGGGACTGCAGATCCCATCCTCCTTCACCAGACCCTGCGCTAGTTGGGTCTGATGGGAGCCGGAAGCCGACAACATCTGGAGGGCACATGTGGTCCCTCCCCCCTCCCCCGCCAGCCCCCAGGCTGGAGCACTGATCTCAACCTCAAATCAGCTACAGTGACTTCAAGGTCACTGCAGCCCTCCAGGACAGGGCAGGGAAAACCCTCAGCCCTGCCAGATGTTCCTCGCCCTTCCCCCAGCCACAGGCAGCAGCACTTGGCCACATCTGGGGAGGACTTGGCCACACCTGGGGGGTGTTTGAGGGTCCCCACCCCTTCTGCAACTCCCAGCTGGCTACTCTGGAGATGGGGAGGAAAGCCTTGCAGCCATGGGAAACTGTAGTCCAACCACATCTGGAAGGGGCCCAGGGCTTCCCCAGTCAGCTTACGGACGGCCTCTTTGAAACATCCCAAACAGCTTTGCAGATGGTCAGGCTCAGAATTTTGGAGGTTCCTTATTTTCGGACTTTAGTTCCCAGTTGGGGATTCTGGGTCTTGTAGTCCCAAAGGATGTTTTCCCGCCCTCTGCTGCCTCTTGACCGTCCTCATCCTTCCAATGCCAAGGCTGTGCCAGCCTCCACTGAAGCCGGCACTTGGCCACAGAGTGGGCCCCAAGCCCCCCCCCAGGAGGAACAGGGCTCTGGCCGCTGTCCATCCCTCTTCAGCCAGACACCGGCTCCGCTCCCTCCTCAGGGACCTCAAGAAGGGCACGATCCGCCCAAAGGGAAGCCTGGGCCATCTTGGTGAGCAAAAGGGAGGATACGCTGGAGGTCCTTTGCTCATATAAGGTCACCGGGAGCTACACAGCACCATCCCCCCCCCCTCCAAGAGGAGAACAGGATGCGGAAAAATACTGGAATTCCCCATTTGGCCTGGGAGGAGGGGAAGTAAATATAGAGAGGACGACTCCTTGCCCGGCCTTCTCAGCTTCTGCAAATACCAGAAGTGTTTCAAGGGCCGAGGGGGGGGGAGGGAGGGAGATCTGGAGTCAATCAGAAGGGGGGGGAGGCATCCCTGGATGCCACCTGGTGGCCACTGGGCAGCACTGCCTTCCCAGGAGGGGCGGCGTCTCCCGGTCTGGAGGGATGGTGCAGCAAAGCTTGCCGCAGATTTAAGTGCCTCAGCTGGTGGCCCAAGAAGGAAGAAAGGAGTCCAGTCTTAGAACACTGCTACGGCACAGAAGGGGCCCCTCGTCCGTTTCAGAGAGTTCTCCCGTCCTGAGCAGTCACGCTCCGGTGGGCACTTGAAGGAGAGTCGAATGTGCAAAAATAAGGCAGACTCTCACCTATGCGGACACGTGCCATGCCTGTGGAAAAGCGGGCTCTTGCAGAAACAGGGGTGCCCCCCTCAAATGCAACAGGGCCCTGTAGGAAGAAGAGGAGCCCTGTCTTAAGTACGGAAGGAGTGCTGGGCTGGCCGATGCACCTTGGCTGGGAAGACCATCCCACTGTGTCTGATGGGTTTTGCTGCCCTTTATGCTGTCCGGACGCTTCCCATTTACGGCCACCTTAATAGGGTTCCTGAGGTCAGCCAGAAGTCACAGGAGTGGTTTTCCATTGCCACCCTTTGCGGCTAAGACCAGGATTTGAACCCGGGGTCCTGAGTCCTAACCCAGCCCTCTGTCCGCTTCGCCACAAGGGCTTGGGGGTGGGGTTTACCGTCTATTTGACTGTATGCAGAACATCAGCCTTTGTACTAGTCGGCCTATGGAAAGCTCGGGGTATCGGCATCCAAACGATTTCACATGCCTTAACTCGCCAGCTTTCACAACGTTCCTGCAAGGTAGCTCGACTCCAATATTGCTGTGGAGAGCGAAAGAGGGTTTTGGAGACTCTGTGTGAACGTGGCAAGGACCCCTGCACACGCTCCAAACCAACAGAACTCTTTATAGAGTTATCAGCAGTGGATAGACTAGGACTCGAGAGACGTGGGTTCAAATCTCCGCTCAGCCATGGAGACTCACTGGGGGCATGGAAGTTGCAAAACCACTTCTGAAATACCTCATTTGCCTTGAAAAGCCCTGTTAGGGTCCCTATAAGTCAGTTCTTATACAGACTCGACACCAGGGCTTGGAAAACCTAGGGGTCCTTTTCTGGATGAAGGCTGCCAGATTCCCCAGGCAGCACCGCAAAGCCGTGTCACGCTCCGTGTGTGAGTGTGCAGGCCACACCTTACCTCCCCAACACCTGGCCGAGAGATAAGCCTCTCCGCTCATATTATTTTGTCATCAGATGTAAACGATATGGAAAACAGGGCAGGGGAGAGATGCCAGCCGGACGTGTAGAAAGCTCTGGGGCGCAATGCTGCGTGGTCCAGACTCAACCTGGCATGGGGGGTGGGGACATGCCACCGGCCTTGGGCTGCCATGGCATGTATTTAAGGGGCAGTGGAATAAACCTTGGCTGAAACCCTGCTGGGTGTGGCCCGATTGTGCCAAGGGAATGACACCAGCAGCCGTGGCACATGGCCACAGATTAAAGGCTTCCTCTTGCATTTTTTGGGGGGGGGGAAATCACCACTGTTGACATGTGTTCCCCAAAACAATGAAGGGAAGCTTTTAACTAGCTACCACCTCTCAACAATATGGACATCATCCCCCCCGCCCCCACACAGAGCTGAAAGTAACTTTTTCATACTTGGCACACTGCTGACAGCTACCATGGCTGGGGCACCCGGCTTGGCATCTGGGAGAAGAGGGCAGATGTGTGCTTTTGGACCACGGCTCCTGCCTGGGGAATTCTGGGAGCTGTTGTCCGGAAAAAAAACCCACCCAAATATATCAGCTTCTAGTTGCTGCTACCAACAAAGTGAGCAATAGGAATTGACAATGACACAATGGCAAAGCCGTGATGAAAATGAGCCTTACATTGGGGCTATGGACATCCAATATTCTTGCTCACAATACAGGGAGGAGTTTGCAAGGACGAGGGAAGGATGCTTTAAATAGAATTTTTCTTTTTACACATGAGATTGGAGGTCACTGTTTCTCTTCCATACATAAGAGTGAGTGCCCAGACTCAAAACTACAGCTGGGCACAGAAGGGGTCTTCCATAAGCAAGCTTTCCCTGAATGATGGACTACCTATTATGTGACTTTTAGATGGATTACTATGCATAATTGCATTGCCTGATCTCATAAGAACACCTGTGTTTTCCATGCTAGTTTCCACAATCCCTCATAATGGATTTTTTTCTTTTTGTGTGTTCTTGGCAACTTTAATGTTACCTTTAATGTTGTAAATTGCCTCTTCTAATTCTCTGTTCTTAACTTGGATATGTTTTGAATATTCTGGGCTGTATATTGCCCCTCATTATTGTAAGCCACCTTGGGTCCTTTTCCAAGGAGAAAGGCTGTGAAAATAATATTCTAAATAAATTAATAAATTTTCCAGGGGTCAGCAATGGACAGAAGCCAGAAGGGCCATATCCTGACCACGCTCCTGGGTTCACGAGTAGAAGAAAATCCATACAAGCAGTAACATCCCACAGGCGCCTCTGAAACGCTGCCTTGCGTATCCCTGCTGGCCTTCTTCCCTTGGGGGAGCTTTTGAAAAGGATTCCCAAGACAAAACGGGAGGAAGGGCCATCGCAGGATTTATCCTGGGTAAGGATGGTCATGGAGCAGGAATGCTTAGGGCACCTCCCCTGATCCCAAATGCAGGGAGTGAAGGGCATTGCTTCCTAAGGGCACTCCTCCACTGTGCCTTCTGAGGAGTAACTCCTAGGCTGCCTTATTTCCAAACAAACACGCATGATGAGGAGGCCGGTTTGGCTGCCCCATAGCTCTATGGCAGGGCTATCCAGCTTTAAACAGCCCGTGGTCTACCTTCAGCTCCCGAACGTCCCCGCGGTCTGCTTTAAGAAGTGCGCGCTTTGCCGGTGCTCCGAATTAGGAGGGCGGAGACTCGGCAGGGAAGGGAACATATCCAGACCAAATGTCCAGGCAGGCGGGCAGGTAGGCAAATAAATAAATAAATAAATAAATTCCCCCTTGAACACGCCACCACTGGCAGCAGATCAGGAGGAGACCTGGCGGGCTACTACAGGCTACCGGTCGCCCGCGGTTGACACTATGTGCAGGCCTGCTTTATGGCATGGAAAAAAAACACACACACACACACACACACACTACAAAACCAGGCCTTGTACTCAGTCCCTCCACCTCTCTAGGCAAGCCTTCCCAAGTTGTGTTTAAGGCCGTGGTTTGTAGGGCTAGGAGGGCAACACCTTTACATCACAAGTCGGCTGTGGGGGGCCTGGAAGGGTCACTCATGGCTACCAGGCCAAAGGCACCCAGGTGCCGAGAGTTGTCATCGGTGACTGTAGATTACGCCCCGGCTCTTGCCCAATGCCAGCCTGCCAAGGCGAGACCAGAGGCCTCCATCCACACACACACACACACACACACACACACACGCACACACATGCACACACTTCTCCTATCTCTCTGCATCAGTTTGGTAAACGACTTCCTTGCCAGGTAAGCTCCAAGCTTTGCTTCCAAAATCACGACGCACCCCAGGCTCCCTTGGACCGCTTCCGATGAAGGGAACCTTTGGCACGGTGCTGGGTGGGACGGAGGCCGCCTACCCTCGCCGGTCAGTCTGGACCGGTCGTGGAGAGACGGACCCCCTAGATCAGCCTACCTCTTGGCTAGTCCAAGCGGCTGCTTTCTCAACTAAAAGAGAACAACGAGGGAAGCCGGCCCCCCTTTGCTGAGAATGCGGTAGTGCTTTTCTTTGCTCCGCTCCCCCTCTCCGTCGGAGACACCGGCGCTTTCCAAATAGTCTGCATTCTTTTCCTTATAAGGAATATCTCCCCTGGATCTATATGCGGTTCCTTTGAACGAGTCAAATAAACCCGCCCGGCTGGCTGGAATGCTGACGCGCATCTATAGAGCAGCCCCGGCGCAGGGAGGCATCCCATCTGAATCAGATTAGGCACAGTCTGCCTCTCCGTCAGGGAGTCCTCCTGTGGCTCTCGGGACTGAAATTAAGTCAAGCGGATTCCTTTTCTAACCAGAACGGGGGCATTCATTTCTCTCTCCACACACCCCCACCCGCCTCTCCCAACTTAGCCAAAAAATTAAAAAAGGTTATATCAAGTGACCCTCCACTAATAAAGAGAACCTTCCTTCTTAACATTCTGCCTCATTTCTTATGTGCCGTGCCTGCTTCTGCTCCCCCACCTTTTAGATTCACGAAATGTACGCCTTCATCTCTCCAGGCAGGGTTTTCATCTTTTTTTCTGTGTCTTTAAGGGATGTAGTGGGGGGGAGGGGAGATCAGCTGCGGGGGGGTGGGTGGGAGGGGAGGAAGGGCACCCCTCCCTCTAATCTTACTGAGGTACCCTTTACTTGGAAAGAGCCTTTGCTCTTGTGTATAAGGCCGCTGAGGGAGCGCCGGATGCTTGCGGGCTGCCTGCATGGAGCTATTTAATGCTTCTCGGGGCGAGACAGGTGGGTGGGCTGGGAAAAGCCGGGCGGGTGCCGTGCTCGCACTAGACCATATAAAGTGATGGGCTATATATAACTCCCCAGGCTCATCCTCTGAGCCTCTGTCCTACGGACTGCAGAGCTAGCAAGTATCATCTTCCCAGCTGGGTTTCCTCAGGTAAGGTTGCATTTGTCTTGATCGATCCAAGGAGGCGTGGGGGGGGAGGGCAGCCAGAGCTGCTTCTGATTTTGGCCACCCACCAAAGATGGCGGGCTATTCCGACCCCTCGCCTTCCTCTAAGGCTTAGGCCCTAGAACCCTAACCCTATCCCACCCGGCAGGTGAATATTGTGATGAAGCTACAAATCCATCATCCTCATTTCCGGCTCTGGGGAGCAAGGGGTGTCTCGTTTTTGGTTGCATCAGACGCTGTGCTTGAGACGCACCCTCCCACTCCGTCTCTGGACCTCTGCAAGGGCTTTGTAAGACTAGCCCCTTTAAATCACCCAATGGGACCATCCCCTCCTTTGGCTCAAAAATGATGCCCCATAAAAGTGGAACCTCCTCCAAAGACACCTGTGCTTCTTTTTATGGCGGCTGACCAGGCCTCTGCGTGAAAGGAATGGAGGGCAAGCCCACCGCCCCCCCCCCAAAGGTCTGGCTGGGAGCCCCTGCGACCCCTCTTGTGGTGTTGGGGCCAACAGGCCAAAGACGGTGACAGTGGTGCTGCGATTCGTGTGCATGTGATGGTGGAAAGGACAGGGTACTCACGTCGGTGGCCTTTTTCTCTGCCAGCTCCAGTTTCTCCTGAGCGTCCTTCAAGGACTCCGAATATTTATCCAGTTCATCTTCGGTGCCCTTCAGCTTCTTCTGCAGAGACACTAGCTCGTCCTCCAGCTGGCCGGGCGGGCGTGAGAAACGGCGGGCGGGGAGTGTAGGGAGAAGGGGGTGCGGCAGGCAAGGTGATCACGCAGAGGAGGAGAGGTGCAGGTGCCGGAAGACAGCGAACGAGAGAGAGAGAGAGAGAGATGGACAGGAAAAGAGAGGACGGAAGAGAGAGAGAGAGAACAGGCGGAGAACGTTAGCACCCTCGCGGCACGCTACCTTGGCCGCTTTCTCGTCGGCGGACAGGAGGCTCTCCTCGGCCTTGTGGAGCTCTTCCAACACCCGGTCCCTCTCATCCTCGGAGACGCGGAGTTGCTTTTCTAACTGCGCTATGTCTTCCTCTAACTAGCCGGGCAGGTCAGAGGCAAAAAGAGGAGGAGAGGCATTTTTGTTTTTTTGTTTTTTTAAATCCCGGTTATGTGGTCTGCCCACCCTCACACCTTCTTCCCATTTTCAAGGGCTTTCATTGCGTTTTGGGGAAGAGGAGGTGCCTGAGAAAAGGATGCAGATCAACTATTTCAAGCAGAGATTGGCAGGGGAAAATGTGTATGTGTGTGCGGGTAGGGGAAGGTTATTTTTGGACTACAGCTCCCAGAATATCTCAGCCAGAAGTGGCCAAGGCCAGCTGGGCTTTCCTGGGAGTTCTAGTCCAAAAAAATAAAAATTGTTTCTCTCTCTCTCTCTCTCTCTCTTTTAATTTTTAAAATAAGCATCCCATTTCTGGATTTTAGCAACAGGATGGGCCCTGATCCCCAAGCCATTCCACTTCCTGTTTTACTCAAGGGCCCTGAAATTGGCCCCATTGACGCCTGGCTTAAGTCCTGCCCGAATCAGCACAACCCATAACTAGTAACTAACTTTAGCTACTGCTGCTGCTGATGATGATGATGATGATTCTCCTGGCCCCTCCTCTGGTGGCAGGATGAAGCCATTACCCTAACTGGGACAGGAGCAGCTGGGCTGGGCCCAGCATGGTCCGGAGACCCCCAGGGCAGGTTGGCAAGCAAACCAATGCCTGTGGGACCCCAGAATCCATGAGAACCAGCTGCTTGAGGATCTGCATCCCCCGCCTCTTCCAGCAGTAGGTCTCCTTCCGACAACAGTTCCTCCGGAGTAAATGGGCTGAGGTCTTGGCTTTTGGTGTCCCTGAGTTCCTAGCTTAAGTCAATTTTATTTTGGTGTGTTTGTGTGTGTGTGTGTGGGGGCAGACTAGGGCTTCCTTGCTCCAGGGCAGAGCAGATCTCCCCCCCTTCCCTCCCCCCCTCGCTTTCATAGGGCGGATAAATCTCCCTGACTCAGCTGCTCGGGCTGCCGACAGGAGCCCAGCCCGGGAGCGCCAGGCATTTCTCCAAGGCGTGTCAACCCTCTCGCGTTACATACAGGGAGGCAGAGCCGGTCTCCCTCCTCCTCCTCCTCCTCCTCCCCCGCTTCTCCGTGGGCACGGGAGGGGCAGAAGCCCCCAGGGTAGCTCGTTCCACGCACCCCCTCCAACCCCCCCACCCACCCCCACCCCGGCCTTCAGCTCCCGCGCACTGGCCTCGAAGCGCCCACCCCCAAACGTCTGGAAAGCGCCCGACGGCTCCGGATCGGGTGCCCTGGACTTGGGGACGTGGGGAGCCCCGACCGTCCGAGAAGCCCCCAGGGAGGTCGAAGGGGCTTCCTTCTCAGCCCGCCTCCCCAGAAAGGGAGGAAGTGTGTGTGTGTGTGTGTGTGGGGGGGGGCTCTAAGAAACTCTCCCAGCCTTTTTTTTTGGGGGGGGGCTCTGCCTGAAAGTGGAAAAGAGAATCCAGAGGCGCCCCCCCTCTCCCGGTCTCCCCGGGGGTTGGTTGCCTTGCGGAGGGATGGGGGGGGGTTGTTGAGGGGGCGTCTGCTCCCGCCTGGTCGTGTGAACCGTGAACCGTCGGGGGAAAGAGGCGCACCAAAGAAGACAGAGACCCAGGGCGGCGCCGGGGACTTGTTCTCTTGGTGGTGCTGGTGGTGGGAGGCGGCGGGGCCATCCCTGGGGTGCTGGTCCTGATGATGATGGCAATGGGTGGGGGGTGGGGTGTGGGGGTGGGGTGGGTCTCGGCTCGGCGCCCACCTGTTTGCTGCGGTCCTCGGCCGCCTTCTTGTCGGCTTCGGCCTGCTCGGCTCGGTCCAAGGCATTCTCCTTGTCCAGCTTGAGCATCTGCATCTTCTTCTTGATGGCGTCCATGGCGGCGGCGGGGCGGCAAGAGCCGGGCGGGCTGTCGAGGGGAGCTGTCGGGGGGCGGCGGCGATCCGCGGGTTAACGGCCGGCGGCGCGAGGAGGAGGAGGAGGAGGAGGAGGAGGAGAGCCGGGCTCCCGGGCGGCAGACTCCGCAGGAGGAGGAGGAGGAGGAGGAGGAAAAAAAGGAGGAGGAGGAGGCGGCGGACGACGACGACGACGACGGAGGGCCGTGCGCGGGGATGGACCGTCGGGCCGGAGTGAGAGCGCCTCGGCGGCGGCGCCCGGCGGATTATAAGGGCCGTCCCCGCGGGGTGGGGGCGCGCATTCCGCCCGACGCCCAAGACTTTTTTTGGGCAAGGGCGCGCGCGGGACGCGCCAGGCGGGATCCTCCTCCTCCTCCTCCTCCTCCTCCTTGGACGGCGCCTCCTCCTCCTCCTCCTCCTCCTCCTCCTCCTCCTCCTCCAGACTCCTTCGGCTCCTTCTTACACTCCCCCCCCCCCCAATCTTGCTCCTGTTCCTGCTCCTCGGAGCCACCCGATCCTCCTGCTGCCTATATTTGGGAGCAGCCCCGCCGGGGCGCGCAGGCAGCCGCAGAAGCTCCGACGCCGCGACTCTCCAACCCCGAGCGAGGGGCAGAGGTGGAAAGGTGGGGCGGGAGAGAGGGGGGGTCACGCCGAGGAAGAGTGTGTGTGTGGGGGGGAGCAGAAGGCCCTTCCTCCCCGGGATTGACACCGGGGGCCTGGGGGTGCCCACGGAGGCGCTCTCTGGGGCGCATGCCTCTGGGAAAAGACACCCCCCCAAAAAGGTTAGAAAGTTCGTTTGGTGGAAGTCCAGTTACCGAAATCCTCTTTAGCATCTCGAGGATAATGGGACTGGTAGTTAAAGCAGGCACTTTTTACCAAATTGGTGAGACAAGTTTCCAAAAGGGCTGGATGGACTGGGAGAGGGGGGGTGTCCTTTAGAGTTGGGTGCAGCAGGAGCGACAGCAATGGGCAGTGGGGGGGGCACAAGAGAGACAACCAACTGCATCTAGTTTGCAAGGAAATAAATAAATAAATAAATAAATAAATAAATAAATAAATAAATAAATAAATAAATATCCCTCCCCGTTACACAGTCTTAGGACACCAGGGGTGGTGGTGGTGGTGGTGGTGGGAGATTCTTTAGAGGTTTTTTTTGGGGGGGGCATGTCCCCTCCCTTGCCTAAGAACATCCCTGCCCTAGAACTGAACCAGTCTTCCTATGGTGTAAGTAAGCGGATTACAGCCCAGTTGGTGCCATCTAGAAAAGCCCAAGGAAGGCATCAGTGCTCCAGGTGTTGAGTGCTGAAAGGTGCCCCAGACCTCCCTGGTGGGACAGAGAAAGGTCACCAGGGAGGGACTTTTTTGACCCCCCCCCTTGTTATGCTGCTGAAACCGGATGGCATGCTTTTCTGGAAGCCACTTATTAGAGCAGCCTGTTTGGGGCCAGAGCAACAGCTCTGGGTACAGTTATAGGGTTCAGCCATGACCGGGGTGGGTGGGGGGAACGGACCCTGGGCCAAGGCAGGACCACCACAAGATCCATCTGGGCCAATCATTGCCTATTTCACAGGAACGTTGTGAGGGTAAGGCAGGCGGGAGAGAAGGAGAAACCTGAATGAAAAGCGGGTCATGAAAGTAACTCATAAGTAACAGAGGAAGCAAGTGCTTCTTCACACAGGATGCTGTTAATCAGTGGAACTCCTTGTGACAAGATGCTGTATGCAGGGGAGCATAACCCTCCCTCCTTCTCGTTATGGTCTCATCCAACCCAAGCAGGATGGTTTTCCTCCTATCTCTCAATAATATGCCAAGGGAGGGGGGGTTTAAAGCCAGAGAAATATACATGGCGGGCCATGTTTAATGTGCAACCATGCTGATTAAAACTGGGCACTCCCTAATCAATCCCCTCAAGTATTCACGGCGAACCTTCTAGATGAATCCTTGCCCTATTTTGAGATGCAGGAAGGAGCTCAGGGCAGCCTGAAGCCCTGAATTTTAGAAGGGCACTTCTTGTTCTGCAAAAGCGCCCCTTACATCAGCCAAAAGCAGATGAGGAGAGACAAAAATATGACAACCCCACTCCATGCTTTCTACTGGATGCAAAGGGCCTTTTAAAGTTAAAAAAAAACCTCTACAGAGATAAGGTTCCAACATTATGTTGTGTTTTGTGCGGTCAAGCTGCCTCTTGACTTATGACTGCCCTAATAAAGCTTTCCAGATATGTGAGATCTTTAAAGAGTAATTTTACCAGTGATGCCACCAACCCAGTTGAGTTTCCACGGCCTAAGAGGGATTTGAACCCAAGTCTCTTGGGTCCTAATCTGATGCTCTAACCACTGCACCACACTGCCTTGTCACTCTTATTCAAACTGCAGGGTCTTTTTTTTTTTAAAAGCAGCCACCATAGCCATATCCAAGTCTGTTCCTCCTAGGAGGCAAGTCCACACCACCCCATCCCAACTGAGTAAAGGGCAGACTGCTTAGCAAAGCTGGTGGACTCTGGGAGTTGTAGTCCAAAAAGTCACTCCCCAACTTCTGTTCTTGAGAACATCTCTCTCTCTCTCTCTCTCTCTCTCTTTCTCCCTCTCTCTCCCTCCCTCTCTCTCTGTGTTTGTTTGTGTGTGTGTGTATGAAGAAAGCAAGTGTGGGTTTTGTTGTGTTTTATTTTGGAAGGAGCATCCAAAGAGCTCAAGCGATGCAAGAGATAGCTCATAGGTGTGTCACACTGTGAAATGTGAAATACAAAGGGATACCAAGTCCCATCAGCACAGGCGTAACCCATTCCTGACTCATGCATCAATCGATTGGGATCAATAGGGTGAAATAAACAGATGTTTGCAGAGGGACGATGATTTTCCGTTCTGTCATTTCCCTATGTGTGGCTGTGTTCCTTAGTCTCAGACGTCCTAAAGTGGGAATTGGCAGTGGGGATTCTGAGATTTGCAGTCCAAAGATTTAAAAAAAAAAATCTTTTTTGGACATGTAAAATGTCTGATTTTGAATGGCTTCACCCTTTGAACCTCCTTTGCAAAAACGGCCACCCCATCAACCCCAAAACAGGTTTTCAGAGGTGGCCGGGTTTTCCTTTTGCTTTGGAGTTGACAGAAACACACAACAGGCGGAGGTTGTGAGGGCAGTTTGCCTCCGTGGGTGCGCGCGAGGTGTCCTCAGGGCCAATGACTGGGGAGACCTCTTGAGGACTGCCCCGGCAGGACAGGTTGCACAGGTTCTGACAAGCAGCACTTTCAGCGAGTAAGCGTTTAGGCAGGCAGGTGGGAAGGGCTTGGGGTGAGCGTAGGTTTCAAAACCCCCGTGTTCCTGCTTGGCTTCCACAGGACGTGTCTCGGGTAAAACGGTGTTAGGTTTTTCCGGGCGTGTGTGTGTGAGCGAGAGAGAGAGAAATAGGTGACTTAGACGAAATTGGGATGCTAAATCTGTCAGAGTTATCATTTTTAATCTGTTACACTGATAGCTGGCTGGATAGTGGGGTCAGACACCTAGCTGCAGAGCCAGAGTTTAGGGGGTTCACTTGTCCCCTTGGGAGAACAGACAGCCTGGGTAGCCTTGGGGCAGCTGCCCCGTCCCAGAAGAAGGGGCGTTTCTGAGGATTCTCTCCCTGGAGAACCTTGAAAAGGGTGGCCATAACTCACAATTAACTTGATGGCACAGGATGATGATGGTGGTGATGATGATGATGATGATGGTGACATTGCTTATCCGTCAAATGGCTTCTGATACTTAGTAATTGCCTTGGGTGATGTTTTGTATTTTTAGCTTTTTAAATGTTGGTTCTACCGATTGTTGTTGGGTTTGTGTTTGTTCTTTATGTCATATTGTGGAACTGATTATTATTTTTCTCTGTATTTTGTTGTATGCTATTCCTTGTTAACCGCCCTGAGTTCCCGTCTAGGAAAATCTGGCGGTATATATATAAATAAATAAATAAATAAATAAATAAATAAATAAATAAATCTGTCCCGACAAAGTCCTCCGGTGTGATGCACTTCCAAGCAGAGTTATGAGGGTGCACGAGAGTTACAAATGCCGGTATCCGATAAACAGACGTGGCACGTGCGTGGTTGTTTGTAATTTGGGCTTTTTACGGATCTCTCCCCAGCGATTCAAGTTAAAATGCCTATTCAAGCCGCAAAGAAATAATCAAAAGCATTCTTTAAAAAGATCCAAATAAGGACATCAGGGGCGGTTGCCAGAGCCAGCGGCAGTACAGAAGGCAAGGGAAAAGAACAGGATGCTCAAAGGAACCAAGCAAGGAACTCATGGAAACGAGACGTTCCCTGCCTTCTAGAAGCCCAGGATGGATGAAAGAGGATCCCCAAATAAAGGATGCAGAAATGACACCCGATAAGGAAGTGGGCACAGGGGCTTCCATGGGGGTTGCCACCGCCGTCCCGGTGACAGGAACCATAACAAAGGCACTTGTTGTGTTCTATACATGGCTGAGCATAAACATCCATTCCTGGCGGGGGGTGGGGCAGATGCTGTGCCTCTCAACACCTCCCCCCCCCGCCTTGCTTGTGCACTCAGGGATGTTGCGCTGCAGGCGTTCAGACCGCCTCGTCCTGTTGCACCCCATGCCAGCGGCTCCGCAGGAGAGGTATAACCCTCTCCACCCCCGTGGCTCCTGAGAAAGGGACAGCTCGGAGATGTGGATCGAGGTGTGGGGCCAACGGGCCTGTCCGGACACCCGGGTGCTGATAGACCACCTGGGCGCTCTTTGGACAGGCTGGCCATGGCTGACCGAGGCCCCTGGTGGGATCCCTGCAAACTGTCATGTAAGATGGCGTCTCCTTGCCCATCTGCTGAGTTCCTTAAGGTTGAGGGTATTTATAGCACAGTCCTAAAGCACCTGCCTGGGTCTGTAACTCAAGAGAACAAGCTCCGATGCCACAGCAGATGCTTGGAGCGGCCGGAGTCCTGAGGTCATACCTTGAAATATCTTGAAGGAGGAGGAGGAGGCCTTGTCTTCAGACATTCACTTCGGCCATCCTTCTAAGCCGGCAACCAAACCAGGCCCTTGAACCACTCCATCATAGAGAGAGCTGCCACCAAAGCAGAGGTAAGACAGGTGGAGAGCCAGGAGCAGCCTTTGTGCTGGCCTCTGCCGGGACCCCTGGCTCAACATTCCCAGTTCTATAAACAAGGTATGGCAACAGAAGTGGGCACCCACACTCATTCAGATGCTTTAGAACTCCAGATCCCATAATCCTTCACCACTAGCAACACCGGGCATTGCAGCTGCTGGTGCTTCCTAGCTTGTTGAAGCTCTTTCATTCAGGATGGAGTGACGTACACGGTCCTTTGCTGTAGGTTTTCAAGAGAGGTTGGTGGGGGTGTCTCTCGGAGGTGCTTTTGATGTGGGATTTCCTTGGTTGATGGAGGTTGACTGGATCTGTCCTGGGATTAGCCATGGCTCTACAAATCTATGATTTGATGAGTTTCAGATGGGCCACCCCGGGATTCCAGGGCTACCATGAAAATCTGTAGCAGCCTCTTCTCACGAAGAAAAGAGCACTGGAAAATTGAGTTCCCCTTCTATCTTACTCCCAAAATTCAGACCACCTGAGCAAATAGAAGAGAGGAAGACAGATGAGCCCTGATCCAGAGGTTCTCACGCATGTCCAAGCTGAGGGTCGGAGCTGCCTTTGAAATACAGCTGTGTTTACAACTAAAACTGAGCATGACTGTTTCTATAAAGGACTCACTTTCTGCAAAAGGAAGGGGTAGGTTTTCTTCCTTTATTGGTTTTCAAAAATGAAATTTAAAAATCCTGACATGCCCTCCTTCAAAAAAAAAAAAGAAAGAAAGAAAAAGAGGGGAAAACCAGCGTTCCTACCTACCAATCAAACTCACAGAAGACATAAAAGTCATGGCAGAAGCAAGAATCATTTGAGAGCAGTTTAATGCTACTCTTTACAACCTTGTAAAATATTTCAGACTGTGAAGTGTGCTGCAAGAGAGGTGGCCCCCATCCCTCGGTCATCTAAGAGTAATACGAATAGCGATAGCAAAAGGTCAGTTAACTATTCCAGCAGTGCATTAAAGTGGAAAGAATGGTTTGCACCTTCTGACTTCCCGAATTAGGGTTTCTGAGTAATGGCCTTTGTTTGTTTGTTTGTTTGTGCAAATGAACATTGCTGTCACCTCAATGCCTTTCAAAATAGCTACACACATGCCGAGTGGAAGTCGCATTCCTGAACCTGGTGGCAAAATGTTTCCCAACCAACAACCTCTGCTCCCAGACCTCTCTTCTTCAGCCCCCAACCGCCACCAGGCCCCAGCTGGCCTTGTTAATCGAGAAGAATTGAAAGCTGGCAGAGTGTTGGCCCCGCCAGGCAGCAGGAGAATAGCCAGGCAGATGCTTCTGTTTCATCACTGTTTATTTTAGCCTCCTTTGGGACAATGAGCAAAACAAACAATGGACATTTCCCAATAGATGTCTTGGCCACGGTGATGCCCAGCAGGGATCGAAATGTCAATACATCTGCGTTTTTTCCCTCCAAAAATGGGGGGAAAGTGAACATCCAGGGGCGGGCGGTAGGTGCCTGTGAAGTGCACAGATGGGACTGGGACTGGGTTGAGGGAAGTGGCAGCCATCAAGAGACACCAGCCTAGTTGAGATGGATAAGGAGAACCTTTGTCGCTTGATAAAACAATAGGGTCAGTTTTGGAACCGTTCCTTTCAAAACCTCCCACATTCCCTTTGAGAGGAACTTGAAAAACCCCACTCATGACAAAAGCATTTCATAACAAGCCTTGCATGCTGTCCCAAGTCAATTCTCATTACGACAATTCCTTTTTCAGGGTTTACTGGGTAGAGAATTCCCATTCCTTTCTTCTGAGGTCACCCTGGGGCTACGGTGCAGCTGGCCCACGGCCACCCAGGCTGGCTCCTCTCCTGGGAGGCCCAGCGGAGGTTCGAACTCCCAAACCACCTAACCCACTGAGCTGCCCTGCCAGCCAGCATGATGATAAAGCATTTACCGTGTTCATCACAAAGTGGAACCTTGTATAACAAACAGCTTGTATAACATAAAATCTGTACAACATAAAAAATTCCGGAGATAGGGGAAATTTGCTTAACATAATTGCCTATGGGGAGAATTTGTACAACATAAAAATGGGATTACTCCGTTTTCAATGCATTCCTATGGGAATTTGTATAAAGGAAAATTTGCTTAACATAATTTCATTTAGAACGAATTAATTCCTTTATACAAGGCACCACTGTACCAAAATTGACGTCAGACGCATAGACGTGACAACGTTGCAAAGTAGGCTCACTCCCCTGCATTGTTTGGCTTGTGAAATGTTACTTAGCGATGCCTACAGAGCTACCAAGAAGCAATTTAAGAGAGAGGTACTTAAGTTGCTTGTAACTTGTTGCAATCAAGCTCTGCAGGTGAGCTGGTGCTGGAAGCCGCTTCCAGCCATGTTAGTCTTTGTTGCAAACAGAGCCACAGAAGGTGGCAGCCAGGAAAACCGGGCAGCCCAGAACTCTTCTCATTTGTTCCTATTGGTAAAGTTAAAGGTTCTTTTGGAGATGAAATTCCTCCTCAACTGGTCACTGTGTGGTTGCCATCTGGGGTGAAGCAAGCCAGGGCGTCCTTAGGCTTTGCATTCGCCATAACTCACCAAAAATATTTATTTATTTATTTATTTATTTATTTATTTATTTACTATTCATCTAGCTACGAGGGCACTGGGGATGATCCTGGTCTGATCCCCTTGCAGAAAAACATCACCAAAGAGAAAATGTTGGTGCTTTAAATCTACAACAAACGATCAATGGGAATTATGGCAAGCCATATATATATATATATATATAAAACCTGCTGTTTTTGCAAGACTTCCCTTTTGTGTGGGGGAAAAAACACACCCACTGGAATCTCTGAGACCATATTCACTCCAATTCTGCCCTTAGAATGAATTTTGAACAGAGAAGCAATAAAATAAATTCTAATCCTGATCTTGGTAGACTTTTATTACTTCTACATGTTGTGTGTTTGGGCGTGAGTCACTTTTCATTACTTTGCTTACTGAACGCTTTCAGTATTGGAAGCTGCCTTGGGCCATTCCCAACAAGAAAGGGTGGGGTGAAATTTATGAAGAATTTATTTCCTTTGGACTACAAAGCTGGCTATCTCTTGGGGATTTGGGGACTGTTGTCCACCTCAGGTACTTGGAGTTCCGAGGCTGACATTATCTTGTATACTCCGGGCTTTCTCATCTTTTCTGACTTGAGTCACGCCTAAATGTGCAAACGACATTCTTTCCAATGCAGTCCTTACTGTAAATATGTACCTATTCAGTGCACACATTTGGTAAACATAAAATGCATATATGCAAAGCACAGTTGATGGGGACAATGGGTCAGGACAGTTGCCTACAGTTTGTACACCTGTATGTATTAAAAAAGTGCCACAAATAGGTGCATATTTGTATACTTGGTTGTAAGTCAATCCATTCGCATCTTGTAGAGGAATCTGTTCACCTACTTAGCTTCGCTCAGAATGAGAAGAGAATTTGGTGGGAGCGGGTTGAGCGACAGCAAGAAGGGAAGATAAAATAATAATAATTGCATTCCAAGCATAGCAGAACTGTTGGGAGTCATAGCAATGAGGAATGGATTTCCCCCACCTCACCACCCCAGTATTTTTCTTGGTGTTGGTGGTGTTGGTGGGGGTTCTGTGTATTCTGCTAAAGGTCTAGAACTGAAACTATGGAGAGACACCCATGCTGGGGGCTGGGGGGCTGGGGGAGGGGACGGGAAGAAGGTTGACTTTGCATGGGCAATGCCTTGCTTTGTCTGACTCACACTGCAGCAGACAGGGCCAGAGCTGTGTGTGTGTGTGTGTGTGTGTGTGTGTGTGTGTGTGTGTGTGTGTGTGTGTGTGTGTGTGTGTGTGTGTGTGTGGTGTGTGTGTGTGTGTGTGTGTGTGTGTGGGCCTCTCCACCCCCACATATGTCTGTGGAATGGCATTGGCCCTCTGACCGAGGGAGAACAGTGTGTTCAATGTGTCTCCGAATCTATCCCATAATTATAAAACAAGCCTTGGGCTCTGAAGGTCAAAGCTGAAAATTGGGAGAAAGAGGAGATTCTTTTGTCTCTTTCACGGAAAAAAATAGTTGTTTGTCTTAAACAGAAACAAGTTAGCCCTGTTGCTTTTTTTTTTAATGTGACCTACTGACCACCTTTGAATCGTACTCGTCTTCCGGAGAGAGGCCAAGGTGATGTAGGACCGGCCCTGTCATGAGGCAGACTGAGGCAACTGCTCCAGGAGGGGGTTATTTTTTTAAACTGACTAGATCCCTTCTTTCTTTCTTTCTTTCTTTCTTTCTTTCTTTCTTTCTTTCTTTCTTTCTTTCTTTCTTTCTTTCTTTCTTTCTTTCTTTCTTTCTTTCTTTCTTTCCTTCCTTCCTTCCTTCCTTCCTTCCTTCTCCTTTGGCCTCTCTCTGAAGGGGATGGAGGCCCGTCACCCAGGGGCGTGCCGTGTCTCCCGGACGTCTCAGCCACATCAAGGGCGGCCCGAGAGATGTAGTGAATTCCCGACACCCGGCCGTTGGCACGACAGGCATTCTTTTTAAGGCTGTGCCCAGCGATTGGCCCTCTCTCTCACCCGGGAGTGCTAAAGACAATCCCTTAATCCCCTCCTCTCAGCACCAGCCAAGAAAGAAGACACACAGGATTCTGACACAAACCCTCCCATGTTCTCCTGCCTGCTGTCACCCTGGCTGGAGGTCAGGCGGGTGCCACTCAAACCGCTGTGCTCTGTGATGCTGTGGGCAGAGAATAATCTGAATTAGCCCACTTCTGGAAAGCGGTTCTGTTGTAAGACAAGGCCCAAAAGAAACAAAACGGCCAGGTGCCTTTTCCCAGAGGGACGACCCTTCACTTCAAGGGCTACCAGAGATCTGACCACATCTGGAAAGGGCCTTCATTGGAACCACAGAGAAACATTCCATTTTTAAATTTACAGATAGGAAAGAAAATGCTTTCCTTCCAGGCAAGCAGTCCATTCAAAGCTCCATGCCCAAAGCCATCAGGCTTGCAAACGGAAGCCCTTGTTGGCCTCTGTATGACTAGCCACAAACCAAAAGCAATCTCACTGGCAACATGCAGAGTGAGGTAAGTGTGATGCACACAAGATGCACAGGATCAAGGCCAACTCAGTTGTGTCTGCACCTGACAAAGAAAACATCCCAAGAAAACCCAGACAATCCCCACCTCTCCCTCCTCCTTAGAAGTAAAAATACAACCGGTTGGGTCCAAACATAAAAGTCAGATTTGGGACAGACTCACTGAAATCAATGAGACATGTAAGTTCTATTTATTCCAGTGGGTCTTCTTTAAATAGGAGCAAATAGGGAGATCGATACCACACACTGCCTGTTTGGACTTCAAAACGCACCCGCAGTGAAATCCTGAGCCTCTTGGAAAGACTACGAACCCCATGCTTCCATGACAGCTAGAATCCTCTTCAACTGCTCTGAGTGTGCATGGTGTGTGTGTTTGTGTGTGTTGTGTCATCACAGTCCTGACCGACTCTCCGTGACCCCTCGTCCATGGAGTTTTTCTTGGCAGGAATACTGGAGTGGCTTGCCAGTTCCTATTCCAGGCACCTACAGCACTTGGTATTCCCTGGGGGGTCGCCCGACCCTGCTTAGCTTCCGAAATCAGGCGAGATCGGATGTGCTCAGGGCATCTAGGTAGACACACTACAAATCTGGATTCAAGCCAGCAGATAACAAACTAATAATTAACTACTCACTGCATTTTCAAGGTGCTGGAGGCAGCTTCTGGACCAGCTGCTTTGTAGCAAGGGCTGGCCCAGGAGTCAGTAAAGCCAAATATTTGAAAACGCTGGGAAGGAAAGCAAACTTGCCCATACCTGCGATGGGCGTTCCCTTGTCTGCATCCATGATGGTTTCCGCCTAGAAGATTTATGGAGACGTTATGCTTGGCTTTGAGCCTAGCAGCAACACTCTGGTGTTTCTGGACCTGCAACCCTTGAGCCAATATCCCCGTTTCAGTTTGAGATGCTGTCCGGGGTCTTCCTCCACCCCCCCACCGAACAAAACAATACAGCCTGAAAAACCCATAACAGCCATCAGATCCTGAAAGCCTTCGACAACGCAATAACAAACCCCATGAAGTGGTGTTTTCTTTTCTAAAAACTTATTTTGCTTTGAGTGGTTGCTTCCTGGGTGGTCTTTGGTTGCAGTGCCATGCAGGAAGAAAGGAAACACACAACGGGTGTTTCTGGTGTCGGTGTTTTGTTCTAATGGTATGTCAGTTCCTGGAGGCTTTGGAGAGCACCCAGAGAATTGCTGAGTCCCTTTCCCCCTGGAAGATATCCCATTGTGGATTGCCTGAGACCCCACATTTATAGAAGGTAGGTCAACGGTGCAGATTTTGCTTCCTTTGCAATTCTTGCGGCTTTGGTTTAATTTCTTTTATTTTCTTAATTTGCATTTATTATTAGTTTTATGCCCCTTGCCAATTACCTTCTTACTTTTAATTGTTGCTATCTTTTAATCTTTTTAAAGTATCCTGTGGATTTCCTGTGCTTTTTATGTGAACCGCGCAGGGAAATTGGTGCGGTATACAAATATAAAAATAAATAAATAAATAAATAAATAAATAAATAAATAATCTCCCTTTTGCATGCACCCCAAAATTACAAACAGGAGTTTGCATTTGGAATACGCTCCCTACCCTGTGCCATCAAAGGGTCCCCATTATCCCTGAAAATACAAATTCCATGGGACGGGCTCATGGTGTACATTCTTTAGGCAGGCACAATGACATATTAACCACATTTTGAGGTTTTATATATATGTATATTTAATGTGCTCTCCAAGAGTGCAGGATCTTCCATGGGGCTTTTGAAAACCTTCTCGGGGAGGAGGCAGGGGTAGTGGCAGCTGTCCGGTTTGCTTGCTCAGCGCCTCGGCAGCAGTCCTTGGAAGACGTCATTGCCTTACTTGGACTGAAATGACTCAGCCTTTCAATGTCTGCTGCTCCGAATAATGAATAGGCTATGAGCACATTGTTGTGCCTAATTTGTTCATTATTAATAAAAGCTGTCCATGTACTGGGTGTGTGAGTATTAATTGGAAAATAAGCTGCGTGCCTTGAGCAACAGGGCTCGGCTGTCCTCTCAGGAGATCCTGTGGGCTTTAACTTTTGGGGTCTGGTGTCAAATACCTCCCCTGAAATAAATCATCAGTGCTTCCATGTATCCCCTAAACCTCAATCACGACAACAACGGCAACCCATGTGCATCAACTGTGCATTTGTCAATTAAGGGGCGAGCAGCTACTCATTCAACGCTAGAGCAGACATGACATTATCTTTCTTGCAGTGACATTTGGGTGTTTAATTTTCCTGCCTTCTTCAACCCATCCCTTCGGCACACCAGGAAGGACACCTACTGATCCAGGAGTGGAACCCCTCACTAAACTGTGTCGCCAAAGGCCTATGACACGGTAACCGAGGTTAAGCCCGACGCGAATTTTCTTTCAAAGACAAGAATCGAAAATTTGCTCCCAAGGGCGGAGCCAAGAGGAAGCAGAGAAGGAAACATTGCAGTTGACCCCGCTAATAATGGGTGTGCTGTAGCACAATTCCTGGGGAGTAAGCGGACCGATGGAGTGGCAGCCGGAATAAGGATGCCAGTGGAGTTCCTCTGAGATCTCTCTCTGTCCCCTTCTTGTGGAGACTCAGCAAGTATAAAGCGTGTGTGTGTGTGTGTGTGTGTGTGTGTGTGTGTGTGTGTGTGTGTGTGTGTGTGTGTGTGTGTGTGTGTGTGTGTGTGTGTGTGTTGGGCGGTTGGATGAGCGGCTATTTCCAGAAGAGGTAGCCGTGGGGATTAATTTATGTCAGCAAATGGGGAGGGGGAAAAGCTGAGAGTCCCCCAGCCCCTGCATTTAAGGAAGGAAGGCCAACAAGAAGTCTGGCTTGCATGGTGGGCCATCCTCTCTCTCTCTCTCTCTCTCTCTCTCTCTCTCTTGTTCTTAACAATGAGGTCATCTCTGGATGCCTGGCTGGCTGACATCAGGGGTTGGGGGTTGCAAGAAAATGTCATCCTGCCCTTCAACCCCAAGGAATGCTTGAGTCATTCCGGAGACGGAGAGCTCTGTCTGGACCATTTTCCTGACTCGCTCCTCACCTGAATAGCATTGAGCCCAGTGGGATGGAGAGCCATGCAACCCTTCTCACTTGGCCATCCCCCAACCTGCAAACGGGCCCAGGGTTGGTCTGGTTGAGGAGGACCCCCTGAACCCAAGGAGGGCTAGAATGACAACAAACAGGGATCAGAGGAAGTGTCTACAACCCCGCCAGCATCCTCCCCAGCTACCAGAATGGCTGTTGGCCAGAGCAGAGGTTACTCTGCTTTGAGATTGGTCCCGAATCCCCCAGCAAGTAACTTTACCAACCAGCGATGGGGTGCATTGGGGAGAGGCAACCTCTCTGTATATCCACTGGTGCTCCCTCTGGAGCACCCTTGTGTCCCCCTGGTAAGAGGAATGGTCAGTGTGCCCCATGGAAGGCAACTCACTGTGTGAATAAGGACAAGTCAAGACCCCCCACCACACCACACTGGGGCCACACTGTTGGGCTGAAACCCCATGAGTGTAGTAGAGATGTGATTCCAGCAGATCTTTGTGTCTGACTCCAAACAATGCGGAGCTCCCAGACAGAAGCTCAAGGCAGTAAATCTCGGAGGGAGACTGTCAGAGGAAGCTTTTTGCCCAGGAATACTTTCGATGCCAGGGTCTTCGCACATTCTGGCTTCGCCTTGGCTAGAGAAACCTGGGAGTTAACATCCAGCTTAAGAGCCGACTAGTTGACGAGGGATTAAGGGGCTTTGCAGGGTGGATCATTCAACAACTCAAGAGCACCAGGGTGTGTGTGTGTGTATGTGGTGGTGGGGGTGCGTCCGTGTTGCTGGGGAAAGACTCCCAGCCATTCAGACTGGCTTGTTTTGTGGGTTTTAACCTCTAAAAAAGACCCAAGGCAAGTGCCGAAACAATGATGGTTTCAAGCAGGAAAGACACCAACCACTGCGAAACCTTTCTCTGCCTGCCCCTCCCAAAGTTAAAAAAAGTGATGTGTTTGGACTACAGTTCCCATAAGCCCCTGCTGCCCCCTCCCCCACGTTGCTGGCCCCTGGGTTGGGTGATTCTTGGAATTTTCCTCCGAGGAACAAATCCAAGTGTTTGTCTCAACCGGAACAGGCCTGTCCATGCATGAGTCCTAGGAGGTTTCAAAACAGGACAGCTTGAGTTTTGTTGCTTCTGAGTTTACTTTTTCATAGCGCTTTTTACCTACCATTTCTAATATGATGTGATGAATTATTTTCAAAGGCTGCAATAACTGATTGTTTTGGACTTTCAGTATCGTGTTTATAATGATGATAAGCTACCTTGGATGCTTTTTTAAAAAAGAGAGAGGCAGGATAAATCATTTTGAACAAACAAGCAAACAAATAAATAAGTCACACTGACGGAATGCAAGCCTACTTAAGCTGGGACTAGCAATGAGATTTAACCCTGAGCATTTCCAATATCTTATTGTTAAAAATCCTTCCTCCGTGTCCTGAATGTTGCAAATCACTGACCCTCACCGAAGTGCGTGGACGGATCTGTTTGTTTATTCGGAGGACTGGAATTTGCATTAATCTCTTTGGGGGGGGACTGGGTCATTTCAAGCTCCTTGCTTGGGTGAGAGATGTTTCCGGTCTCACCATTGTTTGCTTTCCCACATTGGGGGGTGGGGGGAGGAAGAAAAGGGTGCAGCCTGGCATTCTTTGCAATGATGACTTTTTTTTTGGATGCAAGGTCCTTTTGGGACGACCCTTTGGGGGGGAGAAGCCAGAGGTCAAAGAGCCAGGAGGAAGCGCATTTCCTGCAGTTGTCCTCTGGGAATGAAGGGAGGAGGTGCAGAGCATTTGTGATGCAGGAGGCAATGATTGGATTGGCCATCTTGACCCAGGAGAAGGTTGAGCCCCCCCATCCCCCTTTCCCTCCACAACACCTCCCTCCAAAAGAAATCCATCTTTGCATTCATTTTCAGTTAATTATTTAATTTTAGTTAATTATTCAATTAACTATTCAGTTAATTATTAACTATAATTAATTAATTAATTAATTAATTAAGATAATTAATACCAGTGAATAAATATAACTATTAATATAAGTTAATAAATAATAATAATTAATTATTCAGTTAATTATTCAATTTCAGTTAATTATTCAATTTCTGCCACTCCTTTCTCCCCTTACTGGGACTTGAGACTGTTTGCAATACAACAGCACCAAGGCAATTAACACAAAAAAACACAAACAAGCACATTAAAGACAGACAGAGAAGTCAAAGGCGAAGCCAATCGGCATCATCTCAATTAAGAGCAGTTCCCAAAAGCCCCGGATGGGGAACTAGCACTCTCCTTGGTCTTCTGCTGCTCATCTGATCCAAGCTGTCCATATTCCACAATGCACCAGGGGACTTTTTAAATAGGGGGTTACCAGAGGTGGGCACATACTGCGGATTTGGTGGTTCGTGTTGATTCGTTTTGTGCAGCTGAGCTCCGACTCCTCTGGCTGGCACCTACTCAAGAGGAAGTGCCCAGAGGAGGTGAGGCAATGAAGCCAGGGGGCTGCCTCCGAGGGGGGGGCTGCCAGAGGAGGAGGGATTGGGAAGGGCTGAATACCTGCTTGGACGAAAAAACGAACCAGCACGAACCGCAAAGCTCTGCCCATCTCTTGCAGTTACACAAGGCACCCAGAAACAAGTCATTAAAACTGGCATTCCCTTCCAGTTTTTTTCCTCACATCATTTTCTTTGAAGTACCTTTATTTTCAGGATGTTTCTCAAACTGCAAGCATCCCCTTCTGCATCTGGCCAGTCCAGAACGAAAATGACAGATCGAATTTGTCCGTATCCTTACCCTGTTTATTCAAAGGATCGTTTGCCTGTGTTTACTGGGCTTCAGGGCTGCTTTGCGGCATGCAAGAATGCCTCCATGTTTTCACGCTTCGTTAAGGGATGCCTGTTTCCACTTAGGTAGAAATATTCTGAAACATAAGCAAATATTTAGTTATACATTATTAAAGTTTTTTAAGGGTTTCGTATTTTTGATTGTTTTTTAATGCATAATTATTTAATAAAATAATAATAAAAACAGCATGACAATTTTCTATAATACATTTAGCGAGCCATACTTAAAGGCAATAAGAAAATGCATTGAGTATTTTATCACATTTATATCGTAATCGATATGATTCTGTCTCAGCAGTTACGACAAGGAAACACATGCACACACAATTCCCATGAGGCACAGCAACAGCTTTAAATATGTTCCTTGGGAATGGAGAGGCAGACACCCCCCCCCCGCCTGAAATGAAAGACGATTCCCTGCTGGTCTTCCCACAGGCTCAGCCCAAATAATTATGCCGCCTGAGGAGCAGCAGCCAAGGGTGCTGCCTGCCTATCCCAGTCAAAAGACAACTTGGTATTTAAGAACATAAGAACCTAAGAAGAGAGCCATGCTGGATCAGGCCAAAGGCCCATCTATTCCAGCCTTCCTGTATCTCACAGTGGCCCCACCAGATGCCTCTGGGAGTGCATGAGACTAGATCTCTGTCTCCTGATAGTCCACTCCCCTGCCTCTGGCCCTTGAAGTACCCTGTTTTTTTAAGCCTGGAGATGACACATCTCCATCATGGTTTTTAACCTGTGATGGACTTTTCCTCCAGGAATCTGTCCAATCCCCTTTTAAAGGCATCCAGGCCAGATGTGTCAGGGAGTTCCACAGACTAACACGCTGGGTAAAAAAAATATTTTCTTTTGTCTGTTCCCACTCTCCCAGCCCTCAATAAGTGGATGTCCTCTAGATCTGGTATTTTGTGAGAGGGAGAAAGAGCGTCCCTCTATCCACTTTACTCATGCCCTGCATTATTTTGTATGTCTCAATCATATCCCCCCTTTTTTCCAGACTAGATTTACTTATGTACTGTGGAATATTTCTATCCCTCCCTCTGTCATAAGATTTTGGGGCATACTTCAATTTCATGAAGCCGTTCCGTTTGCCATGGAAGGCCAGGAGGGGTGAGCCTCTTCCCTGCCTTCTTGGCTGTGAAGGTTCAAAACAACAGATGATGAGCTGCCCTTTCAGGAGACGCCAAATCTGATGCCAGAGGCAGCTGCCACAGTCTGCCTAATGATAGGGCCGGGGCCAGCATAATCCCAGGCTCGCTGGACCATATGTCCTGTTCCTCCAGAGGGATGGGGGGGGGGAAATCAGCAGTGCCACCCAACATCCCCTCTCTGGTTCCCTTTTCCAAACTGGATTTGCAGAGGGAGAGCGGGAACTTTTTCACGGGACACTTGGACACAAATGGAAAAATCCACCTCATGTCCTCTAAGGCAGAGCAGGCACTTAAATTAAGCCCTCCCGTGCCGGATTGGGGTGGGGGCTTCTCTTCTCTTCTCTCCCTCCCTCCCTCTCCCTCCTCTCTTTCTCAGCCGAAAAGGAATGATATCAAACACAGCCTCTCCTTCCTTCGCAGTTGACTAGGATTAGTGCTGGAACGAAAGCCATCTGCCCTGACCTTCTGATTATCCGCAGATTCAGGTGTAAATATTTGGTGTCATTTGAACTAGTGCAAATTTCTGTGCAGGAACTCAAGAGGAGAAGATGTCAGTCACTCCCCGATTGCTTTCTCCCGAAACCAGCCGGCCTTTCCTCCTTCGGACCACCTCGCTGGATGTTCAGCAGCTCAAAAGGTCACCTCTTTCGCTCTGGTGGCCTGCCTCACCCCTGGGGGGAGTGCCCCTTCCCCAAAACTCTCCCGTGATGACCAGCTGCAGAGAGTGTTGAGTCACATTTTTAAGGACAGCCTGGCCACCTTCCTGGACCATCTCTGTGGATGCCTCACTGGCCAGGGCTTGGTCCTCGGTCCTCCTCAAGTGGAACCAGGCTGAGGTATGACCCTGACCACCTCCTTCACCTCCAGTCCTTTCTGACTTGGCCCCCTCTGGGGCCAAACCAACAGGCTCCCAGTGGGGACACTGGCTGAGATGTAGGGCAATGGCAGACAGCCAGGGATGCAGACCTCTCCAAGGAGTCTGGGTCAGGCCAGTGCGACCTAACCACCCTACCTTTCCTCATGCCTGCCTCTCCAAACCCAAGTAAACCATTCACACAATCAATTCTTAAGAGCAAGTTCTTAGGTTGTTGTTAGTTTCTGTCAAGTTGCCCCCGACTCATGGTGACCCTATGCAAGAGTTATCTGCACAATGTCCTCTCCTCAACAGCTCTGCTTGGCTCTTGCCACCTCCATCCTGGAGTTTCCTTCGTGACATCAATCCATCTCGTATTTCGTCTTCCTCTTTTCCTGTTGTCTCCCCACCTTTCCCAGCATTATTGTTATTTTCCCAGAGCATCTTGCCTTCTAGTGATGTACCGAAAGCAGGAGGATCTCCGTTTCAACATTTTTGTCTCCAGAGAGAGGTCTTAGGAGTACACTTTTAAAATGCAATGCTTGAACCCGTCAGGAAACACAGACCTGATTCTGGATCCAGAGGATGGAAAGAGAGCTGACTGGGATTAGCAGTGGGTAGTGGCCAGGACAGGACCCCCAACTAAAATATGAGGTTGGGTGCCCCCCGTTCCTGGCCTGGCTCACAATGCCTGCCAACTGGTGTCCCAGTTTGCATCCTTAAGTGGGAATAATTCTGCTCCTGCCTCATCTGGCCCCACATTTGGAGAATCGGCAGCCAGGGATGGTTGTGCCCGAGAGAGATGCCTGCTTCCTTTTAAAGTAATGTTTAAAAGAGAGATGTTCCTTGCAGAGGATAAATGAGATTTCTGCAGCAGGCAGAGTGGAGGGAGAGAGACAATCAGAGTTTCCCCTCTTCAACATTGACTGGCTTTCCAGCAAAAACCAAAACATTCCCCCACAAGAAACCACCCTGTCCGCAGAATTATGATCCTTGCATTTTGCTTATGAAAAAATCCTTTATGTGGCCCCAGGGAGGTTTTCTTTTTCCAGGAGAAACTTGATCTTCAGAAATGTTAAACTCGAAAACACTTCCAAAGCAAAGGTTAGATCAAAGACAGAAAGTTTAATTTTTTTTCTTCCAAAGGCAGGCAAAATCAGCTGGCATTCCTCCCCACGATGCAGTTTGAGACCGTGGGCACGAATCAAAACAATGAGTAATACTTTGCACATGGAGATAAAGAAAAAAAAATCCACCCTTTTGTGAACATTAATTAAGAATGGGGGGGGGGAACCATTCCACCAGATTCCGTTGGGACTTTCGTACAGCTGGGGTGTGTTTCCTGGGAGGGCAAGAGTGGATGGAAGTTAGTGCAAAAAGTGGGAGCTGCCAAGCTCCGAGTTTGAATTCCACCCAAGCCAAGGACGTTCTTTCAGCAGTGCCTTGCCTTCCACAATCTGAAGGTCTCGGCAATTCTCCTCGCACGGAGAATTCGTAAGGACCTCTGAGATCATGGTTGCCAAGGGCTTTTTACCCAGCTGGGATATGTTACTCTTATTTTGGACTACCTCCCAGGATCCTCCCCGCCAGGCATGCTACGGCAAGGAATTCTTGGGGAAACGGAACTGCCCCCCCCCAGCCTCCAGAACAAAGTGCCCAAGTTCTCTCAGTTTGCCCGTTGTCATTCGCTGACCGTTTTTAGACTCCAGCTGCATTGGATATGATTTCAAGAATGGCCCGAAATAAAGTCCCACCAAGGAGCTGAGCCTTCGGTTTAGGACGTGGTCTTGTGCTGATGCTGAAATAGTTCTTTCCTGAGGGAGGGAAGAAGCGGCCGTCCAGAATTCCTTCAGCCAACTTCTGGTTGTGGCATCTGTTGGCCTCTGTCATCAGGAACAGAATCTTTTAGGACCTCCTCTCTCGAAATGGCCAGGAGCCATGGCAGTTGAGGGGGATTCTGGGCACTGTAGTCCAATAGAAGTGACACCTCCCAGCCTATGGTGGATAACAACACTGGCTGCATATCGCTAAGATTCCTGAGACTCCAGCCTAAATGATCAGCTGTGTTTGTTAAGGACTCTACAGATTTTAGCCGCAGTATTAATTCAATGTACAGTGGTACCTCTTAAAGACCACGGGGTGTTGAGAAACAAGGTTAGGAATGCAGAGGCATGCCAGGAAAAATTGTCTTATGAGGTTTTCCTATCCTGGACATTTCATTCGTCTTATGAATTTTTTTGTCTTAAGCAGCATTTGTCTTCCAAGGTATTACTGTACACATATTTGCAAATGGGGGGGGGGGGATGAAACTAGCAAGAAATATTATTTTTAGACAAGACTTCTCCGTATCCACAGTGGGCATATCTGCCCCAGAAAGAATTGCCTTTTCTAAGACAGGGCTCATGACTTATAATTGTCAGTAAGGACTCGTAGGGATGTATTTTTAAAAATATAAAACAATCTGCTGACAGGTTGATCAAGGGCACATGGTAGTAAAAAGCCAACCCATTACAATGGAACCATGAATGGGTTGTGAAACTGTAACTTTAAAATTGTTCAACAAAAATTGGGGTCGTCTTCTACATTAGTCTTGAAATAACATGGAAAATTTGGGGTCATCTTTACATAGACAGACAGAAAAATACGGGTATATAAAGCACATTGCAGCTTTGGGTTGTCCTTTACGTTCCTTATTATGGTTGCTTATGGGTGATTGCCACCCCTCTCTCCGCTACAGATGGGGCAGGGGGGTTGTTTAAGGCCAGCCCAGCGTGTCTGGAGTCAAAAGTGGACTTTCAACTGGGATCATCCTCATTTGTCCTCTTCACCAGTAGGTTAAACCATGCTCCAGTGTCCAGGGATGGAATGGCGGAGACCGATTTATTCAGCTATGTTGAAAGGACTCTCTAGGGCTCCGTGGTTTCTGGCGTGTTCCTTTTCCCTGGGAAAGGAGACAGGAAAAAGGCGACACGTGACTCGTTTCTTTCCAAGGGTAAGTGGCCGTTGTTTGTTAAATTATATGTTATCTCAGCTGGCCTCGGTTCTGAGGTTGTTTTTTTTTGAGATGCAGGCCACTTTCAGTGCAAACGATGGGGAAGCTAAAAGGCGGTCGAGGATGAAATGACGCCTCTTTCCATCGGAGCCCCGTCGCACGCAAGAGAGGGGAAAGCAGCCCACCCAGCTGTGTGAGAAACTGTGCACACAAGGTTTACAATTTGTCGATAATTTTCATGAGGAAGAAACGGGACACCAGTACATCCCTGATGGCCACGTATGCACCTCCCCCATTAAAGTGCATTGCCCCCCTTCCAGAAAAAAGAGAGCAAAGAGAACACAGAAAAAGAAAAGCAAACTGGTTAATGGACCGACCAGTATGAGACAGGAAGGCCGGGCAGTGTCGGTTCTTTTCTTCTTCTTCCTTGTACTACTTCAACTGGCAGCCCCATTGTGCAGATGATGATCATCCTTGCGTTAAACACTGCCCTCGAGTGGGGTGAGGTGGGCTGGTGTGTCATTAGCATATTGCCTAATCATAATTACGGGTCACAGCCAGGCTAAGGGCACATGGGAACCGGGCGTCCTGCCGGATTCACATACAAACAGCACTCAAGAAGTCCTTTGGTTACGTATGGAGCACCTTCCTTTTGTGTCGGAGGCAGAGCTCACAGGGCAAGGAAGCCTGGAATCTAGTTCTCAAGCATCCAGAAAAACCAACCCCTTCACTTTGTCCAAACAAAAATACTGCCTTCTATCAAACAGCCCTATCAAAAGTGGCTTATACACAGGAAGACCAGTTCTGCTGACTTGAATCTGAGGGTTGAGCGTGCCTGAGTTTGGAGACTAGATCCCAGCCTTTCTCTCCTTCACACCCTGATGAACAAAAAGCCTCCTTGTTTTAATTGTCTTCTCTCTCTCTGTTCCTCCAACAGTTCTTTCCAGTCCCCTGTGGACAACCGAGGCAAAATGAAAGAGGGAGCCCTGTGCAAACATCGTGGCAGGCTGCACGGATTTATGGCATGCTGTATCAACAAAGTGCAGGAGTTTGCCTTTTATAGAGCGAGGCTGCCCCGTGCGGAAGGAAATCTCTCCATCCTTGGCTGAGCTTCGTTGCCAAGGGCCGGATTCGGAAGGATGTGGGAGGCTGCAGACCTCACTGAGATTGGCAGAGAAGGAAAACATCTTTCTGTCCCTGAATCATTTGCACTAGACAGCAAGGGTCTCAGGCTGAAACTCAACCGGGGAAGCCCTTCTCTGCACTGAGGTTGGTTTGATTAGAAGCTGTGCCTCGTTTCCTAGACCACATCATGTTGTGCTGTTTTTCTCAGAGAGAACGACTCAAAAGCCCGAATTAAGGCAGATTCCTTGTTTCTTCACCAGCTCCACAGAGGCAATGATCATTTGTGCTATGCCGTGGCTTCTTCGGCTGATGGTGGCAACTTTTTAATACCAGAACTGGGGAAATACACCATTTTTGGATTATCACCTTTTCTGTTTCTCCTGCAGTTCTCAGAGCCTGTCTTAAGAAGCAGCGATTTAGGGTGCTTCAGTAGTTCAACACCCTCAGGCGGCTTTGGATCAGTGCTAGGAAATGCAAGGCTACCCATCCAAGTATATGTGGAGCCGCGTGAGGGATTCTGGGACTTGTAGTAGAAGAATGCTGCAGGCCTGGAAAAGTAAGATTTCCAAGTTTTGTTTTCTTTTGTTTTTAAATCCATACACATTAGAATGAGCAGCACAGCCATCTTGTCTTTTTTTTTTTTAAAAAGCAGAGTTGGCTGACGACCGAGGCTAGAGATAAGAAAAGGCATGCTTAGACAAGCATCCTTGCATTACCAAAAGCACGCAGTCTCTCTCATTACCGCCTTGCTTCAGCCTGTGGTTGATGCTATGCTTGGGCTGAGGAGGGATGATGATGATGCCTCATGTTTGACTTATACCCAGATATGGAGCCAAAAGTGGTTCTAGGGATTTTGACCTCACTGACTTAAACCCAAAGGCCTTTTAACCTTCTGGGAGATGCTAGCAATGGCCCCACGGTGGCTGTGAATCAGCAGCTTATGTTTTGCTGGCCCAGATTTACATAAATCACAGAATTAAATGTTAAAAGGAATTATGTTGCATTATTATGCATTACCCCTGGACAGCCAGGTGGCGGCTGTCATTCAACTACTAGTTTAATGGGTATTATTAAAGAGGAATAAAGCAATATTCTTTGGTGCTATCTAGTGGCCAGTTTTGATACTGCTCCTTATAAAAATGGAAAACACAAAACCATACTTCCCTTGCTACTTTTTACTGATAAGAATTGCCTAAAAATTCTTGTCAAAATACCCTAAAACTATTTTTTCAAAGTAACAAGGAGTTACTTAGGTGTTCCTTGGATGTGACATCCAAATAATTCAGTCACTGTTCTTTATGTCTGTAAAGTAATGTTGTAAAAACTAGTTACATCATTTATTACTCTGAAAGTAACTAGTTCCAGGAGCCACATTCCTTGTAACTCATTCCCTGCAAGCTCTGGATTTTTACTCATTTCGCAGCGGAGCATTCTCATCCTCAGGATTGCTGAGTCCCTGCGCTTGGTATTTGATGTTTAAAAACGTGCCAAGTGGTGGCCGACCAAGCTGCTAAAATCACAGCTAGTTGGATCCTTCACCCTCTTTACACCCCATGGCTTTCCAAGTGGGGATATGTCACAGACGCCTTTTTTTTTTTTTAACCTGTCAGCACAGGCCTGGAGCATCATCATTTCCTGACAACATATTTAGTGCATCCTCCTGCCTGGAGCTAACACATGAGGTCACCTAATCATCCCAAGGGTTATCAGATCTGAAAGTTCTTCTCCATGCAGGAAGGTGTCTGGTTTCTCTACAAGACTGCCCACCCTGGCTATATTTCACTACAGGAAAAACCAGCCTTTGGCAGAGTCAGTCTGTTGCCTCTCTGAAGGAGTCACCGCAGAGTTGGTCTGTTGCCTCTCTGAAGGAGTCACCCCAGTCACCTTTCTGCTCCTCCTCCTCCTCCTTCCAGGCACCAACAGCTGCTTGGATGAGAAGACCTTTGAGCCAAGGACTGTCCTAGATGGAGTTCCCTGCAAACCCAGCCACACACACACACACCGGCCACTGCTGCACACCCCACACCCCTTAGCCTTTTAAGACCACTTATCCAGAAGTGCAGGATGCTATCTTCCAGGCTTCCTTGCAACCTCCTTATTCCTTCCCCAGCTCTCCTCGTTTTTTTGCTGGGGAGGAGGAATTTTTCCCTAGGAGCCGGAATAAAACACGGTGACAAGGCGGCCAGGAATGCAGCTCCCAGCAAGGTCGGCAGACTCGGCAGCCGCAGCCCAGGCCCCAGATGAGCAAGGGAAGGCAGGGGGGTGGGTGGGGTGGGGAGAAGAACACATAAAGCATCAGCCCACCCCCTGCCCACCCACCCCCATCCCCATCACCTTCAGTGGGGAGAGCAGTGTTGCATCATCAGTGCATGATTCCCTAAAGCCCAGGAAAACAAGAGTTTGGAAGCAAAAGACCCTTCTGGGCACTCACTTGGTGCAAAGCATGACATCCCCTGGTCATTACGATCATCTGTTTAGAAAGCTCTTTACATTTTTTTAAAAATTCCTTGGGGAAATCAGAAGTAGAACACATTAAATGCACGTCCGGCGTGCCTCTGCAGAGGAAACCTTATTCTGCCACCAGACGAGACCGGGACGCAGGAATTCAGACCCCAAATAAGGAGATGCTCTGAGATCCACTGGTTGACCATCTCCCTGGAACCCTTGAACAAACTGCAGCCTCACTCCTCACATGAGGTTTTCAAAGAGAGAGAGAGAGAGAGAGAGAGAGAGGCAAATTGGGGCCCTTATCATCATTACACAATATGGTGTCCCTTTCTGACAGTGGGTGGATCGAAACAGGAGCTTGGCCCGTTTCCGGTGTTGCCCGTTGGTTTCCTTGTCTTTTATGATTGGCCACTTCAAGGTAAGCACGGGCTTCTTTTCCAAGTCCGATTGCCCAGGCACAGAGCTTTGAAGGAACTGCATGGCAGAAAAGGGATGGCCCCAGCAGGGAACAGACATTCACCTCGCCCTGTGGTTTGGGAGTGGTGGGCAGGTCCACAACACAGAGGCCACGGTGAGGAAATGATCTGTCACGTCTGAAGCACCAGAGGGAGACCTTGCTCTTGGCAGGCAAAGTGAGAGGACAGCATGAACTGAGCCCTACCTGCCTGCCAGGTACCCAAATGCAGAATGACCAGGGCTGGAAGCACGTACAGGGATGCCGAGCCACTACCCCCTTGCTCTCGTCAACCTGGATGAAACTGATCTAGCAGGTCAGCACCATAATGGTGTGCCATCAAGTCAGTCCTGACTTATGGCGACCCTGTTCAAGGTTTTCCAGGTAGAGAACGCTCAGAATTGGTTTCCCATTCCTTTCTTCCTGTGTGTGTGTGTGTGTGTGTGTGTGTGTGTGCACGCACACGTGTGTGCATGCCCTGGGACCATGCAGCTTGCCCTAGGCTCAACAGGCTGGCTGTTCTCCAAGGTGGAGAACTGAACTCCCAGCCCTTGGATCTGCAGACAGTGACCTAAACCAGTGTTTTTCAACCTTTTTTGGGCAAAGGCACACTTGTTTCATGAAAAAAATCACGAGGCACACCACCATTAGAAAATGTTAAAAAAATTAACTCTGTGCCTATATTGACTATATATAAAGTAATTTTTCAATTTTTGAGATCTTGAAAAACACTGGCAATCCCCAGTGAGGCAGGCAATGGGGCCGGGGTGGTGGTGGTGCGGGGCAGCAAAAGGCAAGATTTATCCATGCAACAGAATGGGGCTGCTGGTGTGTAGGGATGCCTCTCTTGCCCCCCCATTTTTGCCTGGGACAGCTGGCTCTTCTCACCAATCCCAATGGGCACCAGCCCGCTCCCTCTGGTGGGGTAGCAGTTGGCCACTTTCCCTTGATCTCATGGCCACATACCCTTTGCTCTGTCGCACCCACGGAATGGCTCAGATCTGGTCCAGAGAGCAAAAGAGGAGGTTCGGAAGGGAGATTTTAAAAAGCCTCCGAGTTCAATGCAGGATGAGACAAAAAGAAAAGCCCTGCCTGCAGGTCAGAAAAGCTCACACCACTGAGAAGACCAAGGGCGAACAAGGAGGTGGGCAGACAAGGAGCCTGTTGTGCAACCGGAATTCTCAGACACATCTTTCCCTTTTGGAGGGCTCAGCCGCCCGGTGTCGCCAGCCAGCAGATGCTCAGCGACACCTCTGGAATGTCACCTTCGCAGTCAACCACAGGAAAATATCAACATTCCCTGAATTCTTGCATCCTTTGAAAGGCCAGCCGGTGAGGAATTTTTTTGGGGGGGGGGGGGGCTTCATGCTTCAGCTGCTCAGATTCTATGCAAAACATGTCTGGAATTTACGGCTTTCTGGCTTCATAGTTTATTGTTTCACCTCCTCCTTCTCACCCCAGGTTCTTTGTGGAACCAGCTCTTTGTTCTTTGCTTTGGTCAAGAGACATAGACCCACATGGGTAGCCCAATCCAGAAAGAACCCTTTCACCCAAGACGCACAAATCTATTCTGATGAGCGCTCATTTCTGAGGCACACGGCCACCACCTATTTGTATGCGCACGTGGTGGTACATGTTGTGCACCACTCACAAGCACAAAGAGAACGAGGAAGCCGTGTGATTCTTGTGCAAAATCCCCCAATAAAAGGAATTCATAATTTTAACTTGAAAACTACAATCGGGAAAATAGGGGAGGTTTCACACCTTACAGGGATGAGTCTGTGGAACTCCCTTCCACAGGAGGTGGTGATGGCATATGGCCTGGATGCCTTCAAAAGGGGATTGGACAGATTCCTGGAGGAAAAGTCCATGATGGAGATGTGTCATCTCCAGGCTTAAAACCAGGGTACTTCAAGGGCCAGATGCAGGGGAGTGGTCTCAGGAGACAGGGATCTAGTCTCGTGCGCTCCCAGAGGCATCTGGTGGGGCCACTGGGAGATACAGGAAGCTGGACTAGATGGGCCTTTGGCCTGATCCAGCAGGGCTGTTCTTAGGTTCTTATGAGAAGGGCCTCAGAGCAGCACGTGGGAATAGCAGCCAGTAGCTGCTCTTGCAAAGCCACCTCCTGAGCTGTGAACTGCAGTTTTGATGTTTTAATTGTCTGAATTGTTTATTTTGATTGTGAGCCGCCCAAGGACCTTTGGGTATTGGGCGGCATACAAGCTATATCAATCAATCAATCAATCAATTTTACCGAAACAAATTCTGGGTGTGTCCAACCACACTTGGCCAATAAAAGGATTCTGATTCTGATTCTGAAACAAACAAACAAAGTCAAGCTCAACTTTGCTTCACCTCTCCGTCCTTCCTGGCTCCAAAGTCCAGATGGCCTTGAAGGAAACCAAAGGGGGGGGCAGAATCACAGGGCATTTGGGCTTTGTTTCTCTCCTGGATCCTTCTGTCCTTCACTCTTATTTTCTTGCAGCTGCCAGGAGTGTCCAACACCAGCACCGGGAGGAAAAGCAAAGCGTCCACATTTCAACATATCCTCCCAGCCAGTTAATGGGTAGGTGGTGGTTTCACCAAGCGCTTGCTTGGACTGCCTTTTTGTAGCCGAGAATCCAAGCCGTAATATCGTCCAGGCATTTCCTGCCATCTATTTTTATAACAGCATCTTAACCAGCAAAAGGAAAACAAAATGAAAATAAACCAGCTTCAGAAACAGCAGGCCTTGAAGATGGGGACAAGGGTGAGCAGAGATCATCTGGCCTCGGACACAGCGACGTGAAGTCTCACAGTCAAGCGGGGGATTTCACCCCTACATGAGCCTTCTTTTGATCTCCTTGATCCCAGTTTTGTGAGGACACAGAGAAGATAAAAGATGATTCGCTGCCATCCCAAGAACCTTCACTCAAGTTTCTAGCCCCTCTTGTTCATATAGATGTACGGGGGGGGGGAGCACCACATTCTGAACCGTTTAGGCTCGCTCGCTTAGGGAGACTTTGAAACCTGAGCTGTTATTTGCCAGAGTCTGAACTCTTTCAGCGTCTGAGACGAGACAAAGACTTTGGAACAAACGTTGATGCCTTGAGACTTATTTCTCACGTTTCTGGGCCAGCAGGCAGAAGTGGCAGTGACGTGTGTTCATGCCAGGAGGGCTGCATCCGCTGAAGCAGAACAGAGGGGGGGGGGCTGTCTCCCTTTGCAATAGCATCGATTGGCTGTCTTAATTCGCATGAGCTCAGCCTAGACGGCTCAATTTGGAGAAGGATGACTCATGTCCCCTTCCTGACCCACCTCCTCTTCCTGTTCTCATCTACTCACTGCTTCTCAGACACTTTTCTCGCTCCTTGGGAGAACAATAGGTGAAACATGAACCCAGTTCGCACCAGTCCTTTGCCATTGAAAATACAGGCTTGGAATTCTGGGAGTTGTGGTTCAAAACATCAGGAGGGCCGAAGTTTGGACATGCCTGCTCTAACTCTTCTCTACAATCATGCCAAGTTTGGTGAAGTTGGAGTTTCCCCAAGTCAGCTTCTGAAGGCCACTTTCCGGGGGGGGGAGGGGCCTCCATTTGTGGATCTTAAACTGGATGCCTGACACCCAATTTTCTCCAAATTTTGAGAGATTATAGAGAAGCGTTAGGAGAAGCATCTGTTGAGTTTTTATCAAATAAAAAACAAACATAAATTAAATATTGTGAATAAAGTTGACTTACCTGTTCCGTACTAGAAGACACAACAGGAGTGTTTGGGGAGTGGCAATACAGGTGAGGCAATCAAGCTGAGGTTCTGTGCTCCCTCGGGCAGCTGCAGGCAATCTAGCAGCCAAAAGTGTATTTTTAAGGAAAGGCTCTGGTTTTACACTTTACTGAATCTGGTTTAGATTCGGTCACACCAACTTGCTAGCTCTGCACGAGCTGTTTGCTTGTTGTCTGTTATTCTGCCTACTATTTAAGCTGTTGAGGGCTATACTTTACTAGTAATATACACTTAAAAAGTTACAGTCCTGGGTTCTTTCGTTGTGTTGTGAAAGGGATGGCTGAGTATAAGCAGGTATTGTTGTTCAGTCGTTCAGTCGTGTCCGACTCTTCGTGACCCCATGGACCAGAGCTCGCCAGGCCTTCTTGTCTTCCAATGCCTCCCGGAGTTTCGTCAAATCCATACTGGTTGCATCGATGACACCGCCCAACCATCTGATTCTCTGTCGTCCTCTTTTCCTTTTGCCTTCAATCTTTCCCAACATCAGGGACTTTTCCAAGGAGTCCTCTCTCCTCATGAGGTGGCCAAAGTACTGGAGCCTCAGCTTCAAAATCTGTCCTTCCAGGGAACATTTGGGGTTGATTGCTTTCAGGAATAAGCAGGTATAGAACTGTTCTAAGTTGTTTATATAGAGCTGAGAATCAAGCATTGTGAATTTCTGTTTAATGTATAAATTCTTTTTGTCAAACAATACAAATACTCTGTTTTACTACAGAATTGAGTGGGTCTATGTCATTTCATTATATTAGTTCTCTTTACATTGTTTATCTTTCTTCATGGGAGATGGCCATTCGCTATAAGCTTTGTTGTTAAGGTTGGAGTTCTTAATTATTAATTTATCTATTCCAACAGCATCTTGGCAATTTTTGGTGTCCGGGGGGTGGTGCACTTTCCTGGGGGAGGTGTTTTGGGAGTAAATCATCAATGAAAAGGCTTTTTCATTTTTTTTAATTTTAAATCCCACAGATCTCTTACTCAGGAGAAAAACACACACACACACAGAGGCTTGTCTTTTTTGGGGTCATTTAATAGATCAAAGAGGAGAACAGTATTATATTCCTTTGTGGGCCAAAACCCTGAATCCCCTAAACGTTGTCTAAGAGCGGATGTCCGACAATGTGCCGAAATGAATTCTTACTAGTGCAAACAGATATTGAGAAGGATTCCTCAATCGTCATCGCCCTTTTTTAAAAAAAGAGGGACCCCCCGGCCCCGGAGGGAACCCATGCCCTACGAGCCAGGCTAGCACATTCATCAGTCTGCTTTGCAAGGGACAGAAACCCGAGCGACAACAAAGAAAAACCCATCCCCCCCCTTGGACAGCTTATTATTTGCGACACGGACTTCTTTAATACTGTTTTTTTTTCCTATGGATTATAATAGCAAAGTCCTGAAACACAGGTCAAAGAGAATAATAAATAGGTCAAAACTTGAGGTTATGATATAATACTGACTTTATCACTTCTTTTGTGTAAAAAAAAAAAAAGTGGGACGCCCTTCACTCCAAACCCTCCTCTCTCCCTCTCTCTCCTGAGATACAGCAACTAGGGTCAAGGGGTAGAAGACAGGGTGATATCAACACAGTCCCACCGGCTTGGATGGCCAACATGGTGCAGCTGAAGGGGGTGGAGAGTTGGAGAAAAGAACAGCCCCCCCGTGCCCCCCCTCAGCCCTTAAACCTATTCCGGCAAGTGCCTGGGAGGGGCCTTCTCTGCCACGTGCCCTGCTTCTGCTCTGTTGGGTTTCAAGCGTGAGCCAAGAGGCCAGGTTAGCTTTCGTCTTCCCGCAGCTCCGTTGGGAGAAACTTGTATTGCTGCTGGCGGATCTGGGCCAGCTTCTTCCTTGCCTCTTCCAGCTCTCGTTCCTTCTTCAGCATCTCCTCCTGGGCTGCGATGATCTGGGGAAGGGAGGCAGGAAAGAGGGACCAGAGCAATGACCAAAGGATCGGGACCAAGAGCGCACCGGTCTCTTTCTCCAAGGACACACCTAGGGTTGTGCAAGTGGTGGCACGAGCATTGCATGCCCTGGCACACAATGTCTCATGCAAATGCCTGGCACAACCCCTGCGTGCCACCCGGCGCAGCTGGGCCTGGCATGGTTTCCGTAGGGCTAGCGTGATATTGGAAGGACTCTGGTGCTTGGGAATGCAAAGTCCTGAAACCCAAAGGGGGTGCCAGCATGCTGTGCTGTTTTCGATCAAGGAGAGAGGTGGTGGTCTGGAATCAAGAGACAGCCCAGAGACCCCTGCCCCCATACCGCCTCCCTGGATTGGCCACCCCCTTCACCCCTACCTATGGCTCCGTTTTCACCTCTAGATGCTGCCCGGAGCGGTCTTGTGGGCTCCAGACTCCTACAGGCCCACAGTTACCCTTCCCTTGATATACCCCTATTGCAGACTGACTTGGGAAATATGGAGTTGCAAGTATCATAGCTGCCTGTGACGAGTTACTTTTCTTGGATAATGCAAATATCAACCAAGTTAACATTCTCACCAGTGAGGATGAACTTATTTCCCTGCTGCAATAAGTAACAGCTCCTAGTTTAAAGTTACATTCAAAGGATAACGTTTAGCCCTTTCTAGATGCTTTTTGAAACAAATGTTTCAACCTTGCATCAATCCTTCTTCCAAATAAGCAGGACAGATATAGACTTCAAGGGATAATTGGAACTGCAGAAAAAATTATTGCTACTAATTTGCTGTCTATTGTGCAATTGTATGCCACATGAGCTAAAAAGAGGGCGATGAAGATATATACAGATTCCACACACCCTGGACATAATCTGTTTCAACTGTTACCCTCAAGACGACGTTTTAGGGCATTGCATACTAGGACAACTAGATACAAAGATAGCTTCTTTCCAAGTGCTATCAAACTGTTGAATAATTAATTTTGTTCTTTTCTTCTTTTTAAATAATAGGTTGTATCGTGTTGTTGTACTGTGTTTTTATTGTTGAATATATGATTCTTATATTTCCTTCTTGCATATGGAGAACATTTTTTACCAAAACAAATTCTGGGTGTGTCCCAACCAGACTTGGCCAATAAAAGGATTCTGATTCTAAGTGTAACAAAAAAGGTCATAAACAACACCAGTCAATTTTCGAGCACTTTGGGGGGTTTAAACCCCCACCCCCACAAGTTAATAATTAGACACAATCATGAAAGAAATGGGCTACTTTCCCCAAGCAAATCTCCAAACTCTGAGGGCCTCAAGAGGTTCTCCACAAGGGGGGAACCAGAAGGCATCTCACCCACCTGGGCAATGCCACCAACAAACTTGGTCTTCACCACCACGTCGTCGTCATCTGCTTTGCCAAATGCCGCCGCCTGAGCTGCCCGCACCAGGTTGTCTGACGCACGCTTGACAGCATTCCCTGCAGCCTGGAAACGAGGAAAGCAGGACCGTCACGCCGAAATCTGTGCATTCGGAGACCCAGGCGATCTGGAGAAGACCCTTATATCTTGAGAGGATGGCCAGAGGTGCTTCCTTCCATCCTCTTAAAATTAGTGAGAAAGACGGCCCTTCCCCAGGCAGGACATCAAACCGTGCTGGGTCATTCCAGGCTTCTTCTCAAACTTTATCACACCACCACCACCACCACCACCAAAAACAAATTATAGCAGGCGAACATTTCAGACACAACCCCTGGCTCCTCAAGTTGGTAAATTACTGCAGGCTCACTTCAGGCCAGTGCAAAAACTACGACGGCAGCAGAAGAATCAGCCAGACAATCTCAGCCAGTCGCCTCTCAAGGAAGACGATACTGCTAAATCCTCTTGAGGGCCAGAACGTCACAAATCAGGGGCCATCACCGAGAAGGTTGTGCTTGGGATGGCTGCAAACCTCGCAGGTCTTAAGGGGGCCTAGTGAAGAGGACCTCCGATGGCGACCTTATGAATCTGGGCATCACCAGGTAGATTAGTTCAAGGGCTGACATCAATAGTGAGCGGGAAATGGTTTGATAAATGCCCAATTGGTCATCGGCGCCAAAAGTCTGAGGAGCAGCAGTTCCAACCCAGAAATGGCCAGTTGGCTTTAGCCAGTTCCCACTGGCCTCCCTTTTTTTATTCCCGACGAGGATGATCACCCTGGCCTGTCATGAAAACACTGCCTCATCAACGCAAGGCCTTCTTAGGAACCAACTGGGATGGAAGGAGGCTTCCTGGACCAGGAACTGGCCGGAGCCACGGGCACCTGAGTAGGACCTACCTGCAGCCTCCTCATGGCCTCGGAGTCTTGGTCGGCCTTCACTTTGCAGGCCACCAGCAGCTGAGCGGTGGACGCTGCCACTTGTTTAGCCGAAGAGATCAGCTTCTCCTCGCTGGCGTGGCCCTGGACGGAAGCGTTGGCCGCCTCGCACAGGCTGCTGGTCGCGGCGGCCACCATGCGGGCCTGGAAGGGAGAAGGGCAGCGGGTCAGGCCTCGCGCAGCCCCTTAGCCAGTGTGTGTGTGTGTGTGTGTGGGTAGGGGGCAATCCCAGGGCAAGGAGACCCCCTCCCCCCACAATCGCCAAGGGACATCATCAGAACATCTTGTCGGTCTCTGCAGGTTCTCTGGGACACAGGTGGTACACAGGCTCCCCACCCCACCCTCACGGTTTGTGCATACTTCTAAAGGGTTATGTTTTTAGCTGTGCACATTTTGCAAAAAGAAAAAAAAAGGACATGCTAGTGTCTGGCTGTCTGCCCCCGCCTCCAAAATATCATACTTCTTGGAAATTATTATTATTATTATTATTATTATTATTATTATTATTATTATTATTATTATTATTATTATTATTATTATTATGAAGCTAAGCTGTGTTCTACTCACTGGGAATCTTTAGGCTGCATAATATAGGCACTTTGTTATCTAAATAGAGAATAAGCCATATACATTTCTCATCCCCCACCACACCGGACATACAATTCAGGGACAAGTAATTGATGCAAAACCATTTGCTTCCCTCCCCTCCCCTCCCCTCCCCTCCCCTCCCTTTCACTCAATGCTCTGGACATGGCAGTAATGGGACCTTGCCCCCACCCCTAAATAGACATGCTATTAAGGTTTTACTGGAATACTCTGCTTACATACCAGAGCCTATCGGGGAACAAAAGTACATTTTACTTGAACTAGGTGTGCAGTTATTACCTTCCTACACCTTAAGAAAGCAGAGAGTGTAAAGGTAAGGTATAGTTAGGTGGTGTGTATGTGTAAGTTATACATTTAGTCCCAAAGCTGGTAAAAATAGTTAGTTATAACCCTAAATGCAGTTTTTTTAAAGGCCATGCTTTACTCAGTAGCAACAACAATCATAATGAAATATATTTTGAACCACTACGTAGAGATGACCTAGTTACTGTTTAGTTACTCTAACACCCCCCCCAACATTATATGAACGTGCCACGCTCCATTGACTGAGAGCCACAAGAGTGTTACGAGCCGGAATGGCACCATGTGATCTCCGTCCTCCAACTTTCAGAAAATCCACACCTCTGTAACTATTGGTGTAAATAAAATCTCAGCCACATGACAAGTAGAGAGACATTTTTGCACACCAAGTTGCAATGCCGACCTATTTAGTTAGGCCTTAATTATTAGGGATGGGAGAGATTAATTGCAAGAGATAGTTAGCCGGCAAGAGATAGTTAGCAACGTGCCGGCTCTGGGAGAGAGACACTGGCGTGAGGTGGTGGGGAACAAACAGCAACAGTTACTCACGGCTGAAATAAGACCTTGGGACCATTGGCCGTCGTCAGCTGCGTTAGCCGGGATGGCTCCAACCTGGGAAAAGACACCATACGCTGTTGATTCAAAGGCATTCTTTCCTTGCCTGCCTGCCTTTGCATTGGTAGGTAAAACAGCCCTGCTAGGTAGGACACAACAGATGCCTGAATTGAAAAGAAGGGTCAAGACAACCTCTTGTGTGGCAGGTCACCAATGGAAAGAAAGTTGAAGAGCAGGAGCCAGGTCCACATTCATCATCTTTCGCCCTACTTCAACGCACACTCTCTTTCTTAAGGATGGTGGCTAGAGATGGGCACCCCTTTGGGAAAAGGTGATTCATTTTGATTCGTGATTCATCAACGTCAATGAATCACAAATCACGAATTAACAAATGCGCATCCCAGATACAGTAGATCCACTGCACAAGGTAAAAGCAAAGAGTGGAGGGAAGTTAGGAAAATGAGAGAGAGAGAGAGAGAGAGAGAGAGAGAGAGAGAGAGAGAGGAGGAGGAGGAGGAGGAGGAGGAGGAGGAGGAGGAGGAGGAGGAAGAAGAAGAAGAAGAAGAAGAAGAAGAAGAAGAAGAAGAAGAAGAAGAAGTGGGCAGGAGGCATTGATGTTGAGCAAGGCTGGTATCTCTGCTGATGGGGGACCTCCTCACCTTTCCCTGGGCAACCAGCTCCCTCTGGGCGGCAGAGGCTGACTTGACCAGAGCGCTGGTTGCGGCCGCAATGGACTTGGCTGCTTCCAGGATCTGCTCTTCGAAGTCCAACGTCTCGTCCGCCTGCTGAAACCAGAGGAGAAGGCCTTTAGCAGTGGCTCCCATGGCCCGGCAGCCATTTGGGACCCCACTGGGGTTTTGAAGGAATGGGCCACCTCTCACAAAACCCAACCAAACTCCAGCAACGAGAAGATGTCCCCTTCTATGCACCTTTTCTACTGTGGCATTCGCAACACAAACCATAGGGGGTGGTGGTGGGTCCCCACCAAGAGGGCAGCCAGGCAACAGAAGGTGGACTTCCTCCAACAGCATTGGCTACAGGCAGTTTTCGGCAGGCCGGTTGCCGCAGCAACCAGGGGGATTCGCACTGCCCACCAGCTCTAAAGACACCCCAGGCCAGTTGGCTGCCACAGGACACTTTTTTCTTGGCTTTATTTAGTGACATTGGATGGATCCTCCCGGGTTTAGCCCTCTGTTCACACCATGGCCAGCCTGGTGCTCCTGGAGAAAGCCTGCAGGGGACCCAACCACCCCTTCCTCCTTGTGGTTTCCCCAGAAACCGGAGTACTGGAGTTACTCGAGGGAACAGATAACCCCTACGGCTCGGAGCTACTGATAGTCCCAGCCTGCATGGATATAGACAACCCCTTTTTAAACTTGCTCAAAGTGGGCACATTGTCATGGCATCTTGTGGCAGGGAGTTCCAAAGTTTAGCTTGGCACTGGATGAAGAGGCCCCTTCTGTGGCTCAAACCCAGTTGCTCATCCCAGCTACAGTAGATCCATTGTATGAGTGGGGTTTCCATGTCTCGTGGAGGCTATGAAGACCTGAGCCTGTATCTTTGAAATCCTTGCCCGACTTGCCCTGTTTAAAGGGGAGTTCAGAGGCTGCACTGATGCTTGAGGGTCTGGAAGAAATGTCTTACGAGGAGCAGCTTAGGGAGCTGGGGATGTTTAGCCTTACAAAAAGAAGGCTGAGAGGGGATATGATAGCTATGGATAAATATTTGAAAGGATGTCCCATGGAAGAAGGGACTGGTTCGTTTTCCATTGCTTCAGAGACTAGGGCGTGGAGCAATGGTCTCAAACTACAGGAAAAGAGATTCCATTTAAACATTAGGAAGAACTTCATGACAGTTAGAGCTGTCCAGCAGTGGAATAAGATGCTGCTACAAAGGAGGGTAGTGGAGTCTCTTTCTTTGGAGGTTTTTAAGCAGAGGCTGGATGGCCATCTATCGAGAGCACTGTGATGGGGGTTCTTGCATGGCAGGGGGTTGGACTGGATGGCCCTTGAGGTCTCTTCCAACTCTGTGATTCCATGTTCTAAGCCTAAAGGGCACATCATGGCTACACCCTCTTTTTGGGGGGTGGGGAGCTAATCTCCCCCTCCCAATCCTTCAAAACAAAACAAAGACATCCAGGCTAGAGGCTGTTCGCCGCATCTCGTGGCATGGAGATCCATGTTGGCCACCTTCCCAAACCACGGAGGAGATGGGGTTATGTTTTGCCCAAACCAGAAGCTGTAGGATTCACAGCAGGTCTTCTGAAATCTTTAAGCCTTTTTTGCTGCTTTCATTACGGCCTCTTGCCTTTTGATTTCCTTTTTGTTTTTTAAAGACAAAAAGTCCCCGGAGACAGAGCGGGACACTGTAGGAATGTTTGATATATAGTTGGGCTAAATTACAACCTAATATATCAAACATATCACACAGAGCCCTGCAGGAAAAAAAAAAAAGAAAGAAAGAAAGAAAGAGAGAGACACACATCCAGGTTTGGACTCAGCTTGAAATATAAACTATTAAGTCCTAAAAGAAGAGGACATGGCTTCCTAAGAAATAGATTCACACCCCACCCCACTTAAAGGCTGAAGCCAACAGCTCAGGCTAGGGGGAAAACCTTAGGGAGAAACAAGATGGTTTTCTTCAAAAGGCCTGTCCGAAGACAGGATGCATCACGAGAGCATCACTGCTGTCCACTGCTTCCCATCAGGAAATGCGCAAAAACGTATCATCTCTTTCCAAAATACCCCCCCTCCGGAAAAACAAACCAAACCTCAAAACTAAACAAAATAAAAACAATAACAAAAGAAAAAACCCAAAAGAAAAAAAAACAAGGTAGAAGACCATCCAATTTAGACCTTCTCTTTAATTTCTATTTCTTTTTAAATGCTGATGAGGAAACACCATAATTTTAATCACTTGATAAGAGAAGATTTCTCCCCCAAAACATTTGGCCTTCTTTAATTTGGAAAGCTGGCTGGAGAGGTCAGAGAGTTAGGTGTCTGGCGGTAAAGCCAGGGGTTGGTAGTTCAATTCCCCGCAGGACTTCCCGGGAGACCTTGGGGCAACCTGCACAGTCCCAGAACAAGGGAAGCACAAACCATGTCGGAGTTATTTTCTCCCTGGAAGACCCTGACAAGGGTTGCCATAAGTCAGAATGGACCGGAAGGCACACATTTCTCTTTATAACTTCCGGGATAAAAGTTACTCCATATTGACTTTTGGATCCCCCTTTTTTTGGACTACAGTTCCCACAACTCCACAGAGGATCCTGGGAGTCTTATCCTCCCCATGGATGGTGGGAAGTGTGCGGAGACCGAGAGATCGGGATTAGCCCCCCCCCTTCACTCACCTTCGGCTTGGCTCTTGGTTTCAGCTGCTCCAGCTTCTTGGCCGCCGCTTCGATGGAGGCCGCGGCTCCCAGGAGCTCCGTCTCGGCGATCACGGTGGGGTCCTCCGGATCTACCCATTCGGTGCCTAAAACGAGTCCAGGAGGGGAGGGAGAAAGGATGAGTCGCCGTCCTGTCTGGGACTTGAGCAGCCATTTTTAAAGAACTGCCTCCATTAGCACGGGGGTGTGGCGGCTCAGTGAGCTAGAGCGCTGAAACGGTTGGCTGCCAAGTCAGCAGCTTGGCGGTTCGAATCCGGGTGCCACACAGCAGAGCGAGCTCCCGCTGTTAACCCCAGCTTCTGCCAACCTAGCAGTTCAAAAGCACGTAAATGCAAGTAGATAAATAGGTACTGCCATAAAAAGCGGGAAGGTAAAACGGTGTTCTGTGTGCAGAAAGGCGTTCAGCCATGTCGGCCACGTGGCCACGGACTTGCACAACACTGGCTCTTTGGCTTGAAAACGGAGACGAGCACCGCCCCCTAGAGCCGAACACGACTAGCACGCATGTGCAGGGGGAACCTTTTCCTTTTTACCATCAGCGCACGGCTGTGGCGGCTGAGTGACCCCTTCCCCTCACCTTTCATGGCCTCGGCTGACTGGATGAGCTCCGTCACGGCACATGCAACCCTCTTGGACAAGGTGGCTAACTGGTGCTTCAGCTCCGGGCTGGGCTTCTGGAGAATCTAGGGGCCCCCATGGGGAGCAAAGAGAAAGCCTTTAGCTGCTTTGGTTCTGGTTCATTTCTTTTTGCCTGGAGTGTGTGTGTGTGTGGGGGAAGGTGGGTCACAAATACTAGATGGGATTTTTACACTGCACCCAAAATATTGGTGGTGGTTTACTGTCTGATCATCATGCCACTGACAGCAGCCTCTCTTTCTTTTTTAATTAATTAGTCTCTAATTTTAGTTTTTATATAATGGCCAACGAACAGGGTTTGAGTGGTGTTGGTGGTAACTGACAAATATGGAAAATAAAAACAGCCAGTAATATGATAAATTTCACAGCAACTCCTTGACTACTGGAGCTCAGTTGGAACTTTGTAGGGCAGCGGTTCTACTGCAGCGCTGCAGCCAAAACTCTGCTCACGACCCAGGTTCAATCCTAGGTAGCCAGCTCGAGGTTCACTCAGCCTTCCATCCTTTTGAGGTCAGTCAACTGAGTACCCAGCTCACAGGGGACCTGGGAGGAGAACAACTTGTAGACTGCAAAATAAACTTGCAAACTGCCCAGAGAAAGATGTCTGTGAAGATTCTCAGTCATCCAGGTGAGTTGATCTGGAATCTAAGTCATGGCAACTGGACTTCTTTTTCTTGAGAGATTGAAACGTTTCGCTGCTCACCCAAACAGCTTCATCAGTCCAGAGTGACAAAGCTGTCTGGATGAGCAGTGAAACGTTTCAATCTCTCAAGAAAAAGAAGTCCAGTTGCCATGACTCAACTTCCAGATGCCCAGAGAAAGCTTTAAGTATATGGGACAGTATATAGGCAGTATTCTTTCTTTTTACTTCTGCTCAGTCACTCAGGGATTTCACAACCAGGAGGCGACATTTTGTAGCATCATCACAAAACCAACTCTGAGTGATGGGTGATGGGAGATACAATCCAATGTTATAGTTATAATCTAACACCGGATCTTTTCAGTAATTAAAAGTAATAACCATGCAATGGCTTATACCCTTTAAAAATATTGAAACCAATCAGTAATGGCAAAAATAGCTTTTCAAACCAAGCAACAGCTGCAGATTACTGCTTAAAGGTTACCTTTCCCAGAGGCACTGATCAATGGGGAATTTAAGATGCTTTTTTTGGGGGCCTGTAATTCTCCCACCTGGGGAGGAATGAGTCAGCAGCCCGGTTGCCATGCTGAGATCCAGGGTACCAAGGCCCAATAAAGGTCAAGAAAATAGATCGCCGGGCCTTTCCGACAGAAGGAAAGCAACCAATGGTGTAATCTGACAAGAGGGAGCCATAGCGAGCATAATGTTGAAGTCCAACCGGTTTCCTGTTTGCCTTCTCGGCAGAGAGGGAAATGTTTCAGGCGGGTTCCCATTAAGGAAATCCTGCCAAAGCCCTCGGGGGGCAGAAGGCAAACCGTGCCCTTCTTAGTAAGTTCCTGGGCTGAGTCTCAACGGGTTTTGTTCCTTCTCATGATGCTTAAGCGATGGGTGGACGTGTCGTTCCCCCTTTTGTTTCCGCTTCATCTGTCTGGCAACACATGCTCGTTAAGGCAATTAAACACATGGCCCGACAATTTCACGCTGGGCCAACATAAGCTCAGTGGGTTTTGCTTTCTGATCGGCAGGCAAAGAGGACATTTCTGTTTGGATGACTTGTGGATGTTCTGGTTTTAAAAGGTTGCTTAGCTTAGAAGTGGTATCTCTGACAGCCAAGTCGCCGACCGACCCGATAGGACACAACGTGGCAATACTAGGACCACAGCCTCCTTACCGCCAAGACATGCTCCAGCAGTTCGAGGTAAGCCAGGGTGCATTCCATCCCGTAGTGCAGCGCTCGGTTCCGAACCTCCTCGTTCACGTCGTGGTGGTAGGAAGCTTGCTAAGAAGACAAAAGGACACCCAGGCTGAATCAGGGCAGGGAGACAGCAGAAATGAGGCAACCCACGATAGTAATTTTCCTTTGCGCTCCCGGACACGTTTAGTGGGGAAGCTGGACTAGATGGGCTTTTGGCCTGATCCAGCAGGGCTCTTCTTATGGTCTTATGTTCACCTCCAGCCACACAATGATCACTGAAACATTTGTCCACCCTCCCCAGCCCTGTCTACATGGAAACACCATCCTGAAGCCTTTTTAGAGACCCTGTTCAGAGAAGCTGAGATCCACCGCTAAGCATGATAAAAACAATTTAAGGCTGCTACTTAAATTATTACTATCATCATTATTATCATCATCAACAACGGAGGATTTATATAACACAAAGAACTTCACACCCAGAGACACACAGAGGCACGAGACTGTTGTAATCCTTCCAACAGACTGGTGCGATACCATCCATAGCAATATTTCTAGTAGCAATTAAAACTTAAGCCTGACCGTTTTACAATTAAAAGACTTTGAGAATAAAAGCAACATACATACAACCCTAATCTGAAAACTAAAACAGAGTCAGTTTTAAAATCTGGCAAAAAAATGCCAAAACAAGTCAATAAATACTTATTTCCCTCCTCCGAAAGCTTCCCACCCTAAACATTTAAATATCAAATGTCAATCTGTGTGGTGATGAAGTCCCTTGGTTCAGACATTTCCCACATAATCAGCTGCTAAATCCCATCCATCAAGTACAGAGACGCCAGCAGGGAGGATGGTTTTAAGAAGACGAGAGCAGCGTCCAGCTTCTGCAAATTCAACCTACGTATTCATACACACGATATAACTATATATAAATGTATTCTTTACCTTGCAAGCTGTCAGCATGTCGGACACGGCTTTGCGGCTCAGGTTGGCGGTTGCGATCACATCCTCCTGCCGGCAGGAGTTGCCGGCGGCGACCGCTTTGGCCGTCGCCATGGTGATGCCTTTCGTCATCCGGATGGATTCCTCAGGCGATGAGGTCTTCTCAGGGGCCTCCTTCGACTGAAACACCTGGAAAATAAAACAGGCACCCCCCCAAAATAAACGAGGGATACTGCAACCTAGTTTCTCCGTACAGCAGGGAAATAATATGTGTCTGTCTGTCTGTCTGTCTGTCTCTTCCTTCCCTTCTATCTATCTATCTATCTATCTATCTATCTATCTATCTATCTATCTATCTATCTATCTATCTATCTATCTATCTATCTATCTATCTATCTATCTATCTACACACCCAGAGTTTTTTTTTACTGCATCTTAGGACTCTAGGACAGTCTGCAGATTTAAAAGCAGTAATGGAGAAAATGTTTAAATACCAATAAAATAAAATAAAATAAAATAAAAATAAAACAAGCAAAAAACCTACAACCCCCACAATCCCAAAAAACTCAAATAAATAATTTTTTTGCATGTTGTGATCTTGTTGACCATGCTAGATTTCATCTGCTGCTTTAACTGTTTCCTGACACTTTCCTTTCCCAAATTAGCCTCAAATTCAAATGGGCGAAGGGGAGCAGGAAGACATTCGAAGTGAGTAGATACATATTTGACAAGGCTGGATTTTATACAGTCTGAAGGGTAAGCAGTAGGGGGAAAGTGGACATAAGTGGAGCGGGGGGGGCACCAAAAGTGCTTCCTGAGTCCACGCGCTGGATCAGGGCCCAGATTTATATGGTTGCCTGGGGCTTCAGGGCCCTTGGCAAGTGGGACAATGCGCCGAAGCTACCGTGAGTTCCTGCTTGATGTATTCAATGGTGGCCTCTAGAGCTCGCGTCCCCCTCGTGGCTTCGTCTTCCACCGCTTTCACGGTCTTCAGAAGCGACGTTACGTTGGTGACCATCACCTGGGGAGACAAAGGACAGGAAACCATGCCAGCCCGAAACGCAGAAATGGAGACAAGGGGACTGCGAGCAGGATGGTCGCCTTTGCTTGACAGCTTGACCTCCTGGGAAGAGTACATTCCTTTCTTGAACCCAGACCTGCTGGAGAAGAGCGCTTGGCCCAGGAAGGGACTTCTACTAGTGGTGGTGAGCCTTCAGCACTCCAGATATTTTGGACCACAACTCCCAGAATTTCAAGCCTGTATCACCAATGGCAAAGGACTGTGGGAGTTGTGGTCCAAAACATCTGGAATGTCAAAGGTTCGCCACCACTGTAGGTTTTAGGGCAGTGGTGGCCAACCCTGGGTTCCCAGGTGTTCTTGGACTACATCACCCAGGAGCCTTTGACACCAAAGACTCCTGGTTGTAGGTTAGGATTTCTGGGAGTTGTAGTCCAAGAACTTCAGGGAAGCTGAGGTTGGGAACTATCGCATGAGAGGACAAGGGAAAGTGCTTCCTGTCTTACTTAGTAGTCTTAAGAAGAGGTATTTAATGGTCACACCTGTGGCCAGTAATGTCAGAAATGCCAGGAAGAATAATAATTCCATGCACTTTGTTTTGTGGCTCAAACAGATGCCAAACCAAGAAAAATGCTTTTCTGGACCATGAATCCTTAAAAAAACACCACCCCAAGTTACCATAACATTGATCACACTGGCTGGGAGATTCTAGCTGCCTTAGTCCCTGAAAAAAAGCTATTTTCTACACTCTGAAGAGATGTACGGGTGTACTGTGATGGGCCGCAAAGCTGACACGATGTTTACAGGCAAATGAAAAAGCAGCCTTTGCTGCTTCCGGAGGAATGGGAAGGATGGAGGCAATTAGGCTGAAGATTTGCGAAGAGGCTAATTTTTAATGTATTGTATTTATTGCATTTACATGTTTTATTGTTCTAATTTTATTGTATCTTTATGTTTTAATTGTTCATTCTGATTTTGAGCCGCCCAGAGACCTTTGGGTAGTGGGCGGCATACAAGCTATATAAATAAATAAATAAATAAATAAATAAATAAATTACCCTTCGTGGCCGCTGGGGAGTTTGCCTCCAGTGTCAGCCAGCCTGGGGAGGGAGGAGGAAAGTAGTGCTTTGAAATGGGGAATTGCAAGGAAATGGCCGGCCACCCCTCTCCTACCTTGGCAGCTCCCTTGAGCTGGTACATGGAAGGATCGTCGGCCGGTTTGCTGGCTGCGCCTTTGGTGGCGCCGATCAGATCCGACAAGGCCTTGGCGACGTCCTTGATGGCGTTGATGAGCACAACCTGGCAGGGCAGGGGAAAGGTAGGTGGTCACGCCATGTCCCAAGCATGGAAGGAGAAGCAGCAAAGAGAGGAGCGGTTGTCTCTTTGGCTAAAGGGGGTGCGGCTCACTCTCTCACACCACTATCTTCCCCTCCCCAACTTGGGGCACTCCAGATGTCCAGGCTGGCTGGGGAGGATGGAAAGGGTAATCCCACACATCTGGAGAGCTCCAAGCTAAGGAAAGTCAGCCTGGAGTTCAGCCAGAGGCTGATCTGCCTTTCCCCTAATTGGCTTTGCCCAATGATCCATTGAATTTGGATCCTTGCCTCTCTGCGCACTAATCTCTTTGGGGGGATAGCTTGCGCTCCGTCTTCCTTGCAAATGAGATTTCCTTAATCTAAGATGCGCTTAACAAACAGCCTAAATGAGTTAAAGAGCCGAAGCAGCCCGGCGTGAGTCAACAGGGCTGAGAGCTTGGGTCTTGAGGGCAACAGCAGCTTTCCTTGCAGCTGGGATCAGCTAAAATCAGAGACCTTTGGGTAGTGGGCGGCATATAAGTTGAATAAATAAATAAATAAATAAATAAATAAATAAATAAATAAATAAATAAATAAATAAAACAGATCCACCATGGGCAAGGAAGTTGAGGATATGGGCTGCTGGGCTGAGATGCAAGGCAAAACCAGGTCCACGCCCACACCTGCAGTGTGCCCTGAAATGCAGTGGGCAACTTGGGGCCAGTTCCCTCCTATGAGCCTGGCCTACCTCACAAGGAGGTTGTGATGGCCAAGCAGGCAGGGAGAGCAAACTGCAAGTGGCCTTGGGGTCACCAGAGGACAAGCTGCCCAGGAACACAGCTGATAAATAAAACTACATGATCGCATGAGGTGATGCCAATTGGCCAAGCAAGATGCAGAGAGTAAAATATGAGAGCCGGGTGGGGGGGAGGGGGATTTCCTAGAGGTTAAAGTGGGTGTTGGGTCTCGGACGGAGCATCCCACAAGATTCAGTGCCCGGGGGACCCCATACCTGAGTTTCCGGGTCATTGGAACCCAGGCTGGCTGCCCCCAGCTTCACCACCTCGGCCAACTGGGTGATGGTGTTTGCCGATGACTGGGCCGCCTGCGCTAGCTTGTCCTGACTTGAAGCCGCACCAGAGACCAAGAGTTTGGTATCTTCCACCAAAGCTTTTGCCGTCTTCAGAATGTTTTCCCTGGGGGAAATGAAACGAGAGGAGGAGAAGCACAGGAAATCATCAGCATTCATTTTGGCAGTGTGCTGCAGTCAGTTTAACTAATGGGATCCCTTCCTTCCTTCCTTCCTTCCTTCCTTCCTTCCTTCCTTCCTTCCTTCCTTCCAACACAACGGAGGTTCATTTTCCCCTTTTTCTGCGGAAACTCTCACTGACCTGTGATCGGCGAAGGACTCGTTGTTCTCCGAGTTGAGCGTGCCGGCCGTGGCAAACATGATGGTGGTGTCCAGGTCGGCGATGATGCCGGACACGGCGCTGGCGGCCGTGATACATGCCTGGGTGCCCTTGTTCCCTGCCTGCAGGGCTGACAGCACCAGTGAGACCTGGCCGGGAAGAAACACAAGCCAAGTCAGCTGGAGAGAAGCCCCACCTTCCGTGGCCGTGGCAAGAAGGGGCACGTGGATGAGGAAAAGGGCTTTGCAGGGTGACCCTGGGGAACAGTGATAGAGAAAGATCCCACGCGTGTCTCTTCTTCTCCAAAGAACAACTCTGGACTGTGAAAAATCTGGGAGCTTTGAGGAACCCGGAAAAAACATGCCCTTCCTTTCACTGGGGAAAGGATCAGGTGCCTTGAAGACGAGCGTGGACTCACTCGGAACGTTCAGTGTGGGGACTAGTAAGTAAAAGAGTTTACAGAATTAGAGACATATCCTACTTGCTGGGACTCAAGATGTATTTTGGGCCCCAGGGGTTGCCTACAGAAAAGGAACGGAATTGTGTGTTCGGGGGGGAAATAAAATCACAGCTGATAGATTTCTATGCATGGGTGCAGCACTTTGCACCTATCTGCCTTAGGCTTATTATGAAAATAAGTACAGTGGTACCGCTTAAGACGAATCTAATTCGTTCTACAGGTCAGTTTGTCCTACGAAAAAATTGTCCAATGAAACACGGTTTAATGCGGTTCCCCATAGGAATGCATTGAATTTGTCTTGCGAGGCATCCCATAGGAAAATTTGTCTCACGAGGCTTTCCTGTTCCTGGACATTTCATCCATCTTGCAAATTTTTTTGTCTTAAGGGGCATTTGTCTTTCGAGGTATTACTGTATTGTGTCCATTTAAATTCCCTCCGGATATCTGTCCTCTCCCCAGAAAAAAGGCCACGGGTGTGTGTAGAAAGCATAGTTTCTCTTTCCCCATTGTTTCAAATGTCTAGGTAGGTGACATCCCTTAAAACAGTAGGGGCCAAACTTCAGCCCTCTATGAGTTTTGGACCACAACTCCCAGAATTCCAAGCCTGTATTGCCAATGACAAAGGACTGTGGGAGTGGTCGTCCAAAACTCATGGAGGGCTGAACTTTGGCCACCACGGCCTTAAAAGGACTTGGTCCACAGTAATATTCAGGGGAACCCCAAGAGCCCGGCAGGAGGAACCACGCACCTTTTCGCTGACTGCCCGAGCGCACTCAATCAGCTCCCTTTTGGTGTAACTGTCTGTGGGGCAGATCTGCAGGGCCCCAGCCTTCTGGACCAGAAAGATGCAACTGTGACCAAGTTCTTGAACCCGTGTTCGGATCTGGAACCCTATCTGGAGAGCCAAGCAGGCAAGCAGGGGGCAGGGAGTGCATGGAAAAAAAAATTTCATCATTTCATATTTGTTGGGGTTGTCACTTTTGATAAATACAAAGTGATGATTTTTTTTTACGAATCTGTGATTTCTAGCAAATAATGCGGTTCGTCTTTGGATTCAGGCACATCTCTGATTCTGTCCCATGAGTCACTGCTCCACTGACTGAAGGTCCTTGTCCTTCCAAAGGCTGGTAAGATGTCCTGGGAGGTGGGCATCATGAGATACTCAGAGATGCAGGGGGTGTCATGAGAAACAGGTTGCAGCCTGTTTTCACTGGCCAGCTGAAGAGAGCTAAGACGGTCACCAAATAAATGTGAAATTCGGGCACACCGAACAGCAGAATCTGAATCTGAAGGGAACTGGAAGCATTCTACACCCACAATGGAAATGAAGGACAAGGGGCTGGTTTGACCTGGGGGACAGACTTGTAAACAGGCTGGCAGGGAGGAGAAGATGTCTCCCTCAGGTATGGGTCTGACTTCCGAGCCACGCTACGGCATAGTTCGATAACTTGACAGAGAACCAAGAAGATCGTACCTCCTCAGGCTCTGCGGTGGCGGCTGCCATTCGTCCCTGGAAAGCCAAATGGCCATAGTCCGTGGTCATTTGCGACGCCAGCCCTCCCAGTTCCTCTGGGTTAGTCACCGCCTTCGTCATCTGGAAGGACACAAAGCAAGCAACAGATGGTCCCATCAAAACCCCAGTCTCCTGCACAGAGTAGAGAGCTAGGATGCTGAGCGGAGGGAGGGGAGACAGGCCTACGATCACAGCCCATCCTTCCTTAAAGAGTAGGAATTTGCAGACTTCTGCGACTTTCCTTTGGTCATTTGAACCTCCCTGTCCAGGAGCAGTGCAACTTAAAATGCCAGGGATCTGGGACAAGCAACAGGGGTTTGCGAGCAACCTTTGTTAGGGAGTTTGCAAACTTCCCAGAGGCAGGTCTGCAAGGCTGTCCCCCCCCCCTCCTCAAATGAGGACAGTGCCTTAAAATATGAGTTTGAAATAACTCCACAGTTCCCATAAGCCCCGTGCAGGTTATGTTGGAGAAGGGATAGTATTTGTAGCCCAAAAGGCAAGCTAACTTCCCTCCCGTCCCAGCTCCAATGGGAAGAAGGACCTCAGCATGGATCAACCATAGCATTGGATCTTACCATCTCTTGGGCCGTGACAGCAATAGCTTTGGAGTATTTGACCACGGTGGTCTGGTAATCCACAAAGGACCCCTTGGGTTCGGGCGGGGTGCCCTCATCCAGCTGTGGGGCAGGGAGGGGAAGGAAGGGGGAGGAACGAGAAGGAGGGGGAGTGGTTGGTTATCTCTTCGGCACAGGCGGAGGACAGAGGACTACACAAAAGCTACATGCAGAAGGGCTGCTCTAAGAGGAATGGCCAGAAACTGTGCACATTATAACTGAAAAAAAACTTGCTGTTGTGGATTACAGCTCCCAGACATGTTCCCAGATCTGGGGAGTTTCAGGTAGTCTCCCAATCCTGATAATTAGGATTTGCATCCTGAGACAGCCAATTTGTACAACTTTATTTATTTATTTAGATACAAGAGAGCCTTGCAAAGAAAAAAAGTTAATGCACAGAATTGTGGACGTGGCAAGAGAGGAGAGGAGAGACTGAAGGAAGAGGGAAGGGAAGAGAGGCAGGAAGCAGCCCCGGGTGACATACTGGGGATTAATGATACACATCCTTCCATTGAGTATAACATGATTGCGCTCTGACATCCATCACTCAGGAAAGAAGGAGGCTCTAATTAAAAGGGGATTTCTTCAGAGTCGCTGGAAACCATGGATAACAGCGAATGCAACAGATAGCTAGATAGCTAGATGGCATGGTCAAAGAGAATTTTTTTTCACATGCATTACCACAACTGGCCAGTAGAGAGGCCATACTGTGCAACCTTCACTAACAACAAGTATTCATTGTATGGTCTCTGGTTCCATCTACTGGCCAGTTCCAGTAATACATGTGAAAAACAGGTTTTTTTCCCCTGCATTATTTTTCCTTTAATTTTTTTTTAATTTTTAGACCACGGATAAGTGAGTCAGTGGATAAAGGGTCTTACTGTACTTCCAGGAAACTGTTTGAGACTGATAAATGGAGTAAGGTTGTGTTTCATCCCTCTCCCCCCCCCCCCAATGGTTCTCACCAGCCCCAGCACTTGAGAGTGTTGGAACGTAGGTATTTCCTTTTTGACTAACGAGCTGAATATGGAGCCTGTGTAGAAGAGGCTGCTTCCAATGCTATTGGAAAAGCAGAAAGAGGTTTTGACAGCTACAAATCCAGGCATATTGGGAAAGGGACACCTCCCAGGGGCCCCAAGGAGGTCAAAACAGAGAAAGCTGAGAAGGGATGCCGGCCGATCCGTACAGACCTTGCTCATGGCTTCGGCGATGGAGTCCACCATGTTGCCCACCATGCCAACCTCGCTGGCCGCTTCGTTCAGGGTGACCATGATGTCGTCCACTGCCTCCTTCATCAGCTGGGCCGCTTCGGCAATGGCGTCATGAGTGTGTGAAGCCTGGGAAAAGTGAGAAAGAAACACAGCATCGCATCGCTGACTCTTCCGCCTTCAGCACAACAGTGCCGGAGCCCCACCTGTCTGTGTGATGATGACAGACATGGATTTGTTTATGCATTTAAAGGATTTGTGGTCCTTCCCAAGCCAACAAGAACCCTAATAACACAAGAAGAAAAAAACAGGAGCCATCCTGATCTGTGGTGGGAATGGCCCATGTAGCCCTTCTGATTTTTGTTTCAAAAATGTTTTATTTATTTAAAGCAAAGTGTTCTGCTTATATATTGCCCCAAACCACTTCAACTAGTCTCTGGGTGGTTTACAGTTTTTTTAAAATTACAGTATGCAGGCTATACATCCCTCCCCAAGTTGGGTACTCATTTTACCAACCTCGGAAGAATGGAAGGCTGAGTCAACCTCGAGCCGGCTACCTGGGATTGGATCCCAGGTTGTGAGCACAGTTTTACCTGCAGTACAGGCCTTTAACCACTGTGCCGCGAGGCTGCGTACATGTTTACATTTTTCATTCTGCTCAACTAGTAGAGAAGCTAGTACTCTTGGCAGAAGATACAACAAAACCCAACAATATACAACAATAATAGAACGGCAGTTTTTAAAAAAGACACCAAATGGGGGAGCGGGAAGAGAAAGATTCCAAGTTCTGTGAACACATGAGACATGCAGATCTTCTGGGGAATATGTTTTATAATTGGATAAACACAAAAAGGATGTACTAGAATAATAAGAACTGGATGTAAGTTGAACTTAGCTATTCATTCTATCAGATGAAATACAACAAAAATGTAGTCTTGTATATGTATATGTACATATGTGGGTGTGTTGGAGAGAGTGAGGATGTGTGTCCCCCCCTCTCTTTTCTTTTTCATAAAATAATAAAATATATTTTAAAAAAAGATCTTCTGGGGAGGGAGAGTTGAAGACATTCTTTTAAAAAACATGACAGAAGTGGAGCCAACACAAAAAGCCCCTGTCCATTGTCACCACCAATTTTTGCCTCAGAGAGGCTGGTCAACGAGGAAGAAGTAATTGAAACAGAAAACCAGCAAGAGAAATGAGCCAGTGCTTAGCACATTTCAAGAGTAAGAACCTTGAACAACAGGAGGGAAAACTCTCTTGTTTCTTACCTAAAAAGCAACTCTTGAAAAAGTTTTCCTCTTCTACCCCCCAGATCTGAGACCTTGAATGTCTCTACTCCCTACCGATATGTTTAATTTATTTTTTGTTCCTTCGGGCAATTACAGCACTTGCTCTATGCATTCCTTGCGGGAGACCATAATCAGACAGAGATGATTACAAAAAGATGGATTTTTAATTACACTCGTCTGCAGAAGGGCCGTGAAAGAACATCTCCAGAGTGTCTCATCATCATCCATCAGCATCTAAAATGTGATTGCTCACAAGGGCTCATATTTTTAGCCCTTCCAACATGCAAATGGTTATTCCCCACCCCCCCCCACATCTCTGGAAGCATCCTCCGAAAAACCAAATATGGTATGTCTATATTTACAGCTATAAGCAAAGGGCTAAACAGGTAGAAGAACAGGATTGAACCAATGGCACCCTAGTTCAGATGGATTATCTTATGAAATAAGATAATTGACTGTTCCCCTTTGTTTTTGTTTAAGCCCTCCAGCAAGCAGAAAGTCAATGAAACAGGCAAACAGCTAGCTCAGAACGGGTCTCCTGAATTCACTAGATTTTTTACATGCAGTAAATTTCTTACATGGGGTGGCATTCACAAACGCACCTTTTCCCCTCTTCCAGTCTGAAATGGCCACCGTCTTTGGGGACACACAGTCTATTATTACACAGTTTGCACTTGCCATTTTTCAGCTAAACAAACCCAACGGCCGTATGAGTAAGACTGCAAAAGTGAGTGGGTCTGTGCAGTTATCGCAATCACCGTTTTGTGGGTGGGATGAAACGATGATCTCAGATTGCAATCTACAGGAAAGTGGCACGGAGGTGGAGCTTAGGCTGGGAGCAATTCCACTTAAACAGAAGGCTCAATAGTTGCTTGTGACAGGAAAGGCCCCTCATTACCTACCTATGACCTAGAGATATGCTGATAGTCAGAGTACACTCTACAAACCCAAGGGATCAATGATCTGCTTGCAATGAAAGACAGCTTTCTGTATAATTCAGTTGCAGGGCCTTTTCCGTGGTTGCCTCAAATGCCAACAAACCAGTTGCACTGCCAGACTCCTTTGGGAATGAGTTAGATGTCATTACTTCTTCTGGCTTTGAATGGACCCCTGCCCCTTCCTTAGCATCTGAACATGTGTCCTCTCTTCCTTTGGTCCTTTCTACCCTGCTAATGGGGCAATTAGAAAAAGCAACAAGAAGCAAGACAGAGCTGAAGTCTTCAGGTTTTGCCTCCAGGAAGACGTAACCAAGCTGCCGTGTGTATGTGGAGAAAAAAACATGGGAACAGGGAGGCAGTCCTTCAACCCTGAAGACATATGACTTATGAGAACCCAGTTCAAATCTCTGCTTTGCCATGGACACTTGGGTGTGAGGGCAGGCATCTCCACAACAACATGTCCCATGTCCCATGCTCCGGGTGCCATCACCGATCTCCACCCTGGCCTACCTTGGGGTTTCCTCCCCCTTCCTTGGCCGCATAAAGCATCTGGAGGGCCGATTCGGCCAGGGTCTTGGTCTGGTCCAGCAGGTTCATTTGCTGCTGGTGGCTCATCAGTTTGGAGACCACCCCCACGGCGGCCAGGACCAGCGGCTCAAAGTAGCCGGCCAGCTGCATCACCTACGTCGAGAAAGACGAGAGAAGGTCAGGTCGTACGCTGGGATTCCTCGTGCCCCCCCCCCCCCCCGAGTCACATAAATCCAGACAAACCTTCCCAGGACCATTGGGGCAGTTTTCACCATCCTGTAATAAATCGGACCCCAACCCAACCTCCTACCTTGTGTCCCAGTTGAGCGGCTTCCCCCCGGGCGGCGGTAGCGATGGGGTCAATCAGATGCCCAATCTCCTGGACAACGGAGGTCAGCTGCTCCTGCAGGGCCTTGAGAAGCAAAACGGGACAGGCCGTCAGGCCCACAAAGAACATAACCATCGCACCGAGGTGCTTCGTTGCAGGAAAGACCCAGGGATAGGAAAACAGCAACAGCAGCAGCAGCAGCAGCAGCAGCAGCAGCAGCAGCAGCAGCAGCAGCAGCAGCAACAACAACAACAACAACAACAACAACGGGAAGGAGGTATCCTTGGCCTTAGCCCATCCTGCTGAACCTGTGCAGTCTACCAGGATGAGAAACTGCTGGGGAACCAGGCCTCCCTCTTAGTCCACCTGGCCTGGGGGGGTGTTGTCCACTTCAGTCCGAACCCAGCCTGATGCCCTCTGGGTGGACCTGACGGGGTGGGGAATGAGGACTGTTCTTGCCCAAAGCACTCGGAGGGTGCCAGGTGGAGGGAGGCCAGTTTACCATGACCAGAGCTTTTGGACTACGACTCCCAGAATCTCGGACTACCCATATGAAAGCTGGGATGTTATCGGTACTAGGCTTCCCCACCTCCAAAAAACAACTGAGGGAGGGGGAAGGGGAAAGAACGTCCCCCAAGCTCTCACTCTTTCCGGACACAGTTCTTGGGAGGCTTAGGAAACGATACAATCTTTTCTTCAATATAATTTTAAACGTATGAGAGAGGAAATGGAACTTGAGGGCTAGCTGGTTGACACAAAGGTCACTCCTGCTGTTTCTCCTCCATTCCAGCTTTAAGACTTCCCTTTTAATCTTTTTTTGTTGGTGGTGTTCTAGACTGACTCCTGATCCAGCCCCCCAAGGAGGAAGAAAACCAGCTTGAAAAGCCCCCTCCTGAAAATTCCTTGCCCCGCCATCTGCAACGGACCAGCATCTGCTTAGCATCCTTCTTGAGCCAGGTGTGCTCCCCTGGAAGCAGTGCACTGTGGGAAATTCCTTCTGACCTGTTTGCCACACCGGAGTTAATGGACAGCTGTTAATTCCCTGCTCTGTAAACCATGCAAGTTCAGAGGTTGGGATGAGAAAACACAGACACACACAGACTTGCCAGACACTTGACACAGCACCAGACACACAGAAACACACACACAAAACATGCACTCCTGGCTGAGAGGGACTCTCCGGCCTGCCTGCACAGCTTGCCAGCTTGGAGGCCTGAAATGTCGTCCCTCGTGGAGTTCTATCCCGGATCGATATCCCGGATGCACCGGTTGATCCCATCGATGGAGGAGTCGCACTCTCTCTGGCCGGGGGCTTTGTCCCTGCAAGACAAAAGGAGGCTTGTTCTCTCGGAGGCCATGGGCACAATCTGGGAACCACCACAAATTCACCGGCCAGATAAGCAACAGTGCCCAGGGTGCCCTTCCGTCCTCTCCCCCTCCCCCCGATCCTGGCGTTGCCTCCCCATTGAACTCTCCCCATCACAATGGGGCTTTCCCCTCGTTTCCTGAAGACATTTCCTTGGTGGTGTTTTCTTTAAAAACTGGGTCAACCCCCCCCCAAGCCTGTTGATATTTCTCTTTTTTTACTGGGTGGTGCTGTTTCGGTCACAGCTGCCAGGGAATCCACAGGTTGAACGTTGCCAACAGAAGGGGTGGTTCCCCCCTCCAGCCAACGTGGCCTGCCATCCCACTGGCTTCCAGCCACGGAGAGGGCATGCTGTAACCCAAGAGGCGACACGGTTCAGCCACTTGCGACCCGAGGCCATAAGAGTTTGGGCCACCCTTTCTTTCATCTCCTTCTTTCCCCTGGCTCCGCTTTGGTTAAGAAGGGAGTTTAGATTCACAGATTGAGCTAAACAACAACAACAACATTGCATTTTTCCTACTGCTGAAAACGAGACCCGATAGTTAAACATTTGTTACTTGCAGAGCATGCAGCTGCGCTCAATGATTCAGAAAGGAAACTCAATCCATGGAGGTGTGTGTCTCTCTCTGTGTGTGTGTGGGGGGGGGAATGAGAGAGCTTTTTGTCTTAAGTTCCTTTCCTTTCTTTCTAGCTGGCTAAAAGTCAAGCTTTACACCCAGGCAGGCCTGGCTAGTAAAACACAGCCAAGCATCCAAGAACAAACTGATGATGACATTTCCAAAATGATCTTAATCTTAGCTCACAGAGGCTCTTTGGGGGAACCTCAGAATTAAACGCAAAAGGGCCGGCACAAGCGAAGCCTTCTCTGCAACCAAATCCTTCTTCCACATATTATGAGAAGAGGAGGCGGCGGTCACTCGGGAGGAAAAGGGGGCCATTTTTCGACAGGAGAGCACTTGCTTTGCTTTTAGAAATGCCCAAGTGTCACCCGCTTTTTCACGTATGTGAATTAAAAGGTGATGCAAAGGAGCCCTCCCTGCCTGAACCATTCGTGGATGGCTGCCCATCAGAGAACAAATCAGAGAACCAGACTGCCAGGGGCAACGGCAGACCCCCCCCCCAGGTTTCAAAGGAACAGGGCCTTTTCAATGGTTGCCCCAACCTTATCTCACTCAGCTACAACGAAGGCAGATTTTGATGGCTCTGGCCTCCGCATTCAACAAAACGTTTAATGAAACCCTAAACCGGACAACTGCAAGAGATGGGGCCGCACGGTTATATCCCAACGCTGCAGACCGGTACAAAAAAAAAAAAGATAATTAAAAGAAAAGGAGTGAGAGTCGAGGCAGACCTAATGGAAGTTATCAGGCTCTTAATGGACTCGGAGACCGTGTGCGAATGGCCGGCTAGCACGGACCAGGTGGACGGGTCCTTTGGGTTGATGGCCAGCGAGCGGGCCGTCTTGATCAAGGAAGAAGAGCTGTCCAGCATCGTCCGGGCAGAGGTCAGGATGGGTTCTTGAGCCCGAGAGCCCTGGGAAGACCCGCAAGGACAGAGAAAAGGAGGAACACCTGAGTAGTAGCGATTCCCAAGCTTTACAAACTGAAATGTTACAGATAACGATTCACGCCTTCCGTGGTGGGGCTGACTTTTAAAAGTTACAGCCACGGGGTGTGTATTTGTGTGGATCCTCCGCTTACCTGCAATTTGTATCACCCTCCAACAAGTTGTGGCATTTGAATAAATGTTTTTATTTATTTATTTATTTATTTATTTCTTACACTTATTAACCGCCCGATTTTCCCCATAGGGAACTCAGCACGGTGTACAGACGTCACCCAAAGGTGACTCCCCAAATACAAAAAAATCCCCACAGCCTAACCAATCAGAACCTAACAAAATACAATAATATAAAAATACTACATAAAACACTCATACAAAAATAACTGATAAAATAAATTTTTCCCAAAGCAAGCCTTGCAGCTACTTTCAAATAATGGAAAAAGTAGATAGTTACCTACTAAAAGTTCACAATTATAAGAGTAACTTATTACCGAGGTGTGTCCTGGGAACAAAACAGCAACCATTTGTTTTTAAAGGGCAGCTTTCCACCCTCTGTCCCAGTCTGGGTTCACAGGGAGATGAAGGCCAGACTAAATTCTGGTTCCCTGCCTCTAGGTTCTGCTGGATCACATGCAAACCAGGTTTCTCATCTGACAAATCAGGATTGGATCCCAGACCAACCACCTGGTTTTTATGATGGCTCCGGCTGCTCTTTCTCTTACAAGGCCTTCCCAGGGAAGGAGAAGGCCCTGGGTTCAAGCTAAAATGCCACAAATCAACTTATAAAAACATCTCTGTTTTCATTTCTCTCTGGGATGGGGAACAACAGGGCCATCGAGAGATGGTCAGACTACATTTCCCCATCTACTGCTGCTTGCGTGGCCAGTTGTGAGGAATGATGGCACCCAACCCCACGTTTCTCAACCCCCTTCAATTTAACAAAAAATACAAAATCCCTGTAATCTCCTTGTTATTCCAGGGTTCATTTGTGGAAACCTTTCTCTTACCTCCGTGCTGATCTGGGCCGGGATGCTAACGAACTCAGGGTTCGACACAAAGGCCGTTAAGTTCTCCACGGCTTCAATCAAGGGGGCTGTGGCGATCCGGCACTTGTTGCGGTTTTCTTCTGAGAAATCCCCGTCTAACGCCTGGAAGGCAAACAAAATAATAGGGCTCAGCTTTTTTTTAAAAAAAAGTATGAAGAATGTGTCTGTGGAGATTCTCAATCATATAGGGGAAAGGTGTTATCTGGGAGATGAGTTATACATAATGTATATTGGGTTTTCTCTTTGTCTCCGGAGGTTGAGGCATGGCAACTGGACTTCTTTTCTTGCAGGATCGAAACGTTTCGCTACTGACGAAGCTACTTGGATGAGGAGTGAAACGTTTCAGATGAGTAGTGAAATGTTTCGCTCTCCCAAGAAAAGATGCCCGGTTGCCATGACTCAACTTCTGGGTACAAAGAATAAACCCAAGACAAACAATATAGGTAGAGACACAATGGCCTTATAGGCCCCCCTTCCAACTTAATTGTTTTATGATTATACTATGATTCAGTGCCCGATTGAGGAAGGCAGTCACTCGGCCCAACGACTGAGACCCACAGTCCTATTCCCTGTCTCTCAAGGCCTTTTTACACGACCCCTAAGATCCGCTGGCCACTTAAATTCGGACCAGAGATCTTAGGGGTTCGTCGCTCTTCCTGCGTTCCCACCCCCTCCGCACTTCCTGGCTGCTGGCTGCGTGAGGGGAGGGAGAAAAAGAGAAAGAAAAGCATGCCGCTCACCTCGGTTCTGCCTTTTGCTCCTGCCCGCAACATTCCAGTCTCTGTAAAAGTAGCTCTTAAAGGGGCGGGAGCCAAAAAACAACAAACAGAAGCAAGGAGAGCCCTGCACTCACTATCTTTACACCGGATCAAATAATTTTCACCTCCGGAGAGCAGGTACTTGAAAGGTGCGCTGGGACGCGCTGAAGTGGGCGTGGTTGCACTTAATTTCCTGTAAACTCTGGAGCTGGTGGGGAAACATTTTAAAGCTCCGGAGCTGGGAGCCATTTGCCCCGGAGTTTAGGGGTCATGTATAAACGCCCTCAGTGCAACAGCCAGGGCCCTTTTTGGGAAGGGCGGAGGGACAAGGGTTCAAACCAGGTCCCGGAAATGGAATATTGGCAGGGGGGGGGATGACCCCAAGAGGCTCTCACTCAGCACACAGAATAAAAAACAGAATATCGGTTAACTGGATTGATAGGAAGCAGGCTTCACCTCTTTCAAGGGGCTAAGGATGACTGCAAAGCTTTATTTTAATATTGAGAGCGGTCTCAAAGAAGTCTCAAAAATTCCTGAGGTTGGGCAAGCGCTCTGCTCTGGCCTTTATCCCATGCTTCCTGACTTTCTGCACCCTCTAATTTTCAGCTCTGTCCTCTCAGATTTCCATGTTTTCTCCGGAACAAGCTCTCCCCCTTTCCTTCTCCCCTCCCTGCAGCTCCTGCAATGAGCACCAGAGGAGCCTCGGTGCAAAGAAGAAGGAAAGAGAGAGTCTGAATTGAAAATTAATGTCTTCATCAGAAGAATGCATGAGCAGGAGGGCAGCTGTTGCTAAGGATTCCAGGTGGAAGGCATCTCCTCCAGCTTCCTGAGAGATTCGGAGAGGCAGCCCCTTTGTGCCTTGAGATGAGAGACAAACATCCTGTAATTGTTTCTCCCCCCTCCCACGTTTGTTTTGTTTTAAACACCCCAAAACAAAACTCCAGGAAGGAATGGGATTTAATCGCTGACGAAGGCTGGCCCGAGAGCCAAGTCCCTGTCCTGGGCTCACGTGCCTTGATTGTTTTCACCAGGTTGGCTGTGCTGTTCGCCACCTCTTTGGCGGACTGGACAAAGTGCCGTTTGGCCACCGGGTTGGCCGTCTTGGACGACGCGATGCGGCAGGCGTTGCAAAGGGCGGACGTGTGCTTGGCCACGATGGTGGCGGCCGACAAGACCTAGGAAATGGAAGAAGCCGTCGCGGAGCTGAGAGGCCAGCTATGGGGCCAAACCCACGGTCGGAGACTCTCTGCTTGGCAGGCAGAAGTTCCCCAGGTAAACCTCAGGTGATCTTAGGAAGAAAAGAGTTCGAGGAACAAAACCACACCCCTAATCTAGTACAGATCCATCTTCAAGGTTGGAATGTAATTTTTCCCCTACAGTTCCTTCAATGTTTGCCATTGTGGTTTGGTATTATATATATATATTCTTAATTTATAATTTATTTTTTGTTTTATGTTTTAATTGTGTTTAATATGATCATTTACAGTATTTTATTATGTGAATTATGTTTTATTTTGTTGTATTGCTATTCACTGAATTCTCTTGATGTTATGTTTTGCATCTGTATAAACCTTGTAAATTTGTTGTATGGTGCCCAGAATCGTGCTTTGCAATAAATGTTTGAGGTTTATGAAATAAATAAATGCATGTCCACTGAAGAACCAGGGTTATCCTTGAAACAAGGAGGGGAATATATTTTTCCTTGCCCCAAGCCCAGAAACCTATGGTCATTTTCTCCGAAGCCCTTAAGCAACAAATCCTTCTCTGTCACTGGAAATTGGTGAGGCCCCCAGCTGTTTCCAGGTGAGGAATCCACTCTGGGCTTTGCTCAGAACTTGAGCAGCCCACCTCTTGGGCATGACATTCAGCACCCTGGACAGCAACACTGGCGTTCAGACTAAAACATGGAGGCCATGTTTCATTCCCTGGTGCAATCCATCCTCTGCCTGTGTTCTCAGCTGTGCAGTCATGCAAGACAGAGGGATGGGGAAAAGTCCTTTCCCCCCACTACAACTCCCAGCATGCACCGAGTCATTGTTTCCAACCTTATAACAGGAACAAAATCCTTAAAATGACAATTTAAAAAGGAGCATCTCCAGTTCTGCCTAGGATTTAAACTTGAGGAACGGGACATCCGCAGGACCTGCTCCCCAAGGCTCTCGGGCAGACCCGGATGGGCATTACCTGGGACGGGCTGCTTGTTGGGTCCACCAAATTCTGACATGCCATCTGGATCGCCTGGTTGGCCCGGGCAAACTGGATGGGGTCCACCAGGCCTTGCTGGCCTGCCTGGCTGTTGGGGTCCGAGACGCCGACGAGGTAGGCAGCCTAGACGTCAACAAAAGAGGCAGTCACCCCTCAGAGATTGCCCAGGGAATGCTTTCTGTTCTAGGTCACGCGGGTTCAAGGCTGGCTTCAGAAAAGCTACTTCTGTGGATGAACGGCTGCAGAACCCTTTGGATCTGCAACTTCTCCCTCCAAGGGCGAGATCGCTTTGTGCAGAAAGCAGGGGGTTGCTGTCCACCTTGATGGCAGAATAAGTTTTGCGTCATGATTGCAGGCAATGCAAAAAAGCACTTCACACATCGTTCCCCAAAGTGGCCCTAAGGCCAGTCGGCAGATCCTTTAGGGCTGAGGGGCGTGAGGTCATAATGTCAGGATCACCCCAGGTGAAGAGGCTGGCGGGGCTGAGGGCCACCATTGAGGGAGACACTTTAAGCCAACAAGGGCTACTTATAAAGCCATCAGAAGCAGCCTAGCACAAACTCCATCAGAAACCAAGGGTAATCCCCTCCACCTGGTTCGTTCTGTGCTACGCAAAAGTTAAAGCGCTTCAAATATGTGTGGAAGCTCAGCCTCTCGGTCTATCTCTAGACCCTCTTCCGGTGTCAGCGACCTGAGGCTCACCTGAGCAGCTGCTTCTGTGAGACCACAAAGGGCCTTTGAAGCCACCCTGACGCACTCGCCGAAGACGGGAAGGTCGCCGGTCTTGGCGTTCTGAGAAATCCCCGCCATGGACTCTCCAAGAACCTTCAGGGAGAAAGGGATCATTCAGCACAGTCCACAGTCCAAACATGATGATTACCGCAAATAACAATGTTAGCACTCTTGTGACAACCTAGTTCTTTAGCTCACTCCTCTAAAGTGCTCTGACGTGTGTTGATTTTAAGAGTTGCATTGTTCAACAATGTTTCTGCAGACCACCTCCCTATACACACACCACCTCTTGTGACTTTTCCTTGCATCAGAGTTGATTTAAAAAGACTCCTCGCTGTTCCGATTGCCCTCTGCTGGACATACTATTAAAAAATTCAAATTGCAAGGGGGAGAAAATTCTGCGTAAATGGGAAAAACACTTTTTCATGGCAACTGCCATCTGACAGCGGAATCGCCTCCCTTGGAAGCGAGCAGATGGTCCTTGGTTTTGTTTTGTTTACAAGTAGCTTGGATGACAACAAGCTACAGATGGTTTAGTTGTAAATCTTCTCCAGTGGAAAGAGGTTGGATTAGATGAACTTTGGGCTTCCTTTCAACTCCACAGTTTTCCCCCAACCTCCCCTTCCCCAAATCTTTTGGACCCATATCAATTTTTGGAAGCATTGATCTAACTTCATAGCAACTATTTCTCAGGGCATCCCAAGGACAAACACTGACAAGAGAGACACATTGAATGGGTACCTTTGAGTTTTCCATGACCCCTTCAATGCAGTCGAAATAAGAGAGGTCGTTTACTGGTTCGTTGGGGTTTTCCAACATTTCTTTTACCGTCTAGAAGGAGAGAAGGGCACCGGTCAGTCAAACAATTTCATGAGACCCACGTGTCTTTTGGTACACTGGGTTGGGATGCTTGCATAATCCTAGAAACCCAAGAGTACAACACTTGGCCCTCTGAGTAAGACTAGCTGCTCCCTGGATTTCCACCCAAAGCAGATCATATAAAGATTAACCTATCACAGCCTTCTCTTTCAACTGCAAGTCTAGCAAACTTGGACTTGAATCTACCCAGGTGGCCCAACGAGCTTTCCTGATCCTCCCACTGACATCCAACAAGCTGACACGAACCTAGGAGGAACTATAGAACCCTAGAAGCCCAGAGCTCTTGGTCCATATAACAGGTGCCCCTGGTGAGAGGATGCCCCTGGTGCTGCCTGGATTTTTTTCCTGCACTTGCTGAATGCCACCGGTGGCCGCGAAGCATTTATAAACACAGAATGGCCAAGATCTCCACGTGGCTTTGTTGGATCGTGACCTCTCCTTTGTTTGGAGGAGGCGGTGGCCCTGGGCCAACTTGGGCCATCAAATGATTGCTCCGGATCTTGGCCCTTGCTGGGACCTGAGAGGGGTGGCCTTGAGGACCCTGTCACCCAGTGGCCCAAGTCAGAGAAGCAAGGATGGTTTAAATCCGCAACCCAGGCCCTGTGTCACCTCCAGTTCCCGGAGAGCGTTGTCACACTCCTTCTGCCCAGGGGCTTGTTGAGTACACAACGTGATGAGTTGGTTGATGCTCTCCGTCACGGCCCTGTGAAGAAAGGCAGATGGGTGCTGTGACACGGGCAGAGCAGATGACAGGCGGGCACATGGTTCAATGGCAAGGTAACGGCCGAGCTCAAGGAAAAGAGCCCGCCCTCTCATTAAATTGCTCTGGACAAGCGGCTGAAGGCCCACCAAGTTCTCTTGAGACTTTGAAAAGTTTGGAAACTGACCCTGCGTTCTCCTCTTGGACATGGGCCACCTCCAAGGGAGATGTGCCTTTTTAACCTATTTGTTCATTTCCTGCCTCTACTGAATTTTGTTTGGTGACCCAGGAGAAAAAGTCTGTAAGTTCTCCAGGAGCTCACGCATTACAGCAGAAGGCCCTTGCTTGGACCTACTGGTGTTTTTTTTTTTTTTTGGGAGGGGGAGAGGTTGGTTGGTTGTTGAAATTTGCTGAAAAATAATTTGGCACAATCAGTGTAAACTTTCCTGATTTTTAAATCACAACGGGTAGCAAACGGGGGGGGGTCCTTTCTGGTTTTGGAAAAAGGACAAAGAAACAGCTACTTTTGGACCAGAATACGCTCAGCACCCAAAGCGGCCCTGGAGCTGCAGGAAACAGGCATCCCTCCAAAACTGAGATGTCCCTCTGAGTAAAAGATGATGATGATGATGATGATGATGATAGTGTGCTACAAAGTCTATCCTGACTTGTGTTGACCATCTTTCCAGGGTTTTCAAGACAGATCTTTTATCATTCCCTTCCTCTAGAGGTATGCCAGATACTGTGCAGATTGCCCAACGCTACCCAGGCTGGCCCTTGATGCACCAGATATCGCAATCACTAGGCTCTCCAGCCAGATTTGCAATCCTAGACGACACCCCCCCCCGGCGAACACCCCAGCTGGCACAGTCCTTGGCTAGAGGACTTCTCGCGTGCCACAGAGGGACCCTCCCCAACCACCGCCAAGCGGGCCCCGGTGCTTCTTTACCTTGCAGCTGCTGCTAAGAGATTTTTGGCATTGGGAGCGCCGGGATCCACCGACAGAGACTTGGCCGCCAGGAGCAGTTTGCTGGAAGCCATGGAGATGTTTTTGAGGTTCCCGATGACCTGGATCTGGTCTTCTTTTGTCTGCCGGGACCCAAGGAGCACATCGCAACATGAGCTCAACACATGGCATGGAGGGGGAGGAGGAGGAGGAGAGGAGAAGATGGCTGGGCTGCCCAAAGCATTGCTCGCGGCTCCACCGTGCATCTCGACCCAAAGTGGCCAGTGCGGTTTGGGCAGGCTGAAGGAGGGAGCCGCTCAGGGGGGGGGGCTTCTGAAACGGCACAGGAGCCCACAAGGAAGCAGCCAGGGCGCCTCGACAATGGTGGCCTTCTTCAGCAGGGAAAAGGCAGAGGGGGGCTTTTCAGCAGCTTATTCAACAAGACTTCTGTTGGCCAGCCCGTCTCTGCCTGGCACGGCCAGCGTGCGGCTGAGTGCTGGACCGAAAAGGCATGCTTTATTTATTTATTTATTTATTTATTTATTTATTTATTTATTTATTTGCTTGCTTGCTTGCTTGCTTGTTTGCACAGAGGACCAGAGGAAATGCATGGGCCTTCTACACCAACACCAACACCCCCGGTCGCTGACAAATCAGGGACTTTTGGTCTCGGCAAGTCACATTGAGGAGAGGTGAGAATGTGTGTATGTGAAAGCCCTGACATGTCTTTGGAAGGACTGGGACAATTAAAAACACCTCCCTCCCTTCACTTCAGAGGCAGCTCAAGAACATCCAAGCTCCGTGCCTGAAGTAAAGTGCCTGGCTTTTTTCCATCTTGCCATGGACTCTACACCTAAGAAATAATTCCTGGCAAATCCATCTTTTGCCATGTTATTACCTATTGGTACTGCTCCGAGGAAGAGGGCTTTGCCCCCGAAATATTAGCAATGTTTTGTTATTTTTATAGTAGCCTAAAGGTATCACCTGTTCCACTTTTGTATTTGTCTTTTGTGATGGCTACAACGGCTCCTTGAATTGTTATCCTGTGCTCAGAGAGCTGTGGCTAATTATTGGCCCTTGGCTCGGAGGTCGTAACCAGCCCCATTTTTGGTGTGAAGAGGGAGGGAGGAAGGTGGCCACAGGGGTCTGATGGGGACCGAGATAAGGGCAGAGGGGTCATTTCCTTCCCGGAGAAAATTACTCTTTGGGGCTACCGCACACACGGCTTTTATCGGATGGTCTCAAGCAGGTGGTAAGCCCTCCTACCAGTAAGAAAACTACCTCTCCCCACCCCCAACGCCCCTTTCACAGGCCAAATGCGGACGGAAGAGCCTCACCTGCGCTTGGCCGGCCATCTCGATGCCGGCGTCAAGGAACTCGTCAAAATCCTCGCTGAACTTCCCAGAGGCGGTGGCCAGCTCCCCGCTTTGGCCCCGCGTGGCGTGCACCACCTCCCCGGCCGACTGGTTCAGATCTGCCGCGGCTTGGTTGAGCTCGCTCTGCGCCTCTTGGAACGGTTTCGAACTGGGTGGGAGCTGGGGGGGGGCACACGGCAGGTTTTTGTACCTTCTCAAAAGGGAGCCCTACTTTATTTTTTCATAAAGAGCCCCGCCCATGTGCCTTGCATTTTTAAGGATGTAGGTCCCTGCCCCAATGCACATAACAGACTAAAAATGCCAAAGGCAGGCAGGCTTAAAGACAGAAAGAATAGGGGAATGATTAGTTAAATACACTGAAATGGTTATAAATTTCCCATGGTGTCTGTGGGTAATAGTTTCAAGCCACTCTATAGAGAGCAAAAAATGAGGAAGAATCCAATTCTCTGGCTTCCTCCAGTGGCCAGTTCTGGTGAAAACACACTGGAAATAGATTTAAATATGTATTCCTGTTGTGTTTTTTAAAATTTCGTATATGGAGGCAGCAGATAAGCAAACCAACAGATACTGACCACACAGACAAGGAGGTCCTAATGTAATAAGAGAGTAGGTACTCAGTGCTGGAAAAGTAACTATTCACACACACCACAGCCATCTTTGCGGATCACGCCATGGCGGTTGGAGTTGAGGCTTTGGGATGCAAGGAAAGTAACTTTTCCAGGCTCTGCAAGCACAAAGTGACGAGTCGGCCACGCAAAACCACGTTAGGGTGCTCAGCCTTCAGCCAGCCTTTTGGAAACCAAAAGTTTCCAAAGTCTGGCTGAAACCAATAGTTGTGCCATGGCAGGGGTTAGGGGGTTTCCATCCGATCTTGCATTTTCTTATACGTTTGCACTTCCTCGGTCCAGAATCTCATTTCTAGAAAACTCGCGGTGGGGAAGAGGGAGGTGATGGCGATGGTCGCGACGCTCCATCGCCACCGCCTCAACCTGCAAAGCTGCCGCTCACCGATTCCACCAGCAGCTTCTTGCTAGACTCGCCAATGCTCTTCAGGGCCATGTCCACGTCCTTCTGGCCCGGGAGGCAGTTCACGCAGTTGTTCAGAGAATGTGAAACAGCCTTGGCCACCTGTCGGGAAGGAGAGACCAGGTCAAGAGACCCTCCTTGACTTGGGCCTGCCGGGAGCCCAGCCACCAGAGTTCCTGACCATCTCCAAACTCCAGTCCACGCAGGCGAGGATGAAGGGACTGGGCTTTCAAGAGAGGAGGTGCCATCCTCCTTGGCATGTGGAAGCCTTGAAGGAAAGACAGCGTCCACGTGTCCACGGTGGCTGTTGGAATGAATCAGGATCCCAGCTGTGGGACCCATCATCCTCCACATGCAGAGGGTGACAGAAACGATGCTGACAATGAAAGGAAGTTAGGTAAAGCCTTCGAACCTCAGAAACAAAGCAATGTATTTCCCCAAGCCTTGTGTTTTTCTAACACTTTCCCAGGGAGCCATCCTACGGTGCCAAGAGGAAGCCCTCACCTGTCTGGGGTGCACTCACCTGGGCCAGCCTCTGCTGGCTTTCTGCATCGCCAGGAGCCACCAGCGCCTGCTTGGCCTCTTGGATGAGCATTGCTGAGCCTTCCATAACATCCCTCGCAGAGTCCAACATCGCATGCGCAGCGGCCGGGTCGCTCGTAGATGCTGCAACGCCCCGGGCAGCCTGAGCCAAAGTCTTCAGTGCCTGAGCCGTCTCCCTCGCAGCCACGCCTGGATCAAGAATTGACAAAGCTCTTTGTTATTGTGTGCTCTGGGAATCACCCACAATGGCCCCCTTCCAAAACGATCAAACAGCAAAGGGTCCAATTCAATGCACAAACAGGCTAGCTTTGCCAGGAGAGTTGTGTGTTCCCAAAAAGCTTGCTATGGCTCAGGGTTAACTGAAGAGCAAGCACAGAAGTTATGATGAATAATGTAAAACAGACTCTATATTCTGCTTGTGGGGTTTCAACCAACCAACCAACCCAACCAACCAACCAACCAACCAACCAACCAACCAACCAATTTCCTTCCTTCCTTCAAGGAGCACCACAGTAAAATTAATAAATATTTCAGATAAACCTCACCCAATAATGGACTCTCTTGGGTGCACTGCGGAAGCGAGTGACAGACCTCCCATGGTATGTGCCAATGGGAGAAATGTTCCCTGACAGAGGTGCACCATTGCCTGCTCTTTGCGCTGACCAAGGATTATGTCAGGGCAACATCCCGATCTTCTTAAGTTTGCTAAGTTATAAGCTAACAGTTTTCTTCAATTTTCGAAGCACATATTTAAGAAAAGAACAGAAGCTGTTCCCAGGATTCGCAACAAGATCTTGTAGACGCACACACATGTCGGGCCAGTGCCACATTACAGACTTCTCTCTCTTTTCTAACATCATGGCCCAGAGGAGCAGCCCTTTCAGAAAACTCCGATGGGAGGGCTCCCCTCGCAGGAGGCTCCACGTTCATTGGATTCTGGCTGTTACTACACCGTGCAACCACTGGGGTGGTGTTAGAAATCCATTTTATTCAGCCATGGTCATCTCAGTTTGGAACGAAGGAGTGTGGGTAAAGGGACAGAGAAATAGTTAATCTTCAGATCAGAGAGCTCTTGTGTAAGAAGGCCAGCCTGACCCCATCTTGGGTTTCCAAATTATAAATATTTACATTATTATAAAGCTTGTCCATTTGCAGAAAGCTGGCGAGGATGGAAAGTGACCCTCTTTTTTTGGGATTACTGATGTAGTTCGGTTTTTCCAAAGGGAGAGCACCAAGCCAGAAGACGGGAAGGCTACCCACCCCGAAGCCAACATTCTGCTTCTGAGTAAACCCTGCTGGCAGCTGGATGCGCCTTTGTGCACCTCCCAGCTGGGCAAAGGGCAGCCTTCCAGATATGGGCCCTCTATAAACTCCGGACCAGTTCTCCCTGTTGGCTGGGGCTGATGGAGGTTGTGTTCCAATATCATCTGGAGAGACACGCTTTGCAGAGATTTTTCTCCAAGCTGAGCATTCCTATTTCCAAAGGCAGTACACGATTCTGGATCGCTGCTCACAGCCCACCTTAAATTGTAGGGGTTTCAGCCAGATCTCCACGTGTCAGGTCAAGACAAGGTGCCTGAGCCACAAGGCACCGCTGGAGGCTACAAAAAGGATGCTCGTCAGCAAATAAGCATCCTGAGCTGGTTGCGTGGACCGGCAGGCTCTTTCACAATGGATGAGTGTTTTAATTCCACATTTTAGAAAATGCTGCCAATCTATTCCCAAATGAACTGGAGCTCCCAGACTCTCCCTGGACAGCAAATGCCAGCTCTTTTGCGCTGCAACTTTCCAATTGAACACACACACACACACACACACACACACACACACACACACACACACACACACACACACACACACACCAGAGAGCCACCCTAATCCAATTACCGCAACCTCAAAATGAAAGCACCAGCAAAATCTGTCCAGCCGTGGGCCCACGAATAAAGGGACCGTCATTCTAATGAGCTTTATCAGCCGGATTTGGAACTCCTTGGCTGGACTAACCACCAAAGACAGAGCATAATTCGCTGGGGAGCATTTTTAATCTCTCACATGAGCCGGTCGCAACCTTGCTGGTAATTTCCCTGAGGAGTTAATGCGGCTTGACCTCTCCTGAAAGGAAAGTTGGAGTCACCCCTGGCAATATATTCATAGAAAGGAAATGTAAATCTGGGTTGAGCAGTGGGTGCTTCATTGGGTCACCAAGCATGCAAGCTTTCCTGTTCTCTGGAATTCTTCAGCTTTCAACATCATAAAAGCTGTGGGAGAGTCTTCTTCTGGCAGAGATGGAACAAAATGTGCAAGAGGGCCTCTCTTTCCCACCCTGTCTGTCCCTTAAGGCATACAAGGATGCAGAGTGCCAGAGAAGTTGGAAAACAGGCGACATTTGTGCCTTTGTCAGAGATCCAACCGAGGCACCACTCAACCCACAGTTTGATCCACAGTCATGGCTCTTGCTGCTGCTGGTAGAGGCCTGCTAACACGGCACCAAGATCACACAGAGAAGAACATGAGCAGAGAAGAACATGAGCACCAAGTGGGACCACCGCATGTGTCCGTTACCTAACGTGTTTTCCAAAACAGACAAACTGCTGCAGTTGAAAAGATAAGGACGATTTAAAAAAAAAAACTGTTCCATTTTTTTGGCAAGGTGACTTTTACCTGTATAATGTTCATTGCCTTGAGCTGCACAGGTCAGCAGCTGGGCCATGGAGGACCCCACCGCTTTGGAGGTGCTCCCCAGGTCCTGGGCACATTTTTCAAGCTGAGGAGGAAAAAACAACAACAGCTGCATGAATGAAAGCGTGGAGGTGATCTTATTCCACCAAAAAGGCGTTGGAAGAGAGAGAAAGAGAGAGACACTGAATGCTGCAACTAGGGATGGGCGTGAACCATTGGTTCGCCAGTGTGTCCTTTGAATGAACAGATGTTTGGCACTTCCCAGCCCCAGTGCTCTCTGGGGTACCCATTTAGAGAGAGTGCTTGGAGGAGACGGGGGAGGGAAGCCAGGGTGTTGACTGTGAGTGGGTGCCCAGCTGAGGAAGTGGGGCTAGAAAGTGCCACACACCGTGTGGATGCCGGGAAAAGAACAGGCACGAACCATCAAACCAGTGCTTCATGCCCATGCCAGAGTGCTTTATGCCCCCCGCCACAAAACTATGTTTCCCTTCATGTTTTACTCTTAAGAACTTAAGAAGTTCCTTCCGTTCTGCTGCATTAATTTTTATTTCCCCCCTCCTGTCACTTCATTTCCAATTTTTTGTTTGTTTTACACAGTTTGACCTTGATTTAGACTGATCTCTACTTTTTATCGTTTCTAACATTTCAAGCAAGCTTTTCTTGGTTTGACGTTTACTGACCAGAGAACTGGGAAAAGTGTTTACAAAATTAAGAATAAACAAACAAAATCATTTTAAATATTTATTTTAATTATGCGTAGGGCTTTTTAGAGGGGTGGATTTCAGTTTGAACATCCTGAAGCTCTCGGCTATGCCTGGAAAGACTCTTTTTCTCTGTCTCCCCCAAAGCACTTAGTGGTCAGTTTACCGTTTCTCCTGGGAGAGGTTTCAGCTGACCATCCAGGGCAGCCATCTTTGCATCCTGCAGCTCGTTTTTGAGTGTCTGGACAGTGTTTAGCGCAGAATCAATCTCCATCGGTCCACATGCTTCATGTGCCTGTGCCCCAGAAATATGAAAAACAAACAAACTGGGATTTGTGATCAGAATAACTATCCAGCCACCCCACCCCTGCCCCATTGGAATCACATATTATTATTATCCTGCACACATATTATTATTTATTTTATTTATTTTATTTTATTTTATTTTATTTTATTTATGTCCCATTCCAGCTGACCCAAAGGTCACTCTGGGCGGCTTACATACATAGCATTTAGCATCGAGCATGCATGGTTTTTTTTTACTGCAGAAAAAACATAAAAAGGGACTTATGACAACTTCAAGACCAAGTTTTATTGGGCAGAATTGTCGTGGACTGCCTGCATGGAGTGGGTTGTCGCAGATGACAAATCCTTGTGCTGGGTCAAGTCTTCAAGAGGCCACTAGGCTTTCTCTGACCAGAATCTTCTTTGTTACATCTGCCTATGCCAACTTGGAGCTTTCCAGAGCTTGCATACAGAGGTGCTTATGATATTTGTTTCATTGTAATTGCAAGCTGGGAACTGCACAGAGCCCTTCAAAAGGGGATTGGACTGATTCCTGGAGGAAAAGTCCATCACAGGCGACAAACCATGATGGAGATGTGTCATCTCCAGGCTTAAAAACAGGGTCCTTCAAGGGCCAGATGCAGGGGAGTGGCATCAGGAGAGATCTAGTCTCATGCGCTCCCAGACGCATCTGGTGGGGCCACTGGGAGATACAGGAAGCTGGACTAGATGGGCTTTTGGCCTGATCCAGCAGGGCTCTTCTTAGGTTCTTATCATCCATAGAGAGTCACGCTCCGGGATTCCACAGGTACTTCCAGCCTTTGACCTTAAGTGATGGACGTCCTAGGAATGAAGCATCCGAGGCTGAACCCCGCATCAAGATTATTATCATGGGGCCATTGAACTCTTGGATTCCAACAGAGCTGTCATACGGTAGAGCAACCAAAGGATTCACCTGGCTGCCGAAAAGAGGCAGCTTCAAGAGAGTGGTGGAACACAGACAATCCAAAGCAAGCTTTCTGACTCTCTTAAGAAGGCAGAGTCACCGTTAAGTCGGGCCACCCAAGACTCTGGGGGCTCTCCCTACCTTTTGGGAGGCTGTCCGGAGCTCGGCCAGGCTGGTGGCAAGGTTCTTTGCACACTGGCTCAGCTGCATGGCGGCTGCCTGGTCCCCGACCGTTGGCACGGCTGCTTTAGCCGAAGCCACCATTTTGCTTCCCGGCTGTTTGGGGAGAATGGAAAACAAGACATCAGGAATGCCGCTGTTCCATTCGCACACACGCATGTCATTGCAGGCCAACCCTCTCCTCTTTTGACGCAGGGACCACAGGGGGCCAAAGCTGGTGGTTTAATGTTTTGACACGCATGCCTGTTAAAAAGACGTTTTCTAAAACCACGTGGACGCCAGTTAACCGGGGGAATCGTTGAAGCCGTATAAGCGTTGACAGCGTCAAAGTCATAAGTTCGTCATCAACAAATTCTCGCAATATGTGGCTTCCATGGACCCATCTGGGCCCTGCCTCGTGCAAAAATTATGGGATGGAGGAGACAGAAGGAGGTTGTCTCTGCTCCTAGAGACCACGAGAGCTTGGGTTTTGTTGGGGGAATGTCAAACTGGGAGGAGGAATCCCTCCAGCCCACAAAAACTGGAAGCCAATATTTGGAATCGCACCACCCCCTTTGCAAAGGTTCCCCTCGGATTTGTAGTCCTTTATGATTTGTGGCCTTGTCAACGTGGCCGGACAAGCCCATCTCTCCAGCTGGGCCATACCTGGAGGAAGATCTGGCTAGAGTTTATCAAGGCCAGTTGAGCACTCAGGTCCTCTGCTTGGGCTTGGCTGCCCCTGACACCCTGGACCAGCTGCGGGATGTGTTCGGCCACGTTCTGCAAAGGAAGAGACAGAGGAGAGGGATGGGGGACTCTCCTCTGAAGGACGCAGCCCAGATGCAGACTGAAAACCCTGACCCATCAACACAGACAAAGGTGGAAACGGCCAGGTGGCCCAGGAGGATGGGTGCTGTAGCTCAACACGTCAAGAGAACGCCGGGTGGAGAAGTGAACCAGAGTTTGCAAGGATGATTTTAAAATTAATTCATTATCTAACTTGATACAAAGCCCAAGGAAATAATTAGTTACTGCCATGTCAAACGGCTTTGTTTTCTTAAAAGGAACTTGTTACTACTCAACATACTCCTTGTGGGGTTTTTTGTTGATGGGTTTAAAAAAAGAAAATTGACAACACTCTAGTAAAGATGAAAGAATGGCATTAAGCCTTAAAAGCTTTGAAAAAAATACAGCTCAAAATCGTTCTTAAAAATGACCCTAGACGGCCCTAAAAAAAAGGAAGGCTTCATCACATCTGCATTTGCCAGCCCCATTGAGAATAATCTCCTTGAATCAAGTGCAGAACATGAATTGACACTTAGGGAAATCCCATTCATTCAACCGGTCTACTCTACAGGGGACTGGCAGTTGGACCCGGCCTGTTAATAGCAGCTAGCGGAGATCACCCATGACCCCTGTTCTGCCTTGCCTGACTTCAGAAATATAACTTTATTGTGCCCTTACTTAGAAAAAAGTCAAACAAAAGCGAAAACGAAGGGGGGGACAGGAAAAAAGAAAAATTGTTATGCCACCCAGGTTAACTTGGACTCATTATTTGCAACCTTTGGGTTCGGCCAGAATGGGGCTCATTTCTTTTGCAAACAGTGGATCGGGGACCTTGGCACAACTTCCTGATCGGTGCAGGAAAAGGGTCCCCTCCCTTGCACCCACTGCTGCAGCTCTGCAGTGGCTAATTCTGGCTTGGTGTGCGTGCGTGTGTGTGTGTGTGTGTGTGTGTGTGTGTGTGTGTGTGTGTGTGTGTGTGTGTGTGTGTGTGTGTGTGTGTGTGTGTGTGTGTGTGTGTGTGTGCTTCCATTCTGCAAGCAGCCACCACCAGAAAAAAGCATTTGTTGTTGGTGTGTGTGTGTGTGGGGGGGCATGAAATCCAACCGGCAGAGCGCTCTGAGCTCATTCCACAGATCTGCTTGGGTCTCCATCCATCATCTGAGTTGCTGGGGATCAGAGATGAATGCTGACTGCCCCCCCCCCCTCCCAGTAAACCACCTTAAGCCTGAAGATTCTAAACTTAAGACTGGCTTCCCACCAATGCCACATTCCCCTTGTCTGCATCAATCCCACGGTGAGCCATTTGTCTGGGACCAAGGCAAACCTCTGGCAGGGCAAGGGATGAATCCTTTATGGGAAAAAAAAGCAACGTCGTCTTATCTCATCCTTTCCATTCTGTAAGACCTCAGGGGTGGGGTGGGGGGCCGGAATGGGAAACCTGATGAGTCTTTTTTAAATGCAAGAAAACCACACATACCATTCAAAAGGATGGGGAAAGGAGGGCATGTGGACAGATAGATTTGGAAATGTTGACCTAATGCAACACCCTTTCCCTGCATGAATAAGATGAACGACATTACTGTATATACTCGAATATAAGCCTAGTTTTCCAGCCCTAATTTTGGGCTGAAAAAAAGGGTCCTCGGCTTCTATCTGGGTCAATACTTTTAGCTACTGAGACAAGTTTGGGTTGGTGGCTAAAAGTCATTTTAAACATTGTGTGCCACTTCTCATGACCCCCCCCCAAATTTTTAAAATGACTTTTTAAAAAGTCATTTTAAAACAATGTTTAAAATGACTTTTAGCCACCAACTCAAGCACTTGCCTCGGTGGCTGAAAGTCATTTTAAACATCACACACACACACACACACACACACACACACACACACACACACACAGAGAGAGAGAGAGAGAGAGAGAGAGAGAGAGAGAGAGAGAGAGAGAGAGAGAGCTCACAAAGGAGGAGTTGCCAGGCCCTGCTGCATTTCCCACCCTAGGCTTATGAGTCAATAAATTGTCCCAGTTTTTTGGGTTTAAATTAGGGGCCCTGACTTATACTCAGGTCGACTTACACTCGAGTATATACGGGTATATATAGTTCAAAAAAAGGTAGCTACTCCAAGAGCCTTGGTTCTCCTTCTTAAATCTCTTGTAAAGCCACCTGGGCCAATGATGCCGGAGTGGCAGGCAGTGCCCCTGTCTGGGTGAGAAAGTGACCCAGCGCTGTGGCATGAACCCGGTTGCAAAACTGGGCCGCCTGTGCTGGACAGTGGCTGGAAAACAACTGCTCAGATATCACCCCTCTTTCTCCAGCAATCTTTTTTTTCAAATTGCTGTTTGAGCTCAAGGCATGACATCTGGTCAGCCAGCAACATGAAGGGCCCAGTCGCTGGGCCATTTGCGTGAGCCATTTTCCTGGGAGGACTTTCGGCAGCTCCGTCGGGACCCTACCTTACAGCTTTGGACCAGCTGCTGGTGGGCGGACGTGTTCTTGTTTGAAATGGCCGCATTCTGCGAGGCGGCGATGGTCTGAGTTGCGGCAGCAGCTGCCTGCTTAGCAGCCACCTAGGAAAGAAGAGAGAGAGAGAGGAGGGAGAGAGAGAGAGAGAGTAATGCATTCAAGTAGCATATCTGAGACTCTGCCAACCATTCACCAAACTGACTAACCACAAGAAAAGCCCCACAAACGACACGTCTGTACATTTTTGTCACAGGATGCGTGGCACTTCGTTAAGCACTTCACACTAGCAGAAGTGTGCAGGGACCGAGAAAAGACAATTCTTAATTCCTTAATTGTTCTTAGGACATCTCTGCCTTCCATCTCGGCCGCTCGGTGTTGGGACTGAGAACGACTGCAGACGGAGTCTTGGAGTGGGAAACAGGAGAGGACTCGGCCAGCTGAGAATGGGCAAAGCCAGGGTATAGTTCTCAAAATCCCAGCTTTAATCCCACATAACCAAGGTTTGCCAAAACCAAAAGTCCCCTGCCATGTGGAACCCCCACTGGAAGTTGGAGTGGGAACCCCAAACCCATCAATATTTTACACATGATTGTGGCACATGAACCCTTATGGCTCAAAGTCCCTCACCCATTATCTAAAATACGGGTGACAAGAGCTTCTTTTGTTCCATGTGAGACTATCAAGGACATTCCAGGACAACCTAACCTAAGAGAGTTTGGCCGTGACCACCCTCAGCTACTGTACTGCTGGTGCAGCCGCTGAGGGTTGCACCACTGCACCCTAAAAACAGGGAAGAAAACAGCTGAAACACGGGCACAGCAGGCTAATTCAACGCCCCCCTGCAGTGGATGCTGAAGAAGGTGGATAATAGCAAACACTGGACATAGCACAGTCTCTGCCTCCCCCTAGTGGCCAGTTCTGGTAACTTCATCTTTAGAAATATACATTTCTCAGAATTTTGTTTAATATTTTTAATATTTTCAGGGCGTGAGTAAGTGACATAGCAGATATTGATTCTACTGATAGAGGGGTTCCTAATGGGCCCCCAAACCCTTGTTAGTTTGAAAAGTGGCCAAACCAGTCAGATGGGAATCCCCTCTGCCTTGTGGCTGTAGCAGGAGTTTAGATCTCAAGGCCATTGTTAGCAGAGCAAAGGGAGAAGGGGGGGGTTGTCAATCTGACCTCGAGGCGGTTTACAATTTTCTTCTTAATGGCATTCTGAGCGGCCGCGTTGGTGGCCACCCGCAGGCCTTCGGCCGCTTCCCGGAGCCTCTGTTGCTGGTCTTCATTTTCTGGGTTGGCCGCCGCTCCCTGGGTGGAGATCAAAGAGACAAGAGAGTTCAGAGCTGGTGCCTAAAACGGGGAGGAGGTTGCTTCAGAGATGCCATGTACACACGGGCGGCCCCTGGTGCCTTTCGCTCCACGGCCTTTCCGAATAAGAATCTGTCCTCTGTAAAGAGAGTAGGGTCTTAGACATTTGGATTGCAAGGAAAAGCAGCCATGGGTCTCTCTCAGACATGTAATCTCACATTCCCTCCCACACTGGCTAGAATCCTAGGGGTTATTAATCGTGCAATGTGCAGTGAAGTAAACTGCAAGGACTAATTGCCCTGAGTTAACGAGCTGCCACCAGCATCTCTCATCACGCACCAACGCCTGCAAGTGGGGCGCCCTGAGATACAGAAGCAGTAACTGTGACCACTGCACTAGAGGCCACCACACCCTACACTGCCCTCACAAACCACCAGGATCCTAGCCATTGTTAGTTGACCTATAAGCTAGACGGGAAAAAAACCCATCAAAACCCCCAATGTTGCCAAACGCTCTTGCTTGTGTAGCATCTTCAAATGACTTCAGAAAACTGAGGCCCCTGCATTTCATCTCCTTTAAGCCAGGCATGTTTAAAGTTCAGCCCTCCAGATGTTTTAGACCACAACTCCCACAGCCCTTTGACATTGGCAATACAGGCTTGGCATTCTGGGAGTTGTGGTCCAAAACATCTGGAGTGGCAGAGTTTGGACATGCCTGCTGAAGCCTTTACACGTGCCCTCAGCAGCACCCCTTTCACCATGAGGGCCAATTTTATTTCCAGAGAACTCATTTATTTTTATTTTGTGGGGAGGGAGGGCCTGCGTTTTGACAGTGGGTACAGCCAAACCAAACAGGGAGGGGCTAGAAATATTCCATAGTCCCCGTTATCGTCCCACCCGCCCACCTCCCGGCCAAACCTGGGGAGTGGCTCTCGGTACCTTGGCAGCTTCCACCATCCGGGCGGTGGAATCAGCCAGCAGTTTTGCAGCCGCCAGAAGCTTCTTCGAATTCTCCATATCGATTTCCGCCTCGGCGTCTGACCTCATGGCGTTGACCAGATCCGAAGTGGCTTGAGCCAGCACCCTGGCCTGACGCACCATTTCGCCTACAACAATATTGAGTTAAAGATCTGTTTTGGTATTTTTTTAACCTCTCCTTCTTCTGGCCACATCTTGTGCCAACGTCTCTGCCAGGTTTTTGAGACCGGCAAGCTTTGTCCAGCATTGGGAATGCAGGTAGATTATTATTATTATTATTATTATTATTATTATTATTATTATTATTATTATTATTATTATTATTATTATTATTATTATTATTATTATTATTATTATTATTTCCTTTCCTAGCTTTTCTTTCTTTCTTTGCAAAAAACCCCAACTGTAATACTGTAAATACTGTAAATGAGCATGTGAAATCTGGGGAAACGGAGAACTATGTGAACGAAAAAGGCTACGGTATAAGTGCATGCATTTTGGCTTCCAAAGTCAAAGAGAGCTTTGTGGAACTAAAAATGTCTTGTCCGTGGGCAGAGGAGGGAACCCTATTTTGATCCTGGTCCCAGCTAGAGTCTCCCTGTAGCAGGCATGTCCAAACTTCGGCCCTCCAGATGTTTTGGACCACAGCTCCCACAGTCCTTTGTCATTGTCAGCCTAAGCTTAGAATTCTGGGAGTTGTGGTCCAAAACATCAGGAGGGCGGAGGTTTGGACATGCCTGCCCTCTAGAGTTGCTGGGATGGACCCTGGATCCCCACTGAGCAAGCAATCCCGCAGGCATGCTGGAGGAAAGCGTCGGGTTTCCCATCCTGGCCTTGAGCCATCCCTGTGCCCTGCCCTTGCCCGAACCCTCTTAGGAAGGAGAAGAGGACCAATGGGACAAAGGCAAGGGGGAGAGCCAGCATCTGCCCACCCAGGCAGGCACGGCCACGCTCCAGCAGCTTACCAGCGTCCCCCATGGAACTGAAGATGCTTTCGGTGACGCACATGATGGTGTCGGTGGCCTGGTCGTAGCGGCCGATGGGCTCCCCCCGGCTGGCAAACTGCCGGACATGCTGCAGGAGGTCGTTCAGAGCCTGGCTGACCACGCTGGCCGCGGCGCTGACCTGCTTCAGCAGCTCCGGGTCATCGGTGGCCGCCTGGCAAGCCCGGACGCAGTTCTCCACCGAGCGGTCCACCAGCTTCCCGGCTTCTATCAGCTGCTCCTGGCACACGGGGGAGCTGATGGTCGGGCTCACGACCTGGGTGCGAATCCAGAACGCCACGTGTGAGCAAAGGAAACGGGAAGCAGTCACGACTATTTTCAAAGGGGGGGGAGGGAGGAGGAAGAATCCCAGTCACCCAACAGTTCTGAAGTTAGTCTCGTAAGGACCCTGTCAGGAATTGGTCTTCTACAGAAGCAAGACTCTTTCCCAAATTAGATTAGAAGAGAGAGAGAAAGATCACTCTATCCTTAGATTGCTTTTCTTCTCTGCTGTTTAAATATTGCTATTCATGATGCTATAATCAGAATTTGGAAATGTTATATACATTTCCAACTGTTATATATAACAATTTCCAGCCAGCTTAGCCCCCAAAGCGATGCATGATTTCACATTCCTCTACAATATATACAAAGACGAAAGCTCTCCATGCATCTCAAACACCCAATGCTTTCTCATTTGAACTCCTGGCTCACCCTCTGCTCTCAGCCTGCTCCCCTCCATTCACAAACACTTGGTCTACCAGCACTTATTGGGGGACAGTGCTGAAAATTGATTGATTGGTTTGACTGGATTTCTGTGCCACCCTAGTAGCGCAATGCACGATTCTGGATGGTTTGCAACATTAGACAAAATTTATTACGATAAACCAGAAGCACGCCATAAAATTAAAACATTATTCGAGAGAAGAGCGCCGTAGGCAATTCTCCGATTGATGACAGGGCAGGGGATGTAAAATCAAACAGGATCAAAATGGGAAGCCCTCCCCCCCAAAAAAAACTGTTTTATGTTGGCTTCTGAATGTCAACAGGGAGGGGAACTGGGTGAGGTGGCATCAGGAGCTGGTTCCATAAAGTCGGAGCCACCACAAAGAAGGCCCGGTCTCTTGTGGACGACTTGGCTGCTCAGGGATGTTTAGCCTGGCCAGGGCTTGTGGGTCAGGCCAATGACATGGAGGAGCCATGTCCTGGCAGAAAGGCATGGATCCTGCAAACGGTACCTTTGCGCAAGCCACGAGCTGCGAGGTGGAGAGGGCGCACTGCGTCGCGGCCGCAATCACCCTGTTCTGCAGAACGGCATCCTCCGCTACCTGGGCCACATTCTTGGCCTTCAGCACCAGCATGGCGGCCGCGTTGGCAACAGCTTTGGCCAGACTCATCAGCACGTCCTGGGGGGGGGTGGAAGGACCAAAGCCAAGGGGGATGAACAGAGAGCAAGGAAGGTATGATCCTGCCTTAAGCTATGCCTTCTTCTTAGGTCCATCTACCCCAGTTTTCCCAACACTGTCAGGCAGCAGTAGTTTTCCAGGTAGGGCCTTTCCCCCCCAACCGATGAAGCTACCTCCTCACGAAACAGACTCATGCTGTTTTGAGCTTATGGCCAACACAGATTTAAAACTTTATACCGAAGCGAAGAACTCTGTGTTGAAGCCTGTTTCGTATTCACGGAGTTTCCAAGTTCAAAGTTACGGCTGTTGTAGGAAAAGCTATGCATCAGAACAGAAAATTTAGTCATGGTTCCCAAACAGATTCATATCGGAGCTGCAGCATTTAATGGATCCACACTGTCGGCCTTCTCTGCCCGTCCAAGCAACCCACGAATGTTTCTCTCACTGGGTGGCTGCGGCCAGAATGGGAATGGAACCATATTGACTTCCTCCACGTTCCTGGAGGAGGAGGAGGAGAAGGAGGAGGTCCACAGAGGTCTTGCCTTTACCTGGAACCGCTCATCCGTCTCGTTCTCCCCAATCTGCCGGAGGAGTTCCCCGCTGGCTTGGCCGATGCTCCCAGCCACTGTCAGGACTGTCTGCCGGGGCTGAAGAGGGATGGCAAAGCAAGAGGAAATGAGGTTGGGCCACGAGGGTCTTTTGAGGAAACAAAGCTCTCACCTTGGTTATCTGCTCCCCAAGATGCACGAAGGACAAAATGGGGCTTTTGCCCCAAATGAGCCAATCCTGGTCATAGACAAGGGCTCTACCCTCCAAGCATTACTCTGGCACAGCCATGCCAAAGGGAATCCCACCCTTCCCAAACTATCTTCCTTCACTTGCTGTCCCTCCGTCGATTTTCCACTTTCCTGAAGCCTTGTCTCTGGGTTCTCTTGCCCCTTAACTTCCCGACATCCAGAGGGCACTTCCTGACGTTGGCCTTCCTTCTAGAGGGAGGTTTTAATCCCACACAGACTCCCTCCTTTTCGCTCACAGAAAGTGGACGGCAACAAGCGTCTAAGTCTCCGAGCAAAGGAGCGTCTCTTGCCATCCCAGGAGTTCCTGTAGGCAGCCTCAGAGGCTGCACGGCCCCACGAGAAGCAAGGCAGAGCACACTTCCTGCGTGCCCTGGGCACTCAGGTTCAGCGGCCATGAAAGCGCCTAAATCATGCCAGGTTGGCCAGATCACCGGAACCCCGTCACTCTTCCATCAACATGGAAAAAAAGAAGCCCCCCCCCCGGTGGCCTCATAACATGTTCTCACCTCTCCCGAGGTGGGCTCGACAGCTTTCAGAAGATCAGAAACGGCTCCTGCCAGGGTCCGGGCAGCTTTCAGAAGGTCCTCTCCACTCCCAACCTCATCGTCCATCAGCGCCGCGAGAAGCTTGACGCCTTTGGACATCTCCGTGAGGTTTGACGAGATGGTGGTGATGGCGCACCCCACTGCCGTGTAGTCAGTGTCCACGGGGTCACCTGCCAAACAAAGGCAACCACCCATGAACGCACCCAGAGACAGCCAAGCTTTGAAGTCAACAGAGAGAATTCAAGTTTGACTATGGCGTTTTCTTTCCCCGCTGGTGTGAGGACTGGTGCATCTTTTCTTCATGAACAATGATTTCTTTCCCTCCCTCTCTTAGATTAAGGCCAAATAACTCTGTAGGTTTTTTTTAAAAAAATATGCAGTTATGACTGACAGTTTCAGATTGGCCTGCAAGCCAAAATGGGCAATGGTGAGTTAAGGCAGGGCAAATGCAAACCGCAGTTTATGGATTTCGGTGAAATAGGTAAACGATTGTTTTCTTCACATTAGGAAGGGAGTAGGAGACTTGCCACACATCAGACACAGGAGGGAAAAGGGGTGTGAGACCCCTGAGGCATCCTTGAGGAAGGCCTGCTGCTCCGCCGTTGAGCATCTGCTTTGCACACAAGAAGCCCCACAAGCAGGGCCTGCCAAGGTCTCCAGGTGAAAAGCAGCAGGCCATGAGAAAGAGTCCTCTCGGACCAAGATCCCAGAAAGCAGCTGCCAGCTAGAGCAGGGAATAATGGGCCAAAGAGAGAAATGGCTTCGCCTAGAGGAAGTCAGGTCGCCATCCTTGTCACTTCCTGATGGAGGGCGAAACCATGGCTTGAGACCCTGTTTCCACCAACCCTTCATCTTCAACTGGATCCAACCCAAGGCTTTTAGGATCACTCAGAAGCCAGCCCGATGTTTCCAGATGACCAAGCGGATGTTGGATCAGGTCCTTGTTTTGCAGCCTAGCCCCTAGAATTGATCCTAGAGGATGAGGTGCTCCCCACAAACAAAATAAAAATAAAAATAAAATAACCCCTCCTGAGCTCTGGAACCAAGAGTAGCCCCAACGCAACAGGTATCTGCCGATTTACCTGCCGTCAGGTTGACGACGGATGCAGTTCCTGCGGTGATGGCATCCACCTGGGAGTGTATTTCATGCTTTGATTCATCCACTTTGTTCTGAACCCAAACTCTGGATGCCTGGAAAGGAGAGGAAGAGTGACTAGAACACACACAGACCAAGGAAGCAGCAGCCTTGCTCTGGATAGAACCCAGGCACAACAAACAGGCAGGGCCAGGGGATCCATCCTGAAGAGGTGCCCGGACCTACCATGTCGTTTCCTAAGGGCGGGAGGTTGTCCACTTCGGTGAGGTCATCCTGGGCCTGCTGGACAGCATGCATACTGGTGTTGATGGTGCCCATCAAGGCCTGCTGTGCAGACGTCTGGCGAGGAAGGGGAGAAATCATCAGAAACAATCCAAAACGCAGCTGTGCTGCCACAAGTGCCATCTTGATTTCGTTAAACTGTCTCCTATGTTGTCTTTTATTTTTTATCTTCAGTTGACTGGTGTATGCTTCTTGTTCTGATTTTTAAATTGCCGTTATGTTTATGTGGAGATTATTTAATGTGTTATTGTGGTTTATTGTGAAATGTCCAGATTGACCTTGGTATGGATGGATGGAGAGATAGATGGTAGATGGATGGATGAATGGACAGATGAATGGACAGATGAATGGACAAATGGATGGATGAATTGATGGATGAATCGATGGCCAGGTGTGTGTGTGTGTGTGTGTGTGTGTGTGTGTGTGTGTGTGTGTGTGTGTGAGTGAGTGAGTGAATGAATGAATGAATGAATGAATGAATGAAAAGGGGTGCTCTAGACAGCCAGGGATCCTTTCCCACACCCTTACCATTTTGTGGCTTTTTCAGCTGCTGTGAAAAATTTCTCTCCGTTGCTAAAAGACTGCAATGACTCTTGTAACGCTTGCTTACTAGCAGCAAAGGCTTCAAGCTAAACTATGTGCTGAGAACCCCTCCCCAGACCTACTGCTGATGTATATCGACTCCAAAAACATCTTTGAAAACGAATGTCCTGCTAAGGAGGAAGGAAAGGTCCTGTCTTGATGGGATAACTTTGGAGACAATTCCTTACCAAGGGAGGCATGTGGCCCCGGTGCATCTGCCCCACCGTGACCTGCTGCTGGGGTGAAGGCATGCTCCCGACGTTGAACATCTCAGGCCCGGTGGAGCCCGAGCGCATGACGGCCGGCAGTGCCACGGAGCCGTGCTCCACCTTCCCCGTGCGGTTGAATTGCTGCTGCAAGATCGTCGACCTGCAAATAAATGCCCCAAATGGGTCTCTGGATATTTGGAAGGTTTTCGACGGTCCCTTCTCCTGCCTTTGGTAAATGGAAGCAAGTTCAAACGGTCCCTCTGTTGCTGACTGTTCTCTGGAAGGACCAAAGCTGCCACATCAGAGTTGTGGCTAAGCAGAGTATCGAATCTGGGATCTCCTAGGCTGTGTGCTCTCCTCTGATCCACTGCGTGACGTTACACAAGATGGTGAGACCGAAGACAAAAGCATATCGTGCAGCAGATCATGCCATGACAGGCCCCGTCACCCAAACAACCATGCTGCTTAGGAATGATGGGAGTTGGTGTCCAATACCAAGGAGGCCTGGGTTTAGGGAAGACTGTTGTCCAGGATGATCTGGGGGAGATCATTAGGCAAAATAATAATAATAATAATAATAAATTAAGATCTAGAGATAGGCACAAAATGGAAAAACGTGTTTCATTTTGTTACTCATTGCGTTAAGTTTCGTTACTAAACGAATTTTAGTAGAATTTTCATAATGAAATGAAATGAGCAACGAAACGATTTGGAAGATGCCACCACCCAGCTGGGGGTTCTTTTGACAGGTCGGGCTGTGGGGAGTGGGGGCGGTGCCCACTCCCCACAGCCCGACCTGTCGAAAAAACCCAACATGGAGGCATTGGCAACAAGGGAGAACAAATCGTTTCATTTCAACAGTAAAAAAATGGTGTTTCGTTTTGTTTTGTTTCATAACAAAATGCTGGCTGCCGTTTTGTTCCATTATGAAATGTTTTATAACCTTATGGCATGATGAAACAGCAAGTCGTTTTTGTGCCCATCTCTAATAGGAACAGGTTCTCTGTTCCTGCTCTTAAGAAGCTCCCTGAGCCCTCAGTACATCACAAACTAGATGGACCTATGGAGTTAAAATACTAACCAGAGGTGGTTCAAGCCACCAAGGGATCGCATGGAATGAACAACAGTTGGAACAACACCAGCAACCACCAAAAGATCAATTACTCTCTTGTCTAAGAATGGCTCCTTTAAGGACGGATGAAATGGTGCCCACGGGAAAGCCACTTCGACACCCCCAATGGAGAAAGACTTGATCTTGGCCCTACAGCGCTCTGCTGCTCACAGAATGCCAACCGTCGATCCCTCCCGCATGGGGAAACATACTTTTTAGGTGACACGGATTCTTCCAACATGGTCGACTCTTCGTCGCCTTCGAGCCCAAATCGGTTTTTGCTTTGCTTCTGTGGGAGGAGAAAAAGTTAAGGAGCAAGCCCTCCGTTTGCCATCTCCAGCCAGATTCTCGTACTTTGCAAACACCATCTCTGTGGCTTCTCTCGGGTGCCATGTTTACATCAGCTTTCACCTGTCCCCATCTGGTTGGAGTTAGGCCTGCATCCCACCCCCTCCCAATCCAGAAGGCAGGTGGGACTGTCAGCGTGCAGAGCCTTCGGAGGCACAGAGATATTCTTTTTTCCTCCCTCTTCCTTTTCTGGCGCATAAGAGCACCGATTGCTGTTCCTTGGGGTCCAGGCATTCAAAGGCTCTTGGCCAGGATCCCAAGCCCTCATTGAGGTGCAGCCAAAGGGTTTGAGATGCTCATTTTTGCTTTGAAAAGCACAACCTCCCCTCCTGTTTCCGAACTGTCTTGCAACAAACACAAGCCCCCTGGAGAATTCTCACAAAGCTGCCCAGGGTTTTTTTTTTTTTTTTGGGGGTGGGGTGGGGTGGCATTTTCACTTCCTAATTTAATTTGACATCTAAATTGATGCAAAACGGCAAGGGAACAGGGACTTTCCCATTCATTCAATGAGACGAGGACACAGCCCAAATTTAACACAGTTTCATTGAGATAGATGGATGGATGTGCTTTACGTCACCTGAGCTTGGAGAGTTACTTTTTAAAATAAGCACGTAGCTCTGGTTATTCATTGTGAAGTTTAAAAGGTAATCTTGTTTGCTATTTATTAACATCATTCCTCACTGAGCTGCTTATTTCAAGCTACTTTCTTCCTCTGTTAAGTTCAAATGCTTCTAAAAATGCCTGGGAATTGATGGGAAAAACCTTCCTGGATCCAGCTCTGCGACAACACCCTTCTCCTGTGTTACATCATCTTCACAGGAAATGTTGTGGAGGCCTGCGGAGCTCCCATCATCCCCATCCAGTATCATGGCAGGATGATGGGAACTGCAGTCCAGCCTATCTCCATGTTGGGATAGCTAGTCCGGGGAGGCTGATTTATGCTCATAATCTGATCCCACGGGTAATCCTACAAACCTGGCTTCCCATCTGTGCCTAAAAATGCAGATCCATGGTGCAATTCCAAGCCCATAAAAGGATTACCTTTTTGAGGATGATATCAATGTAGCCTGCAATGAGTTGAGAAATTTGTTCGCCTTCAGTGGTTTGGACCGAATAGTAGCTTTCTTGGTATTCGCCAAAATCCTATGGAAATAACATGATGTTGCCTTGTTTATTATAGTCGCTCACGAGGAACCCCATTTTCCAGGGGGCAGGGTTGGGGGCAAAACAGAAGCCAGGGAGCAGACATGCCAGGCTGTACATGTTAGTCCATGGGAAAAGTGCAAGAGATGTCGTAATGAAGGCCAGCCAGTGTTTTCTTTGCAGGGTTCCTTTATGAAAGTGGTGTCCAAACTTTGGCCCTCCAGATGTTTTGGACCACAGCTCCCACAGTCCTTTGTCATTGGCAATACAGGCTTGAAATTCTGAGAGTTGTGGTCCAAAACATCTGGAGGGACAAAGTTTGGCCACCCCTGCTTTATGGAGTCAAACCACTCGAACGCCTGAAGAACAGAGGCTATCATAACGTTGAGACCAGGAGTCTGGATGCCTCAGAGCAGAGGAAAAAAGCCACTTTCTCCTCCCATAAAAGGGGCAGGTCCAGAGCATGTGGGTTATACTTCATGGGAACAGCACCTGCCTTTGCACAGAGAAGGCCCCAGCGTCCATTCCAGGTCTCTCTGGACAAGAGGAACCAATGGAAGACAACAAGACCCAGGCAGGGCTTTGAAAAGCGACTACCATCTCAGCAGGCTGGCTGAGGAATTCTCACAGTGGTAGTCATAAAAAGCAACTTTCCAAAGCCATAAAGCAGACCCCTTGGTAGGAACCGCGCAGTAAAGCCACCCCTTCCATTCAGGAGGGCAAAAGCGGCTTCGTAGGCTGGAGAAGAGATGAATCCAGACAGGAACGGAGGTTTGACTGGAAGCATTAGAAGATGACATGGCCTTTTCTTTGCTCGTGCCAGTGCCTATGCTGTGAGCAGAGCTAGGAAAAGTTCCTTTTCTTTCTCTCCTCCCTCCAAATCAAAACCATCAGCACCGCCAACCAGCGCAACCGACCACCTGCAAGGCCATGTTGACACTGGGATGCCAAGCACCCAAAGGAGGAAACTCTCTTCCTTCCAAGCTCAAGGCCTTTCCCAAACCTCCTCCTACCCAAAGGAGGTCCATCAGCTGAGGGGATTCTCCTCAGCCACGGAAATGCCCCTCCCCTCTCCATTACCAGAGTGAAGCTTTTCGGCGAGGCGGCCCAGCGCTTGACGGTCGTCAGGGGCCACTCCTGTAAGACCTCTTTCGTCTTTTCGTCCACGCGCATCACTGATTCCTTGGTGATGCCCAGCAAGCGAGGAACCAGCTTGTTCTTCCCCTTCATTTTCTCCTGGGAAGAATAATTAATTTTTTTTTAAAAGGATCTGCATCTTCCTGGTTTCATTCCTGCCCTGACAATGCTGGACAAAGGCTTCTCAGAAGAAGGTGTTCAGATCCTGGATCCCTCAAAAACAAAGCTGAACCGGGCGGTGGGTCGCAAGGGAACATGAGCTAAGAGTCCAGATTTTGAGTTGAAAAATAAATAAATAAATAAAACAGGCCACGCTAGTTGTGCATTTGTTTGGACGATTGCCTTAAAATAAACATTTAGCGCCAACCCAAGGCACCCACCCTTGCTTTGCAATCTTGCTTATGTGAAGCACCCCGGTTACAAGATTTCATCACCCATTCTGCTTGATCCTGCAAACAATACTTGCAGGATTTAAATGTTCCAAATTTCAGGATAGGTTCAAAAAGATGTGACGTTTCATGTGCATTTCATGCTAACTCCTCTTCCCGTTTATACTTGCGTTAGGCCAAACCTGCTCTTCTGTGGAGCATCTTCGACTCTGCCATGGCACGGTTATTTTACTCTGTATTTTACTGCTTTGTCCCCAAGACCACCTGATAGGAGTCCTCACCTAAATCCTGCGAATGACTAAGCAAACATCCAGTTTTTAGTTCCAACTAGAGTAGACCGACTGAACCCATAAGACCGTGGTGAGTCAAGGCTCATGGATTGTCTGCCAAGTCAGTGGCTGCTCTACCAGTCAGGGTTAGGCCCAAATGTTTATGACAATCTCCAAAATCATGAAGATCTAGATTTTTCATTTTTTTTGCAATATGCGGAAGAATTAGGGACTTTTTATTTATTTATGATGGGTTTAACTCAGCCTCTTCCCTAGGGGATCGTGGTGGTCTACAGAATTTTTTTTTTAACTCAATACTATTCTGATAACATTCTTAAGGCTATCCAGAAAGCTGCATAGGGGAACGGGATTTGACTGCCTATCCTAGGTTGAAACAGAGTGTTAAGTGGGATAAACTTAATCTCTTGCAACACTGTCTCTGATGATGCAACTCTCAGGAATCTCTCGAGATCCACAGATTTATACTTTGAGAACGATGGATCTTACAATTTCTCTCTACTGTGTCCAAGTTATCTTAATTGATGGGGGTCCAGATACTAAATTCCTGGTTCCAACCAGAAAAGTCATTAAGGAAACAAATGCAGGTATCATAGCCAGACATTACACTCCATGGTTATTGAGGGGACTTAATTCCAAATTGCTTTAATCAGTCCTTGCAAGATGCTTCATCTGCATTTTAAATTTAAAAGACTCCAGCCTGGCTAAACAATGATCGGGGTTGTTGTATTTTAATTGGCACACGAAGTTGCCAGTTGGAATTCTCCCACCTGCAGAACTTCCGAGCCTCCTCAGTCTTTGACAAACGATCAAATTGCATCATGTACCACTCTAGGAGAGCTATTTTGGTACAATTTTGTACAAATAATGCCCTTAACTTCCTTGTAAATAAAGCTGGGAGCTGGCTGGCGAATATGCGCCTGGGTTCTTCTACAACAGAATGCATTTTCAGCCAAAGGACATTCCTTCCGTAATCTTGAGGGGGTAGACAGGGCTCTGAATGCTTCCTAAGAGGTGGGTTTAAGAGTTTACACAGCTTGGAGAGGCCGGGGTTCAACCACAGACCGTGGCCAGTCATTGGTTGGTATTAATCAATACCAGAGGGAGAGGTAAAAAATAAATAAAATGCTTGCTCTCATCTTGATACCAGACAGAAAAATATGTCCATGGACACAGGGGCACCCAATATCAGATCTGAGGGAGCGAAACCTGGCCAGCAGAAACGTGACAAGCAAATCTGGTACACAAACAAACAAGGAAGCCCATTGTAAAGGTCCCATTTTATTATATTTTAAGCAAACTTTCTTGGATCTGCCCAATGGCGTTTTAATCTCCTGCAGGAATAGAAGGGGGGGGCGGTGGCATGCAATTCTCCTAGGGATCTCAGCCTACAGAATGAGGTAAGTGCCAGCTGTTTCTTAATTTGCAGATGGAGGCTTTGTGGATTTTAAGTTCTCCCCGAGAGCTGAAGTTCCCTGACCCGGAAAAATCCTGGGTCAGGCATTTGCACCACCAAGCTTTCCTCCGCTGGAAGCAACAACAATGGAGTCAAATTGTTAATCCCGACACAATGAAAATTCTGCCCTTACCTTAACAAGGAAAAATGAGACCCCGTAGGTTTTCAGGGAACGGGCCAACTTCACATACTTCACCTTGGCCTCAATCTCTGTCATTTCTCCACAGTTTTTGTGTTCCTGTAAAAAGACACACACGTACACACAGAGACACACACACAAAGAATCACTCTCTAAATGTTTTAAAAACCTATTAGCGGGCGGCGGCGGTGGTGGAACAATGCCTCTCATTTCCAGCTGCTAAGCTCTGGTATCTTTTAAGTGTTTTCCCCAAATGTTTTGAAACATAACCAGTGAACCAAACCTAAGTGGGAGTTACATCCTCCACAGGAGAAACCACAACCCCCTTATATTTTATTAACACTTATTTTGCTGGGTGTTCTAATCCAGGCTTGGCGAACCTATGGCACGGGTGCCAAAGGTAGCACTCGTAGCCCTTTCTATGGGCACCCGACATCGCCCCTTCACAGCCACCTGTACTCAGGTTAAACTGCTGTATTGGCACTTTGCAAAAATTTAGTGGGTTTTGAATCACAGTTTGGGCACTCGGTCTCTAAAAGGTTCGCCATCACTGTTCTAATCTTTCCCAAGAGATTCCCAAGGTGCTGGGATAACACAAGGTCAAACTTTTCTGCTTCTCAAAGAAGCAGAGGAAGGAGGTAAACAGAAGTGTGTGTGTGTATGGGGGGTTGCCATAAATTGTATGAAATTGGACATAACATGTCTCCAATGCCCTTGCTAAAATCAAGGTGCATAAGTGCTCCCATTGTGATATTCCACACAAGAGAGAAAAACCGACAGCTTGGTTCCCGTTCTTAATAGTCAAAAATTGCTGTCTGAGGAGAGCTGTTACACTCCGTCTGATGGTAGAGCCGGCCCTGTGGGGGAATGGTGGCACACTTCAGCCAAGAGATCTCATGTGCCAGATTGACTGATTGACTCGTTTGTTTGATTGTGCTTCCGTCCTGCTGAAAACTGCTTAAAACAAGATTAGAAAACAAAACAAAACACACAGATGGGGTGGCGGCGGCAGGGGAGTAGGTATGGATAGCAATTAATACAAAAATGGAAAGAGAAAACTGAATCCCGGAAGATATGCAGTGAGACCAAAATTAATCAAAGCATTTACTCTAATCTGGCTGCTGGTCCCAATAAGAGAAGGCCCACTGAGGAGACTGCTCAAGGGTGAGTTGACAGCTACGTAAAGCCCATGCATTCAATGGGTCTACTCTATGGGGGGGAAGGGGAAACCGGCATCTGCATTCAAGCCTATAACATTCGAACGCGGCCAAAGTAAAACAAAACAAGATCAGTTTTGTTTTGCACGTTGCTATGAAGCATAATTCCACTTAAAGGCCATTTCACAGCTGATGCGAGTGGCTGGCAAGGATCCAAAAGGAAACCCCTGTCATTTCAGGGAAAGTCTCAGGCTCCCAAACCTGGATGGGTTACCCTCACATGCAGCACTTCCGTTTCCACAAAGCCCTCCTGAGTCTTGACAAGGTACCCCAACGGCCACAGCCCCCCTCAACCCTGAGGCTTGTTAGACCTTTCTAAAGGAATATGGCCCTCACCTGAAGACCCGTGTTTGGTCCTGAAACCAAGTAACTCCTGTTCTGTTTTCAGCTCCTGCCACTCTCGGTCTCCGTGAGGGGCAATTCCATAATGCCTTCCCGTTCACACACACACACACACACACCCAATTTATGAGGAAGGAAAACCTTTGTGAAGGTGTTTTGCCTTCCTCCCTGTAGGCACGAAACCTTCCCTGCCTTCCCTCCATCAGCTCTGGTCGAATCGCTGTTTGCTTTGCAAAAGCACAAGACTGCAAACCTGAAAGCAAGTGCGTGTGTGTGTGTGTGTGTGTGTGTGTGTGTGTGTGTGTGTGTGTGTGTGTGTGTGTGTGTGAGAGAGAGAGAGAGAGAGAGAGAGAGAGAGAGAGAGAGAGAGAGAGCCTGCTTGTGCACGTCTTCACTAACTCTCCCAATCTTCCCAGGGATGCGATGGTACCAAGTGCAATGACATTTCCATAAGCGCCGACAGGACGGCTCTCCTCTGAGGGTGACGCAATGGAAACAGACACTGGGCAGCTTCCTGGCTGTGTCTTCCTGAGATATTTGCCAACCATCCACAGCCGTCCAAAGCAGGTGAGGAAAATCAGAGCTGCTTGTGAGTGTCTGGGTGCTTCTAGTGCCTCTTCCTGCCTTTCTCTCCAAGGGACTTCAGCCTAGGTCTCTCAAGGCGCGCTCAAGCTCTCCCTCGGCAACACCGTTACAGACTCTGGTGCATTTCCTGCATGGCTGCCTTGTGCTTCCATGCAAAGGAATTCCCTGCACATAGAAAGCCAGGGGCCCAAGGTTGTGAGCTAGCTTTCCTTCTTGACTGGCAAACGTGGTCTCTGTAGGGATTAGGCTTCAATGGGAGGAGGCGTATGGCAGTCTCCGAACAAGATGGATGGGGAGGGAGAATGCCCCCCATGTTTTAGGTCTGCAGTTTCCAGAATCCCTCAGGAATGGCTCTGCTGGCTCAGGCTGATGGGAGTTGTAGTCCAACCACATCTGGAGGGCTGGTCTACAGACCGAAGTGGCACAGCCTTCCTCAGATGGGTGCCTCCCAGGTAATGAACAGTCTCATCATCCCCCATCAACCACATTAAGCAGGAAACACCTGGATACAGAAATGAGCTATGCTTTTTTTAAAAAAAGACCACCACTGCTTGATTTCCACAGGTATTACATTTTAAAGCCATTCTGATGTGCTGGCATTTTATCCCATTCCGCTCTCTTTTACAGCTAGGATTGTTACACTGATTATCTTCATTTGCAAACTGTTCTGTCTTGAGCTTTCTTTAAATCCCAATTTAAAAAACCCCCAGCTAAAAACAACTTGGACCAACCGATTGTGATAAATATGAAAAGAAAGTGTGGGTTTGCAAGAAAGACCTGGGCACGACCGTGGAGGACAGGAGCTCTTGCAGATCGCTCATCCGTAGGGGCGCCATAAGTTGGAGACGGCTCCACAGCACTCAGCAGTCTATCAAGAAGGAATTCCAGATGGAAAATGCCAAACAACTCCAGAACCAACAGTGGAGTGAGCTTAGGAGAAGATCTCTTCAGAATCTACCATCCAGGGACAAAACTGGAACTAGCAAAATATAAATTGGTCTCCCAAGCAGACTCCCCTCCTCCGTTTAGCTTGTTAACGTCATTCAATGGGAAGAGAACTGAGGGGCAGGACCACCCCAGGAGGCTTTTAGCTGTGGAGCCAGAGGATGATGATGATGATGATGATGATGAGGATGAGGATGATGATGATGATGATCTTGATCTCTACAGTACCTTCCAGATCGAACTTTTCCATATGCCTAGGCAGCAAGGCAAAACTCTTCCATATTCTCTACACCTGCTCATCCGGTCTCATCCTCAAGCAAAGAGGAGACGGAGAAGCAGGGGAAATATTCAGAGGGTAGGAAGAGCTCCCTTCTCCCACCTGCCTTGGCCTGCTTAAAACCTGACACGTAAGCATGAGATTAAGATCCGTGCTCTTCTGCCTTTTCTAAAATCCCATTTTAGCCTTTATTTTATTCACAGGGGAGGAAACCAATACGATAACTCATAATCTCTAGAAGCTCTTGTCTCTTCAGATAAGAAGGGTCTTCTAGTTGGGTTACACACTTTGGGAATCTTAAAATGATCTTAAAACTCTCCCCCAGATGCTTGTGCAGCCATGTCGCCCACCTTTAGGGCGGACTGCCACCCAGTAATCAACCCCTAACTCCAACACAGAAGACCAAAGCTATGCTTTTGCTCTATCCAGCTTGGATCACTCCAAAAGTGTTGGGAGTGCCATTCCCATTGTCCCCATGGCTGCGCTGGTTAAGAACAATGGGGAATGTAGTCCCCGAAATCTAGAGCAGTGGTTTCAACCGTGTTCTTGGACTCACATTCTCAGCAACCTTCACCACTAGGGTTTCTGGGAGTTGCAGTCCAAGAAGAACATCTGGGTTGCCCAAGATGGGGAGCCATTACTCAAGAGCAGGGGTCCTCAACCTAAGGCCCTGGGGCCGGATGCGGCCCCCCAAGGTCCTGAATCCGGCCCCTGGGACCAATTGCAACCCCCCCCCCCACCTACCCCCTGTTTTGTGAGCAAGCCAGCCTCCGCAGCTGCTTTTGGACTGTGATCCGGCCCCCAGTGGTGTCTGGGTGGTGGTGGACCGGCCCGCTGTTTGAAAACTTTGAGGACCCCTGCTCAAGAGCGTACTGGAGCGGAGGAAGGGAACTAGAGAGCTATCCAATTAAAACGGTATTTGGAATGCCACCAGGATGCTACCATCTGTAATGACGTTTAGCAACTATAGCGCTTTATCCACAAAAGAGTTAGCGCTCTATCACACAACTCTCCTTAGCAGCCTATGGAAGCCAGCCATGCACAAAATGCAGGATATTGAGGTTTTAGTGACAAGGCAAAGCCAAAAGGAATGTACAGAGAAAGTGCACCAACCAAGCCCTTGCATAACCATGCCTCCCCCCACCTCATGCTCCTATTTGAATTGCATCTCACAGTCGGGAACTGTCAAATGTGCTCATTTCTAGAAGAAAATGCACTGAACAGCAGAAAAATCTCCCAAGCATGCACACACACACACACACGCACACACACCACATTGGAATTACGATAGCAAGTTTGCCAAAGGGAGAAACGAATAAGACGGGAAAAGCCGTCTGCTCCTTTTACACTTGAGTTAGTGCTAGTTCATCGCTGAAGCAAAGGCAGAGTGTTACAAAAGCGAAAAAATAAAACAAAATAGAACACAACAGTATCTGCAGAAGAGGGATAGAGAACCATCCCCTTAATTACCTGAAATATCCTCTTTTCAGCTCCTCTTTGCTTGATGTATTCTTTCGGAAGGAATTCTTTTAGGCTGGAAGAAACAACAAGCCACAATTAACAACAACAACGCGGCTGCCTCGGTTTTGAAACATCCGAGCTCACAGTTGGTGGTGGATAATAAGCACTGAGTTCGGGGGATTTGTGGTACCTTTCGGATGGCATATTCCCCTATTGGCTAGCCAGCACCCTCCCATTCCGAGGCCCAGCCAATCAAGAGACTCCACCTCAGAAACTTTACTGGGTAGGGGAGCCTCCTCCTCCTTCTGCACCCCAACCCCCCCCCATTTTCTTGTGAATGCCCCACTGGTAAGGGACGCAGTTCTAGCCCCCCCTGCACCAGCCCCACTCCAAATACCTGTGCTAAAAATCACCTTGCCTCTTGGTGTTCCAGCAGGCTCTGTCCTTCTGTGGTCTCAATTTTATTTTTATTATTTTTTTGAAATGCATAGGTTGCCTTCCTGTTTATCCACATGCCCAGGGCACATTTGTGTACAAGGTTTGAACCCCCCGTAAATCTCACAAGAAGGATTCATCGAAACGGCTGTGAATCTGTAGAGAATATTACTATAAGCCTAGCTTTCCTAATTTAGTAGTGCATTTTAGCGTCAGTTTCGTGCTCTTTAACAACTGTTTATAGATTGTTATGCCTCGTTGCATCATAAATATGAATTAGGGAGAATGCAGATTTCTTTCAATTCTGCTTTTTTAAAAAGCCCTCTTGACGCTTTATTACTTTATGTGCACTTCCCAGAGTAACTATTCTCTAGATGGGCAGTATAAAAACACACTCCATCCATCCATCCATCCATCCATCCATCCATCCATCCATCCATCCATGAATGCTTCATGCAAACTGGTTTGCATTGAGAAGCAATGCTTAACTAGATTTCTGGTACTGGGGAAGCTCAGTACCAAACTCGGTATGATCACAAGCTGCCCAAGGCAAACAAGCAAGCAAACAAACAAACAAACAATGCTGTGTTTGTACACCTTAATAAGCCATGCTTTTTATGTAAACCACAGTTTGCACAGAATATGACAAAATACCCATTCCTATCCTTCTCTAGCTTTAAGTTTGTGTTTTGGTTGTTTTCTCTTCCTTTTCTTGTTTCCCCTTTTTCAAACAAACCAAGAAGAAGCCACAGTTACAGTTCTGAATGTCACAGCAAGCCATGATTTTAAAAAGCCATAGTTGTTAGTCAAAGAGCAATCAAGAGATTCAGTTTATGGCTCTGGCTGCTTAATCAATTATGTGTGGCTAAACAGAAGTAGGTCTGGGGATCGCAACAAACCAGGTTTCAACACATAATGTACCACTATGCCTATCATCCTTGATGGCTACTCATGTTAGCTGAGACTGATGGGATTCGGAATCTAGCACACAATCCCTTCATTCAAGGTCCGCTGGAGATAATCTGGCACAAAAGCTGCAGAAAGGACCTTCATCAATGCCAACTCTTCTTGTTGTTATTATTTTTCCTTCACTCAAGGTTTCAGTGCTTATTATTCATGCTGCAAAGGGATGTCAGAAATTCAGAAAGACTCCATGGTTCAGACCAACAGCTCGGCAGAAATTATAATGAACGTTTCCTGTTCCTTGGAAGAATAGAACAGTGTGGCTCCAGGTTGTCTTTCTGAAGAGGCCTTGGCCAATTAAGGCATTGTTGTTTGTAACGAGAGGGTGGGGGAGGTGTTGTCCATTGAATGAATGAGTGAAGAAAGTGCTGGAGGAATCAACTAGGAACTCATTTTAATCTGATCTTTGACCCGAATACTTACTCTGGTGAAGGGCACAGCACCTATTTACACAGCTACAAATATTCTAGCATTATTAAATTGTTGTATTTCAAATTGGCAGAAGCAAAACTATTAACCTAGGAACAGCTCCAGCACTGGGGTATTAAGGGTGGCTCCTATAGCCACAGAGCATTCGTTTCTGAAACGGAGGCTGCCTTGAGAGACACCAGAGCAGAAATCACCACCAGATGGAATACAGGGCCATCATGCTGGTTTGTGGGAAAGAGACGTTTCTGGAACCCCGTACTGGTCTAGATGGGGCTAGGTTCAGACTCTGTTGGGGTCCAGGTCTTATGGCTGGCCCATGCTGGCTGGGGGGCGGAATTCTGGGAAGTATTGTCCAAAAATAACTTTTTGTGGGATCTGGGTGGGGTAGATGTTCAAGGTGCACATCAAGGGGATCCCACTCAACCGGCACCTACTTGTGAGTAACTGGAGAAAGGCGAGTGCCTCTCTCTGATGGACCTACAGTCTGGCTGATTTCCTGATTCCACATCGGAGAGTACTTCAGGTGGCCACTTTGCTGCAGGTCGCAGGCAGGTTGAGTCTCTCCACCTGGATGCTTTTTTCCAATCCGCTTTGGGAGACGCTACAGATGGAAGCTGAGAAATAACATCCGGATCCCCCAAAGGAGACTAGAATCCGCTGACAGTGGAAATCAGGTCACGTCGCCTGAAACCAGCACCACGAACCATGACGGTAGGAGGTAACCCGGCATGTCAGGTGCAAAGAGAAAAGAGCAGCTAACCAGCCCCTGAAGGGAATCCCTGTCACTTATGCAACCGCTACACAACTGATTCGAGGAGGGAAAGGGAAGAATAACGAAGGCACATGAGCAGTCCGGAGGCATGGTTTTTACAACGATTTGACCAAAGCTTGATGGGCGAAGCAGCTTCCAGAAGGAATGCAAGAGGTAGAATTACTAGGCAGCTTAACAAGGTGGGACTGCTCCCTCCATCTTGGCCTCCACTGCAAACCTTCTGCTCTGGGGATGGTGTTGGTTGTGTGTGTGTGTGTGTGTGTGTGTGTGTGTGTGTGTGTGTGTGTGTGTGTGTGTGTGTGTGTGTGTGTGTGTGTGTGTGTGTGTGTGTTTGTGTATGTTGGAGGGGTGTTCAAAAGGACAGCCCCTCTGCAGCCCCTACACTTCTGCCCCCCTCTCCAACACCTCGTTGTCCCCCAATCATCCAGATTTTGGAAAGCAACCTTTTGGACTGCAGTTCCCAGCGTGCCTGGCAGATCCTGGGATTTGTAGCCCCAGAAAAGTAGTTTCTTCTCCAGAGTTTCTTTAGCCTTGGTCAGGCATCCTTTTGCCCACTCTGACTGGCGTTTTTGCCAAGAATCCCCCCCCCCAAAATTTGGTTTTGGTGGATCCCACTCCATCTCTAAAGAGCATCCCCCCCCCAAATGACGAGGCTAAGGATCGCAGGCACAACACTCACATTCACCCTGAGAAAATAGGCCTCCTGAGTGACTTACTCTAAAAAACCAGGTTTGTGCTTGTGTTCGACATGAGGGCCGAACTGGATCTGAGCCTGGAAGCCTCCAAATTCGCACGCCTTCTCAAATGAGACAGGATGGGAACCGTTCAGAATATCATCACGGGCCTGGAGGGAGAGAAAAAGGCCAGATCATATTGGCAAGAGGTTGAAGACATACTGTAGATTCAATTGAGAACTCGAAGCCTCGAATGGGTTGCTCGCATCTATCTTAATCGTTAGCCCATTTTTTCCTGTGCTTGTTATATCTGCCTGCACTCTCACCTCAAAGAAAAAAAAAACAGATTCACTATAGAAATTTTGCACAGATTACAGACATTAAGGGAGAGAGGAAGGGAGAAAAAAATGTTCTCTGTTTCATGGTCAGCTGGAAGGAAGGAATTCTGCCAAACTTCAACATTTCTGATCAAATTATCTGATCATGTACAGCTTCTTTTTCACTTCTAAAATGTCCTGGTGAGGAAACTGCCACAGTTCGGTACTAGAGCACCCTTTTCTGCACCAAGATCTGTGGTCAACTGACAGCAACTCAGCTATTAAAACAAACAAAAAGAAAAACAGGAAAAAACCCCACAACCCCCCCCCCCACCAAATCATGGAAATGAAGAAGAGGAAGAAGCATGAAATACTTCTTCCAGAGATTTGAATACCAGCCAAAGCAAGGAAGACTAGCTAAATAGAGAAACAGTTTGACCCGGTCTACGGGAGTTTCCTTTAACTCCAATTTATGGGGCACTTTCTCTTGTACACGACACAATGCTGGACTGAAGGGGGCACCCAGGGGACCTGGATCTGGGTGGTACAGCCACGCTTGCAGGTCCTTCTAGGATGCGGCCATCAGCAAACCTCAACACACATGTGTGGATCCCAGCTCAAAGGCTCCCCTCATTCCTGAAGGCGGGGGGTTGTTCACGTCAGGAAAGAAACCCAAGGCAGCTGGCCAGGACATATTATTTGCCTGGAAAGAAGATTCCTCCAAATTTCGCACATACCTGGACGTACAGCAGGTTGAGTTGAACGGGATCCCTTGAATCCACGTTCTGGTCCGAATAGAAGAATTTGCGTCTTAGCAGCAGTGTTTCGTTCTCATCCACACCTTGCTCCCGAAACGTCCGGCTGTGATCCAGCCAGTTTACTAAAGAGGAAAAGAGAAACATGGCCCATCATCTCCTCTCCGTGCCTTCACCCGTCCTAACCCTTGTAAATACGAAGAGCCGCTGGTAGTTCGATCTCCTCCAATGGGATTAGAGGCTCTTCCATTGCAAAGCAGACACTGCAAGGGTCTTGTGGGAAAAGGACAAAAACATATGGAAACCCCCTTTGCTTTTCTGGGCACCAGGGACCTTCCACCCAGATTGCTGCTGAAGTTCTGCGAGACACAGCAAGAATTGCTTTCCCTTCCTTTTGCAAACACGGTCGATATTTTATATGGCGGAGTTCAACAGACAGAAACCACGCTGACCTCCAAACGCCGAAGGTAAACGATATTGAGAGAGAGAGAGAGAGAGAGAGAGAGAGAGAGAGAGAGAGAGAGAGAGAGAGAGAGAGAGAGAGAGAGAGAGAATAGAAACAATTTTGGATCTAAATAACATTCTTTAAACTATTAAGGTAAACAGAGCCCCAAGGCTAATTTTGGGGGTGCAGGGGGATGAAAATAGTGGGGGTGGGTTTTTTTTAGAAAGAGGACACATAGCTGTTGCCTAGCAACCTGTATTGTTTCAGCCTCAGATCCAAAGGTTCATATCCTGGTACTCCACACATTTAATTAAATCAAGGAGAACAGCTGGTTCGAGGCCTCCTCATCTGATGAACAGGATGAGTGCACTTTTAGAGGGAAAATTTAAACCCCCACCTGCTTTTTCAAAATGTTTTCTTCCCCCGCCAGGCTGGTTTGCAACGGAGACGAGCAGACAGAAAGGGAAAGCTGATTCGGATCTGGAGAATTTGGATGGACCGCCATCACTTGCTTGATGAAGGGGTGCCGTTAAAAATGGGGAGGGTGCAGCCCAAAGCAAGGATAGGTCTCTGCCCCGAGGGGCTTACAGGGTGCCACGGAGGAAGGGAATGAAGAAGAAAGCAAAGTGTTCTGCTTGTATACTGCCCCATGTCACTTCAAGTAGTCTCTGGGCAGCTTGCAGTTTTTAATTACAGTAATGCAGGCTACACATTGCCCCCAGCAAGCTGGGACTCATTTTACCGACCTGGGAAGGATGGAAGGCGGAGTGAACCTTGAGCCTGCTACCTGGGACTGAACCCCAGGTCGTGAGCACAGTTACCGTTGCAGGACAGGCATTTAACCACTGTGCCACAAGGCTCCTTACTGTGCCACCAGGCTCCTTAGAAGGATTAAATCAGGATGAGGAGAATCATGTAGTGTGGGTTGTCGCCTTGAGGCTGGGTGGTTGTCCCTACTCCCCCAAAAAAATGGGGTTTCTGAAAAGAATTTAGAAACTTTTTTTTAATTTTTGGATGAGAAGCCCCAGAACCATCCAGGCAACTGACCCACTCCACAACAGAAAAGCCTTCTTCAGCTGTTGGGAGCAATGTTGAAACACTGAACGCACAGAGAGCGTGATACTAGAAGCAGCTACCTCGGAAGGGGAAAATAATTGACTGGAAGCTCACTTATTCTTATGCCTGATTGAACAATACATTAGAATGGCCACTTCTTTTGAAACAAGAGCCGTGTGCTCCCCCTCTCCTTTGAGACATCTTTTCCAGTTTATTTTAAGAGATAGGATGAGCACAGGGGCAAATGAGGTGAGTCTGGTGGGGACCGCGGAGAAGGGGCTTACTGACCGGACGCCCCTCAACTGAGAAAGCCAGCCCCATAGCTCACCATGTCATGCTTTTTTTCCAAGCTGACTGAGGAACACAGCTGCATCCCCCATCCCCCACCTTCCTGCATATTACATAGACATTTTAAATATTCTTAGACCAGAATTATTTTCCCCTGGATTTTAGGGCTGGGGTTATTTTCATAGGTTTTCCACGTCACGTTCTCTTCACCATGTTTTGGGGCTTGGATGGTCTTTACTGTCTTTCTCAAATGGTGCAGAGAGAGTTTGTGTGTGTGTGTGTGTGTGTGTGTGTGTGTGTGTGTGTGTGTGTGTGTGTGTGTGTGTGTGTGTGTGTTTAAAGTTAGCACAGCAGATGGAAGGAAAGAGGCCGATTTTCCTCGCAGGAAGCTGGACTCACAGTCATCATCTGTGTGCAACTTGGCTTTCAGCTTCTCCATCTTCTTCTCGTCCCGTAACAGTGTGCGGTCTTTCTTCAGCGTCCCGGTGCTCTCGTCTTTTTTCTCTTCATTGCTCTCCTGGATTAAGGAGTACTCTTCATAATTGGTTATTCCTAGAAGGGCAAGGAGGATGTAAGCCTAAGTAGGAGAAACGGGTACGGTGCTGGTGCTGGTGGCTATCACACATATACACACATACCCCAGGATGAACAAAAAAGCCAAACCAAACTAACAGAACTAAAAACCACCTCAACTCTACTCAACCCAACTAAAAACTACCTCAACTCAGTCCAACCCTACACAAAGCCAACTCAACCCAACCCAACCCAACGAAAGACAACTCAACTCAACCCAACCCAACCCAACACAACCCAAAGCACACACCGAACAAACACAAAGTGCCATGCTTAACACTCTTAATTAGCCTGTGATCATGCTTACATCTGATCATGCCTAAACAGCTGATTGCTTCACACACCTGAGATGAAAACAACAACCACCCCCTCTGTGCTTCACAGCACACTTCAGTGTTGTTCATTAGCCTTCATGAGTGACAGGTGTCGGTAACTTCCCAAGATCTGTGTGTGTGTGTGTGTGTGTCACATATGTACTCCTCTGAACTTTGAAGGGTGGCACCCATTTTACCAAAAAATGCACCACTCGTGATGTTAAGAGATGGGGAACCTGGAGGAGTAAATGGAGGCCCCGTTGCTTTGAAGGCAACTCTGGATTTTACCTATCCGGCTGCAAATGGTGACCAGCAGCTCCCCAACTGTTTTGGAGTCATCCACCATCACTGTCTTCACAGACCCATCCAGCATCCGTATTTTCTGCGGCCTCTGCTTCTTTTTGTATTCCAGAATGTCCTAGGAGTCAGAGATATAGCATGGAACCAACAGACAAACAAAGATGCTTTCTTCAAAATGAAATGAACTTCAGATAAAACGTCGGTTTCCTTCTTGACCTCTTTCTACTTGCACTGAACCACAACTTGGTGCAAAAATTATTCCCTCCCTAGGCAGCTGTGCCACCTTATTCCAGGGGGTCCCCAGGGGTCCCCTCCCAGGTCTCACAAGCTTATGGGACATCCTTTTTGAGCAGCGCTTGGACAGACACTTTTATGTTGGGTCACTTCTAGAAACCCACCCCATTCCAAACAGCAAACCTCCCTCTTCCTTCGACTTTTTGTTCTGACTCTGGAAAAAAGAATTCATGTCACACTAACACGGGCAAGAGACCCCGGACCAGAGCTGAGAGACATTGTAGGTTTTTTGTTTTGGGACAATGACTAGATGGCACTGGCTCAAGCATTCTGGCAATTGGAGTCCAAACCCGCCCGTTTCCCAAACTCCCCTGAGACCTCTCCTTCTTTAGAGACAGATGTCAGGGCACCGATTCCGGACGCACCCCATTCCGCAGCATGTAGTAATCCAGGGTCCGTCCTGCTTCCAGCCAAATGCCTTTGCGGGGGTCTTCGTCCGAGAGGAACAACCCATAATCGGAGGCTGAGAAAGGAAGTCAAGAAAAGAATGAGGGGTGGGGGTGACAGATCCCAGAAGGAACACACTTGCCATTCTCAAATTTCTGTTCCGGAATGGGTATTCCATGTGACGTTTCCTAAACAGCTACAAACCCACGGCATTTGCCATTCCTATCAGGCAGGCACCCATGGCTGGGGGTTTCTGCCCTTCAGTTAATGACTGACTGACTCATCTGGTTGTCAACATGACTGGCTATCCCTCTTGCTGATGAACTGGGGCTTTGCTTGTTTGGTTAAGGTTTTTGGACTTGATTGGGAAGGTCGGACAGTAAAGAAAACAGATGGGGGGGAATGGGAATGATTCATTTGAAATGGGGTACAGGAGGAGAGCTTTGCAGGTCACCCGGGCTGCCAGAAAGGCAAACAAGTGGGCCCTAGATCTCATCAACATCCTTGGAGGCCAAAATGTTGAAATGGAGTCTGTCCTACTTTGGGCCCATCCTGAGAAGGCAACATGATTCCCCGGAAAGGACCACCATGTGGAGCAAGGTGGAAGGCAGCAGGATAAGAGGGGGACCCGGAATGAGATGGTCTGACTCCCTTAACGAAGCCATCACCTCGCCTTTAAAAAGGAACTGAACAGGGCCGTGGAGAAGGGACCAGGTTGGAGAGTGCTCCTTCATGGGGTCGACAAGCGATTCCATTGCTGGACTGGATTTAAAGAGGCGTTCCACTGGTTTGCTTTTCCCAGTGGGAAGCTGTACACAAAAGCCGTGTAAAGCTTAACGACATGGTCTGGCGTTTGCCCCCCCCTCCCCGCCCCTGTCATCAGTTCACTTAACTCAATCCACTTCAAAGTTCAGAAGAATCAGATAGTTGTTTCGGAGGAGATGAGAGGAAGACTTAACTTTGTCAATATGAAAACGGGAGGGAGAAACTTAAAAGCCCGTCTTCGTTGGGGGATGAGATAAGAAGAGAAGCTCAAAGGTCGAAGAATCAGTCACAATAACGCCAAGGTATCCCGGGAGTTCTAGCTGGCCAACATCAAAGGATGCCCCCCTTTGCCAGAGAGGACCAGTAGGGCTACAAAGGGTGCCAATAAGGAAAAACAGGGGGCCACGAATAACGGGCTGCCTGGGGGGGGGGCACAGAGACCGAGGAGGAATAGCCACCCTGAAGCTCCATTGGTAATGCTTTAAACACTCAGTGTGCTAATTAATGAAAGTGCTGCTCAAAGGCAACGAAGCAAATAATGCCAAGCCATTTAAAGCTAATGCTTTTACTCCATCAGCGTCTATTGTCCTCAGCTACTCCTTCACAGGTCTGGCTGCATTCTCAGCTTGCAACAGACGGTGGTGGCTGTTGTGTTTTGACTTCCTCACCTGCCAACAGGGCATGGGTGACTGCTGGTTTTAACCCTTTGAGCCCTTCCTCCATTCCAGAGAGATTTGTGGGGACCTCATTCTGGTGGAGGGCAGGGCAAAAGGGTGTGAAGATATATATTCAGTATATTTTAGCTTTGAGCTGTTGTTGCCGGTATTGAGGTCAAATGAGGGGGCATCTCACATTTCTAAAGTGATGTGCAAAGGCTGTCTGTCCTAGCTGGGGGACCCATCAAACCACCATGACAAGGAGTAGAGAGACGGTCCTGCTGGGGTCCTGGCATGGTTAGACCTTGCCCTAAGACTGAGGTTCTCTGTCCCATCCTAAAGCCAAGATTGTCATTCTCAAGTTCAGCCCAACAGCAGGATAACAAGGACAGAAGAGGTAGAACGCAACCCAAAATCCCATCATGCTGCGAGAACATCCTGGCTGCTTTGTTGGGCCCACCTGTATCAACAGCCTGTATGCTATGGATGGAGCCCTAGGCAGACGTCTGTGCACTAGATGGCCAAGTTGGGTGGGTGGGTACCCACATCCTGATTGACCTCTCAGAGTGCCTGGAAAATTCCATCTTGCCCAGAACCTTTGGACCTTACAGGTTAATTTAACTGGCAAAATCCTTCTTGACATGAACTTTCAGAATGAGGTTCTTCACACTGGTGATAGCCTGAGGAAGTGGGTGTTTTTACCCACGGAAGTTCGTGAGCCAACCTTCTCTTCCTCAACAACACGCTTCCTACTGGGATTCACTTCTGCTGTTATCTCCCCCTCCCTACCACCCACCATTCTCCTTAGTTCATGCTCAGAGGTGGAGGGAGAAGACCAGCCATCTTGCTTCCCTTTGCTCCCATGTTTGCCCAAAGGCTGGAGCAGAAGGGAAATGGGTAGGCTCTCTCTCTCTCTCTCTCTCCCTTTCTGCCAAATAGAATTCATGTCTTTAGGCCAGAGTTTTTTTGGGGGAAATTCTACATGTCTGTCCAACCCAACCCTACCCAACCCAACCCAACCCACCATTCACCTTGCCCGGCTTGTGCCTCCGGCACCCGTTCGCGGATCACACGGCAGGCGTCGTACACTGCCGTCGAGGGCTCAAACTGCATGGTCTTGACCACATTGCAATGGCGGACACAGATCTTCAAAGACAAGGCAACCATCTTGAGGGATCTCTGGCAGGCGTCTTTCTACATCACCTGAGCCAGAAACAAAGCAGAAATGTCAATGGCGCTGATGAGCCACAGGTACGGAATGAGTCTTCAACCCGATTGCCGCCTTCCTTGAGCAAAGCAAGGGTGTCTCAGCACCAAGGGATAAACATATTCCGAAACCCAGTGGCTTCGGCACATTTACCTCCCTGCAGAGGACATAAATATTCATGGCACCTGTTAATTAATGCAACATATTTCTTCCAAGCGGCTGGAGTTGGCGTTCCGAGGAGGGGCTGTGGTGGGCCTTCGTTAAAATCCCGCACGTTGGGTTAGTCCAAGCGAGAGGAATTAATGAGTCTGTAAAATGCAGCAGGCGCTGCAATGTCAACTTGATCCTTCAAGAGGACCAGGATCCTTCAGGGGCTTTATAAATAATTGGGAGTGCCTCACTGAAAGCCGCTGGTTAGGGCTGCACGGAGGTTTGTGCCTGGATAGAAGGCCAGGCAAATCCCAATTCAAATTGCATTTCTATTCTTATAGTGCTTTCCACTGGGAGGCACCTGGGCTGGTTGACAAACCAAAAGGTAGCAGCTTCCAGAAAGTATGTCCAGTTAAAAGACAAAGCTTAAAAGCACACAACTCTCTCTCTCTCTCTCTCTCTCTCTCTCTCTCTCTCTCTCTCTCTCTCTCTCTCTCTCTCTCTCTCTCTCTGTGTGTGTGTGTGTGTGTGTGTGTGTGTGTGTGTGTGTGTGTGTGTGTGTGTGTGTGTGTGACACACACACACACACACACACACAGAGCGCTCATCAAAACACACTCTACTTGGGGCTGTCTTTGGATAGTAGCATTTGGAAACTCCAATGGATCCCTCCTGCTTGCAGGACTGAAGCAACAGTAACTGATGACACCATTGCCAACAAGTAATGAACAGCGTAATGAGTTCCTTGTCAAATGCCACACTCAATGTTCTTTTAAAAAAAAAAAACCTTTCTGGGTACCTTGTACTTGAGAGGAGGGACTGAAAACAGACCCTGGCCGTAGACAAGACAGAAGGCCATGGGAGATGGATGATATCACACAGAAAGCTAGCAAGCCAAGCACACCCTGATGGGCCAAAAACTATGTAAGGCTGGATCCTGGTGCTGAGCCGGATGGGGAGGAGACAAAAAAAAAAATAAGGCATGTCAGGGTCTCTCTTCTGAATCAAAGCCAACGTGGAGAAGGTCTGCCTTATTGCAGTGGGTGAGTGTGAGGGGAAAGGCTGCGAAAGCCACAAGAGGGAAGCCGATTCCCACCCAAAACAGAGACAAGTCCTGCTGAACAGGGCGAGTTCTTCCAAAAGTGATGTCCAGAGGAGAGGAATGCTGGCAGGAGCCACCTTTGCAAGGAAAAGAGGCACCCTCTCCATTCCCAGGGCAGCTGTTTGGTCATCTTAGATTTCTGCCCCTCTCTCGCTCAGCACGTTTGGACAGGAAGTCCGGCAGGAAATCAAGGAGGTTCCGTCTTACAACCGCCTGTGAGTCAGGAATTTCTCCTGCCAAAAAAGCCCATCGGAGCAGAGCAGCAGGCCGTGCTCAGCAAGAAAAAATTCAACGTTATGTTTCCAGAGGCACCAAGGCTCGCTGCTTCATTGTGGGTGTCACTCTCAGTGAGGACCAATCTCTCTCTCTCTCTCTCTCTCTCTCTCTCTCTCTCTCTCTCTCTCTCTCTCTGTGTGTGTGTGTGTGTGTGTGTGTGTGTGTGTGTGTGTGTGTGTGTGCACGCACGCTTGTGCTGTCAGTCAATTAAAGGCTTGTTCACTCAACCGGTGAGCTCATCAGGGCTGGATGCCAACAGGACCCCGGCCAAAATGGGGCCAACAGAGGGAAGGAACAGCCGGGCTGGGGGAACCCATCCATAGGCAGCAGTGCAATGCTTTTATCTTTTCAAAAAACTTAGGTCTCAAAGAGGACAAACATAACCAAGCAGAGTGCAGCCGACATGGGTGGAGAATGCTGGGGCACCAAGTGGAAAACAGTCATGGAGAACTCGAGCCCTGAATGAAATAGATGGTCTGGCCGGTACCCTCTCTGCTCCATGGAATATCTCATGTCCCATGAAAGAGATGGGAATTCCCTTTTCCCAAGAGATAGATGCTTAATGGCCTCTTCTAAGACCTCTCCCACCCCCATCAGTATCTTTGGGATTTCTGACTTTTCCTCTCCCTTCCTAGGAATGCTCTCTCTCTCTCTCTCTCTCTCTCTCTCTCTCTCTCTCTCTCTCTCCTCTCAACTACACGCCATGCCACTGAACACGGGGATGAGGTCAGTGAAAGCTTGCACCCAGTAAAATTAAGACACCCTTCCCATGTCACACCATCTAGTTGTCTTCCGCATGGTTTGCAAAGAGGGAAGTTGTACTGGTGGGTTGCTCCCCACCCTCTGAACTTTTAAAGACGTAATGCTTGCATTTTAATCTGCTCCAGCCGGGTCAAAGAAACTGAGCTGCTCTGTAATCAGACCCATCTTAGGAGAACAACGGCACAGATCGTATCATTAACTTGATGAATGCCTCTAACAAGCCTTCAGACAGAAAGAAAGAATGAAGGAATGAATGAACTCACTTAGCAATTCATAAGAGAGGGGGCTCTAATCTCCCCATTATTCGATCCTAGCTTTTTAGGCTATCATTTCATACTGGGGTCTGCTCAACGTATTCCCATAGCAAAGTGTGTTTGTATCTCTCTAATAAGCGCCCGCTTCACAGTCATGGAGGCTTGCTCCATTGCAAGATGGATGACCCATTAAAGATTACATAGTCAAAAGTACTCTTAGATGGTGGTTTTTATTTTTGCTCAGCCTTAGCTCATCGTAAAGAGAAAAGCAGGTCTCATACATGAATGCGTCGCTTAACATGTTCCCACAAAAAAGGAAAGAGGTAGCCATCCAAAATCTCACAGGTGTCAATTCTTTCCAATTCCAGAAGCATTCTGATATGGGAGATAAACCTCACGGAACCATGTCCCTCACTTACAGTGCCATCTTACACCCATCTTCTCTCAAGTAAGACCCCACTCTGTGAAAGGGAAGCAGGCAGGGAACCATCCACCTGTTCCTGGTGGTAGGGTCCCCTTGTTTGTTTGGCTGTGTGAGAATCTAATCCAGTGGTCCCTGACCTTGCACCCCAGAAGTTCCTGGATTCGAACCCCCAGAAGCCTTCACTACCCCCTGTGCTGGCCAGGATTTCTGGGAGGTGTAATCAGAGAACCTCTATGGAACCAAAGTTGGGAACCACTGGTCTAAACCATTAGCCCATCGCCTTACCCTAAAAGCAACACTACATCACCAAGAGAGAGGGAAGGTGCCACTCTTTCTCCTCCTCATTTCATAGACCAACAAAGAAAGAAATCTCCATGGATTGCCAATGCCAGCCAACTTAGTTTTGAGGGAACTTAAAGCTGCAGGCGGTCTACAAGACTGGAGATGTCCAAGGCACTGTCTTGGATACGCTGAACCGTGGATAGGAAGCCTCAAAGATTCCGTTCTGCTCGGCTTTCTGCAGCTCTCATGTTCAGACCTGCAGCGGAAGCCCACAGGATGGAAGGATAGACATTTCAGCACCTTGGAGAGCTCCACAGGATCAGCCTGTATTCCCAACCTGGAGGCTTCTATCTACCCCAGTGCTGGACCTTCTTCTCGGACTCCGCCCCTTTCTACAACATGGGCATCGTCAATAGGGCTGACATTCCGCTTGGAGCCCCACCCTTGAGGGACCTCAGTTCAAATCCCACCCAGGTTGATGGCCTGGGATGCCACAGGAATGGCTCACAGGAAGCCCTAGCCAATATACTCTCACAAGGAAGCAGGTGGAGAATAAGCTAATAAGCTGTTCTCCACAGCTCACATAACGCCCTTTCCACAAAAAAAAATTACAATTCCCAGACTTCTCTGGATGCACACCAGTTGCAGGATATGGGGTGCTTCACTGCAAAAATTAATCTTGTCTCCCCGCTTTGAGGACCTAGTGGCACAGAGTGTATTTCCATCCTCCTCCTGTTGGCACTTCTGCCTCATTCTTGTTGACACCTAGACAACATCACATCACGTTGAGGAAGTCTAGCCACAGAATCATAGTGCAGTTGAGTCGGAAGGGGCCCATAAGGCCATTGAGTCGTCAGGGAATCCAAATCAACGTGATTAATTAAATTGTAGAGTCAAGTCCAAATCCATTTCCTTTGAATCATAGGCGCTTCCCTGCATCCTGGCTCTTCTACTTAGCCAGAGTGCCTGGACTGAGTGAAGAAAGTTGTTAACACACACCCAGGGAAAAAAAATTAAGTGTAAACATGTTTGGGATCTGCTAGGGAGTGGTGCAGAACTGGCAGGTGTGTGTGTGGGGGGGACTCCTGACTTCCACGGACAATATATTTACCAAGCTTTTAGGTTTCTTTCCATAAGCAGGCAGCGGAGTTTGGACAAGGGTATCTTTGCATGGACATGGGATCACGAAGAGTCAGTAACGACTGTAACAACAACAACAACAACAACAACAACAACAACAACAACAACAACAACAACATAAAATCTGGAAGTTGAGTCATGGCTACTGGACTTCTTTTTGAGAGATATCTCTCAAAAAAGAAGTCCAGTAGCCATGACTCAACTTCCAGATAAACTCACCTGGATGACTGGGAATCTTCACAGAAACAACATAAAATCTTTCCAAATCCTGATTAGTTTGCTAGCTAATCTTTCACTTTCCACAGAGAGCCAGTCTATTTTAAAAGCTCAAATACTTTTCAGTTTGGAAGGAGCAGGAGTTTGGAAAGCAACCAACAAGGGCAGATTCCGGATCAGTTCATCTCCGGCCCACGCTGTTCTTTCCCGGGTGCCATAAAAGTTCCCAAGGAGGAAATATAATGGGGAGTGCACTATTGGGTGGGGAGGAGAACAATTCTACAGCATCTTTAGTTTCATAAGAAAAAAGGGAAGTCTTATCACAAAAGACCAAGAGCGTGAGTAAAGAGGAAGAGAGACACCTAGAATTATGGATCCACACAATGGCCCGGTTATCTTCTTATTTCTTGATACTCTTGACGTGGAGCCAAGGATACAACCCAAGTGGAGGGCAAGAGAAATCTCCTTGGGCAGGGCAGTAACTCACTTGAAATTGTAGAATATCTTTCTATACAATCTCGACTTCCCAATTTACAAAACTCGCTGACATTACCAAACGTAAAGCACCGTTTCCATTCCAACCATGCAAAAAGCATTCTATGTATGTATGAGGAGGAAGGGGAGAGAGTTTGAGATGTCCATCATTTATAACAGAGATAAAGACAATGGTTGATCCACGCAGGGACAAAACACTGCCCAAAAGCTTTGCATTGAAAAAACTGCAGAGAACCTCAGAACAAGTACAGTGGACCCTTCTATAACAAAGGTTTGTATAACATAAAATCTGTACAACATAAAAAATTCCAGAGATAAAGGAAATTGGCTTAACAGAATTGCCTATGGGGCAAATCCGTATAACATAAAAATGGTCGTGATTAGGGATTACTCCTTTTTCAATGCATTCCCAGGGGAAATTTGTATAAAGGAAAATTTGCTCAACATAATTCCATTTGGAATGAATTAATTCCTTTATACAAGGTACCATTGTACTTATTCCCATTAAATGACCCTTCTTTGTTATTGGCTGTTACACGGTGTTCAGAAATCGGGCTCGGCGATCCATAAGGTCCCCTTCTGGCCCCTCAGGGTCTAAGATGATTTAATCTGTAAAAACCAAGCCTGGGTTTTATCTTTGGCATGCCCTTGCCCTGAACAGTATGTTAATACCCGGGCCCCAGAGCTCTTACACCGCTCCCCCCCCCCAGCACCGGAGCTGCATTTCAGGGCCCTGCTTAGAGGGCAGGAATTCAGCGGATGGAAGGAGGCCAACCTCCCGTCAGTGGCAAACGCAGATCGAGGAACACGTGGGCTCGACAGCTGGATATTTTCTACTCTTGCAACTCTCAACAGTCACTAGCAGGAAGGCTGAAATTTCACTGGGTTTGGTAGCTCATGGACAGACCCCTGAAAAGCTGCAGGGTTTTGTTGTTTGGTTGTTGTTGTTGTTGTTGCTGCTGCTGCTGCTGTTGCTGTTGGTGGTGGTTTGGACTACAAGTCCCAGAAAACCTAGCAACCATGACCTCTCTTGACTCAACCTAGTACAGTGGTACCCCGACTTAAGAGCAGCTCGACTTAAGAGAAATTCGACTTAAAGAGCGGAAAACTGTTGGCTTTTTAACTGCAGCCTTACAATTTTTAGATATGGTCTGCCTGACTTAATTTTTTTCCATTTTTTCCATTTGTAACTTATTTTTTTTCATTTTTTTAGATAAGTACACTGACTTCAGAGTAGTTCAAGTTAAAAGCATGCATATGGAATGGATTAAATTCGTAAGTTGAGGTACCACGGTACTGAGGAGTTCTTCAGCTTATGCTGCCTGTTAGGAGAACCGTGTTCAGAGAACTAGCGCATTTTTCAAATGTTATACGTTTCACCCAGAAAAAGTTTGCTCTCAAACATCAGAAAATCAGGTCCAGAATCCATGAACACACACACACACAACTTACACACCTGCATTCGAAACCATGAGCTCAATCGTCTACCCATTCAAACTGTCCATCAATCTCCTCCCCCCCCCCGTCGCTTCCAACCGTACACAGATTGTTGTAACACTAGTTGGGGGGGGAATAATATGGAGTCCAAGGCTTCATTTTTTGCAGCCGGAGTGACCCCTTTCAAAACCTGCAGTGCTGAAAGAATTATTAATATCTAGGAAATGTTGTCTTTGTATATCAAAGAGGACAGCCAACTCCTGGATGCTCCAGCGTGTTTGCCCTCCTGGCTCTCGTAAGGCTTGGGTGCATTCAAGAGTGTTTTAAATCTAAATTAAATCTCTGCGTGTCCAGCCTGAGAAGCATGGTATGCTGGTAGGTTTTTTTCCTGACAGGGAAGGAGGGGGTGGAAACAGCCAGGAAGGGAAGATGCTCTGCATAGCTAGGGAGGGAGTGGGGCCCCCAAAGGAGCATTCTTGCCTTTGCTTGTTTGTTTTTCCTTAAAGAAATATCTCCGTATCAGCCAGGAATGTTGGTGCAGCATTTGGCCAGTTTTCTCTGTCTTTGGTTTGCTCTGATGGTTTCACACAACTGGAGAACTGCTTGGCTAAGCAACATTCAGGTGTTGTACAACAACAACAACAACAACAACAACAACAACAACAACAACAACAACAACAACAACAACAACAACACAACAACAACAACCAGGGGATTGGACAGATTCCTGGAGGAGAAGTCCATCACAGGTGACAAACCATGATGGAGATGTGTCATCTCCAGGCTTAAAACCAGGGTACTTCAAGGGCCAGATGCAGGGGAGTGGGATCAGGAGACAGATATCTAGTCTCATGCGCTCCCAGACATATCTGTTGGGGCCACTGTGAGATCCAGGAAGCTGGACTAGATGGGCCTTTGGCCTGATCCAGCACAGGGCCTCTTCTTAGGTTCTTATGGTTAGGCCTTGCCCTGTCTAACAATTCTTTTTAATTTGCTTCCGTTGCAGGAAATGAAGGCAGCACATTTATTTCTGCCACTAAATAGCACAGAAAGCCATGATTAAGACTGCTGCCACTGGGATGAGTCTAGAAGGGAAACAGCACCATTAAAATCAATAGAGAAAGTAAATATTTCATGTCACTTCTTCTACATGTGCAGAAAAAAAGAGAGAGAGCAAGTCACACAGTGATGGCAAATGCTCTTAAAAGAGCATGCTAATGAAAGCACGCAAGTTAAGAGCGAGACATACGGTTCGACTGTTCAAGCTTATGCAAGGTTAGGCCCTGGAACACAAGCCAAATGAGCTTCGGTCAAGAGGCTCTTCCAAAAAGGAGGTTGTTTTAACTTTTTAAATTGCCTTGGAGATGAAGCACTGGCATAGCAAATCGGCGAAGTAATTGGGAGTTTGAAGAAGGTTCCTGTAACCGGGTCTGACAGCAGTGGTTCGGCTCAGGTCTGTACGGAGAGATGCCTGCCAGATGCAATCACACCACAGATGCTGCTGTGCATGGAGCCCTGTGCAAGCAGAGGCTTTGTTGGGCTGGGTCTTCTGCACAGATCTTCCACGTAGAGAGAAAAAAATAACAATCCAAGATGGTGCCTATCCTGGTGAGAAAATGAATGAGAACGCCCTGCTGGCAAGCAGCCACCTTGTGCAAAAGTTGGAGCCTTTGTGTCAGGCTGGGGAAACCATCAGCCCAAATGCCCCGCCGGCCTGCAGATCTGTTGCCCATTGGCCAAGGAAGTACCACTCTTCTCTCTGATCTGTGATTTCCCCGCTGCATCATCAGTGACATCCATTGGGGTGGTCAGAAACACGCAAAACCAAACCGTGCGTCCAGGCACCTTGGACCCAAACTGGGCCTCCTTCTAAAGCAGGGCTCGGAGTCTTGGGAAAGTTACTTTTTTAAGGACTATAACAGAAACAGACTCTTGGTCCATTCCATTTAGTATTCTCAGTTTCAGATGGCTGGGTTTGGGGCAGGATTTATTCTTATACTCTTTGCGGAGTGCTGGGTTTGAATCTGGAAGTTTCCTGACCTTTCTCATCATCTGCTTCCTGGGATCATCTTCTTTGGAAATGCAGAGCCCGGGGCATTGCAGAGGCATCATTGCTGCTGTGCCTACCAAGCGGAGGCCTCTCTTCTTTGCTAGATAGTCTTGGTCCAGAAGTCCTTGTGTTTTGCCCTTGTTCAGACTCTAAGCCCTGCTTCAGCTCCCGCCCCCTTCATCCAGCTCCCCACATCTCTAAATATAGCTGTTAGAGGACACACAGGCATTATACAAGGCCCGGCCGGAGTAACATCTGCAAGGAAGTCAAAACTGGTGACAACCAACATCGTACAGAAGAGCATGTAACAACCTTAAGCCTAACCCTGGAGAAGCATGCAGTAAAAAAAAACATTCTACAAGAATCCCTTTATTACTGTAACACTTTCCCTTTGCGACTCTCCTACACTCTATTTAGAGGCACATCCTTACACCCTGTAGAGAGAAACTCAGATGTTCATTTGTTTAAATTTGTCTTTAACCAGGAGGTGGGGAGAGAGAGAGAGAGAGAGAGAGAGAGAGAGAGAGAGAGAGAGAGAGAGAGAGAGAGAGAGAAATGGAATGCATAACATTCCAGAGTCATTGGGACTTCGTTTTAAGCAAACAAATTAGTAATGTTTTGGGTGTGTTTTCATGAGGAGAGCATTTCACCCATTAAATGGAAAACAGCTTGCGTTTGGTGGAACAAAAAGATAAAAAATTTACATGCAAAGCAAGAAAAGAGGATGGGAAAAAATAAAAAGACACAAGAGCCTAAATTAGTCTGCAAAAACCAGGAATAATTTTGGAAATAATTAAGAAAGTGCAGGGAAAAGTGCAGGCTATACATCGTCAATATCCTCCTCCCCTCCCCCTCCTCGTTATCAACATTGAATTACAGAGTTGGAAGGGACGCTCTGGATGATGGAATCATGTCCCCATCAGGGAGGGTCAGCAGGTAACAAAACACCCGTGATATCCAGTGGGAGAAATAAAATGGTTGTGGAGCCACCTTTCAATAAACCTGTACATGCACACCTTATCTTTCAATTAAAAAAAAAAGCCGGATTTGCACAACCCCTGCAAAGCCCAGGTCATGTCCAAATGTTGAAAGCTACCCTTTGCATTTGGTTGGATCACTCCCAAGCAAGCAGGGGGAACTGCAAGTAATTCCAACTGCAACCGCTTCTTCAGCCAACAGAACAAATCGCACAAAACTTGCACGGGTGCAGCGTTTACAAGCTGGGTCTGTGTCCAGCTTGCAGCGGTGTTCTGTTCTTATCTGGCCACGTTGCTGCAAAGCAGTGAGTCCAAACTAAAACAGAGGCATACAAGCTGTACGCTTGTGGGTAAAATCCTGATTGCCACCTTAAACCAGCGCTTACAGACCAAATGGCATGGAGGTAGCCACTTCAACCCCTTTCATCTGACATCAAAGGCTGCACCAGGCTCTCATCCTACGTCACTATCCCAGAATCTTGAGAACTTCGGCTTTCTATTCCTGAGTGTTCCTCCGGGCCGGGGACGTTTCCCGGCATTTGATCAACTGACTGCACTGTGTTCTTCTCCCTCGCTCACCCAACCCAACTGTGGTTCCATCATTGAAGGGGGGGGTCAATAGCAGGTGATGGAAAAGAACTCATTCAAAGAAGTGGCAGATGAGCGTCTCACAGGAGGGCAAGGAGCCCACCCTTCCTGTTGCAGGGCGATTTGCAGCGAGAGAAGGAATGGGAATGAGGAACAGCTTCTCCCAGGAGAACAGAGGGCTTCCCGTAATTTGACAGAGTGCATGAAATTGATCAAGGCACACTCATTTAGAATTCTTGTCTAACTGGAAGGGGGAGAAAGGGGGGGGAGTCAAAAGGATTTTCAAAAGGATTTCCCACCAGTCCTTGCCTTGAGCCTGCAGATGAAAGCAGCCAATGGTCCCCAGCTACAGTATCCACATTTCTATGGCTGCAGGGAGCAGGGGTCAAATATTGGCTGAGGATGCAAAGGCGCAGCAGCATGCAAGATGCAAAAAGCCAATGTCATCTGGGTGGTGGTGGTGGGAATCCACCACTGTGCCGTTTGTCTGATTTGTTTTGTTATTTGGTGCAGGAAAATCTCTCTCTCTCTCTCTCTCTCTCTCTCTCTCTCTCTCTCTCTGCCAGACGCTAATATTTTCATTTAGAAATACAGGTTCCTCTTCATGTTTTGACAGTTCATCTGGTTGGTGGTTTGGTGCAAACCACAAAGACGACGGAGCATTTCAGTTTATTCCTTTTCTCTACTAAAGTATCCTGTAGATCACAGATCATCCCACACTGCATGTGTGAGCAGAAATTAGCTACGGTAGGGGAAGAAGTAATTTTAAAAAAATCATAAATTTACTTTTTTTTTGAATCCCTGTTCTAAAGCATGTTTTCGTAGCGCAAAGGAAGGCAACAGGGATGCTCTACAAGTTGTTGGACGGTAACAAACAGCAAATCAGCCCCTGGAAATCTTACTAAAGAAACGGTCCCTTGGAGCTTGAAGGTGCCAGGAAGGCATTCTGGGAGGTGTAGTCCCAAAAGGAAACTTCCCAAGCTCTCCCATCCGTGGTTTGGCAGATACTGTACAGCTGGCACAGCGGAGGGATTATGGGAGTTGTGGTCCAGCAAGTGCTGCACATTGCCCAGGTGTGGCTGTTCACAGACCACCTCTTTGCTGCGCTAATCCCAACGGTGGCTGGTGACTCAGCCTACACTCCTCTCTTTCCAGTGTTCCCTTGCAGCCATGCCGACCACGTGGCCACGTACTTGCACAACACTGGCTCTTTGGCTTGAATAGGGAGATGAGCACCGCCCCTAGAGTCGGACATGACTAGCATGCATGTGCACGGGCGGGGGGGGGGGTGGGGACCTTTTTAAACCACTCAGAGCCCAGTTGGGCCTTCTTGGTTGCTCTTGGGGAGAAGTTAGAATTCACTTGGTGACGTTAAAACCCACACGTCAGTGTTAAATGGGGACAGCCGGAGGTCTGCAATCTTTTCAACCTAACACATGAAAAGTAGCATCCACATGCGACTTCCAGGAGTGTGATTCTCAGAAGGTTAGCGGCTTGCCTCCCCATTTAATGCAAAAAGGGAGGGGTTTAATGTTAATAGATTTGCAACCCCTTGCCTGAAGCCCATTTAATGCAAAACAAAGCAAAAGTTTAATGTTAATAGATTTGCAAGTCCCTGGACATAATTACAGAGTGCAGGCTCCATAAATGGGTCCTAGAACAAAACAAGCATGAAATATCTCTGGATCCAAAAAACATTGACACTGAGGTTCTCCTACTTTGGGCATGATTCCCTGGAAAAGACCATCATGCGGGAAAGATGAAAGACAGCAGGTAAAGAGGAAGACGGAAACATGAGATGGGCTGACCCCTTAAAGGAAGCCACAGGGTTGAGTTTTCAAGAGCTGAGCCGAGCAGTTGAAGACAGGACATTTTGAAGATCACTCGCTCATAGGGGCGCCGCAAGTCGGGAGGGCAACTTGTCCGCACATGGCAGCCACAAAAACCAAGTTCGTTTTTGCTGTTGCAAAACCAGGAGTGTGTTTCACCTGTGTGCAGGTAAGGAAGAGGGCTGGGGATTTCCTGTCCCGCCTCCAAAAACAACTATATTCTGTGCAACGTGCGAACTAAGCAACCCCATCCTGCTAGGCCAGCAAGTCCCACCACCACCACCATTTTCTTTTGTCTATAAGAACAGACAAAATAAAATATTTTTTCACCCAGCACGTTGTTAGTCTATGGAACTCCCTGCCACAGGATGTGGTGATGGCATCTGGCTTGGATGCCTTCAAAAGGGGACTGGACAGATTCCTGGAGGAAAAGTCCATCACAGGTTACAAACCATGGTAGAGATGTGTCATCTCCAGGCTTAAAACCAGGGTACTTCAAGGGCCAGATGCAGGAGAGTGGTATCAGGAGACAGAGATCTAGTCTCGTGCGTTCCCAAACGCATCTGGTGGGGCCACTGTGAGATACAGGAAGTTGGACTAGATGGGCCTTTGGCCTGATCCAGCAGGTCTCTTCTTATGTTCTTATGTTCTTACCCCGGCTGCCTTTTAGGGAAACCGGACGGAGATGATTATGAGAAGCCGGGGCAGTCCTCAATGACACGTTCGGTGTTTTTACCACCCACCGCAGCTACAACTTAGTAAACAGAAGGCAACGTGGACTGTCGCTTCCTATTTTAGCAACAAGACAAGCTGCTGCCTGGAACGCAACAAAGCCAAGCCACCCACCCACCCCACACATACACAATAAAAATCAGGATCTCTTTGGCCTCCCACACCTGCTCTTCTGTCTTCCTCTCTGGAGGCCCAAGGAAACCCAGCCGTCGCCTGAGAATGCGGCTGATTCTCAGCCCTGCGAGCTCTCTCCCCATCACGGCAAGGGCATGCCACTCTGCCTCCAGCTAGACCTCACCCAGTGTCGTTTGCACACGTTCCCCCTGACAATCTATTTCAACAATGGATGCTGTCTGGCATCGATGGCAAACACCTCCAAACCGAGCCAAGGTGGGCATTTTTCCCCATGAACTGGACCCAAACAGGCTACCAGAATAATATCTGAAGGCAGAACAAGGCCATTACAAAGAGATTCCAGGTAAGGCACCATCTTCGGCTCTGGCATGTGCTCCCCCAGCCCCCTATGAAGGAGGAACACCCACCCAAATGTTGTAGTAGAGGCTGTGAACAGGGCCACCCGATTCCAGGAATGCCCAGCTGATTTACCAGGGCAGAGTTCCAGACAACACTCCTCAGAGCTCTCCCTACTTGGTTTGGGAGTCAATGGGATCCCGCATCCCTAGTACAAAACTTGGCACAAACCGAGGAAAAGGAACAAGAGATGCCCCCCGTCTTGCCCACAGCCTGATCTCGCTCTTGGAAGAAAGTCTTGAAGAAAAACTCCCAGCGGGGGGGTGCCCCGAATGGGGTCTGATCTATTTCCTCCGTTCTGCAGTTCCCAAGATTGAGACCCTGAAGCAACAGGCACCACAGCTCCACCCAGAGCCTGTATCCATGGGGAAAGTTTTCAAAGAATTTGCCCCCTGGCCGCGTTCTCTCCTGGGAAGCAGCCTCCAAACGCTGGCACGCAGCGGACTCGTTCTGCCCGGAGCTCAACATTCATCTGCCACGGCGGCCTTAATTCGGAATTAATCCACAGGAAGAACTTGACAGCCCAGGAGGAATTTAGAGGGGAGGGAGAAGGGGAGAGGCCACAGGACACAAAGAGCAGTGCTTTCTAAGGGTCACTTGTTCCGCAAACCCTCTAGAACCAGCCAACCGCTCAGAGAGCCATGTGGTGAATCAACGTATCTGGCATAGCCATGAAAATGCAACCTGAATGACAACATCCCCCCCCCTTTTTTCTGTTTGATGAATGGACCATTCAGCCCTTGTGCAATATTCCCCGCATACGGCTCTCCCACAGCCCTTAATTGCTTGATTAGCATGCCGCTCCTCATGCAACGTTAAGGCAGTAATCTCACGGCGAGCGGGCAGTTTCTAAGTTCACGGTTCCAAGTTGCACATACCTCTACCAAAACCCAGGGGGAGCCTTGGGAATCCCTTCCCAAGGACGCTAAAGAGCCTGGCACCATCCTAGGATGAGAGACGATCCCGTGGGGACAACGTCCACCCATTTATTTGATCCATTATTCCTGGCGCACTGTTGTCGGGGAGCTGGCGGACCAACCTCTCTGGAGTCAAGAATTTTTCCAAGCGCGAGGCAAGCCAGTCCCTCGTCCAGTAGCCCGGAGTCCTCAAATCCAACCCCAGGGTCTGTGGATCCCACGGGTCTTCCTTTCGAAACGCTCCTGCTGGCTGGCTTTTTTAACTTTGCCAACGACGCTTTGTCCCCCTGCTCTCGGAGGCTTTCCGATCAGCTGTGGCAGAAGTCGGTGTAGCCGCTGTCAGAGGGTGCCCAGCCGAGCGGATCTCATGTTGCAAAGCTATTTCTGTCTGCCCAGCAATGCAGACGCGGGTGACGGCTCTGCGGCTGAACAGGCATTCTCTTGGGGGAAAAGCTTAGTGGAAGGCCATTAATACCACCTCCCCCGGGGGCCGTCCACACACAAATGGGAGTCTCCAGCTGAACATGCAGGGAACAGGCTGTTTCTTGATTGAATTTGTGGACTCCACACATGCACAGGCAAAGCTGAATCCACTCCTTTAATTACATGAACATGGGCCCTAAACACAATCCCTTGGGAAGGCTGTTCAACCCCTTCTTATAACAGCATTGGTGACCATGCGGCCCCAGATGCTGTAGGGCTACAACTCCCATCAGCCCCAGATGATATGGGATGGACAAGCCCCCCCCCAAGACTCACAAAGCCCATGAGGAAGGGATTCGATCAAGCAAAGGATGCCCACCAGAGAAGCCAAGGCATGAACCACCAAATACTTGTTTGGCTAGCAGACGAATCAGAAAGAACCGCCAAACCAGTGGTTCCTGCTCATCTCTAGTTCTGACTCCTGAAATTTTAAAAAAGTATGGTAAATATACTCAGGCTCAAGAAGCAGCTTCTTTGCCAAGGATGGTTTCAAGAAAGCGGGACCCCAGAATAACCTGTCTCCAGCTGAAAATAAACTTATACGGAGACAACCAGAAATAAACAGGTATCTGCAAAAGCAGCAGGTCATGTCCCTCTTTAGCCGCGTGGGAACTCAAGGGGATGGTGGCAGCAGGAATACTCAACAACTCCTTCAGACCACTCACTGCCTTGAAAAATCCTTCTACAGTTGCCATAGGTTGAAAGCCACTGGGCGGCACATCATATAAAATAATTACACATTAGATGAGTCACACCAAAGCCAAACAAGGGATAAATGAAAAACCACCTACCCATCTACGAGCCCATTCCAAGAGGCTCTTAAGAGCCTTTGGCTCAGTGGCTCAACGGCAGTGTGTGTGTGTTGTGTCATGACAGTCGTGACCGGCCCTTCGTGACCCCATGTCCATGGAGTTTTCTTCGCAGGGGTACTGGAGTGGCTTGCCAGTTCCTACTCCAGGCGCCTACAGCACCTGGTATTCCTTGGTGGTCTCCCATCCAAGTACTAACCAGGGCCGATCCTGCTTAGCTTCTGAAATCAGGCGAGATCGGATGTGCTTAGGGCATCTAGGCAACTACTAAGGTCAAAACTCTGCTCACAGCCCGGGTTCGATCCCAGGGTAGCTGACCCAAGGTTCATCCTTCCGAGGTGAATACAATGAGTGCCCTGATTGCTGGACAGAATGGGGTGGGGGTGGGGGGGAATGTGTATCCTACATAATTAAACTGTAAACCACCCAGACTTAGGCCCTCCTGATTTTTTGGACCACAACTCCCAGAATTCTAAGCTAGATTGCCAATGGCAAAGGACTGCGGGAGCTGTGGTCCAAAACATCTGGAGGGCTGATGTTTGGACATGCCTGACCCAGAGAGTGCTTTTAAGCACAACGAGGTGGCATCTAAGCAGAACTCTTTGATTCCTCACCCACCCACCCACCCCGGCCACCACCACTAAGTCCTCCCAGCTTGCCCCCAGATGGGACTGGGATGGAAGCCCTCCAGCCAGGATCCATATCATCTGGGCTGTGAGCCAGGCCCAAGGGCTAACAGCCTTTGCACAAACAGACCATTGTTGATTCAATGGACGACGCTGAGGATTTCTTACTCTAGCTCCAAAAGGCAGCCCGAGTGCAGCTTTCCGGAATTCCAACAATGTTATCTTTCTTTCCTCTTTCCATCGTCCCGGCTACGCCATGCGTAGTCAAGTGGTGAGAATCAGCTTTGTGTATTGTACGCCTTGAGGCAACCTTTAAAAATAATAATTGAGAGAGCATTTCCAACCCATGTTCGGAATGAGAGAGAAATTAAGTGGGGCACCGATAGCGAAAGCCTTTGACTACATCTCCCACGCTCCTTTCATTGGGCCTCTGGAAAACCCATCAGCCCAGCTTCTATCCATAAAAGGAAGGCTGTAGATCCCAGCAAGAGAAACTGGTCCCCCACCTGTCCTCACAGTTTTGTCTGCTTTTCTGTTTCTTCTCTAGAAATTCCTCTTCCAAAAATGGGGAAGGGCCAAGCAGATATAGTACTGTACATCAAGTTTCATTAAGAGATACTGGCATTCAGTAAAATATCGTATCACAGCCTCATGGCACAGTACTGCAATGAAGACTCTGCTCACCATCTGGGTTCAATCCCAGGTAGCTGGTTTGAGATTCACACAGACTTCCATCCTTCCAAGGTTGGTAAACAGAGTACCCAGCTCATGAGAGTTGGGCTTGTGGAAGGCAATGTGTAGCCTGCATATTTAAAATAAATCATAAACCATGCAGAGAGTGCCTTGCGCATTAGGAGGTGGTCTATAAGCAGCACCCTTTGCTTTGTTGTGTTACATCTTTTTACATCTTTACATAAGAAGAGCCTTGCTGGAACAGACCACAGCCCATCCAGTTCAGCGTTCTGTCTCTCACAGGGGTTACCATTTGCTTCAGGGTATTCCCAAGCAGATGTCCTCACCTGCTTAGGATTCCCCACAAATGCCATTGAGAGATATCCTGCTTATCTCTCCAACCCGGAGGTTGTCCTTAGGCATCCCATAATGATAGCCATGGATACCCTTGCTCTCCATGAACTTGTCTAATCCTTTCTTAAAACTGTCAAGGCTGACAGCTGTCACCACTTCTTCTGGCATGGAATTCCATAGACCAATGATCCTTTGGGTGAAAAAGTACTACCTCTTATTTGTTTGAGATATAGCACCCAAAAGTTTCATGGAGTGCCCCCTAGTTCTAGTGTTGTGCGATAGGGAAAACAGGATGAGCAAGAATTGAAACTTATATTTCTAAAACATGCTTCACAGTATATTTTTAATTGCAGTTTGTTTTACTGTATGCACTTTTTTCCATTTTAATTGCATAGGAGTTTTTTTGGTTTTTTTTTTGTTAGAATTCATAATCCTTGAGTCCCTTTTAGGGGAAAAGATATATGAAGCCAATATATTTTAAAGTGGAGCATTGTGTGTCAAATTTCAAGCAAATTCCATGGTGTTCAAGATAGAGATCATATTGCAATCAAAGTCTGGGGAGTCTAAGGAAAGCAGAAGTCACCCCAAAGCTTGACTTCTCTCCCTGAAGGTTTGTTAAAAAGGCACACTTCCTTCCCACAAGGGGATGTCCTTCAGTCTATCATCTATAAACCTGCTGGACTCAATTCCATGCACGAAGCTGCAGCAGCTTTGCAAGCATGCTGGACAGAACAATATGCAGCTCATTGTTCCCTCTGCCGATTAGTGTTGAATTGAACGTTGACACTCCCAAAAATGCTGACAGAGCAAAGCTGCTTCCCCTCCGAACAGGCTCCCAGCTTTACAGACCGAAATTGCATCCATAAAAGGCAGACCGGCTCAATGTTGGCTCATCATCTTCCGTTCGCCACAGAGAATGAACTTAACAAGCATCCCTGGGCCTCTTCTCTACGCTACCCGTTGGCCCAAGATGCCAGTATAATCTGAGCAAAGTGAGAAAACACAAAGTGATGGAACTTGATAAGGTCATCTGCCCTGCCTGTGTCACTGCAATGAGTGCCTAGAGAGAAAAACGGAAAGGAATAATAATAATTCATAGTCAACCCACACCTGTTGATGTCACAAACAGGAATACTTTCATGGGGGGGGTTCCTGCATGGCATGGGGTTGGACTGGGTGGTCCTTGAGGTCTCTTCCACCTCTATTATTCTAATAGTTGGTGTCATTCACTACAGAAGAACCTGGACCTCAGGTGTCAGGTGTTAACTGTACATCACCTAAAGTGACAGGGAAAGGAGAAAAAAACAAAACCAAGTAGCATGCTTGGTTTAACAGCCCCGTGGCGCAGTGGTTAAATGCCTGTACTGCAGGTAAAAATGTGCTCATGACCTGGGGTTCCGTCCCAGGTAGCTGGCTCAAGATTCAATCAGTCTTCCATCCTTCCAAGGTCGGTAAAATGAATATCCAGCTTGCTGGGGTGGGTGGGCAATGTGTAGCCTGCATACTGTAATTAAAAACTGTAAACCACCCAGAGACTACTTGAAGTGGTATGGGGCGATATATAAGCAGAACACTTTGCTTTGCTTTGCATGCATGCATCTTTCAGCCTCAGTTTTCCCAGGCAGGGAGAATCAGAGGACCGTTCGGAACAAAGCACACCACTAGCATACCAGTCAACAAATCAAACGATCCGTCACCAAGGAGGAGAATCAAAAGCCTACTGCAAAAATTGGCGATCGGGGGTTACTTGGTGCCTCGGCTTAGGCAGTGCTGGAAACAGCAGGTAAACCATGCCACTGATTCACCCACGTCTTGCAAAAGGATCGTGCGCTGGGCTGTACTCAGGAATGAACTGGCAGGATCCTCAAAAGTGAGGGACCGCCCGCCAGGATGTTGTGTCCCAAAACGGGACTCACAGTCATTCCACAACACCCTTTCACTCAGCTGCTCCCTCGTTAAAATTTACAAGAAGTAGGTGGTGTCACTTTTTTGGCTGGCCCGAATGCCATCACACATAACAAAAACAAGTTTTTAAAACAGTTTTGATACCTAGGGGAAGTCCTTTCGGTTGACTTGAAAGCAAACCCAACCACCAGCACCACCACCCAGAGAAAAGTACTGCCTTCCCCAGCTTCACTAGGTAGTTCCCTGGCACAAACAGCAATGCCTACACCTGCTGTGGACAGCTCAACAGTTTCTGGTCTCCTGTCTGTGCGGAAGTTGGGTCATGGCTACTGGACTTCTTTTTTGAGAGATAGAAACCTTTCGCTGCTCATCCAAACAGCTTCATCAGTCTAAGCTGCTTGGATGAGCAGCGAAACGTTTCTGTCTCTCAAAAAAGAAGTCCATTAGCCATGACTCAACTTCCGGATAAACTCACCTGGATGACTGAGAATCTTCACAGACATATCTCCTGTCTGTGGAAGCACAGGTTGGGAGTTTAATCATTACTAGCGCCACTACTAATGTAGAAATTATGCTGGAGAGAATGGATGCTTATTGATATAGCATTGTCAGTATGAATACAAAAATGAACCTAGACAGATATGGCCGTCCAGAGTCGGTGGTTGATAAATAATTTACTACTTCTTTTGTGTATGCGTGGTTCCTGAAGGCTGTACTCCGAAATGCACTGAGCATTTTTAAACTGGAATATAAGACTGTTTTGGTTTGCTATATCCTGAGACCCAGTTGCCCTTTTTTGATTCCAACCCTACACAGCACCAGAAGATGGGAACAGTAAACTTTTTCTCTCTAGCTAAAAAAGCCCCAGGAATCATAGTTGCTTTTTGAAGACATCTACCCATCAGAAGCTTTGGATAGGTTGGTTGTATCTTGTGTGTTTTGCCGTTTCCCTGTCTGACGACAACCTATCTTGATAATACTGAGAGATTTAATAAGGTTTTATTTACACATCTCTCTCTCTCTCTCTCTCTCTCACACACACACACACACACACACACACACACACACACACACACACACACACACACACACACGTGACTGTGTCCAATATATATGTGAAATGTGTTTTTAATTGATCAGTACTGTAGCCCTAATAATCAAAGTGGTTGTTCATGTAGATGTCATATATACAATGGACCGTTGTATAACAAACGGTTTGTACTGTATAACATAAAATTTGTACAACATAAAAAATTCCAGAGAGAGGGGAAATTTGCTTAACATAATTGTCTATGGGGGCGAATCTGTTCAACATAAAAATGGGATCACTCTGTTTTCAATGCATTCCTATGGAAAATTTGTATAAAGGTTTAATTTCATTAATTCCTTTTGTATCACTGTACTAGTTTTAATTGATTTTGCCTGGAGATTTCAGCTTAAACACAGAGGTTTCTTTGTTCAGAACACACCCTTCAGAGTTACAAAGGCAGCTGTGGGAACCTGGGTCCGAGAGAGCCACCTCACAGGTAACTGGACCTGTTTCAATGAAATAAAAGCCTGATGGTTCATTCTTCTCGAGATAAAAAGCACAACCACACAACCTCCGGTTTAAACAGTTTTGCCCAGGTGCTGCTGTGCCGTCCTTCCACAAATGAATGGACGGTCTCTCCCTCCCCTCTTGGGTTGTCGCTACAAGGCAGCACAGCTGCTCCAAAAATGTTGGCTATATGAAACCCTTTCTCAACGGCTTCTATTCCGGATAAATAGCAATTTGATTAATTGGTCCCTGGAGCACGTCTGCTCTTTATAACGGCCGTCGACGGGCACCACCTGTTGGGATCCAAGCGGTGACTGGATTTCCCTATAATTGCTACTTTCCCACACAACAAAAGGTGTGTGTGTGTGTGTGTGTGTGTGTGTGTGTGTGTGTGTGCAGGATGCAACCAGCTAAAGGGAGGGAACCAGGAGGAACCAGAATCTACACCCCAGTGACACACACACACACACAAAAAAAAGGCCCTTAGCATCTATTGAGAATTTGGACTTAGGGGCAGGAAGGGAAAACCATTAGCTTGCAGGACATTAGGGCTTACAACTCCCATAACTCTTCACCGCTGTCCATGCTCCAAGGGAGCCCTGCCAGTGGTTCTCAACCCAGTTTTAACAGATAGCAAACATTGAGATAAACAGATGAATGCTCTTTAAAGCAGCTTCCTGCGTTCCACTCCAGCTCCGCACTTAAAACATGGCAGTATATCCTCCACAGAAAATGCAGGGGCTGATGGGACATTTAGTCTAGCACATCTGGAAGATGGCTAGTTGGGAAGAGCCTGACCCAGATCGATGTTGTAAACAAAAAGGCAATTTGTTTTTGGCTTTTGTTTTGTTAAATGCTAAGTGTCTGTGAAGCACAGGATACTCTTGCAAACTCATGATGTCAAGGAAGCAGCCATAGCTTTGGATCAAGCAGATGCTTGGATGCCTTCTGGGCCTCCTCAGACACAGGCCGCCGAGCGAGTTCAATGCAGACTCACGGACCCATGCTCCTACATCCCTCCTGCACCCATCCAGCAGATGCTGCAGTGTGCACATTCTGGATGGTGCGTTTTGTCCCTGCCGGATGGGAAACGGAGACCCTCCTCATGGCTGAACGAGAGGTGGACGTCAAGAACGGAAGAATGGAGGAGTGCTCCCACTTTCTGTCCCTGTGTTGCATGTCTCCCCCTTCCTTACTTGATTTATATGCATTTCATGTGCTCCCACACACTGGGGACGCCTCCAGAGGCCGAGCTGTGCTTGTTCGAAAAGAGAAGAAGAAAATCTGGCACCCTGAAAAAACCATGTTGAAAAATCAAGAAGTGAAGTCATTTGTTTTCTTTGGAAGACAACCACTATCTGCGTTATCATCTCTGGGCTCCGGATGCGGTAAAGACCTCTGAGGATGATGAGGATGATGTGAACAGCAAAGGAGTACACCCTCCCCCCCCCAACACACACACCCTAAACCAGCCCTCTTGGGCTTTTCTTCTGGTGTCTTTACAAATGGCTTTAATTCAGCCCTGGTTTTAATATAACGTGCTTAATCATTTATTGAGACATTTTAAGGGGATTGCATTTTTAGCTGCATTTGCTTTCTAATCACTTTCTGAGCCACCCTGAGTTCAGAAAGGAAAGAAGAACATTGGTGGTGGTGGGGAACGAGACAAGCAACTCAGGAATATAAACACCGGGATGAACCCTTTTCCCTAAAAAAGCGGCAGGTCTCCAAACCAGGTTCTTGGCTTCCCACCTTGGCCTGCGTTTCTGCTGCCTCTCGATGTTTAATCAGCTCGAAATGTTTCTTGCCAGCAAATCAGAGCGAGAACAAAGGAATCGCCTCTTCTGTGCCCACCTCTGCACGTTGAGGCAGGCTGCCCTCTCTCTAATTACAGCTCATCAAGTTATTAAGCAACTAATTACTCTTAGGAAAATACATCGGGCTCCCGGTGAGCGCCTGCGTGCATGCCGTGTAATTAAGTATGCAAAAACTCTCTAACTGTACCTGCTCGACAGGGGGCCAAGCTGACCCCCCCCCAGCAGAATCTCAGTCTTCATAATCAACTGACTAGAACTTCAACGGCACCGATGGAATGACAAGACAGATTTTTGGTTTCCTGATTCTTGACGCAGATTGGGGCATCCATTTGGGAGGGTTTTGTTGCTATTTATTTGTTTGTTTATTTTTAAGGGAGAAGAAAACCCAAATGAGATGCCCTCCCTCCGTTGTTTGAGCCAGTAGAGTGAGAAGTTCCGACCGTGCCCTCGTCATCAATGCATTGCAGAGGTGCAGCAAGGTTGGCCAAAGCTTGTCTTGACCTTGTTGCGGGAAGACTCCAGGGATGTCGGCAAGCCTTTTGGTCCAAGTCCCAAGTCTGAGCCTTTCCTGCAAATTCCAAGTCCCTATTAAAAGCAAACTCCCCCCCCCAGAAAAAAAGGGGGAGCAGGTGGGTGGGTTCTGTGTCTCAAACTTAGCCAGAGTCATTTCTTAAAAAATGTGCCCCACCTCTGACACTGCCTACTGGAGCATGGGAAGTGAGCTTCTTTGGACTACCACTCCCCAAATCCCCCCCAACCAGCAGCACCACCAGTGGGGTAGAGGGCTCTGGAATGTCAAAAGGCACTCTCTGAGGGTCTCCCCCTTCCTGGGGGAGGCTTGTCTATGTCCCAGGTTGATATTTCCCTTCTGGGGGGGTCCTTTAGCTAAGAGTAGACGGGGCAGAAAGACAGATTCAGCAACTTTTGGGGGCAGTTTCTGATGCTGCTTTTATAGGGCAATTCCTGGAGCCGAACGTATCTCCCCCCTCCCACCATCTCCGCTGCCGAGCTGCACAAATTCACCAACAAATTCCAAGCACTGAATTTGGGCAGCAAACTGATAAGAAGCCAGCAGGAGGAGGAGGAGGAGGCTTGCTTATTTGCTGATGCAATTCAGCAGCAAACCATGAAAAGTCTTTTAAAAGAAGCACACAACGTCCCTGATGTTGATGGGCTTTCCATGGATTCCTGCCAAATTTGATGGCAGTTTTGGAAGCAGTGGCTGGGGGGGGGCACAAAATGGTGTGTGGTTCACCCTTTCTCCATTGGAACCCCTTCTAAGATGGGTGAGACAAAGGGAATGGAAGACACTCGCCTCCAAAGGCCTGATAATGAAAGGTCAGCGCAGAAAGCCGCAAGAGGTGGGCGGCGGCAGCCTCCGGTGGAGCTTTTGCTTATGTTTTCTTCCTCCCAGACTAGCGGTAAACAAGGGGACGTAATTTAAAAGGCAGGTGGCACCCCAAAAAAACCAACAAACTGTCTGCCGCCTCCGGCCTTTTAAATTGGCCAACCTGCAAATGGAGGCAAGAAAACTGCAGGATCTCCTTGCCCTCCTGAGTTGAGCCTCAGCCAAGGTCCCGGTTTCACCCCTGAATGGATCAGGTGAGAGTCCGAGAAGCCTCTGTCCTTAGAAAGCAGCCAAAAAGGGCCAAGGAGAGAGCTCCACGTGCGCCCAGCATAAGTAGACCTCGGAAGGCTTTACCATAGCACAAAACACGGATGGAGGAAGGACAGGCCCTCTAGATGCTGGTAGATTATGAGGGCTGCCTGTTTTGTGCCGTGGAGCATTTCAGCCTTCTGAGGTCTACTTATGATGGGCTCACATGGAGAACTTTTCTTGACCCTTTCCGTCTGCTTTCTCCCATCATCCACATGGGCTATGTTGGCTCAGGCTGATGGGAACTGTAGGCAAACACACACACACACACACACACACACACACACACACACACACACACACACACACACAGAGAGAGAGAGAGAGAGAGAGAGAGAGAGAGATTGAAGACTTCAGTTCTGCTATTTAATATGTCCACTTTCCGGTCAAGAACAATCATATCTCTTTGGCAGACGTTTTAAGCCATCTATGGGAAATTGGGATCATCCAGTATTTTGGGGTGGGGGTGTGGGGTGGGGGTGGGAGAGAAATGGATACCAGCTCACATCAGCCCTTGGCAGCATCCCCAGGGTCAACGATATGCCTCTGCAAACACGATCCAGATGTTCTATAGACCCCATTTTAAACCATTAGTTTTAAATCTGTTGCGGGTCTGTTGGTTTTCAGTGTTATTGTTTACAGTGGTCTTATTTGCCATGGTACTTAGGAGTAACTTACTATAAGTTACAAACTTGCAAGAAGTGATGAGGCGTCTGTGATGCAGGTATAACAAATTCACATTTCAGCAGTGAAATGTTACCATGACTGCTCTGGTTTTATCAGCTGTATCGCCTGGCTCTCTTTTTTTCACTCATGTCTTTTCAAGATCCTCTTTCAGACCTGTTTGGAAAGAAGCCATTCCATGCTTCATACAACATTACAGAATCTTGGAGACAGTGTATCATTTTAAAGGTAACAAAAATAAATAAATAACATGATGACCTATGAGCTACTTTTGTTAACACTGTAGCCAGCATCAACCAATTTCTTTCTAAACACTATTATGAGTAACAAGAACAGGTCACTTTTCTTTAAAAAAAAAAGTTTCAGGGCTCCGATTAACATATTAGTTTTAAGATCAAAAGCAGACACCATGATCCTAAGCCAGGCTTTAAATCAACTGGAGGAGGAGGGGGAGGAGGAGGAGGGAGGCACTGGGGGGGGGTGTTAAATAGGGGCTCCCAACCTGGAGGAGGAGGAGGAGGAGGAGGAGGAGGAAAAAAAGTATTTACAAAAGGATGTGGGTTTCTTTGTCCCAGCTTGGAAAATCATATTTTCTACAGTTGCCAGAAGCCATGCTGAATAAGAGATTATGGGCATTGTAGTCCAAGGCAGCAGCTTCTTCCAAAGGCTCCCGGTCTGGTCTAGAACAGGGCAGGTGACCTTGTAGTTTTGCCCTCAGACCCCAGAAGGAGCAGCAGGTCTTTGGCAGAAAGGTTCGGCCGCGATGGGCTCCCAAGAGGCCTTGGGGGAGCTGCAGGCTCCTTCACAAGCCATGGGCAACCCAGCCCAGGCTTAGAATGGCTGGCAGAGGCTGGCAGGACTCTTCCCCCGCTCTAGTGTGGAGGCGTGGGGAGTTGAACCTGCGACCTTCTGCATGTGATCAGGGGCCATTGCTGCCCTGCTTTAGCCCTCTGCCCCCTCTGCTTTCTCACAAATGGAAAAATCTCCTAGTTAAAAAATCCCTTTCTCTCTTACACACACAGAGAAAGATTCTGCTGACATTTACCAGCAAACAAGTCCATACTTTGTTCCCCAGACTCCACCCGTTGCAACGTTTCCATGCCAGGATGCCATCCCCATGGGCTACGTCCACCCAATCATCCCGTAGAGTTTTTTTTCCCTTCCCTTCGTCGCCCTCCTACAACTGCATGGTGCTTCCTGTCTCCTGGTTTTCTGCAAACTCTTGGACCCTTAAGATAGACTGCACCCCTTTGCTGAGGAACTCTCGGTGCAGTTGAGTTCCTCAGCTTCCCTCTTGTCCCTTTCAACTAAATCCTAGAGGTGGTCCATAACTCTGTTGCCCGTGCATGCGAACAAACCACTAACAAAAAGCAAACACTGACAGCAACAGATGAAAACCATCACAATTTTTTTTTTAAAAAGGTTATGGATCATTTCCCTCCACCTTGAAGAGGAAACCACACCAAAAGTTTTGCCACTGTTCTGAAACACGCATTAGGTTCACGGCAAACACAGGCGCTCCTAGATACAAAGTTGATTTTATTTTATTTTATATTTAAACGAGAGAAGCTGCATTGATCAGAAGCTGCACCCATGCATGGCAGGTCATGGCAAAATGTATGTTCTGAACCATGCATGTTCAGTTGTGTATAAAAGTAGTCCATTTGAGAACTGGGTGTGAGAACAGAGTGTGGCACACCACGTCCTCAAAGCTTCGCTGGCAGGGGATGCTGGAAGTTGTCCACCCCCCCCAAAAAAAATTACATTTCCAAGCTCTGAGCATCGTGGGCAGCCAAGAGGCAGCCGTACCTTGACCTAGGCTAAGGGCTTGGAAGCAACGGGTTAGAAATGACTGCGTTCCCCTTGTGATGGCAAAGGAAGCAACATTTCCAAGTCGGCAAAAGAAGCAGGGAGCCAAGTCCCAAGGCCTCGGTGCAACAAGGAATCTTGGCTGCTTCCTTTTCCTTCCCATGTTTCATGCCATCCCCACCAGTCCTAAAGCAGCTTGAAGTAAGAAGAAACAGGTCCCTTTAAAACAAGGGGGGAATTTTAAAATACATGACAACAGATGGCTTTTTAAAACTCTAACCAGCTCTGAGGAGCTCCTCCCTTGAGCAACCCAGCTTCCAAGCAATGCATATATTTTTGCCGGGCAAAGGCTCAAGAGGAGAAGGTGATACCGTGGTCCGTCTCTTAAGGTGTCATATGCTTTGGACCCTTGTCTTTTACCCGGGATGCCTTCTGCGGCGAGCTCTTCTAAAACAACGGCATGCCTGTCATCCAAAGGCCAAGGGCTAGTATGGGAAGCTTCATTCCAACACAGATCTCCCGAGAGCAGAGGAGGGTGGTTAGGGTTTGAGGCTGCCTTGTGCAGACAGAAGGTCCCACCTCTGATCTCTATGGGGTGATGATGGGAGCATCCTTCTCTGCTTAAGACTCCGTTGAGCCCTCACCCACCAGCCTTCCACCTCTCCTCCGGAACAGCCCTCCCTGTCTGCCTACCTGTGTCTTAATCTCCCCCAGGAGAAGACCTTCCTTCCGATACTTGACCATCCTGCAAGCTGCTGAGACCCACAGAGGACAACAGCGCTCTGGGCTGATGACTCTAGCCCAGTTTTAACTACATAGATGGGTAAACACATAGGCACAAACTCCTCCATAGTGGAAGATGGAACCATGCACCACTGGACCCACTGCCATAAAACATGCCCGTCAAAACACCCTCAATATTCCAGGCCTGACACACTGGCGGTTGAGGTTCCCTGTCCCCATACCAAGCCCAGTGCATAATTCACCGTGACAGCTCAAGCAGAGTCTTCCCGCCCCCCCCCCACCTGTTCAGCCATACATATTTATGAACCAGCCCCAATGCCAGAAGACCCCCATTTAATTAGTAGAGATTATTTGATTATAAAGGAAACTGTCAAATCAGTTAAGATAGATAAATGAAAGCCAGAACGGGTTGCTTCTTTATTAACCGAGTTATGTTACAAAAGGGTGCAAGAATCTTTAAAAAAGCAAAAACCCAACAACTCTGCAGATGACACTGCATGCAGTAGGTTGAAATCTTTGCAGAGAAATCCATGGGAGGGAAAAGTAATGTAAGGGGGACGCACACAGAGGTGCTCCTATCTACACCCTTCCACTCAGGCTGCTAAGAGCACCTCCTTCGTTGTAGTATGCTCAAAGTACAGGTAGGCCTTACGAGGCCTGAGGTGGCGATCTTTGGAAACTATTTCTATAGTTTCTTCTCCATAAGGGCCACGAAATGCTTAGGGTGCCAGAGCCCCCTGAGCACAGCCTGTTAAGGCAAAAACCTGCAGATGATGGGCTCACAGCCAGGGAATATTATTTTTCTAAACTGTTTTAATGGCTCAACTCCACAGGGCTACTCTAGATGTAACTTGCAATGCTAAACAAAGGACATTTCAGGCTGTTAAGAGCTAGTGAAGTAAAAAAAAAATTTACACGTTGCAATTGTTGTTAGAAGAAATCTTCAATTATGCAAAGAACTTACTTTTAAGAAGCAATCATAGGGCTAAGAGAGAACAGGTTTTGCGACATTGACATCATCATCCCCTGCTGTTTTCCTTCCATGTGAAACCTGAACATTCTGCAAACTCAAGCTCCTGCCTCATGCAAAATTCTTGCTAGATTGCATGCCAGAACCTCTGGTCCCATGCAAACCCTGCCCGAGTTGCAGACCAGAGCTCATAGCCCCTGCAAAATCTTCTTTTTCATATCTCCTGATCTCTCACTGAAGATCCAGCCAGAACACATTCCAGCAAAGCCATGCCTGTAACAAATGAGCAAGAAAATACCTCACAAAATACTTTATCAATACGGGTCACTTTAAGTTTAAATTAGCCCATGAAGTCAGTTCTTCTTCAGTATTAAAAACAAAACAAAACAGAAAATTTGCACATAAGTAATGCATAGTTAGCAAAACTCAGATGGAAAATTCTGCTTGAGAATAGAGAAGATTTGGTCTAGAGGTGGAGAAACAATCCCTCTGTGTGAGTTGTCTATCTCCAAATATATTTGACCTTTGACCGTGCTGACTGGGGCTTCTGGGAAGTGAAGTCCCACAACATCTGGAGAGCTGCAGGCAGATCTCTGCCACTAGGCCAGTGGTTCCCAACCTTGGGGGCCCAGACGTTCTTGGACTTCAACTCCCAGAAGCCTTTGCCACCAGCTGGGCTGGCCAGAATTTCTGGGAGTTGTAGTCCAAAAAACATCTAGGTTTACCCACGGTTAGGAACCATTGGCCTAGGCCAGTGGTGGCGAACCTTTGGCACTCCAGATGTTCTGGACCACAACTCCCAGAGTTCCAAGCCTGTGTGGCCAGTGACAAAGGACGGTGGGAGTTGTGGTCCAGAACATCTGGAGTGCTGAAGGTTCGCTACCACTGGCCTAAACCAACTGTCCAAGTCAGCAGCCATAAACTGACACCAAGAACCACCAGCTTCTTTTGGGGGGAAAGGAGCATAGCTTAGTGGTTAGGGCATGGGCTCGGATTTAATCCCAACATGTCCCGTTGGGTGGAAAACAGGGATGCCACTGGCAAATATGTATACGTGATGAATGGAAATGAAATGCAGGACAGGGGCGGCGGGGGGGGGGGGGCTAAAGACCTGAAACAAGATTTGCTAGGGTCTTAGGGTCTACCCCCGTGGGACGTGGCTTCTCTCAAACTGGATTCGGCCCCTGAGATGAAAAGGAATCCCTGTCCATGCTGGAAGAGGAAGCCAGACCAGGCAGGAGAGAGCGCCGGAACCGCATAGATATGGTGGCACATGGGCCGGAGGAGCTCCCTTCTTTCCTTCCGCTCCTTCAGGGAGACTGCCAGGTGGGTGGAGAGGCGGGACTTCCTGTCGCAGCCAAGAACACCCATGTTCCTGGTCTCTACCCTCTAGCTCCCCTCTTTTGGCTTTGACGGTTTTAATGCTCAAACACCTTTAAAGTCTTTTTAAAAAACCTTTGGAAGTATTTCACTTGCATTAGAGTCTCCCAACACAAGCTCTCTCAGTGGCACTTCACGCTGAGTGCCAACACAGAAACAACACTAGACAAATATGCTTGCTGCAAATAAATGAAGATACGGCAGGTTCATGGCAATTGTTTCCTCACCCAAAATACCTTTTGCCGCTTCAGTCAGAGGAGAGAAAGGACGGGACTTCCAACCAAGAGCCCCACTGGGAAAACCAGCGCAAAACACCACAGCATTGCCCTGACGGTCACCAAAGAAAGGAAAAACGAAGGAGAAATTCCAGCCTCCGCAGTTGTTACCCCAACGCTACTAACAGCTGTGGAGATGCTCCCCTGCATTTCTGAGCATCATCCTCCAGTGTGTGTATTGGGAAGCCAGGCCTAGGGCCTGCCCCAAGCAAGCTGCCCGAGGGTGTGCTCCATTCCATTTCAGAAAGGACTGAGGGGGTGGGGACGGGGGTGGGGGATGGATCCAGATGTTTTGCCTCTCCCAAATCCCTCCCTCAAAACTCCCTGTGGATCTATTCATTTATTATTGATGGCTTTCATTTGCACACCGCCCCCATTAGTGCCCAAGCACGATTCTGGGCTGTTCACAGCCGTCAAAATGAACTACCAATAATAATAAGAATAAGAAGCATGAAACAGCATATAAAAATATAATCTAGGAAAAGAAAACGAAGCTGTTCTCCAGAAATATTGTCTCCTTTTCCCTGTTCGCTGAGGTGGGAGCAATCTTCCAAAAGACGGGACCATAGGAAATAAGTGAAGGGGGGAAAGGCCCCCACCTACCATGTGCCCCCTCCCAAAATAAGTGGCCCAGACTACCTCCACCAGGCCCCACTGCCACCCTGCCTGCCTCTGCTGATGCTCCTGGACTTTACCACCCCCCTTCACCAGCATGCCTACGGAGGCCTCCATTTTTCTTCCCACCAGAGAAGATGCTGGAAGAAGGGTCTGGCCCCTCTCCTTCCCGCATGCACGGATTGCATTCTGCAGCTCAAGGGGAATGGAAGGGAGGCTGCCCGGAGAAGCGCTAAACCGGACAGGCGCCCATCCCAGGGCGCACGGGGTGGGGGCCGTGCGTGTTGGGGGGGGGGAATGAAATCAAAGTACCCCATGCTTCCAAAAACTGGCCCCCTCCAACGCCCCGTTGAGCCCTCCGAGCCGGCCTTCCCCCGGCCGGATGGGGACTCCAGCAGAGGCCTCCCCCACGCCGCTCAGAAGATGATGCCCCAAGGACTGGGCCCCGTTTTCCCAAGACTTAAACTTTGGAAGCCAAGGCAGGGGAGAGGCCAGCCGGCCCATCTCCCCCTCGTCTTATCCACAGCCCTGCTTTTGTAATTTAGAAAAGAAAAAAGAAGAAACAGGACCCCCCACAGCACCAACATGGCTCCTCATTCGCCAGAAATTCAGCGCGCCCTGTGGATCTTCCCAGATCAACCACGCAGGCACGCACGCACGCAGGGAGGACAAGGATGGAGTGGCGCAGGCTCGACGACCCCCCTTCCCCCTCCCCCCCCCTCTCTCTCTCTCTCTCTCTCTTCTCACCGGGAGGAGGAGTAGGGGCGGGAAGGAGCCAAGGGCCAGGCTAGGTCGCCATCCTCTCTGGCCATCATCCCCGGCCTGGCCTGGCCTCGGATCCCCCCCCCCAAGCATCGCGGGCGCGGTGAAATAGATATATGCAGCACAGTGTGTGTGTATATCTATCTATCTATCTATCTATCTATCTATCTATCTATCTATCTATCTATCTATCTATCTATCTATCTATCTCGCTGTATATTTTAAATCCAAGCGCTTTGCTAGCCATGGCTCAGGACGGGAGGCTGAGCTCGTGCGCCGCCCGCGAAACCGACCAGCCCGAGGCCACGTCTCTCCCGCGCCTCCCGCGGCCCCGCCCGCCTGGAAAAAAGGCAACGGAGCCACACCTGGGGACCCCCGCGAGGAGGAGGAGGACGCGGCACGACGCGTGCCCGGGATGGGAAGGAGAGGGACAGGGCGGCGGCGGCTGGGCTGCTCGGATCGAGCCTGCACCCGGGGCCCCGATCCTCGGCCAAGCCGGTCGGGAAGCGGCGAGGGAGGGGAGGGGAACCCCGCCAGCCAGAGCCGGGCTGCGCAACCCCGGGCGAGCGGCGTCTCTTCCCACGACTGCCTGCCTGGCGCTGGACCGGCTGCCTTCGCGGGCAGGAGGAGGACAGGTGGCGGCGGCGGCGCGGAGAGGCGGGAGCGCGCGCCACGGGGGCCGGGAAAGCAGGAGGGCGAGGAGGAGGAAGAGGAGGAGGAGGAGGAGGAAGGCAGAGGAGGTCCGCAGCCAGCCCCCACCCCCAGCCCCCGGCACAAGGCTGCATGGCCTCGAGGCTCCCGGGCGCGCTTGCCTTTCGCCGGGGCGCACCTGGCACGGAGCGGCTCCATGGAAAGGCGAGGATTAAAAGCCGAAGAAGGGGAGCCTGTCCCGGGGCACCAGCAGCAGCAGGAGGAGGAGGAGGGGACCCCGCGCGTCGGGAGGAGCCTCCTTACCTTGAGCGAGGCATGGCCGAAGGGGGTGGGGATGGGGGTGGGGTGGGGGCGGCGGTCCTTTCCTCCCGTGCAAAGCAGGCGCTGCCTCCGCCGGCGCTGCGTCTCTGCCCGCCGGTTTGCAAGCGGCGGCGGCGGCGGCGGCTTTCCCAGCTCGGGAGGAGGAGAGCCCCCCCAGCCCAGGGGGAGAGCAGGAAACGCGTCATCACCCCGGGACCGACCGGCCAGCTGGCCTTCCTCCTCCTCCTCCTCCTCCTCCTCTCAACCTCCTCCCACCACCACCACCACCACCCCACCCTTCTGGGCTCCGGCCGCGGCCGGGAGATGCTCGCGCGGCTTGCAAGGTAAGGCACGCCGCCGCTCGCCTTCCTTCCATCCGACCCCCACCACCCCTTCCCGGGCAAGGTCACTCACCAGCCGCCTCGGGGGACGGGGGTCGGCGGGATCGATCCTGCGGCGGCTCCACCTGGCCGGATGCCTCCTCCCGAGGAAACACGAGCCGGGATGGGCGCGGCTGGCGCGAGAACCGGGATGCGCAATGAAGCCCCCCCCCCCAAATGCGTTGCAAGTGTGTTCCCGGCGGCGGGGGCTTCCCGCGCGCATCTAAGAAGAGGAGCCCTCGCGGTAGAGATCCGTTGGAAATAGCCAGGAGCTCCGCCTTACCGACGGGAAAAGCCCCCGCGCTTAAATTGGGCACCGCCGGTGCCTGGTTTTTAAAATGCCAAGATCGCGCATGCAAAGGATCCAGGCCACATAAAGGGGGGGGGGCTTGAAATCTTATTATTTTCAAAAAAAAAAAAAAAAACCCAGTGGTATACAAGGAAGCTGAGGGTTTTACATGTTCAGAAGAAGTTGGCAACCTTTCTTCTTTCTGTGCTTTGTGTTTTTGGGGGTGGGGTGGGGGTAGGGATATGGGGGGCTTTCCTGTCTGGATACCTGAAGGGAGAGATTTTTGCTTTTCTCTACCCTGGCCTCTGAAATTCAGAGCAGGGCGCTTGACTTGATGGGGACTCTCACCTAAAAGCAGGGCTGAAAAACAGAAATATATTTGGCTTTGGCTGGCAGGACCCATTGATAGTGTGTGTTTTGTTTTTAACAGGTGGTGGATTTCCACAGAAGATGACATCTTCTGCACCCTTCCCTTGGGTGGTGGTAGGGGATAGGTATCCCAGGGTGCAGACAGAGTCCCCTTGGAATGGAGGCACCAGGACATTGAAATAACCCCATTTTATTTTAGAGTATTTTTTACCCCACCTTTCTCCTTGGAAAAGGACCCAAGGTGGCTTACAGGAATGAGGGATAATATACAGTCCAGTACAATTAAGACAGTGTTCAAGTATTGAGAACAGGGAGTTGAGGGACATTTCAGAGCATTCAAAGACAACATTACATTAAAGTCTGGAAGTTGAGTCATGGCTACTGGACTTCTTTTTTGAGAGATAGAAACGTTTCACTGTTCATCCAAACAGCAGGACCGATGAAGCTGTTTGGATGAACAGCGAAACGTTTCTATCTCTCAAAAAAGAAGTCCAGTAGCCATGACTCAACTTCCAGATAAACATACCTGGATGACTGAGAATCTTCACAGACATTACATTAAAGCTACAAGAGACTGGGAGCAGTTAAAGGGAGAGTAAAGTTCCATGTAAAGTTATGAGTGATGGAAACTAAAATGGAAAACATAGTGTCAATGTAGTCGCATAAGATTATAAGTAGTTGTAAACATGAAGTCTATGTGATCCTATAGATTCATATAAAAGACACGTAATAGGTAGTCCATCATTCAGGGAAAGCTGGCCTGAAGAGGAAGGTCTTTGCCTGTTTCTGGAAAGACAACAGAGATGGGGCAGTCCTGGCTTCTAGTGGCATTTTCCCCACCACAGGCTCCCAGAGACCCTTCTAACCTAAGCCCCTGCCAGAAATTTAAGCCAAACAACCTTCTGAGTGCCAAGTGGATCCTTTGCCAGGCAATTGTGGACTAGCTCCAGGAGACGTCCCCAAAACAATGCTGAGAAAATAAAAACTTAAGTGTTGAGATTGTTTTTGAGAGCTCTCCAAGCCTCCTATTGTCACAGAGTTGTCTTCTTTTCAATTTAAATGTCTTTCAAAGAAAGCAATTTATGTCCAGCACAGGAGGTGTGTGTGTGTGTGTGTGTGTGTGTGTGTGTGTGTGTGTGTGTGTGTGTGTGTGTGTGTGTGTGTGTGTGATGTTAGAGAAAGCAAGAAGAGAAGCAGACAAGCGTGATCACGAGAAAGGATGAAGGACATGTTCTCATAGAGGTCAAGGTTCTGCCCAGCTGCAAAAGGCATGGGTGGTGTCGTCCGATAGCCTTTATCCTTCCTTGGAGAAGCAACAGAACTGTTCTCCGTTGCTGCAGCAGACACTGGGGCACCAGCCCCGGCTTATGGTTGGGGCCGTATGTGTTTGGGGGCTACAGGATTTAATGTCTCTGTGAGGAACCCTTGAGGGAGCTGCGTGTGGTCCCCAGGTAGGCAGAGGGAGTGGTGGCCTGGTGGCCATCCTCAGACAGATGAAGGGCCATCATCCCATGGAAGATGAATAGGAAAAGGTTGCCTTCTGCTCTTCCCGAGGGTGGGGCCCAAGCCAGAGGGGTACAACTGCAAAAAAGAGAGAAAGCATCTGGCTAAACTAGTGGCTCTCAACCTGTGGGGTCCCCAGATGTTCCTGGACTGCAACTCCCAGAAGTCTTCATCACTAGCTGAGCTAGCCAGGATTGCTGGGAGTTGCAGTCCAGGAACACCTGGGGACCCACAGGTTGAGAACCACTGGGCTAAACCTTAGGGAGCATTTCATCACAGGCAGAGTGGCTTGACTGCCGATGGCAGAAGAGTGTGCCTTTGGAAAGGCTGGGCTCTCTTTGGTTGAAGGTTCCCAAATATTGTGGGGGGGGGGTGGGGAGGGGTGAGGCTTTCTCTCCCAAAGAAGTGGATGATGTTTTCCACAGGTTGCCTTTCCCACAACCACACGGGTTGCCGTTCAAGTCCACAATTCTACAAACAGCTAGAAAATGCGCCGGAAGAGAATGCAAGGAAGCCACCTTGGTTCTAAGGCGACATCTTCCTAGAAATAACAGCTTGAGGATGGGTTGCGAGGCAGTAAAAAGAAAATACAGGTTGAGGGGAGCCCCTCCCCCCCTTGCCTCTGGCTGTGCCTCTTGGGGGCTGTTGCTCAGGTAACCCAAATGATAATGACTACCATAGCCAGAGGGAGGGGGGTGTCCTTAAATGAGAGGAAAGGAAAAGAGTGCCATCTGCTGACAATGAGAACCACATCAAGGCAGGCCTGATGCAGAAAGGGGGCTGGATTCACGACTCCCTTTGGGGAGGGGGAGGGTCCCTCCTTCGGCTATTTCAATATTGCCTACACTCAGCCAAGAATGTGGTGAGAATCTGAGCTGTCCAGGCCTTGCCAGTTATACAGCCCCTCATAAGAACATAAGAAGAGCCCTGCTGGATCAGGCCAACGGCCCATCTAGTCCAGCTTCCGGTATCTCACAGTGGCCCCACCAGATGAGTCTAGGAGCGCATGAGACTAGATATCTGTCTCCTGATAGCACTCCCCTGCATCTGGCCCTTGAAGAACCCTGGTTTTAAGCCTGGAGATTACACATCTCCATCATGGTTTGTCACCTGTGATGGACTTTTCCTCCAGGAATCTGTCCAGTCCCCTTTTGAAGGCATCCAGGCCAGATGCCATCACCACATCCTGTGGCAGGGCGTTCCACAGACTAGTGGAACTCCTCTTCTCTTAATAACCTGCCTGCTTAATGACTCCTCATTAAACACGGCACCTCTCTGCTGAGCACCCAGTAGCGGTGTCACGGGTTGACACCAGGTGCGGCTCAGAGGTGAACCACTGGCACATCTCTGGAAGATTGCCCACTGCCCATTCCTGCAAGGAGAGAGCAGGACAGGGATCCTAGGCAAGCGTCCTGGACTTCAGAAGGAGGAAGGCGAGGTGCTTTCTGGGCTGACAGCAAGAAGACCTCTCTGTGCCTCTCTGTAGGACCCCCGAGGCATTGAGAAGGTCAGCTGACCATCCTAGATGGGAGGCCCACTGCTTGGGAAAGCCAATCTGCATTTATTTATAATCAACAAAACATCAAAGACAAGTCAGAGGCTGTTTCTGGCCCCATTGTAAGCTGTCAAAAATTATGTCTAAATAGCAGTCGCGGGGCACTGGGAAGAAGTGGGTAGGCAGCCAGAAGCAGTAATTCCAGCCCTTAAAAGGACAGCATGAAGCACCCAGCCACGCTGTCTTCTAAGCCCCCTCCCCTGCAAACGTACCTTGGGAGAAACAGGGCTGCTGTAACCCCTTTCCCCCTGGAGCATTCTTGCAACATTATAAAATGGGAAAGAATTATTCCAGAAACGGCGGTTCTCACCATGCCTGCTAGCAGCTACTCACCACACAGGCCTGGTTCACACAAGAAGCCTTAAAACTACCTTCCTATCCTTCAGCCTTGGCTTGCGGTCTCCTTTCCTGCACCTGGTCAACCGGAGATTTGCACTGGCGGTGCAGTGATCTCATTCTGGAAGCTAAGCTGGGGCAGGGGGAACGATATTGAGAGAGGTAGACCAAGGGCCCCATTTGGTTTAAGGCTGCTTTGCATGTGCCTGTGAAGCTTGGCATCTCTTTGCCTTGGCCCAGTCAGCAAAGCAGTCTTTCCTCTGGCCAGTAGCCTCCTGCGTGATGCCATTCCAGAAAGGTGGGTTGCCCAGGCCTTTTTCTCTGGGGCCCAATAGGGCCCCCAGCCCCCTCTGCCTCACACCGGTTGCAGGGTTCACAGAGCAACTGCCACCCCCAATGGCCTGCTCCTGGAGGAAGCTTCTGTGATTTCCCTTGTGCTCCAGAGTGGATGCTGGTGGGTCAGCTTGGTGCGTAAAGTCATCGGCTTGGGGACAGTTTTACTTGTTCCCCGTTTGGCCGCCCAGCCTCTCAGCTTTGCTGCACGTAGGGGAATTGCACTTCTGTTGCTATTGCAAAAACAGCACAGGCTGTACATAATAAATATATATATATATTGGCTTTCCGAATTTCTATTTTCAGTGAACGCCATTCAGAGGAACAGGGGAAGGACCACTTCCGTTCAGAGCATCTGTCTTGTCAGCACCTTCTTTTCCAGAGGGACCCTGACCCAAAAGTGTGAGGGTTATGATCTCTTTTTTTCTGCTAGTCGTAGGCAGCAGCTGTGCCTCCCTTTCGCCCTCGGAGATGCTGCTTTTGATTTGCACCGGCACAGTCCTTCCGATCTTCAGCTGTCACGGAATGCCCCCCTCCCCCCGTGGAACTGTTGGGGAGGATCTCGACAGCCGACATTTCTGTGCAATAGAACCCCAAGCCACAGGAGGGCTTTCCCATTCCTGGGCCCACCGCCAGGATCTAATTGGCTTCTCGGGCAACACTGGTGATTCTGCGTCGTGTTGCATTGATGTGATGAATGAACGGCAAGGTTCTGCGTGCAGCATCGCAGCAGGGGAAGGAAAGCCCCCTTCCCCCCGGATTCTCATGCATAAAACCTCTAAATCCCATTTGGGACCCCAATCTATTTGTGCTTTTCAAAGAGGAAGGAGACAGCATTTATGTGCTTTGTGATGCATCGATTCCCCTTGGGTGAGAAATAAAGATCACATTTACTCCTGTCTGAAATATAAACACAGCCCATAAATACCGGAGGCCATAAATACAGCCCCGTTCTCTTTTCCAGTGCTGTTCCATCCGAAAGCCTAGAATCTGGCTCAGGTTATTGTGATTTAGGTAAATGGGAGACCCCTTGGGAATTTCACAGACCTCCAGATGGGGTTCCGAAGACACATGTGTTCTGCCGCTGAGCGGCCACCCTGCCTGAGACCACGGAGAGCTCCTGATGATACAGTACCTTTGGAACTGATAATACTGAAATAGGAGAACCAAGCCTTTGTCTCGATAAGGCAGCTTCTGAGGCCTCCTAAATAAAACAATGGACACCGCAGAAAGCATGGCATTCATTCACTTTAACAAGACACCATTGGAAAAGCGTGGAGAGGGCCAGAGTTGGACCCTGCCTGTCCCAGGAAGGGCTGTCGCTTAATGGCAGAGTACACATGCATCTTGCATGCAACCAGTCCAAAGTTCAACAAGGTGTCCCCCTGGGATCGCCCACTGGAAACAAAGGCTGCGAGCTCCATTCCTCCACTGGGAGTCCTTGACAGGGGCCTGGACTCGATATCGGGTGGGGTTGGGGTTGTCCATTCCAACTATGCAGTTCAAAGGTAGTTATTATTAAGCCCCCAACAGCTGGTGGCAGAGAAGACTAAGCAAACTGGACCAAGAGGTAAGACTGCCACCCCACCCCCCACCCACCCCAGAGCATGGCTCCTGAAAATTACCTTGAAGATAACAGAGATGAAGCAACAGAATAATACTCTTTTTTTTCTTTGGCTCCTGGATTACCAAAAGATGTCTGTCGCAAGGGAGCGACTGTCAACAATAAAGGAGACAACGGCCACAGAACCCAGGGAAGCTCAAAAGTTCAACAAGGGTCTCTCTCTCTGCCCCCCACAGGTCTTCTTAATCCCCGCTGGTGCCACTTGCCTGGGTCCAGACCTTATCTGGCTGGGTTCAGACAAGGATCTCACGGATGACTCGTAGGGTCTCTGTGTTCATATTGTGGATGGGATGGGTACCCTGGGTCTAAAAGTGCAGGGACTCATTCTCAGACTAAAGGGAGGAATATTACGCTTCTCATAATGGGTTTTCTGGGAGCCGTAATCAAAACCCCTTTCACTTTCCCGAGGGCTGTAATCCTTTGGACGGAACGGCTAGACTGGAGGCGGAAAAAGCAGGCTTGGCAGATCATCAAAATTAGTGGCATTGGCTCTGATCCCAAGCAAAGCCTTCTGGGCTGGTCCCTTAAGTGCCAATATGGGGAAGTCTTAATTCTCCTACACTTGCCGAGAGCCAGATAGACTTCTAGGAATCCAGATGGTGAAAATGATCTGTAATGGGATTGGATCTTTGGCTTAAAGACGTTGGCCTTGACTCTTCCAAGACGGAAAAGGGCTGAAGATCAGCCTGGATTAAGTTGGGATTAGAATCCAAGGCCAATCCAGACTTTACACTTATCGATGCAAGTCAAGCGGTGTTGCTGTTTTCTTTGCTCTGTTGACGGCCTGCAGAAGGGGAGTCTTTCAACTTGACTCTACTCATGACTGAGGTCATCATCGTTTTAGAAATTCCAAGCTGGAAGGGACCTGATGATGATGGAGTCCACCCCTGCTCAAGGAGGCTCAAGGAGGTACAATGCACAATGGCGCCGGCTATCATACCCTAGACCAGTGTTGGCGAACCTATGGCATGGGTGCCAAAGGTGGCCCTCGGAGCCTTTTCTGCAGGCACCCAACATTGCCCCTTCGCAGCCAACTGCATTCAGGTTAAATTGTTGTATTGGCACTTTGCGGAAAATTAGTGGGTTCTGTACTGCATTTTGGGCACTCGGTTCTAAAAGGTTCGCCATCACTGGCCTAGACATTTTGGGAATGGTGGTCCAAAAAAGTCATTTTTCTTAGCTCTCTTTTGTTGCTTCAAAGTTCTTCGAGGCCAAAGGCTTCCAACGTGGTCAAGGGAAACTCACTGGGCAGCTATTCTGGAAGCTGTTGTTCACCCCCCCCAACTATTCCCATCTCTGCATTTTGCTCCACGTGGACTCCTCTTTTCCACCTTGGGAAACCACCCACCAAATGCCATGAGAAGTCCCACCACCATCCACCCACCGTGAGCTTTATAAGACAGTTCAGAATAGCAAAGCCTGCAGTGGTTGGATCCTTAACAGACCCTTACCTTGGCGGTTCCCATTGTGAGAAGGTTTTCCGACAACAACTCCCAGAATCCATGTGGGTTGCGTTGGGTGGGTTTTCTGGGAACTCAAGTCCGAGAGCAACATTGTTGACCCAAGGCTGGGGACCCCCTGCTCTAGCATCCTGTTGCCTTGAACAAGATTGGGTTTGGGGGCAGCCACCTTGCCCTGTTGGAGGTGGTGTGGTGGAGTGGTTAGGGGGACATCTGCACCACCTTGAGTCCCTCAAAGGAAAAGATCAGGAGATATATGTAATTGATAAGCAAGCACATTGGCTGTGTTTTCATTCTGGAAGAAATGCATTTTTTGGTAAAATAATGGCTATGGAAAGCCAAACTTTCCTTCCAAATGGCCAGCAGTTTGTAGCTCATATTCCAGAATGAATAACTAGCAGTGCTTTGTTAACTCATCAACTTCCCAACTAGTTTCAAATAATATCCACTGCAAAGTTCCCTTGCAAAGACCTGACCCCCTTTCCACCCCCTGGGGCCTCCCTGGCAGATTATGACTTGAACCATTCAATGATGCAGATGCAACAACTGCAAAAGTCAAGGCGTCTTGGAGGAAGTCCCCAGGGATTAAATATCCTTTGGCTCCATTCTCAGAACAGGTGGGGAGGCCCTCAGCACACAGGGCGCTCCCTCCAGATGTTAGCAGCTGTTGTGGGAGAGGCCGTTGCATTATCTACGGTCATGATTTTGAAGGAGGGGGTGAAGGTTTTTTTTTTTGTTTTTATGGGAGTGGGTGGGGAGGTCAAGGCTTTGATAGGCATGGAGCAAACTCTTTAATTCGCTCTGGCCTGAACGAGCCCTTTCTGAAGAATGCCATTCACAAATGTTGCTTCCTTCTGTTGATTTTGGGGAGTTGAACCCAACTGTCAGTCCTTGTCTAGAACAAATGGGGGTTGGATCGGTTAGGAAAGTCCCATGAAAACCACTGGGTCTGCTCTAGCCGAAACCACCAAACAGATTTACTGGGTCATACTTTTCCATTCCACTTTCAACCTGTCTTCTTCCTCCTGGATCCCAGGAATCTGCCTTTCTGGTGGTCTCCATCCTGGCTCCTGCTAAGACAGGGATGAAGAATGAATCCCATTTCTCTGCCTGGGGCAGGAAGCCTTATTGTTGTTTTCACTCCAGCCATGAAGGCAGCAAAGAAAGCAGACTCCTTGGGTACACAACTCCAGACTGTCCCTCCTTCCACGTCGCTGCCCAGATGCGACTGTAAATCAGTTTTATGTCCATGTACTTTCTGATCTGCAGCTGCTGGGAATTAACGCAGCTGGAAAGCGGCCACCTCCCAGATCCTGGGCCTGGTGCCGGTGGTGCTGGGGAGGCCACGAGGCTTGAGGAGGGAATGAAGTCATCTCCGTTGTTCACCTTGCTGAGAGGCCAGCAGGAAGGAGGAGGAGGGAAGGATGCTGCATTTGTGGGACAGAATCTTCACAGGCATACTCCTGGCAGCAAGCTTGCAAAGCCAGCATCCCAGGAAGAGGCCCAGTGCAGGCGCTGGGAGCTGCCCAGCCCAGATCCAATTCCTCGTGGCTGTGTGTCAGCAGGGAGGAGGAGGAGGAGGAGGAGGGAGGAGGAGGAGGAGGAGGTCAAACAGCCCCCTCTGCATAGACCAGTGGTTCTCAACCTGTGGGTCCCCAGATGTTCCTGGACTGCAACTCCCAGACTTCCTGGCCAGCTCAGCTAGGGATGAAGACTTCTGGGAGTTGCAGTCTGGGAACATCTGGGGACCCCACAGGTTGAGAACCACTGTCATAGAGTTTAGGAAAGCGACTTTGGGGTGGTGGCGGCATAGCCCCGAGTGTTCTCCAGGCAGCAGGGCCACCCGCCGTAGTACCCAAAGTGACTTCTCCAGGCTCTCTCTTGTCAGCAGGTGGCACTATTGGACTGAGCATGCCAAGCTGACAGAGAGAAGAGGCTCACCGGGTGACGAGAATCTTGCCTCCTCCTGTGTCTGGGGTGTTGGTTTCTCCCCCTCAAGAAACAGGGCTAGACTGGAGTCCGGGGATCTGCGGAGCAACCGTCAGTGTGGAACGGCAGCAGCACCGAGCTCCCTGTTGGAACTGGGCAAAGCTGCCAAGGATAGGGCAAGGTGGCGTGCCCGTCACCGTTCTTGTGTCCCTGACAGCCAGGCAAGGAACGTGACAGCTTGCGTGCCCTGATTGACTGCATTTACTCTGACCACACAAAACCACAGGACTCCACAAGGCCACACACCACATCAAGGGCAATTTCGCTTATCCCTCCAGCAACGTGATCTACCCCATCTTTTTGCCAACAGTGCTCCTCTGCAATCTACACAGGACAAAAAAGGCACAATTTCTGTGCAAAAGAATTAACGGACATAAACCAGACACTGGGAAAGGCCACACAAAGAAACCTGTTTCAGAACCTTGCAGGATGTGGATAATCTTCACGGGATTTGAAAGTTGCTCTCCTGGCGAAGAAACATTACAGGGCAAGGATTAGAGGGAGACAGGTGAGATAAAACACATACACATGCTTGATACCCATCTCAATGGATTAAATGGTAGTCAAGGGGTCTTAAGCCATTAAGGAATGTACAATACTACAGTAATTATGTTGTTATCTGCTGTTATTTTCCATAGCCCAAGCTCCTTCACAGCTTACCACATCCGCCTTTACAGAACAAGCTTTGGAAATAAAATCAGGGATTTTTAGTCTCTCTACCCTAAGCATATCCGATCTCACCTGATTTCAGAAGCTAAGCAGGGTCAGTCCTGGTTAGTACTTGGATGGGAGACCACCAGGGAATACCAGGTGCTGTAGGCGCCTGGAGTAGGAACTGGCAAACCACTCCAGTATTCCTGTCAAGAAAACTCCATGGACATGGAGTCACGAAGAGTCGGTCACGACTATAATGACACACACACACACACACACACACACACACACACACACACACACACACACACACACACACACACAGACACAGACACAGACACACACACACACACACACACACACACACACAATGTTGTTTCTGTTGTTGCTCTCTGTGGCCTGGGGTCCCTTGGGCCACTGGATCAGTGTTGCTGTTTACAGAGCAGAGCTCAACACAAAAAGAACTGTCCACCAAACAGGGGCCGGATGCCAGTAGTAGGTGTGAAATGTCTCACACAAATTGCCACTTGTCTCTATTAACCAAACACTGTTTCTGGAATGCAGAGCCACGAATAAATGTTTTCGCCCTGTCCTCTCTGGAATCTCACTCCAAAATCTGTGGAAGTGGACCGTGTCCCACAAACGCTCCCATTCAAATATAGCATCTTGGGTTTTAGGGGGCCACCCCTTGGTCTTCTCTCCTCTTCTGTTTTCCATTTCTGCTGTTGCTTTGTTTGTTGTCTAATGAAGTCCAAAGACACAACTCTGGCCACTTCTCAGAAAGCAGCGGCTGCGTTCTGAGTCTTCCCCTTCTTTCACAATTCAGCACCACCTTTTCTTTCAGGACTGGAGGTCCTTGGCCTAGTTTGGGAAGAGAGGGAACTGTTCAGGTCTTAGATGACCCTGGCCAGGATGTCAGAAACATAGAAACAATCCTGCCCACCCCCACCCCCGTTGGTCTCCCTCGATTCCTTCCCACATGGGCAGGCCCAGACTCTGGGTACGCCCAGCTCTGAACACATTGCTCCAGGCCAAGGCTAGAGGCAGCAAGCAGGGCAGGGCTGAAGCTTCTCCGGGAGTCTCTTGTGGGCAGCTTTACCTGGCTGGTCAAATAATGGGCTTTGGTCACCTTCACTCTATCTTGCTACTCCCTCCCCAAGGGGGCAGAAAACCAGGATTAAGAAACAATCGTACTGCAATCTGCCGCTCGTAGTATCACATGTTGTTCAACCCTGTGGAGGCTGAGCTTGGAAAGGCTCTGTCAGAGAACTACATTCCCCAGTATCCACCAGCCACATTGCTGGTTGTTGGATTCTGTGAGTCATCAGCCCAAGAAGGAACCTCCCCAGAATCTGCCCATTTTCGCAGGCCATTTGGGAGGCAAGGGAAGGGATGGTCCTGGGTGATTCAGCCATACATGGAATTCCGTACCTGCTCCCTCAGTCTGGCAGGCCAGATATCAAGGCGAAACAGGAAATCGAAAGAACTGGAACAGCCAATGAAGTTAGTGAGTCAGAAGAGACTGAGTTGCAGGATGCTATTGCAGAGAGATTTTTTATTTTTAAAAATGTCCAATGTGTTTCGGCTGAAAAAGCCTTCTTCGAGGGCTGTATTTCACACAAAATGCTACACAGATGTATCTCCAAAGGTAAAACACCATTCCTACTTCTTAACTCGCCGAAGAAGGCTTTTGCAGCCAAAACGCGTTGGACATCTTTTAAAATAAAAGATCTCTCTGCTATATCATCATGAGACTCAGTCTCTTCTGACTCACTAACAGATAACAAGGTGGCCATGAATTACACACCTGTGTCCTTCAGAAGGGTAAGAGTTTGTCCAGTCCTTCATCGGCGTCCAGGTGCTGGGAGCATCTGTGCCCAAAGAACCACCTTCAATCTTGGAGAGCTGTCTGTATTTTGCTCTCTCTCTCTCTCCCTCCCCCCCCGTGTGTCTCTCTCTCTGTGTAATGAAAAGTAAAAGTAATGAATTACAATTGTAGACCACAGTCCCTTAAAGCTAGCCAGTTTCCACCTGTGTGTGCAACTTGGAACCAACCCCCCAGATACCACAACCCTACTGTATTGGCTCATAACTAATTTTAAACACTGGAATGTGGCAGATCTCCGAGGACAGAGCTCTCGGTGGGCCCAGGGAAAAGGGAGCAGAACCCTCAGCTGCTGCTTCTGAGGTGTGTGGGGTGGGGTGGGGGCCATGAGGCCAACTTCCCGGCTGCAAAGGAAAGGAGGGTTTGCCAGAGGACTTGGAAGGACCTGGAAAAGGGGCAGAAGAGAGCGACTAAAATGATGGCTGGGCTGGGACACCTCCCTTAGGAGGAAAGGCGACAGCTTTGGGGGCTTTTTAGTCCAGAAAGAAAGGTGCCTGAGAAGTAGGGGCAGGATGGAGATGTAAAAAATGATGCAGGGGATGGATCAAGCAGACAGAGGGGAGCTCTTTCGCCTCTCATGCCATGACAGAACCAGGGGTCCTCCACTCACACTGAGGGTTGGGAGAGTGAGAACAGGCGAAAGCAAATATTTCTTGACCCCCACCAGTCTGTCTGTCTGTCTCTGTCTCTGTCTCTGTCTCTCTCTCTCTGTGTGTGTGTGTTGTGTGTTTTAAAGCTAGATTTCGGAAGCTAAGCTGGGTCGGCCCTGGTTAGTACTTGGATGGGAGACCACCAGGGAATACCAGGTGCTGTAGGTGCCTGGAGGAGGAACTGGCAAACCACTCCAGTATTCCTGCCAAGAAAACGCTATGGACAAAGAGTCGGTCCTGACTGTAACGACAAAACACACACAGGAGGTAATGTGTCCTTTCCTCCTGCCTGGAGATGGCACACTTCCTCCACCGCCGCACTCCCAGGGAGGCACGGGTGAGGCGTCCTCCTGAGCTGCAACCCAGCACCAGCTGCATATTTAGCACCCAGAAAGTATTAAGCCCAGGGGGCCTCCCCCGGAGATAAATACCATCTGCCAGGTCTTGGTGGGTGGTGCTGAACCAGTGACAGTCATCATCAAGTTACCACCCCACTACCCCGCCCAGGGGAAAAGAGGCTGCAAAAGAGACTCTGAGCCGGGCTTAGAAAAACGGATTACTCTCCAGGTGGATTAACATGCCGGTGTTTTTCTGGGGTGGGGAGGCTTGCATGCTCTCCTTCAGCTGGTCATCCACCTGTGTTGCCTTGGTGTACTCCCAAAGGCTCATTGGCAGGGGAAGGCAAAGACCTGGCATGATAATAAACGTCACACTCCACCTACATCCAGCCAGGTGTGTGCCACGAGCCGAGGGCTTTTCCCCAGGGGAAAAATGGGAACCAGAAACCATCAGGCGCTGCATTACCATGGGTGACACAAGTCAAGAGATGGGGAAATGGGCTTTTTCGACTGCCTCTCCCAGCATCCACCAGCCCAAGAGAGTAGCTTTTCCCGTCTTTGGGGAGAAAGAGGGGGAATCCATCAGAGCCTGCCTAAAACCAAATACAGTGGACCCTCATGTAACAAACAGTTTGTATAACATAAAATCTGTACAACATAAAAAAAATTCTGGAGATAGGGGAAACTTGCTTAGGAGAATTGTCTATGGGGCAAATCCGTACAATATAAAATGGTTGTGATTAGGGATTACTCTGTTTTCAATGCATTCCTATGGGAAATGTGTATAAAGGAAAATTTGCTTAACAGAATTTCATTTGGAACGAATTAATTCCTTTACACAAGGTGCCACTGTCTAACACAGAGAAGCTGGGAAGTCCTTTGGGTCGTGCCCAAATGATCTTTGTAACTCCCTGCCACAAGATGTGGTGGTGAGTAGAACAAAAAAGCCCCAGTGTTCTATATTCTTATACTTTTTTAAAAAAATGCATGATTTTAAAAATCTTGTCCCCCCCCCCCTCAAAATTAAAAAGAAAACCACAAAGGGTTTTGCTGCGCCAACTTCCCAAAGCAGGCTGCAGGGATTACACCCCTCTCCATTTAACCTGCCTTCTTTTGCTCCTTTGCCGGTTCTTCCCCAGGGAAGGGATTTGCGCTTGGCGCAAGGGCTGTCCCGGGGAGCGCAAAGCAGCGCCCCCTGCGCCGATCCAGCGCCGATCCTTTGCGCGGACTTTGCGCACCGCGCGAGCGGAAAGGTGGGCCAGGCGCCGGCCAATGGGAGGCGCCCCTGACCGCGCTGCCCCCCTCCCAGGCTCGCCATTGGCTACTCCGCGGCGCGCCTCGCCCATAAAAGAGCGCGCCCGAAGCTGCGCGCAGAGCCAGTGCGGAGGCAGACCGAGCGCTTTGTTTGCAAGTGCCGGCGTCGCTGGCTGGGCGCAGGTCTCTGAGCGGCCCCGGAAAACAATCACCTTGCAAGGTAAGCGAAGGTCAGGCACGATTGCCCCTGAGTCGTTGCTCCAGAGCAGTGGTTCTCCACCGGTGGGTCCCCAGATGTTCCTGGACCACAACCCCCAGATGTCCTGGCCAGCTCAGCTAGGGATGAAGACTTCTGGGAGATGCAGTCCAGGAACATCTGGGGACCCACCGGAGGAGAACCACTGCTCCAGAGTAAGCCACCGAGTGCCATGGCATCCAGGTGGCGGGGACTGTATACTCTTCCAAGAGGCAGCGAACCTTGGGGTTTCTTTAGATTGTTATTAATATTGTTTCCGTTGAGCTGTTCCCTAGTTCTGAGGGCTGGGCGGCTCGTGGCCTCTCCCTCTCGCACCCAGGGAAGCCGTTGCAATAAAGGGGGAAGAAGAGCGCGTCTGAGGCCAAAACCTTGTTAGAAGCCGCAAGACACTTGGCAGGGGTTCTTCGAGCGCGCGGCGTGGGGGGCGCGCTTCGGTGCGCCCCGATCCCTCCGCAAGACCGGCGAAACTCGGTTTGCAGCCGTGCAGCTCAGACAAGCTTTGGGGGCGCAGGAACAACTCGGAGCCACCTATTGCCTGGGCAGTATGGGCTTTCAAAGTTTGGGAGGCGTTTCCTTCCTGCCTGCCTCCCCCACCCCATATCTTGGAGAAGCAACTTTGAATTCCCCAGCCCCCCCCAAACACTTTAATAAGTGTTGCTTGGGAGATCTGGGAAGGAGCATTGTTTTTAAGCGATGTATTCTCAAAAGCTTTCACGGCCAGGATCTGATAGCTGTTGTGAGTTGTTTGGCCTGTTTGGCTGTTTGTTCTGGAAGTTTTTCTTCCTAATGTTTCCACAGATTCTTTGGCAGGCATCTTCAGAGGGCAAGGGGCTCAGGGAACTAAGAGTTCTCTCTGTGCTCTGGGGTATAGAGTGAGATTTTTAAGAGACTTGGAAGCTTTGGCTTAAAAGCTCCTGCAAGAAGACATCTAGTTCCTCAGGTTTTTTTTTTTAAAATCTGTGGTTGACCCAGAGGTATTAATTTCTCTGCATTTTCCTCTCTTTCCCTCCTTCTTTTCTTTGCACCAGGTACCAGCTCCTTGGCTCTCTCATCGGGCACTTTTAATTGGTTGCCTCCATGTGGTTCCTAGAGAAAGTACGGGCGGCGCCAGGTGGTATCAGCCCTCTCAGCCCCTTATCTCTGGGCTCCCCTCTGGGGCCTGATAAAACCGGAGTGCCGGCTGCCACGTTCACCAATGTCTTGACCCCGGACCGGATCCCGGAGTTCTGCATCCCGCCCAGGCTGGCGAGCCCCGCTCCCCTGAAGAGCCCGGGCACTGGCTTCCTGCCCCACCGCTGCCTCACGGAGCCAGGCCTGCAGCGTGCCACCAGTGGGCATGGCAGCGGCGGCAGCAGCAAGCTCTTCCTGCCCCATCTCATCCAGGTGGAAAGCGCGGAGGAGATCGGGCCGGGGAGGAGGAGGAGGAGGAGGAGGAGGAGGGAGTGGAGAAGAAGATGAGGATGATGGCACCAACTCGGACCCCCAGTCGCAGGCGGCTCTGTCCCTGCCCCACGTCCCCAAAGCCCAGACCTCCTACGGCTTCTGCACGTTGCTGGAGAGCCCCCACACCCGGAGGAAAGAATCCATCTTCCACAGTGATGCTTCGGGCAGTGGGGGCTCCTCCCTGCCGGGCCTCACCCTGCCCCGGTCCAGAGCCAGCAGCTACAGCGGGGGCCAGGAGCTGACCTCTTATGGGCCTTGGGTGTCCTCCTCTCGGCCCGTCTTCCTGACCCGGCAGGGCGCCTGGGACAGCGACACGGCCTCCTCCACCGAGTCCTCTCCCTTCGGCTCACCCCTGCTGGGCCGGTGGCCACCCCGGCCGGCCACCTCGCTCTTCAAAACCCGGAGCCAGGAAAGGTTGCTTGGCAAGCGGCCCAAGGGCCAGGCCGGTCCCGGCGCGATGGCCAGGGCCCACTCTTTGTCGGCAGAGGAGGAGAGCTCCACGGACAGCAGCCCCAACTCCGTCCGGAGGTCTTCGGAGAGCCTCCTGGACGCCTCTCGGGCCTACAGCCTCTCTCCGCTGCCCATCTTTCCCCTGGACCTGCCCTGCGGTGTCGGCCGGGAGCGGTTGGGCCACGAGAGCGCCGTGGCGATGGACAAAGGGGGGCTGCTCCGCCTGTCCTCGGAGTACTGCCACGAGAACCGGAGGCTCCGCGTGCGGCTCATCAGCGCCGAGGGCCTGTACGGGGCTTCCTCCGAGCCCAAGCACATCAGCTGCTGCATCCGCTTTTCCCTTCTGCCCGGGAAGCTCCAGAAGCAGCGTAGCACGGTCATCAAGCGCAGCCGGAACCCCATCTTTAACGAGGACTTTTTCTTCCTCGGCATCTCGGAGGACGACCTCTACAACCTCTCCGTCAGGATGAAGGCGGTGAATAAAGGGAGCACCATGAAGCGGGACCTGGTTTTGGGAGAAACCGAGGTGGCCTTAGCGGCATTGCTAGCGCTCTGAAATGTGTTGCAGCCGCGAGGACTTCATTTATTTATTTATTTACCTTGTCACTTTTGTATTTGCACTTGTTCTCTCTCTCTCTCTGTGTGTATGCACAATGTGGAGAAATACAGTGTGCTTTTCTAAAAAAAAAAAATTTGCATTTTTAATAAATGGCATTTTTATTTAAATGTGCAAAGTGTCTTGTGCAGTTGTATCTTCTAAAAGAAGAAAAGATGGTGTGGTTTCCTTCTGCCGAGTTCTGCAAATTCTATACCGGAAGACCTTTCCTTGTGATGTTAAACAAAATAAGAGGAAATGGCCATTCCTGTATTGGCAACGAAGTGAGCCCAGCTGAATTCCTCTGGGCTTACTTGTGTCCTTGAAATGGTACAGGATTTTAGCTCTAGTACTTGTATTGCACTTTGGATGATCAGAGGGGTCTTGAGGTTAATTGCCCATTCAGACAGGGCCAGTTCAACCACGAGTCTGGCTACCAGATAAGGAGGTAGAGACCCAGGTTCGGATCAAGAGGCTCACAAGCTGACCTAAACCCAATCTCCTTTCCCTCACGTGCCCCACAAGCGACTGCGGAGGTAGTGGAGAGAACCTTGTCAGCTACTCTGAGCTCCTTGGGGCAAGGCTGGGGCGGGAAAAAGCCAAAACACAGGTATGGCCATGGTGGGAATGAGCCTGCTTGATCCCCGTGGGACCTGATCCCTGGACAGGTGTGAATAGGATGGATGGATGCTGTTTCCTTAGAGATTTCACAGCAGAAGTAGAAGTTAACACCGGTGACTTCTGGGTTAGAGCTTCAAGCTTCTCAAGGAGCACCCCCAGAACTCAAACATTCATTGACCCGAAGTCAGTCGGGGAGGCGAGGCATAGAGGAAGAAATGGGGAAGGGGAATTTGAGCTGCAGGAAAGGCAAGTCCAGGAAACCGTCGGTCATCAGAGAAGTCCTTCTGATCCTGTAAAGGAAGAGCAGCCACTAAATCCATCTTCACAGCTTTCTCATTTCCGCACTCCGGTGTTTTCCCCTGAGAAGAGGGTAACCGGGCGAGTCATTCGGAAAATTTTCCTGAACAAAGTCAGCCAAAGCGGCTGGCAGGGAATGAATGTCTTTCTTCAGCAGAAATGCCATTTTAGCAAACAAAAAAAAATTCAAGGAAGGCAGCGGGCGAACTACAGCACGGCTGCTTCCCTTGGTGAATCGTGCCCACACCCCTCAAAACTTCTTGCCTTCCTAGCATTTATGCCCAAAATGTTATCAGCTCATAGTTCCTTGCCTTCCAAACTCCAGCGTTCAGCTAAGTCTTCAATGGCTACTAGAAAAATAACAAAAACGTTGCTAATATTTTGAGGGTGAAACCCTCTTCCTCAGAGCAGTACCAATAGGTTATAACATGGCAAAAGATGGAGTTGCCAGGAGTTATTTCTTAGAGGTAAGGTCCTTGGCAAGATGGGGGGGGGAGCCAGGCAGTTTCTTAGTTGAGGCTCAGAGCTTGAATGTTCTTGGGATAGAAGTGGTTCATATAAACCAGTGATTCTCCGCCTGTGGGTCCCAAGATGTTCCTGGATTGCAACTCCCAGAAGCCTCCACCACTCACTGTGCTGGAAGGGGTTTCTGGAAGTTGCAGTCCAAGAACATCTGGGGACCACAGGTTGAGAACTACTGATATAAACAGAGAAGACCAAAGAGTCACCCCAATGTAATGGGAGCCTTACTAAATGAGCCTTGACCAGGGCAAAGGGTCAGCTCCCGGTCGTCTAAGGAGATGCGCCCACAGGGATTCTGACTTGTCCTCTTGACGGCTTTCTAGGGCACCTGATGAAAATGTTTCCAACCTGCACTTAGTTGTGGAGAGAACGAAGAGGCTTCAACAAGGTGGGACAAGGAGACCCCTTGCCTCATTTAACAGTCATTCTCACCCAGTGGTGTCCAAACTTCAGCCCTCCAGAGGTTTTGGACGACAACTCCCATAGTCCTTTGTCATGGCAACACAGGCTTGGAATTCTGAGAGTTGTGGTCCAAAACCTCTGGAGGGCTGAAGTTTGGACACCCCTGTTCTAACCTTACCAGAAGGAAAGGCATCAAGCTCAAATATCTGGCCTCCCGTGTGATGTTTCCTTGGCTTAGAGGAAGGTGAGCAGATGGCTACGCGTCCTGCCCCCCCCTCTGTTTGGTCACCAACGTCCAGAGCACGTCAGCACCCCTTGCACTGGATGAAAAAAGGACCGTGTCAACAGACGGAAGCAAAGCTGCAACAATAACACACATGGCTGCTCCTTAGTTTCATTTCTTTTCTTTGCTGGGAGGATAACCAAGCGTTCAGAGGTTCAGGTTGAGCCAAAAGCAAATCAGACTGTGTACAGAAAGAAATCTCCTGGGCCATTTGGAAACATTAGAGTTGCGTAAGAGGCCATAAATATTGTGTTCAAATCTATCCTGCAAGCTGGTGATGCTTTTAATAGCAAGCGCCTTTCCTTCCCATCCGATTTGCGAGCGGCTTCGCTAATGCACAGAACCAGGCAACGAGCCATTGCGTGCCAAGATCAGCACTGCAAGGAGGAGCCTGGCCTAAGGGGCCAATTGGCAGGAGAACAATCATTTACAGCAAGACAACAGCATCCATAGGGAACCACCAGCTCCAGGGCCCCCTCCCTGGCGATGATGAGAAACACAATATAGAACCACAATCTCTGGTTCTCTCTAGTGGCCAGTTCTGGTAATACACCTAGGAAAAGTGCCTTTCTGAGGATTTTTTTATAATTAATATTTTCATGCAGTGGGTAAGTGAAACCACAGGTATGCATCCCACAAATACTGCAGTCCTACTGCTTTTATTATTTATTTATTATTTATTTATTCCAGTGGAGTCCAGCTTTCTTATGAGGGAACCACACAGACCCCCCCATGCACTCCCTCCAGGGTCGCAAGCACATTTGATCTCAGTATCAAAATCTTCCTTCTTAGCATTATAGTTTGTCTTCATTGCCGTTAACAACCATTGTTATTTATTATTTATTTATTATTATTTATTTGTTTGTTTCATTTTTATACCCCCATCTTCCAACAGGAACTCTGGGCGGTTTACAAGTTCAAAAGCATCAATATACAAAAAATAATACTCATTGTCTCCAACGTTATATATTGCTCTTCATTGTTGGAAGTTGCCTTCAAGATCAAAGGCAGGGTAAAAATATTTTTAAATAAATAAATTAAATTTATATGTTATATATCACTTCCATCTGCAAATAGGGCTCCATCCACATGCTCAGAACCTGAGCATCAGCTTTCTGTAGTTTGTTCTGGCTTACTTTGGTCTGACTCCAATGACTCAAGATTTGGTAGGCACGGAGAATCCACTTGGGGTTTTAGTCCAAACTTCTTGGGAGCTGTTCGTGATCCTCAATCATGTCCCCAAAAGAGATGGAGAACCTCAGATTGGTCCTGAAACAGTTGCACCCAAACCTGGAGCAGATTTGCTGCTTCTTGAAACTGTGGCCATGGGTTCCCGCTGGGTGAAGACACTTGGGTTGGAGCACAGATTAAAAGTTACTTTTTAAAAAAAATAGTGTGAAAAAGGTACTTCTTTGAAATCGGGTCCTTCATGACTGTAGTGTTTGAGAGGAGACACAGGGTGGGTGATATGACTGAGATTTCATGCAATGCCAATTCGGTTCAAAGGGCAGGGACTTAGAAACGGGACTCACAAGGGGAAAATAATAGGTAAACTGAATTGAAAACTGGTAGCTCATTTCCAATTGCTGTTCTCTCCCCCCCCTTCTCCTTGCAAGCCTTACCCAGAAGCCTCTGGTTTCATTAGGTCCTCTCTCTTTAAGGTCTCATTCTCTGCATTTTCGTATTTGATTTCATCAGGAGTAGCACGATTTTACGGTGACCGCATAAGCAAACACATTTCGCCTACACTGAAAATTGCCTTGCCCGCTGTTATAGCCAAACGGTAGGCTACCTATCTTCTAAATAAATACAAACTTAGATACCGTAGAAACAATGAACACAATAAAATATACGTAACCATAAACAAAAAAAAGTAAGGGGAGGAGTCAGAGTTGCCTCGGGCCCAGCAGTTCGGATAATGTGTGCCTGCATTCTAAGAAAAAGATGATTAACTTAAGTTTTTTTAAAAAATTAGTTTTTTTCTATGGGGAAAATAGACTCAAGTAGGTCCCTCTTATTCTCCTGTAGCTAGGATGCGAAGCGTAATCTAGTGAAGCTTTTGGTGGGAAATAAAAGAAGGATCTCTGGACACCGCATGGCATTCATTTTCGCCATTTGCTGCCACAACACAAGATGGGAAGATCCGGACCCTCCAGGTGTTTGGGGGTTCAGATAAACCATCCCATGGCCAGTGGTTCTGGGGAGAGGGCGGAAAGAGATTTAAAACATTGGGAAGAACAGAGGAACGCTAGGTCTCAGCTGAACTCCAATTCCACATTCGAAGGTTGAAGACCTTTTCTTATTTTTTATAATAGTATCAGCCACTGGGGTAAACCGTAGGATGATTGAATAACCAGCCTGCCTCCTCATCTTGCAAGTTCTTCTTCAACAGTGGTGGTGGGGATTCCCCCCCCTCCCCAGTATCATTCCTCAAGTCCAACAGCCAACGGAGTGGATTCCCAGACTTCCTACCCAGGTCACTTTTCTAAGCTCTGATGGGGCACTACCACAGGATCTGCTCCCCGGCCTTCTTCCGTGCAAACCCGGTTGAAATGGGAGTTGGGCGTCCTTGTGCTTTCTGGTTCGGGCCCAAAGAGGAAAGCATGCAAAGGATCATATCTTCCAATGTGTGCCTTTTTTGTTGTTGATTTTTCTCTCTCTCTCTCTCTCTCTCTCTCTTAGCTCCTCTGCCTTCCCTATAAAAAACAGGGAGAGGGCAGTCTGACAAACAAATGCTCTTGCTGTTAAGAAGCCAATGCAGGTGGTTGCTAGGCAACTAATGACAGCCCTGGAACAGGAGAGAGAGAGAGAGAGAGAGAGAGAGAGAGAGAGAGAGAGAGAGAATAGGGTGTGAGAGAGGGTGGGTGAGCTGGCAAGAGGCACAGCTCAGGAGGCAAAGGGGTCTGAACAGAAGGACAGTGCATTAAAAGGTTGCCTCTTTTGTTTGGATTACAGTCCCCAGAATCCCCTAGCCAGCAGGGGGATTGTGGGAGCTGTAATCCAAAAGAGAGAGGGGGGCATTTCAAAGCACCAAGAATGATGCCCAACATGGAAGTACTACTTGGGAGCGTCATGTGTTGGGTGAACGCCACGCAAACTTCGCCACCGGTTTGTGCAGGACTGAGGCTAGGCGTTTCCTAAGAAAGGTCGCTGACTGAGAACAAAGATGGCGGCCTCTCCTGGGCAATGGCAAAAGCGAACTAGGGGGAAGCACTGATCCTTTTGTCGACATTGGCCTTTGGGCAATGTTTCCCATTGCTCTTGCCTGGTAGGCCAAGTGGTCAGAGAGAAGGAGGGTCCGCAGTCACCCCCAGGGATCCTTGGCTCCTTGAAAATGTGAGCCCAGGTGTCCCAAGCTGGAGTCCGATACACCTAACCACCTGTTGTTGTAATGCCCTGTCAAGTTGCTTTTAACGTATGGCAGCCCTAAGAGGGTTTTAAGGATCCCAGTACTGGTCTCATGGCCACGCAGAGCGCGGAACCCAGGTCTCTTGTGTTCTGATCGGACACTCTTGTCTGGTCGCTGCCATCCCTTAACATTGATATGGCTCGTTTCTGACCCACCTCAGGGCATCACACATGGCCCTCTGCCTGCAGTTCATCTGCACAACTTGGCCCAGGGAGGCTTGACTTTTGGGTCACCCTCTGAGCAGCACGGCTGGGAAGAGATCATCCCCATTGAACCCAGCAAAAATCACCCATGCCACGCGGGTGGCGTGGCATGCAGGGACGGGTTTCTTGAATGCTTTGCTCGAAGAAGAAGAAGAAGAAGAAGAAGAAGAAGAAGAAGAAGAAGAAGAAGAAGAAGAAGAAGAAGAAATGATAATATAATGATGATAATAATAATGGATAAATAAAATAATTGTTATTTTAACCACCCACTCCCTGGAAATGGGAGAATAAATATTAAACAAATGTAAGGATTTCATAAAAAATCCTAGGGGATTCTGGGAGATGTAGTCAAAACAATAACAAAAACAAAAACACATGCCAAACAGCTACCCTGAATTCCAGAACAGTTGCCGTCTTTCTCCTGTGAACGGAACAGTTGCCTCTGAACGAGTCCCCCTTCCAGGCATGAGGACCGGGTTCACGTTGCCCATGCATCCACCTTGGGCAGGAGGTTATTTGCTCGTCCAAGAGTCACCCTGCAAAGGGCATCCCTGGAGCGGGAGGGCTGGCGCTGGGGCCAGGTGCCGGTGTGCCAAGGCAGAAAGACCGCCGGGTGATAAACAGGTGACTCACCTGCCAGGCTATCATTCTGGGGCAGGATGTGTGAGGAACTGCCAACGGCAGGCACGAGCCAGCGTCACAGAGAAGTCTTTCCTCTTCCCCGCTCCTGGCAAAGGCCAGGAAGTGTCCACGTGCAGAAAGACCCACGATTCAGTTCCTCCACGCGGCCATTCTAGAAAGCAAAGCAGGGCTGACATATGTTTTCTGGAACCGTCGGAAGGTCCACATAGTCTACGGGTAAGCAACCCCAAGCCCCTGGACCAGATACGGGCTCCTGGTGAATTGTTCTTTTTTGGCCCTTCTCTCACACTCCAAAGGAGCCCCCTCCACCTTTGCTGCAGCTCCGTTCATGGGCCTTTGAATCAAGAATCTGGTGGGGCCGCTGTGAGATACAGGAAGCTGGACTAGATGGGCCTTTGGCCTGATCCAGCATGGCTCTTCTTATGTTCTTATGTTCTTATGTAAGAAGGAATGAAAATATTGATGCAAAGAAGAGCCGGGGCTTTTCAATCATGGCCTCACGGCTTCAGAGCAGCTTCTGTGAGCCTCGTGGGGAGTCATGGCACAGCAGTTAAACTGCAGCACTGCAGTAAAAACTCTGCTCACGAACCGGGTTCAATCCCTGGTCACCGGCTTGAGGTTCACTCAGCCTTTTTATTCACCTGAAGTTGGTAACTTGAGTACGAAAGACAAACTGGCTTGGTTTTAAAGCCACGGTTTTGGCATGGTCTCCAGTTTTTGTTCTTATCACTCTTGTATCTGTGTCTATTTCCAACCCCCCCCTCTCTCACACACACACATACACAATCACGTTTCAGTGCTAGGTTGCATCTCACTTCTGCAATACCATCCAGGAAGTGAGACACGAGATGTTCCTTTTTCTTCCTCACCTGCTTAAGGTGTGATTATTTTTTCCTGTAACTTGTCCTCATCTTGTCCGTACTGGAGGAGGAAGAGGTACAGCTGAAGAGTATGGGTAAGAGGCTGTTACTGGCGCTGAGTGCTACACAAATATTTCGGTAAATGGGAGCCAAGTACGGCTATTGCTTCAGCTGAAGAGGCGTGCAGATTAGTAACCGTAACCTGATAATGATGTCACATCCATCCGAGTGCCTTTTTTTTGTCAGTCCTGTTCATCCTGGCAGGATATGAGCTACATCTGATCGTTCTGTTTCCTGTGCATTGAATTAGAACAGTCTGTAGCCATCCTGTCCAGAAGGGTGCAGAAGAACAAGGGGACATTGAACATTCTCCAAGAACACAAAGGTGAATTGGGTTCATCGCCTTAGAATGTTGTTAGAATTTTCTCCACCAGTTTTTATTTATTTATTAGTAAACTCAGACATGAGCTCGAGGAAATACTGATGGGGAGAAACTTCAGATTCATACGGTACAAATCTGCCCCTCCTGCAGCTCCACCCTGCTCTTTTGGGGCTTCCCTGGCAAAATCCAGGTCTTCTGACTCAGTAGGTTGCTGGCTTCTCAGCTTTTGCATGGCTGGTTTTCTTGGATTCTAAAATTTTGAAAGATGGAACATTTGACTGCTGGATAGCTCCTCGGTTTAGGTCTCTGGCTGCCAAGACGTAAGGCAGGGAGTTCAATTCCCCCCTTCTAACTCCTGAATAAGGGCTGGACCCCATGATCCAACGGTCCCTCCAGCTCTGCCGTTCTAAGGTCATTATTATAACTGCCTCTTCTGAGTCTTAGTGATGAAGCAAAAACTTTAAGTTGAAATATACTATATTTATTTCTCCACCCTTCTTTGCATTCAGCTCCCGCCACCTCAAGAACTCACCTGAAACTGAATTGAGACCTCAGTTTAAAAAGTATTTCTTTTCTTTAAAAATTCAATGTATATACCATACTCCTTAGTGCTGCGGGACTACTCTGGGCAGTTCGTATTAAATACACAGTCTTAATAAAATACTGTACTAAAACCCTGCCATGAACAAGCCCCATGAAGACTAAAGGCACTTGGGGGGGGGGTGGAACTAAACAGAAACAGATCATGGAAATAAATCCCTTCCCTCTGCATGTGCTCAAATCTGACGCCACATGTTGGATTCTGACAGAAAACAATCACAATATGGACTTGGATCCCTGTCAATCTGATGTTTTCCTGGTTCTTCCAGTTATTTGTGATTTCCTGGGGAAGTCCCCACACACGGGGCGCTCCATGACCTGTCCCAGAGTTGATTACATTATAAGGAAATGTGATGGAGGGGAAGATGGTCCAGATGTGTACGCCTGCCATTCCCAGTATTTCAACCTCCTAAAATAAACATTTGAAATAAATGGAAAACCCCCGCAGATAAGATGCAGGTGGCAGGGGCATGGGGTGTGTGCAGACCGCAGGGGGGGGGGGGGAGGGAGCGCTCCGTTGCTCTCCTGATTTCTATGCAAACCATCCGCCAGGAGCCTAATCTCACTTAATTCTTTGTGTTTCCACTTAATGTAATTATTACAGGCAGTGTCCCTGTAGACCAGTGGAGAATCCAGCAGGCCCTGTGTTGAGATAAGACAGCGGGCGGGTGGGTGGGGAGGGAGGGTTACCCAGCTGCCCTCGTGTCAGTAGTCAAGGCAGTTGCTTTGGTTTGTACTAATCCCTCACGTATCCAATGCTGCAATTTAATTACGACCGTCTCCACAACCCGGCGACTACATAACCAAGTGGGGCACTGGGGTTAGGAGTTGTATAAGCAGCAGAGAATGAGCCAGGCTAGGTTGTGTTGGTCCCCGGTGTTCCACTTTCCTCCAGCCGAAAGACTGTGATGGGTTGGATGTTGAGCGCACCACAAGCACACAACTTTGTAAAACTTGTTTTTACAAAGGCCGGTTCCCATCAAGTGTTTCCTTGAGGCCCAAGACTTTGGACTTGCAGGTTGAGCCAACCAATCATGGATTATCTCTTCACAAGGAACTTTAAAAAGTGATCTGCTTATATACCGCCCCATACCACTTCAAGTAGTCTCTGGGAGGTTTACAGTTTTTAATGACAGTATGCAGGCTACACATTGCCTCCCACCCCACCAACAATCTGGGTACTCATTTTACCCACCTTGGAAGGATGGAAGTCTGAGTCAACCATGAGCCTGCTACCTGGGATTGAACCCCAGGTTGTGAGTTTTACCTGCAGGACAGGCATTTAACCACTGCACCACGAGGCACAGAGCTTCTTGACAGATGCTCTGCAAGGTGGTGAAGGACGTTTTCAAGTTTGCTTCTTTAAAAGCCATTCCTTGACTTGTCCCAGTTTATGGGGATTAAAGGTTTCCAACTTTAGGCTTGCTTCTCACCTTTGTTTCCCAGTTTGTCCTTGGCTTCGTTCTTACCATTTGGCCCAGCCTTTGGGTCTGACCCATGACCCCCAGGTCTTGCCGCCTGGCTTCCATCTGATTGATCCCCAAAGTGCAGTCATGATAGCTCAATGGACCTCTTTCCCTTCCTTCTAGCTTAACTTTGGTTCTCTGCAAGGCAGCTGCCACCCAAGTCAACCTGGAAAATATATGTCTAGCAATGGAATGTTACGTATATCAGAAGTCTGGCTAATCTCCCGTATTTATGTTTCCACTTAGCAATCAAGTTGTAAATAAATGTTACCCCTAGTATAGGATACCTCTCAGCACATGTTATGCGTAGTCTTTTTAAAAGTACTTGCAGCCCTAGGATTAAAGACTGTTTTGAATGTTATCTAGTTATCAGTGATGTGGACTCAAGTTGGGTTTGAAAAAATTATTATTTGCCTGCTCGGACGTTATCTTGCCCGTCTCCCTGGGGAACTGACTTTCACCTTCAAAATCCTACGGAGGTTTAGATGTGCACGCTCTCTTCACATGATGCTGTGTGAGTTCAAGGAAGTGTTGTGGAATCAGGGCACAGCACTTCATGAATGATCGTAGGAAGGTGCTTTTAAAAAGCCCAGCTCAGACGGCGTTCCTCACCTGTGACCTTCCATTATGTCAGATTAGGTCCTAAAAGCTCAGGTGAAAAATACATTGTGATATCAAGCTGCAGACTGATAAATGAGTGCAAGCCTGCTGTAGGTGACCAAAGGGAGTGGACATTTTAGACCAAACCTTTCTCTCTTTCAAGACTAAAACAAGAGGCCGCGGCTCAAAAACTTCCATAGGTACAGTTCTGTATCCTGGGGCTTGTGGCCTTGAATGAAAGCTCTTGGAATCTATAGTTGAAGTCTACCTTAACCTACATTCTGAGGTCCCACCACCACCTCAGAATTAGAAGAAAACAGGGTATGTGCTTCTACCTGTACCCGGCATCTAGTTGGAAGCTACCAGACTGGCTCTGTTGCATTAAGAAAATACTTGGATTTCTGGTCCAGTCTGAAGAACCACCAGCAATTCTCCTGCAACGACACACAGAGTGCTGGAAAACAGCTGCTCTGGCTTGGCTTTCAACAGCATCCGAAGTTTGCATCAGCACTTAGGAACGATTCCTGAAACACATTAGGAAACCGTTCAATAGAAGAGAGGTATAATGGCCGAAATGTAACAGAAGCAAACACAGAAAAATAAAGTGCACAGTATGCCTCATTAGACTTTATTTTGTGGTGTGTGTTTTTTTAAACCATAAATAGAATTGGGGATGTTGCCAGGCTGTAAAAGTACTGAGCGCATCCTGTCCCCAATGTTTATTTCCAGTTGTTATTGATCGTGGGTGCTCTTAGGCGAGAGCTCTCCTTGGGTGGCAGTTGTGTTTCCTTTTGCTGGTTGACTAAGTGGATGCTGATAAACAAAGCCACCTTGACCCTGCAGAGAACCTATAAATACGTGGTCACTTATTCCAACTATGAATTGCTGAACAAATACGCATATGCCAACTTGGGTCAAACAGCTGTGTGTGCAAGCTGGATTTAGCTTGTAGAGTTCAATATCGATTCCCACTCGTGGCCAATGGACTTTCACTTAACCAATCTTATGCAGTTTAGCTTGATAACAAGAAGGCCAATAGATGTTTCGAGGTGATGCCCCAACACTTATACATGCTATATATATATTTTTTTTTGACAACTCCCAGGAGTTACAAACCTTGCGGCACAGTGGTTAAACTGCACTACTGCTGCTCAAACTCTGCTCGCAACCTGGGGTTCAATCCCAGGTAGCCAGCTTGAGGTTCACCCATCCTTGCATCCTTCTGAGGTTGGTAAATTGAGCACCCAGTTTGTTTGTTTGCTTGTTTTGAAATGGTAAACCACCCAGAAAGTCCTTTAAACACTAAAGGGTAGTATAGAAACAGCATGCTTTGCATTGTTTTTCCCAGCTGCGTGGCCACTGGTTTGTTCTGGGAGATGAACTGTAGTTTTTTTTTTAAATCTGAACCCTTATTTTTCACATCTTTCTAATCTCCACTGCCATCAAGTCCTTCATGCCCTTTTGAAGCTGGTGAAGTGACCCCCCCCCCCAGTCTGGGAAAGCTGACACCAAAAGAAACCCATTGGCCTTTAAACAAGCGTAACTATAGAAATTTTTCCAGGTGTGTGCAAAGCTGCACCATGGGGTGTTGACATACTTTCTGTGCTTAGCACATGATATCTCTGCCTGCGTACATTAGAACAGGGAGCATGGAATTGTGTGTGGGTGTGTGGGTGTGTGGGTGTGTGGGTGTCCTCACATGGAAACCCACGTTATTGAGGGTGCCACAAGAATCTCCTATTTATTTATTTAAAATATTTTTAACTCTGGCCTTTCTCCTCAAAATGATTTAAGGCAGCACACATTCTTAAATGGATGATATGCAGAAGCTGCAAATAGTAAGTGTACACATATTTTAAAAGAATTAAACCAGTATAATGGTAAAAATGGTAAAAAAATCAATACTGTACTTTAAAAATATATTTAAAAGCAACAGAGCACAAAACCACTCTCAGATGGCCTGCCGCTAAAGAAAAACCTTCACCTGCCTGCAGAAGGTCAGCAAAAATAGGGCCACCTTGTTTCCAGTGGGAGGGAGTTCCAGAGACTAGGAGTAGCTGTAGAGTCTTGTCCTGTGTCCCCACCAAGCACACCTATGAGTTCTGGTGGGACTGAGAGGAAGACCTCCCCTGGGGATCTGAAAGCCCAGGTGGGTTCATAGAGTGAGATGAGGTTAGATAGATAGATAGATAGATAGATAGATAGATAGATAGATAGATAGATAGATAGATAGGAACTGAGCCAAAGACATATTTAGTGAGTTAACAGACCAGTATGGGTGCCGTCAGGAAAGGCTAGTCATTTGGTCACCTAATTTGAATATGCCCAGTAAGTATTTCTTATTTCTTTGCTGAAGCTTATCAGAGCTGTATAAACAGCTTTCATACAGGCTGTCCAAAGCCACACACACATGAATTGTTTGGCTCACCTGTTTTTTAAATTAGTATTATTGCACACTTTCCAGAGTCTGCTGGTTCCTAACTTTTAATTGGCACCAGCTTCAGAGGAAGGACTGACTGAGTCACCTATTCCATTTTCGCTGTGATGTTTTTTTCATTCTCTGCTTTGCCCAGCTGAAGAAAAAAAAGAGAAGAGGATGCCCCCCCCCCCAATCTGGACAGTGGCTGGTTTAAACAGCCCCCTCTGATCTATCACCATGTATACTATTTTGGCCATCAAGAAGGGACAGAGCCAAAGAGACCCCAGGGCTGCTGGAGGGTGGTGGTGGCAGGCACTTAGCTTTACACACACACACACACACACACACACACACACACACACAGAGAGAGAGAGAGAGAGAGAGAGAGAGAGAGAGAGAGTCATCGCCCGTCATCATCTGACTTTGTGGAGCTGTGCCTTGTGCCCTTCAATATCCCTGCCTGTGTCAGAGGCAGAGACGCACAGAAGCAGCTGCATGACAGGAAGTCACCAGATGAAAGGGTGGTTCCAAAGAGATTGTTTTAATTTAGGCATGAAATGTACCCCTGACTAGCAGTCTGGCTTTTAGCAGTGCTGTCAGAACTAGGTCACACGTGTGATTTGGCACGGGAACGCTTTGCTTGCGCTTATAGGATCAAAATAATAAATAAACCCCAGAGCCCAATTTGCATGGCATGGCTGGTTGGGGGATGCCCCTTTGCTCATCTAACAGGGAAGGCCTGGTTTTTAAAGGGTGCCACTCCCCCTTTTCCTATTTTGGGAAGTCTGTGCACCAGGGCTGATAAAGTATCACCCTGTTATTCCTGGAGAATCTCTGTATTGCGGTAGCATTTCCATGTTCTGTTTATGAGTGGCATCTGGGATAGAGTCGGGCTAGGGCTGAAGTGGTGGTACAGCTGCTAAATTTTGGATCAGCGGGAATGATGACCTCCCTTCCCTCCTCCCCCTCCCAGCAGTTCTCTCTTGTCTGGGGTGAGATTTGTTGTCACCCCCACCATACAACAGCAGGTGTGCGAAGGCTTTCCCCACGACAATAAGCTATAACTGTGCATGACTCCAGTTGCAACGCAAGGCATTGTGTCTCCACATCGTTGCAACTGAGCCACTGCTTTCAAGGTGGAGTGCTTTTCCATGCAGGACTGCAAAGAAGAAACGATTTCAAATCCTGGCATTCCCCATGGTCCATAAGCTAGATAACATGGGACGTGGCTTCTCCACTATACTGTGAACAGGGCTTGGTGTCACGCTCAGGGCTCCATTGTAGGGAATTGTGCCATGTATGGTTCGGCAGGATCTGGAGCGTTCTCTTCTTGGTTCGCTCTAGGGCTGCCTCTCAAAGGCCAGGAAGCCCCAGGACAGAGGCGTGCCAATCAAAGGGGGTTGAAACGGTACAGCTGTGTTGCATTGAGAAGGTTCCCACCAGGGGTCTTGGTTTATCTCAGAACACCATCTCTCTACCTGGGAAAAGCTTGCGCTAAGAGCTGTCCATGGTCCTGAACGTGCCTGTGGTGCTTTGACTCTCGGAAAACTTGGCACAAGCTGTTTGCTGTAGGCCAGGCATGTCCAAACTTTGGCCCTCCTGATGTTATGGACCACAACTCCCAGAATTCTAAGCTTGGATTGCCAATGGCAAAGGACTGTGGGAGTTGCTGTCCAAAACATCTGGAGAGCCGAAGTTTGGACATGCCAGAAAGGGCCACTGTAGTGGCCAAGAGGACAACCTTCTCCCATTTATGTTGGGCTTCTGGGCAGTCATCCTTCTTGGCAATGGCAGAGGGCTGGCATTTTTGTGTGTTGCACCTTATATTCAAGCTCACCCCATGTTGGGGGTAGTAGCTACAGTCACTCAAGGGCCAAAGTGTCTAACTGGGCTTAGAATGGCAGGGTGCTATCTCACCTCTTGCTTTTCAGTTCTGAGCAGGTCTCATCAAGGAACCAGGTGTTGCTATGAGCGCAGGAGCAGCAGATCTCTGGCTGCAGAGTCCCTTCTGAGCCTTCGATGCTCCATCAAGTCCAGTCCAGCTCATCAGTTCAAAGGTGCCTGCTATTATTAAGGCTTCTCGTAGCACAAAGCACTTCTGGGAATATTACAGCTAGAAATATTTCCTGGTCGATCCAGGCTGCCTCCTCAAATATTGATCTATCACTCCTACTCCTCTTAGCAACCTCGGCTGTCTAAACACGAGCCCACGATCACAGTCAGGCCTCAACAGGATATGAGAAAAGATGATGAAGACATCATGGGAAATATGTGATTTTTTTTTTGAAAGAAGGCAACAAACTACAGCCGCCCGCCCAGCTCCCCTCCCACCAAAGCTAATAACTTCTGAGTGGGACACCATGTTCCAACTTCCAAGGCGCCTGTTTATCTCACTATGGCTCTCAACCAGCATTGGAAAGGGATGCTTAAGTCAGGTGAGTGATTTGATGATGCAGATCACCTGACAGAGCTTGCAGAGTTGAAAGGGGGCTTCTCATTGGCTGTGAGTGCTCAGAGATCCAACTGGGAGCCCCGGTTCCGGCTAGATGCCTCAGGACATGTATCCTTAAAAGCCCTCAGAGGTGGCTTAGTAATCCACCTTGTGTCCTCCCAGGGAATAAGGTGGGATAGAAATATTTTAAACACAGAAATAATAAATAATAATAAACAGGAAAATGTTTGGTTCCACCTTGGGGGAGAAAGATGGGGTAGAAACAAGCAAGCAAGCAAGCAAGCAAATATGAGCTGAGGCAATGCAGAGAGAACACAAATTTAGACAAAGTGAGAGAGTCTTTGTTTTTCATTGGTTGGTTGGTTGGTTGGTTTGGGACTATGGGTGAGGAATGGAAAATAAGTCTTTTTGTATTCCAAAAGGATTCTCTCCTCCCCCCCCCCAACTGAGTTCTCCATCCACTGGAACATTCCACGGCAGGGAAGGTGGCAAGGTTTTATAGGGTGCTGTGCCAAGCATCTGTATCATTGGAGAGGTGCCCGGGGTCAGCAGCTAATATCAGTCCCTCTTCATGTTTAGAAGGGCCTTCTAATATTTTTAATATTTTTAATATTCTCAATATTCTTGTTATGGCTTTGTTCTCCTGGCTTTCTGCAGACTGGGCGCAACAATCCTTTCATAGGAACCGCCACCCTCTGCTTTGCATGGTCAACAACTGTGCCTCAATGTATTTTTCCTGTAAAGCAGGCAGGGCATGTTTTATTCATTCCGCTTCCCTTTCAGAAGTGTTTTCAACCCACTGGCCTCCAGCCTGCAGATAAAAACAGTTCAATGCTGCTAACAAGTTTGATGTGCATGTGCAATTTCTGTACAACATAGCTCCCTTCAGATAAATAACAGTGGATTAGGACAGATTACTATTTCATTTGCAGCTTTTGCTGGAGTTGCATTTATCTTCATGGGAGCACAATCCCTCTTCTTTTGTCTGGTTCATTTGAATGGAATCTTGTAAATACATGAAACCAACTTTTGACAACAGTTGACCGTGATTCGATTTAAGATTGTGGTTGTTTTTATTATTATTATTTGACCGATCAACCTGCACAGAAGTAGTCCATACCTTTTTCAGGAAAGTTCATATTTCATCCTGGTCACTATTGACATCCAGAATGTCTTTGTTTTCACATTATAAAGAGAGCGGCAGTGTTTGCCTGCGGTAAAAGCCCCTGACATAAAAAAGCTTTTAAGGCCTATTGGGAGGTAATTAGAGGCTCTTCTCCTGGGTTTATCAACCCTGAAAGAGATCATCAGTGGTGTTTATGTCCTTCCTGTAAGCAGCTACATTTGGCCTCCATTTGTTCTAAGATTCTCATACCAGTTTTGTGGGGTAACACCTGAGATCACTCCCCCAAACAACAGGCGTTTGCTGAGTGTTGTTGACCATAAAGAGGCTCCCTTCCAATCATCCAGGATTAAACAGATGGCTCCCTGGACACTTCTGGGGTTGGGTTTAATACTAGGGAACAACTATCAAGTTGGTTCCAATCCATGGAGATCTTTGCCAAGGTTTATAGGGATAAAATACTCTGAAGTAGTTCACCATTTCTTTCTTCCAGGGGTGCCCTGGGACTGTGCAGCTGGTCCAAGTCCACCCAGGCTGGATCTTTTTTCCCCAGAGTCACAGAGTAGGGAATCGAACTCTCAAACTTTGGCTCCACAGCCAGGTATCCAGCTCACAAGCCATAGCATCACGAGGAAGGGGACATGCTTCAAAGAGGCCATAATGGACCCCAGGACCCCAGCTCAGGCAGTCCTGTTCGTAGGCCATCCTGCTACTGTATGGCTGAAGAAGTGGACTTATCCATGAAAGCTTACATTAAAATATGATATTTAGTCTTTAAGGTGCCACATGTTTTTGTCTTTTATTTTGTTTTGTTTTGATTTTTGCCTGGAATTAAGAACATAATAACATAAGAAGAGCCATGCTGGATCAGGCCAAAGGCCCATCTAGTCCAGCTTTCTGTATCTCACAGTGGCCCCATCAGATGCGTTTCCGGGCGCATGAGACTAGATATCTGTCTCTTGATACCACTCCCCTGCATCTGGCCCTTGAAGGACCCTGGTTTTAAGCCTGGAGATGACACATCTCCATCATGGTTTGTAACCTGTGATGGACTTTTCCTCCAGGAATCTGTCCAATCCCCTTTTGAAGGCATCCAGGCTAGATGCCATCACCACATCTTCTGGCAGGGAGTTCGACAGACTAACAACACATTGGGTAATTTTTTTTCTTTTGTCTGTTCTCACTCTCCCAACCCTCAGTTTGAGTGGAGGTTCCCTAGTTCTGATATTATGTGAGAGGGAAAAGAGCGTCCCTCTATCCACTTGACTCATGCCCTGCATTATTTTGTACGTCTCAGTCATATCCCCCCTTCTTGCACAGATTAACATGGCTACCTCTCACAAAATTACAGTATAATGAAAATTCTCTCCCAATAGTTTAAACATGCACATAAAATATTTTAATTACTTATGACAGAGCACTCCTCCTGATTTCTGAAGTTTGAGGAATCCTGTCTCTTTTCCCAGAAAGGTAGGTTGTCTAAGAACAGGAAAAAGTTCTGTTTATTCAGAGGGGTTGGGGTGGGGTAGGAATAAAACCAAGATACCCATGGAAAGAGCAAGTGAGTGTATGGAGGAGAGATAAAACAAATTAACCCACAATTAAGTGAGGAGTCAGAGAAAGGAAAACAAGAAAGAGAGAATGTTCTATACTGTTATCGCAGTGGAGAGGAAGTGGATTCTCTAACAATTCAGCAGGTGATAATGAAAATGCCACCCGTGTTCCTAATCCTTTATTTTCAGAACTGAGCTGTGCTTTTTGTAACTTGGGTTATTTATGTTTAAATTGGCATAGGATTTCCAAACTAGTTACATACAACAAGTACCGCCTCCAGTAGAAACTATGGACCTCTTGAGAAGGGCATTGTTATCTTTGAGAAGAAATGTACACAGCCTTCATATACTGAAGAAATTCTGAAGAAATACTGAAGAAATACTGAAGAAATTCCGGACTGAAGAAATTCATATACTGAAGGAATTATCTTTCATATACTGAAGAAACTCCTCAACAATGTACACACGGCAATGATAAAGACAGCTGGACTGACTTGACAGAAGGCCACAGAATAGTTCTTCTGAACTGCATATGGGCTGAATTTGAAGAACCCTGTGGGTTCCAGAAGGGGAGCGAGCAGCCATTGGAAATAAATGGACAGTCTTTTGTATCTGAGTGCTGTTCAAATGCTCAGAGGACCATAGAACCAGATGTGCGACAGGGATTTATTTATCAGAATCATAGAATCCTAGAGTTGGAAGAGACCTCAAGAGCCATCCAGTCCAACCCCCTGCCATGCAGGGACACCTATCAAACTAACCCCGACAGATGGCCAACCAGCTTCTGCTTAAAAACCTCCAAAGAAAGAGACTCTACTACCCTCCTTGGCAGCATATTCTGCAGTTTATTTAATTATTTAAATAATTTATTTAATTATATGTTTCTTGTGCCCATTTGCCCATTCAGTTCTCATCAGAGGTGATACAATTATATCTATCTAGAAAAACTGAAGGCAAAAGAAAAAAGGCATGGCAGAGAATGAGATAGTTGGATGGTGTCAACAATGCAACCAAGATGGATTTGACCGAACTCCGGGAGGCAGTGAAAGACAGGAGGTCCTGGCATGCTCTGGTCCATGGGGTCACAATGAGTCGGACACGACTGAACGACTGAACAACAAAAATCTATCTATCTATCTATCTATCTATCTATCTATCTATCTATCTATCTATCTATCTATCTATCTATCTATCTATCTGTTCCTTCATTCCTTCGTTACTTCGTTTGTTCCTTCGTTCGTTTGTTCATTCATTCCTATCTATCCATCTGTCTATATTCTCTCTTCTTTGCCACTCTCCTAATTTTCCCTTGAAACATGGATCCCACCATTGAGTTTCAATGCTACAGATGTACATCATCCCAATGGACACTTACTTGTCAGGATTTCTGCAGCATTATGATTGCTGGCTTGATAGCCCAGTGGTTTCGGACGTTGGGAGTTTTATTCACCCCTTTGTGCCTCCTGGGAGAACAGCCAGCCTGGGTGGCCTTGGGCCAGCTGCACAGTAGCCCCAGGGTGACCTCAGAAGAAAGGAATGGGAATTCTCTACCCAGTAAACCCTGAAAAAGGTCACCATAAGTCAGAGTTGACTTGATGGCATTTACCATGATGATGTAAGTGTTTGCTCTGGCTACTACCCACGGCATGCTCTGAAACAACATTGACTTATGAAATGATGCTGTTTAGTCAATAGCTTTTTAAAAATTAAGCAGCCACCCTTCTCTCTGAAAACAAACAAGCTTTAAACTCAAAATAAATGGCCTGTTCGCCTAAGATGGTCACTCTTCCGTGATAATGAAAATCAAATGTGTTTTGATCTCTATGGATCTATTAGAAAGGTCAGGTGGAAATGTCATTGACGTTGCTAGAAAAACACACAACACGAAGGGCTATTCATATGCCAACAGTTTTTGCAACCCGTCATTCTCAGATGAGAAGCAGCATTGAACAGGGACGTATTGGGGAGCCAAGTTTAGCAATACGCTTGGGGAGGGGTGTCAGCCCTCTCCTCTATGCCCCAGAGAGTACTTTTGTAAAACTGCATTCATGAGAAGCCTTGAGTCGGGAATCGCTGGGTTAGAGAGAAGGGGTGGTGTTATATTGTTCATACAGCTCTTTAGACAATGGGAATCAAACAGCAGATTGTATAGCTGTGGACACTGTAACACAGAAAGGAAGATGACTTTACATTAGGGTTTGATTTTGATAAATGAATGGCCAGGCAAAATGTTGGCTGGAATGTGTATTTCCATTGTTTTCCCTGTTTTCCCAGGCACAACGGGGGGCTCCCCATTAGAAGCCCGTGCTAACTCTCCAGAAAGTGTTCTGGTTATATACTGCCCCATCATGCTTAAAGCAACTGGACTGTGCAGCCCAGCGAAAGAGACAATACAAAGGTATCGCCAGAGGCCTTTGGTACATGAACAGGTGGGAGGAAATGTCAGGTAAATTTCTTCTGGTGTGGTTTGATTGCCTCCTTCAGGACAAAGTGCTAATAACATAGTGGCTGCCACGCTTTCAACAGGTGGCCCACGTTTTGTACTTCTGTAGGGTTTTTTTCTTCTTCTTCATGTTCACTTGCAGTCCTGCTTTGGCATTTCCATTTCATTAAATGCCACTTCCTGTCATTGCTGCTTTCGGCCAGGAAGAGGGTGCCATCCACATATCATAAATTAGTGATGCTTCTTCTGCCAGTGTCCGCTCCTCCTTCATTTGAATCTACTTTGGCTTTCCATTTGATATGTTCTGATGCAGATCAAACTCTAATCCTAAAGCAGGGGTGTCCAAACTTTGGTCCTCCAGATGTTTTAGATCACAACTCCCAGAATCCCAAGTCTAGATTGTCAATTACAAAGGATTGTGGGAGTTGTCGTCCAAAACATCCGGAGGGCCAAAGTTTGGACACCAATGCCCTAAAGTATTCCAGATGATCCAGGTTAGTTCCAGGTTGCCGTTGGCTCCAGCCCAGATGCTCTCATTAAATTCTTAGTTGTCCCTCCGAACCCAGAAGGGGTGGTGTGTGGAAATTAAAATATTTTCTCGCTTTGGCTTGCATGAAAACATCCAGGAAGCCATCCGAAGGGGTTTAGTAGCCTTTCCCCCTTTCCTGAACCTTGACTGCTTCCATTTAGAAATAACTGTGGAGAAAATGAAACCAAACACCATAAATAAAGCACAGTTTTACCCATGTGTGAGTTATATAAAATTACATGTGGCTGCAAACTGCCCTCTATGGGTCAGAGCTGTCTTCCTGAGAGATCCAACTTGAACTGTCAGTTGCTTGCCTTAATGACTTTTCACATTTTCACTGTCAATTACTTGTGGGCTGTGAAACACAGGATAAGACCTATCCTGGAAACACACACACACACACACACACACACACACACACACACACACACACACACACACACACACACACACACACACACACACACACACCAATGAAGATGCAGTAAAGGATTTATTTATTTTTTCATATTTATATGCAACTCTTGGAAAGTGCTTGGCAGAAATAAAAGCCTACATAAAGCAGAATGATGTAACAGAGCGTTTTAAGGAAATGGTTGGAGGTATCCTTAATCTCTTGAAAATCAAAACACCACAATTTGCTCTTTAAATTCTGGATTGCCTGCACTAATCATTTAAATCTAATAGCTTCATTGGGGAGAACCTAGATTTGATTTTAAAATCTCTTATCCTGTGTGTCTCTTTCTCTTTAGCTCATTCTAGCAGATAATACTGGAATCCACTTCTGGCTCATAAAACCTGTTTTTGCAGAATTTGGCCATGCTCCACATTGGAGAAATTAACCCACTGGATTATCCAGAGCGGTGATTAAGTTTGACCTGTTTTTCAATGTGTGGTTTCCATTTATTTCCTATACTACCATTAGTGGATCATTCTCACACATAATCATTCTTATTTAAAAGCCAGTGGCATTTAATGACTAGGAATTTGTTTCAACTGCTTGACTCTGAGTGCAGGATTCCTTAGATTATGGAGCAAAGCTTTACTTTTGAGGAGTGGCAGGGCTGATCATTTTATAAGACAACTGTGCACAGTGTAGCTATAACCCATTTTATGGCTGTTCACTAGCGCTGGGGCAGGGGAACCCTCTGCACGTCCCCAGAGGCGTCATTTTCCTATTAGTTACACAGTTTTTTGGACACAGGCGCTGTCCATTGTGGAAATGGTAAGAAGACTGGGCATTTCCCAAAAGAGTAACTAAGGCTAAGCACATAATAAGCCAGCTGGACAGACTTTCACTACCCAAGGACCTGAATTACTTCCTCTTGTCAAACTGCCAGTAGGGTGTGAAGCCAGGAAACGCTTGCATGTTAAATGACTCTTTCAGTAAAAATAACATACACAGAGGAGGGAAATGGATACTCTTCAAAGCTGAGGAAGCACTGACTTTGCACTGTACCACCAACAAGAAGAATTTGCTTCGTTGAAGATATTCAAACCTAAATTGCTGTCAGGATTGCTTATTTTCCTTTCTTTCCATCCAGGATTATGCCCCTCCTGACAAAAATGCATTTCTATTCCCAAGCAACACAATGATTTATTAGAGATTATTATTAATTCTTTCCTTATTCAGCATGTTGGGTTTGTGTGTCTGAAATGAACTAGTAAGAGGATATCTTTCATTTTTATCACAGATTTAAGATGAATCAGATAATTTGGGAAGCAGATTATGTGTTAGCATCAAAGAATCCTGTGGGCCCTAGAAGTTTTATTTGCCTTAAACTTGGCTGGTCTGCAGAAGCATCTGGTCCCCAGTTTCTCCAGTGAAGTTCCAGGCTTGGTAAAAGAAAAGGGGGAAAAACCAATACTAAATGTATATCATCATCACCATCATCATGTTGAGGCAAGTCAATTCCGATTAATGGTGACCTCTTTCAGGGTTTTCCAGGTAGAGAGACTACTCATTAAAATGGCAGAATATCCCCCCCCTTTTGTTTGGCCACCTAATTCTGTGATAGACGAATACACTGACAATTGGTGATAGATTTTGTTGACTGTTGTTCTCAAAGACAGAGTCCCTGCAGATGGTGTTGGACTACAAGTCCCAGAATGCGGTTAGGTGGGGCATTCTGGGAGTTGTAGTACTGGACTGTAAATTATCCCTCAATTTTTTATTTATTTATTTATTTATTTATTTATTTATCCATTTATCCAAGGAGAAAGGCGGGGTAAAAATACTCTAAAATAAAATAATAAAAAAAACCCCTCCCCGCCCCTCCCACCCGCCTCAGGTGTGTCGGACTGCCGCTCCCATCAGCCCTTGCCAGCGGAGTGGAGGCTGAGGGATGCTGGGAGCCGTAGTCCAACAGGCCTCTCCCGCCCCGCCTTTTCCCAATCGGCACAGAAGAGGGAGCCTGACAGGAACGGAGAAGAAAACAGAGGGGGCGTGGCAGCCGGGGCGTGGCGGGGCGGGGCGCCAAGTCCACCCAATGGCCCCTCGGCGTGGCTCGGAGTGGCCCGCCCCTCAGCCTATGGGAGGCGGAAGACGGCCGCCTGGGGGTCACGTGGAGGTGGAGGGGGCGGGGACGGAGGGGTGTGTGTGTGTGGGGGGGAGGGAATGCTCTCGCCTCAGGGCCGCCTGAGGAGGGAGCCGTGAGGGGAAGGGGCTGCAGGTGGTGGCCGCCATCTCCTCCTCCTCCTCCTGCCTCCAAGGACCCCCTTTCCCCTCCTCCTCCTTCCCGGGCCGGCCTCCCGCTCCGCCTCCGCCTCCTCCAAAATGGTGCTGGAGTCGGTGGTGGCCGACCTGCTGAACCGCTTCTTGGGCGACTACGTGGAGAACCTGAACAAGTCCCAGCTCAAGCTGGGCATCTGGGGGGGTAAGGAGGGCACGCGCGCGCGCACACGCCCCGCCCCCCGTCCCCCTCCCCCGAGGGAGGGAGGGAGGGAGGGAGGAAGGAAGGAGGGGGTTACCTAAGAGCCTCCCCCCCCTCACCCCTGGGGGAGGAAAGAGACTGGGGGAGGGGGAGGAGTGAATGGGGAGGGGAGGGGAGGGGTACAAATGGGGGTGGGAGGGGGTACATAAGAGGGGGACCCACCCCTGAGGGAGGGGGTAGATAAGAGCCCACCCACCCCCACCCCCACAGGGGAAAAAAGAGACGGGGAGGGGGAGATGCCCCAGAGGGAGGGAGAAGGGGGGGTGCCTAAGGAGGGGGAGAGGAGACCCCCCCCTGAGGGGGAGGGAGGGGTAAATGGGGAGGGGAGGCCTCCCTGAGGGTACATAAGGAGGTGGAAGGGGGACCCCATGAGGGAGGGAAGGAGGGGGGGTACATAAAAGCCACCCCACCCCACCCCACCCCACCCCACCCCTGAGGGAAAAGAGACTGGGGGAGGGGAAGGAGTAAATGGGGAGGGGAGACCCCCGCCCCCAGGGAGGGGTACAAATGGGGGGGTGGGAAGGGGACATAAGAGGGGGACCCACCCCTGAGAGAGGGAGGGAAGGAGGGAGGGGGTACATAAGAGGCCTTGCCACCCCACCCCTGAGGGAAAAGAGACGGGGAGGGGGAGATGCCCCAGAGGGAGGGAGAAGGGGGGGTGCCTAAGGAGGAGGAGGAGGGGTACATAAGGAGAGGGACCCCCCTCCTGAAGGAGGGAGGGGTAAATGGAGAAGAGAGACCCCCTCCCCCCAGGGAGAGGTACATATTAAGGAGGTGCAGGAGGAGACCCTCTCAGGGAGGGGGGGAGGGAGGGGAAGAGAAGGGGAGGAGGGAGCTTCTTTTGGGGAGGGGAGCCGGTGCACGAAGAAGCCCCTAACTGGGGAGGACAATGGAGGATTTGGGGGGGGGGTGCTAGGTGTGTGTGTGTGTGAGGCAGGGCAGGAGGAAGCTTGGGGTGGACGCTGTGATTATGGAGGGGGTGCAAGGGGAGAAGGGCCACATTGCCTCCCCCCCCCCGAAAAAAAAGAACCCACAGGGGAAGTGGGCAATGATGAGGCCATTCACCCCTTGCATTCTATCTTCCAGGTCATAGCCTCTCCCCCCCCCCCCCGCACTCCCCACACCCTCCAATTCAGGGGTGGCCCAGACTCAGAGGAGGAAACACCCCCTTTGGCTTCGGCAGAATTAAATGGAGAGACCAAAAAGCCAACGCTAGTATGATGAAAATCGATTAATGCCTAATTCATTAGGCACCCACCCGGTTCCATCCTAAGCCTCTCTCCAGTGGGCCAGGGAAGCCTGCCTGCCTGCCTGGGAAGGTGTCCCTTGAGGGGCAGGGCTGCCTGCCAGGGTCTGTAGTCCTGGGCCAAGCGAACACACAATCTGGCTCAGGACAAGGCCGCTTCCTTTTCCAGAGGCAAAACGTTGGGTTTGTGTCTCGCTTATCAACGGGGGAGCACCTGCTTTGGACGCGGGTCTCCTCCCTGGTTGCAAGCATCTGTGGAAGCCTCTCATCATAAAGCTAGACTAATTCTGCCTCTCAAGCATCAAGTGGTGATTTTAATTACCCTTTTTAACACAATACTTTTTTAAAAAAGACTCATACTGCATATTTATGAATGATTTTTATATAATGCATCCTTATTAGTTATTGCATGACAGCCTGATTAAATACAGTTCAATCCTATGAGTATTTGTCTCTTACTTTTAAAGAGTGTGCCACTTTAATTTTGCTTAAAGCCATTGGTCTCTTCTTGCTAAATATAAAGTTTTGATAGTAATCCCTGGAACAGGGCTCCCAAGTAGAATGTAAGCAACTATGTTACAATCTTTTCAATAACCATGCAGGAGGTAAAGCTAAGGGGACTTTGTAGCGCAATCAGCAACAAGCTATCAGAATTATTTTAAAGCAAGAAGCGCTTGTATTAATAATACATTGTTGCTGGGGAAATCACTTTCCCCTTCAGCTACTGTGAAGATTGCAACTAAATTAAAAAAAGTTTGAGGTGGATGGCAAATGACAGGAAGCAGTTTGCTAATTTGAAAGTCTTGATGATTTAACACTGTACTCTTTAGCTCTACTAGAACTGCACAAGGATGAAAAACAATTTCGGAAGGAAAAACTCATTGATTTTATCCATAACAAGCTATCAGTATCTTGCTAGGAGAAGGTTGCTAACAGCAGTTTTATAAGCATTTACATTTTAAAAAGTTTCCTGCTGAGTTAGTTGGCCATTGTTTAAGAGTCTTTGGATTCTGCTGCCCTTTTTATTGCACTAGTACCCTATATTTCTCTCCCCCACCCCCCCAAACCAGGAGCTAAGAAAATATTTCTTTCCTGCCTATCTCCATTTATTCAGCTCTGTGAGGTAGGTTAAGATGGGAGACAGTGACTGATGGACCCAGTTTACTCAGTAGACTTAAATTGATAACAGCCGCATGATTATGAGATTTCGTGCTAAGCCCATGTAGCTGTTTAGGCAAGTTGCTATTATTAGGAAATGTACCTCATTGTGAAGTGTTTCTGTCTTGTTGAGTAATGGTGCCTGAACACTACCTAAAGCAACAGAAATTAAATCTGTCCATGCTCTCTTTAAGTGCAACCATGGTTCTCCCCAATAGAGCAAAGTCTCCAAAAAGTACAACTTTGCTTCCTTTTAAAAAGATCCTGCTTTGGTGGCACTGCTGTTTTGATTTCGGCTTTTTCACTAGGATTGGAGGATTTGAATCCAGATTGTTTACTTATATTTGGAATATTTCCCCCTACCCTGGTTCCACTCTCTCTGCCCTCTATGAGAACATTTACTTTGAAAGTCATTCACCAGTGGGTGCATAGGGACAGCAAATTAAAGGTAGATTTGCTCAATATTGCATATCCTGCCTGCCGGAGGATGCAGAAGATCTGGGGAGTAATCCGAACAACTCACTAGCTTACAGTTCTGCTTTCTTTGCTGAAGGCAAAAGTTAAGACATGGAAGACATTAGCATTAAAGTAGTCCAGTTGTTGTGTACTTGCCTCCAAAAACTATCCTTGCTTCTTATCCCGTGGCTTTAGCTGAGAGCATGTTTACTTTGTTGGGCTGGCCTGCAGCAAGAATCTGCCTGAAGCAAGAGAAGAGGAGGGGGAAGGAGGTTCTGAGATAGGACAAGATGTTTGTTGTCTTGAGAAATCATCTGGACTGGGGTGACTAAGAAGTGTATGCATTTTTTTTAGAGGAAGAGCAGTTTGGTGATCATGTGAGTGAACAGGCATGGGTTGCTTGTGGGGCAGTCCACTTGCAAAAGTTCCCTGTGTTGCACAGTAAAGCTGTGGTTTTCCATCGTCGAAATGCTCTCAGGCCTGGCTGAAAGTTTCAGTAGATAATCGTTTTTTTTTGGGCAACTGACTATTTATGTTAAAAAGGTTATCTTCTTTGTTACGCAAAGCTGATTTGTTTCATTACAAAATTGAAGTTTCCCAGAATTCACATATATTTACTGCTTATGTATTTATTTGAAGTATTTATACCCCACCTTTTTCTTCAGGAGGGTTCAAGGCAACTTTCATTAATAAAAACAAATGATATAAAATCTGAGGAAATTGGGGGAAACAAACAAATAATCCCCCATCAGCCTGTCACTTAGGCTGCCAAGATATATTAATCAAGCAATTAGTTTGGTCAATTTAATTTTTTAACCAAGTGAAAGCTCTGATTTGTTTGTTTGTTTTCCATCATGGGTGGGAAACAGAGAGGGGGGGCTACCTTCAGTACAGGAAGAAGCATTTTCTATCCTACATCCTATTGAATCAGAGTCTGCATGAGGAGAACTGCAGTAGCTGTTGATGTGTAGAGATAATGACATATAATAAGTAATGGGTAGTTTGAAAATTGATTTCTTTTTTATTTTATAGGTAATGTGGCACTTGACAACTTACTGATCAAAGAGAATGCTCTGGTAAGACTTTTTCAGTCTAAAGAGGAAATGCTTAATGTTTCCCTTTTTGCCAATTGAATTGAGTGGCTGCAGATAGCACATATTTTTATGTGACTGAAAACAGATGGAATTTTAAATAAAATGATTTTTAAAAAATAATTTTAAAGAGATTATGGCCCCCAGAGCATGCTGGAGATCTCATTCTGTTTATGCAAATTGTAGATAATAATGAAACTGAGTTTCTAGGCAGGTAAGGTCTTGCGGGAAGAGTTCCTTTCAGGTTTGGTTACTTAAGGAGCAAATATAACATGAGAAGGATAACAACCATGGCAGCTGCAGGTCACCGCTGTCATGAGATTGTCAGGAGTTTAAATTTTACAGGTCCAAGGCTTCCCTTTAACTGCCCTGGCCTACCTCCCACCTACTATCCTCTGGCCTTGGAGCAGCAAAGATGAATAAATGCTCATTGACCCAATACGTGCCGGCTGTTGCTGTTAAATTTTATTTATTTACGGAAAAGAGGTGGCTCCTCCCCAAAGAGATGCACTGTGTTCCTGGGCTTCTGTTTTGTAAGAGAGGAATCTTCATCCTTCACAGAAGTTAAACAGTCTTTTTCAGGGGGATGGAGGGGAGGACACGGGTTGAAATGGCCTGTCCTTTAGGGTGTGTATTGTGGCCTGGTGTCTGTCTTGTCAATGGTGACTACATAGACTCAGGCTAAGCTGTACAGGTGAACTCCCTGCCACACAATGTGGTGATGGCCTCTGACCTGGATGCCTTCAAAAGGGGATTGGACAGATTCCTGGAGGAAAAGTCCATCACAGGTGACAAACCATGATGGAGATGTGTAACCTCCAGGGTTTAAACCAGGGTACTTCAAGGGCCAGATGCAGGAGAGTGGTATCAGGAGACAGATATCTAGTTTCGCCCGCTTCCAGACACATCTGGTGGGGCCACTAAGATACAGGAAGCTGGACTAGATGGGTCTTTGGCCTGATCCAGCATGGGTCTTCTTATGTTCTTATGTTCATATGTGAGGGGTGGGGGACAGGACAGAAGGCAATAACATTTTCTCAAGCCTTTGAGTACTTGTGGACTGCATTTGCTTTTTCTAATTCTTAAGACGACCCCTACTGAAATGTGCATCACCCTTTGCTAGAAGTGGTCTCAAACTCTGTTTTTTTTTTACAAGTGTATCTCCCTCCCTCTTCCCCTCTCAATAGAGTGAACTGGATGTACCTTTTCGAGTAAAGGCTGGACAGATAGGTAGGTTTTCTGTTCTTCTGTATATGCTGGTGAGAAGGTAACAAAAAGCTGGAAAAATCAGGAATAACCTGGCAAAGGTTATCCTTGTGTTATAGTATACAGTAAACAAGAGCCATCAAGTTATGCTGAGTGCACTGCATTCCAATTTTCTGGCTTAGAACAATGCCTCCTGTGTTTTAATGGCAGCAGTATTATAAGGAAGAAGATAACTTGTAATGTGTATGGCCAGAGATTTTATAGCTGAGGCAGTTGTCTGGAAGTTGAGTCATGGCTACTGGACGCCTTTTTTCTAGAGAGATAGAAATGTTTCGCTGCTCATCCAAACAGCTTTGTCAGTCTGAATACAGCTAGTGCGAGTCCTCCATCTTATAGATCATAGTCATACCTCAATATTTTCATTACAAACAGTGGCAAATCCTGATGGTTTTATTGCAAACACAGTCTTTTATCAACAATGCATTGAATGTCTGTCTGTCTGTCTGTCTGTCTGTCTGTCTGTCTGTCTGTCTGTCTGTCTGTGTGTGTGTGTGTGTGTGTGTGTGTGCATGCAAAGTAATATATTAACTACAGAATATTTGGTTTATAGATAAGCTTACCTTGAAGATTCCTTGGAAGAATTTGTATGGTGAAGCAGTAGTGGCAACTTTAGAGGGGCTCTATCTTCTTGTTGTCCCTGGGGCAAGTAAGTTATGTGTGTGTGTGGGGGGGGGGAACAACTCTGGTACTGACAACGAATTGGAGGGAAAAATTACAAATGTCCTGTAGAGAGATGGGCGTAAGCTGCCAGTTAGGGGATTCATGCTGGTTTGGCTGATATTTGGTGCCCCAGCCCCTCTGGTGGGTGCCCACTCAGAGGCTTCCCTGTCCAGCTCATCTGGGCACTGCCTCAGAGTGGGTGCCTGCCAGCGAAGGTGGGGTGCCGAACCACAAAACTGCCAAATTTGGGGTTTGTGCCCATCTCTGCATCAAATTATATGATGGGTGTGTTCCCAAACAACTTCCTTGTCCTCTGTCCTTTCACTGGAACCTGTCCTCCTGCTAGCTAAAAGTTAGACAAAACATCCTTAAGTCCTTTTATTAGCATAGGATGTGCTTCTCAAGTACTTCTTAGTAGGAAAGGACTGCACATGGAAGAAGGAGACACGAGTAGATGTTGGAGGGGAAAGTGCATTGAGGTTTTTGTCAGAAGTTCAGGCAAAAGTCAAAGAAAAACAAAACAAAAGACAAAAGACACGTGGCACCTTAAAGACTAACTTTCATATTTTAATGTAACGTTTCGTGGACGTGCCCTCTTCTTCAGACATGTAGCAACAGAACTTGGCTTTAAATCTGGTCCCATATAAAGTCTTCCAATTTTACAAGCATATTATTTTGACAATGCCATTGATTTTGTGCTGCTTTTTTTTCTGCAGGCATTAAATACGATGCAGAAAAAGAAGAAAAGTACGTGCAGGATAATAAGCAAAAGGAACTGGCAAGAATTGATGAAGCTTTACGAAAAGCTGCAGAAAAGGGTATGTGGAGGATATTTCTGAGGCTTTTGGAACAGTATATTTGAAGAGTTCTGGACTCATGGGTTTAAATCGTCTTACAAAACATAAAACCTGGGAGATCATAGGAGCTGAGGGGCATGGTTGGCTACAGATATGAAGAAGTTTAAGAATTTAAAGTATTTTTTTCAGCACTTGAGGAAATGGCATACTGGACATTTATGGTCTTGTTTCTGTCCTTTAAATTGACTTAACGGATACTCATTCTGTGCTGTTAAACATACATCTCAGCTCCTAAGATAACATAACTGACAAGATACTTAAATAACATAGTTGATTTAATTCACTTTTTAATAAATACTTAGTGAAACCCATTTTGTTTCATGCAAATGCATAAAGATCAGGCATGCCCAAACTTCGTCCCTCCTGATGTTTTGGACCACAGCTCCCAGAATTCTAGGCTTAGATTGCCAATGGCAAAGGACTGTGGGAGTTGCAGTCCAAAACATCTGGAGGGCCAAAGTTCGGGCAGGCCTGATAAAGATGAATTGTATGTTATTTTGTACCTTGCTTTTATCATCTATGGGGAGGGAAAGCTGTTGTTTCTCTGTATGACGCTCATCCTTTGGATTTCAAACGACGGTGACAAATGAAAGAAAGTTGGATTCTTTGTGAATATTTTCAATCTTCTTCCTGTTTCGCAACCTGTATATTGGCAGTTCAGACTGAAAGGTAGATTCCGCTGTTTTAAAAAAAAATGTGCTTTTATTATTGCTGTCATGGATGAAGGAGCTCATTCAGATTTCATCTATGGCCTGGAGAACATAGTGTGCAAGGATGTCAAGACGGGTGGGTATGCACGCTTTAGTGATTTTATGAATGCAGATTTGGTGTGGAAGCTTGAATGCTCTAGAAGACTAAGCCTTCTTGGTGCTCTAGACCAAGAGACAGACTTTTTATTTCTGTACTGGTAATGAAGGCAGCATTTCTGTGAGTTCATCTGCATTGAATCTCTTCCAAAGTTATGGCCTCTGTGGATTGTGCAACTTTATTATTAATTTCCTCCTGGCTTTGCAGATCTGTCTCTCAGTTTAACCCTGTTTCTCTCTTACCTCCCCCTCCTTGTTTTTTCTTCTCTTTTAAAGAGTGACTAGGTTAGTAAGGGTAATTGTTGCCCCATCAACAGACAGTGATGCCAGATATCCAGCTCTTTCAGTAGCCTGTTACTCTGCAACTCTGTAGGAACGTGATCTTGCCATCTTATTCAGAGCACCTGGCACCTGGCATTCCTCCTTTATCTTATCCATGGCAATCTGGCACTCTCATTTCAGATTCCTTTCTTGAAATTTTATAAACCCAGCAATCAAGGTTCCCTCTAAGGTGTACTTCTACCCCCCTTTGCAGGGATTTTCCTTTCCCGCAATTACTTGGGTTCAAGTTGCAACCTAACCCATTGGGGAGAGCATGGGCACAGAGGGGGCTGGGAGGTGTGCATTCATGCAGAACAGATCTGAAAATTAGAAGGGACATTGCCAGCAATAGTTTCCCCTTCATTTTTAAGATTTTTTAAATAAAGTCCTGGCATGTTTATGAACTTCTGATAGTAGCACGGAAGAACTAAAATCAGGTACTGTATATACTCAAGTATAAGTCGACCTGAGTATAGGTCAAGGTCCCTAATTTAACCCCCCAAAACTGGGGAAACATATTGACTCAAGTATAAGCCTAGGGTGGGAAATGCAGCAGGGCCTGGCAGCTCTTCCTTTGTGAGCTGGGGGAGTGGTGTGTGATGTTTAAATTTAGCCACTGATGCAAGTGCTTGGGTCAGTAGCTAAAAGTCATTTTAAACATTGTGTGCTGCTCCCCTGTGATGCAGAGGGGGGTCATGAGAAGCGTCATGCAATGTTTAAAATGACTTTTAGCCACAGTTGACTTGCCTCAGTGGCTAAAAGTATTGACCCGAATATAAGCCGAGGGGCCCTTTTTTCACCCCAAAATTAGGGCTGAAAAACTAGGCTTATATTCGAGTATATACAGTACTTAAAAACCACATTCTTGGTAAACATGTTTTTTTTTTGAAGCTATTTAGAATCCACAATTTGGGAATCCCTGTTGGTCTACCTAGCCTGTTATTTTTTTAAAAAAGCCTTTCATCTTAGTTGAGAAAAAACAAAGCACCTCTTTCTCCGCAGAAAGGTTGGGGTTTGTTGGGTAATTGGAATATGTTAAAGACAGTGTCCCTTCTCCTGTTGGACTCTTTGTTTCTGGTCTAAAAGCAGCAATTGTTGTAAAGCTGTATGTAAATTGCAGAAGGTACAATGAAAGAAGGAATGCTGGTGCAGTGTTTCTCCCACGCTACAATATAAACTCTTTCCTAGAGTCTTGGTTTCCTGTAGGTTGGGGAACTTTACCAGAAAAATGTGTATTGATAATGATTACACTGCTGCCCCAATTATCATTTTTATATAGGTTTGTTTGAAGCTCATACACAAAATACTCAGCTGTAAAATGAATTTATTTGGAGGCCAATAAAAATATAATCAGGTTACTATTTGTTAAGGGAGGAGAGCTCATTTTTCTCAGTAAACTTCTTATTCCTTTATTTCCTTCTATTGTTTGCTGTGGTGCCTAACTTTAGTTTATCCTCTTTCCGTAAAATTGCTTGCATTTTGAAGGACGTAAGTCTAAAAAGACTAAAAAGCATTTTAAGAAACGCTTTAAAAGTCTTGATCACTCAAAAGGTGGGTAAAACCAGCATAGTGTGCTGAGTCTTCTGTTTGTTGTCCCTCTTGTTATGCAACAGATTGCGGTTACACTGTGGGCCCATATTTAGATGAACAGTCAATCAGTGAGAAATTCGGCCTTGCTCGATTCCAAGTGGGTTGATTTTAAATTAGTCATAGAGACTTCTCCTTGGGTGTGAAAACAGAAATGGAACATTTCTTATCCTTTTGGGGTGGGTGGGGGACCGGGGGGGGGGTCCGTGCATTTTTTTGGCCTCTTGCAAACAAACCCTGGGCACACTTGCTCCCAAGAAGTGATCCGCAGTGTGGAACCTTCAAGGCAATCCCATCAGACGCTCAGAGCAGAATTTTGTTTCTGTTTGGAGCGTTCTGAGCGTGTGCTTTCCTGTGCTAGACTTGACCATCTGTCTTTTAGAAATCTGTTGTGAATATCATGGTAGTTTCTTCTTCATAAAAGCATGTTTATTGGTTTATGCTTTTAATTTTGGTTTGTTAAGACTTTTGGAAAGGCTTAAACCCTAAACTGTGGTTTAATGTTTTATATATAGAAATGTTGAAATATGTCCAGTACTTTAAATTAGAATTATGTGAAATGCAACATAATGTGAACTCAAAGACACTTTATTGGTCATTTCCCAGAAAAGTGTTTTTGGTTTTGTTGCAATGAGTGTGTTGACTTCTTTGCCAATTTGATCTTTGTGTCTTCAAACAATAAGCACAATTTGGGGGATTTAGAGCAAATGAAAAAGAAAAATATATTTTCCCTGTCCCAGCTAAATTGTCAGAGTAAAATAAAGTCTGTAGTACTGTCATTTGCAAGGGATACAAAGTAAATATATCCTATACAAAGTGATGTTTAATGTTATGCCCTGAATGTCTAATGAAACAAGTTAACATCAGAAAACTGTAGCCTGGGGTTAGAGACTGATTGACAAAAATCATTTTTAGATAAACCAAAGGAACAGAAGAAAGATACATTTTTGGAAAAGCTTGCAACACAAGTTATCAAAAATGTTCAAGTCAAAATCTCAAGCATCCATATCAAGTATGAAGATGATGTAAGTAATGTGAATTCCTTTTTCTTTTTTTACCTTTTCTTTTTTTAACAAATAGGAGGCTAACTTCCCTTTACACATCTCAAGTATTTATGCTTTGTGTTTCTTTAAATATATAAAGAGGCTTTAAATTGAATTAAATATTTAAATTAAATATTCTACTTTTGAATATGTCATTACAAAGATAAATTTTGTAATTTCTGTTTTGAAGGAACCTTTGTTAGGCATTATAGTAAGAGTTTTATGATCTAAGTCCATCTTTGAGATTAAAATAAATTAACTAAATAAATGATAGTGTCAAATGATATGTCTGAGCCTTTTCCTTATAAAAATAGCAATGTCCCAAAAGAATGAGAGAGAAGGTAGAAACATGAATATTATGTAAGGAAAGCCAGAGATGAAGTCAGATCATGTATGAATTGTGACCTAGCTGCAATCCACACTGTTTGCAGATTTCTGTTGTCCGGAAGGAAAAAAAGTAGGGCTAATAAGAATTTCAAGGAAGAAAAGAAGAACACCTGTTGCTATAAAATGTGGCACTTTTTTTAGCAAGTCACACTTTATTTCTAGGAATTCTTATTGCCCTTTTTTGAGCCTCCTGACAGAATTCTGTACATACCTGCAATATACCTTCCTCAAACAGTATTGGGGTGCATGAAAGACTTCAGATTTCAGCATGTTCATAGGCATTTGTAGATGGATAATATTGCACCATTAATAATTTCTGCTTTGATCTTTTGTAGATCACAGATCCTAGCCGACCACTTTCATTTGGACTGACCCTGGGAGAGCTTAGCTTGTTGGTAAGGCTGCCTTTTTTTGTTACAGAACTCATGCAATTTGAATAACATATGGATGAATTTCCATATTTTTTTAAGGAAAAGATGGCTAGTTGTAAATCTGTTTAAAAATGAGATCACACTAAACGTGTTAATACAGCCAAATGAAAGAAAGCAAAGCAAAACGAAGCAGAAACTTGCCATCCTGATGATTCTGAGAAATGAAATAGCTTCAGGCAGTATTACACCTGGAAAAAACACGACGAGGACCAGTTGCTCCAGTTCCCTCAGAGAAAAATGTTTTGTTGCAATGTTCTCTGGGAATGGGTAGCCCTGGAGGTTTTTCTGCTATTAGGGCTGATGCAATCAAAAGCCACGTTATCAATCCAAGGTGCCTTGGAGTGCTGTGGACTGCTGGATAGCACAGGGGTTGCTGCAGAGACAGAGTTTGGGAGTTCAGTTCCCCACTGGGCATCCTTGACAGGGTCTGTACCCCATGATCCACAGGGTCCCTTGCAGCTCTGGAGTTCTAAGGTTAATTATGGGCTTTGCAGAATACATAAATCACTCTGGATTCTGCCTATGTGCTTTAATTATTTGCTAGCTTTCCCTCAAAATGTCTTCCATCTTCATTATGCTGCTTTTCCTATTAATAGTGTTTCATAGGGCTTTTTATTTAACACAATTAAATATTTTGGCTAATCTTAACAAAAACAATCCTTCTGAGTTGATATCTAAGTGTGGCAAAGAGCCATGATAAATGTCTCTTTTCTGAGAGATTAGTCACTGAGGCACATGAAGTGCTACTTTATATGAATTAATTTTGACATCTTTCGTCTGTAACAAATGCCTTTCACCAAATGTGTGGTTGAACAGCAACCATGGTAATAACAGTAATATAATTCTACCTTTTCTTAAATTTCCAGACTACCAATGAAAATTGGGCTCCTTGCATTCTAAATGAAGCTGCAAAGATCATATACAAGGTATAGCCAGAGTCACTACTGCAAAATTCAGGAACAGTCCTCAGTGTTTAAAGTTAGCAGTCCTGTTGAAGTTGTGATAAAGAAAAGAGTGCAGGGGTATTATCTGTTTCATAATATGTATCCTAACAACCAGGCACTAATGCTCATTAGTATCTCTGGAGTTGCTGTAAGTACGACTGAATTTGGATCCAACATATTGATTGGAACTTTGGATTGTTAGCTTTCTTTTCACTTCGTTATTGTGGTCTCTGTGAGGCACACATGGGTGGGTGTTTCTCTGCCTGCACAAAGCTTGTGGGAACATTCTAGAGCAGTGGTTCTCCACCTGTGGGTCCCCAGATGTTCCTGAACTGCAACTCCCAGAAATCCCTGCCAGCACAGTGAGTGGTGGAGGCTTCTGGGAGTTGGAGTCCAGGAACCTCTGGGGACCCACAGGTTGAGAACCACTGTTCTAGAGCTTAAAGTAAGAATACTGTTAAGGCAACACCCCCACCCCTCGGTTTCATATGTCCCAGTGCCTGGATAAAGCCCACAGGGTATCTAGTGAACAGCTGCCTCCATGAATATATTGCTTCTTGAACTTTGGATTGCTCCCTGATTTTTTTAAAATTGTGTGGTTCAGGTTTCAACATTGCTTCAAGTTCTCTCTCTCTTTCTCCTGTGCCAAGGAGCCTTGTCTATCTGTGCACACTGCAGGGAGCAGGGTTTCAGCAGAAATGCAGAAATAAATGGGCATTGATTTCAGCTGCCACTATGTGGTGTTGCATGATGCATGCACGCAGCTGACAGGGAACGTTGTCCGGTCCATCTGGAATTTGAGTCATGGCAACTGGACTTCTTTTTCTTGAGAGATTGAAAGATGTGTGGATGAGCAGCGAAATATTTCAATCTCTCAAGAAAAAGAAGTCCAGTTGCCATGACTCAACTTCCAGGTAAGCCCACCTGGATGACTGAGAATCTTCTCAGACCATGTCGTCAGGCTCTGTTTGTGAAATTTTGACTTGTATCCCATAGCAACATCTTTGCTGTGTTTGTATTTCCAGCTCTTGTGTCTGGATTCTCTCAGTGTCTACTGGAATGTGGATAGCGACATATATTACCGTGCTTCCCGGGAAGAAATATTGGTAATTTAGTGTTTACATTCAAAACAGAGATTATTGTCTTGTTACAGTGTTACCTTTCTTAGGGGAAATTGTATTGATATAAAGCTCAGAAAGGAAAGGCAGAAGACTGTTTAGTTCCAGACATTTTCTCCTTTCAATGTTGAGAAGCTCATCTCTGAACTCATAAAGCATGTGGGAAGTTTAGAAATCACGATTACTTCCCAAAGGAGGCAGAGCTTAAGAGCATTTCAGAGAGAGTGTTTGTCCAATAGTTTTTCAAGATTTTCAAATAACAGTCACTTGGAGCTCAAGCAATGAGCTGTCTCGTTGGTGGGAGATCATTATATATCGACTAAATGTTGGTGTCTTTGTAGCTTGCTAAAACACACACATCCAACAAGACAGTTAGGTTGAACCAACTCATTCTTATCTTTTACCAATTATCGTTGCCCTTAGTGTAGCCCTCATCCCACTCTCCTGGTGGAGGTGCCTTTGTTTGCCAAACCTCTCTTTATCTTTTAAGCAGATTACATTCTGAGGCTTATGCCATAATATGATTACTAGAGAATGAGCTAGCACATTTAATAGCCAACAGATGGTTCTTGCTCATATGATGTCTGTTGAGATTTTTTACTACATTGCTGTAAACGTTAGAGGGTCTCTCATTAGAAAGCTCTATACCATGTGGCTGAAGCTTTAACATTATTTTATGATCAAAGGAAGCTGTCTTTCTCACAAAGCAGAAAAAGCACAGTTCTGTATAGGTCTACTCAGAGGTAAGCCCCGTTGTAACAGCTTTCCTGTCTGCAAAGCAGACTTGGCAGGTTACTTAACATTTAGATACCTTTAATTATCCTCTTATCTCCACTTGCTGATCAGTGGGATTTGCAGGCAGAGATTATGGATGGGACGGGGAAACCCTGCAGAATGGATCACGTTCAAAACCCAGAGTTATCCCATCCAGCCTAGTGGCGGGAGGTACATGACCAGAATAGGTCCTGAAGGTAAAAGGTAAAGGTCTCCCCTGCACATGCGTGCTAGTCGTGTCCGACTCTAGGGGCGGTGCTCATCTCCGTATTCAAGCCGTAAGAGCCAGCGTTGTGCAAGTCCATGGCCAAAATCACCCACTCCAGGTTGCAATTAGCCTGTTGCAGATTATTTACTGTTTCCTGTGATCAATTGACAGGAGCGGTTGAAGAAAGGAGTCCCTTCCACTGGCCAGAAGCTTCCAAGTCATCAGTATAGTAAGTATAAGGAGAAGAAGTGGAAAGCACTTGCCGTTGGTTTCCTGGTGTGTTGGGTCTCTGTGTCTCAGAGGAGAGGCAGTGAAGGTGGGCCAGATGAGGCAGAACTCAGCCTAAAGGGGCTGATGCTGGTTGGTGGTGTTGCAGTGACGCTTAGGTTTGCCATGTGCCCTCTTGAGTTTCAGAAGACTGGGAGCAGCGAGCATCTGGGGTATGAGGCCACACGCTGAGGGAAGAAAGAGTGACTCTGGGACAGAGCATGAGTGCTGGCACAAGGATTCTTTGGCCTCTAGTATGTTGGCAGAGATGGGCAGGAGGGGAGAAAGTTTAAAACCTATGCCCTGTTTCACATTCCTAGATAATAAATACATGCAAATAAGTGTGCTTTAAATGTGAACATTTGGCTCCAGCGATGCCTGTGGGCAGCATTCCAAATAGCCCTGGGCAGCCTGCAATGTCTACCTGTGGCATGAAGCTAGATATAAACCCCGAGGTTGCTTTCTGACTTCTTCCATGCCTGTGTGTATTTCTCCCCCTTTTAGTATTTAAGCCAGTATCAGCCTCGGCAAAACTCTACATTAACCCATATGCAGAAGTGGAACTGCAGACTCCCAAAATTGATTGGAGCATGGAAGTCCAGAGCATCGCCGTTGAACTGACCAGGCCGCAGGTTGGAAGCATTTCTCGGCTTTCATCGTTTTGTTTTGGGTTTGGGGTGTTAGCTTTAGTCACCTGAACAAGGCTCATTCCAAATTCTTGCTCAACCTGGACAGTTCTGTAAGTATCTGAAAAAACAGCGCAGGTACAGTGTTCACCTATGGTGCACGCTTATTTCTGGAGAAAATACATGATTTTTCCTGAGGATCTTTGGTGCGAAGAATCCGTTTCTTGTAGTTAGTTTAAGGGGTTGCCAAATTTTGGTCAAAGCAGGGAAGTGTTCGATAGCTGTTTCGTATTCTTGATGAATATTTTGAATCTAAGGGTGGGTAAAAGACCACAGCTGCTTTGGTATGAAAAGAATCTGAGAAGATTTATTAGGGTTTGTTTTAAAAATGGCAGCTTTTGGGATGGAACCACCAGCATGACAAGCAACGGTGTTTTCCCAGGTTGCCTAGTAGTTATAGCTTGAAAAAGTAAGATTCTCAGACACTGAGGCAAGAAACCTCCGGGTCCCATTGGCAGTGGCCACTTCTTGCTTATCCCAGTGGTGAGCTTTCGAGGTACATTTTCATGGTTGTTTCTGTTGGGATTGTGTTAAACTTTTCACTCTTCTCTTTTCATAATGGCAGGGCATTGTATCTTTATTTTAAGTGTATGATTGAAACACAGTGATTCTCTAGTGATGAAGCTACCTTGTCTTCTTTTCAGTACCTTAGTATGATTGACCTTCTGGAGTCCATAGATTACATGGTTCGAAATGCCCCATACAGGAAGTACAGACCAGACGTTCCTTTGCATAAGAATGCCAAACAGTGGTATGTTGGAAGCTCCCTTTAATTTATCTTTTTCCTGGCCAAGAAACAGTTTGACGTTACGTGATAATGCTGTTTAGATGGAGGATGCTCAAACAGCAACCCTGCACACAATATGACTGCTCAACACCTTATATGCAGTGGCCAGGATCCTGTTGCATAATTAGGCCTGCACTAGGCAAGCATAGGGGTGGTGGTGACTGACATGTCCCTGCTTGGATCTTCGGGCGATTCCCAAGTTGTACTGTATCACTTTGGATGTGAACAGGAAGCCCTTGCTGGCAAAACTAGGCCATAGGATCAAGCCCACCTAATGTGAGGTGATGCTTGTAGGTTGGTGCTGATCCTTCCACTTCTCTTTCTTGCTTTTAAAATAACATTATCGTCACATGTTTAACAGTTTCTCTTGTATTTCCCAGTTGCACAAAGTGGAGGAAGGAAAAGAAAAAAATTATTTTCTCTTTCAGGTGGAAATATGCGGGGAACAGTATCCTTGAGGTGCACATAAGACGATATACCCACATGTGGTCATGGAGTAACATAAGACATCATAGGAAGCTTCTGAGAAGTTACAAGAATATTTACAAGAATAAGCTGACACAAACCAAAATAACAGAAGAAACTCAGAAGCAATTGCAGGTACTTGGCTGGATTGCAGGAATGTGTCTTTTACATTGAATGTGAAAATTGGGACCTTGTGGAATGTATTTTCGTGATAACCACACACCCGCAGTTCCACAACTGGCCAAATAATTCTGTCTTCAACATTTTTAACAACAGTGCAAGAAAATGCGATGTGTAGGAATCTTTTTTTTTTAACAGGGAAAGCTATTTTATTTCAAAATCAGGCTGAGTAGTTTAGACCAGCAACTCAAGGACAATTTTCATGATTCATAAATGAAGAACGGAAAAGGAAAGCATATTATGGCCTGTCGGGTGTTTAGCAGACCACCTTTGTCAAAAAAAGAAAAAAATACTATTGATTTTTTAACTCCATTTAGATTTCTGAACACATTTGCTGTGAAATGGTAAAATTTGGAGTCAGCAGGATTGCTCTGCCTGGAGTGATGCATAGCAAATTAATAGCGTGACTTCCTGTCATAAACAGCAAATGAAGTAAATAGCAAATAAACAGCAAATGAACAGCAAATGAAGTGATTTGCTAGAGTAAAGACTGAGAAGATATTTTAGACATTATTTTTCCTCCCCCATAGGATCTGGAAAAAGCCCTAGATGTCTTCAATATTGTTTTAGCAAGGCAGCAAGCACAAAGTGAGGTAAGTTCTGTTTCTTCTCTATTGGTTTCATAAAAAGAATGTTGCTTATACAAAGAATGTTGCTTATACGAAACCCCATAGCCTTAAAGCACTCTCTGAGTGGCTGGCAATTTAATTATGCAGGTGATAACATTCACCTCAAAGCAAGTTGGGTATGCAATTCATTGATTTAGGAATGCTGGAAGGTTGAGTTAACCTGGAGCTGGCTACCTAGGATTGAACCCTGGTTGTGAGCAGAGTTTTGGCTGTAGCGCAGCAATATAAGCGCTGCACCATGGGGCTCCTTAACGCAGGTCTAAAATTATGATGCTAAATAAAAATAGGCCATTTCACAAATTTTTTCATGCTTTTATTGCAGCACCATGATCAAGAAACAAAACAGTCAGGAGTTAAATCGTTTGACTTGGCCAGTAAACAAGCATATCTTTGGGCAGTTGATGGTTTTCCAAAGGGATGGAAGGGGCATAGTAAATCTGTTGCCCTGCATGAAATGTGGCCTTATTTTTACTTAATCCTTCCTGTCCCAATAAAACCCCAGAGTGGTTTTTATGTATTTCTGTAGTGCTTCAAGCAACATCAGCTCCATGGAGCACATTTGCCAATCTTCCTAATTGATAGGGTCCTTTGTCCTTCTCCCCATTCTGTTGCAAATGAATTGATGGATGGATGGATGGATGAATGAATGTCTAGAGCCTTCTGGAAACATCTTAAAGCATAAGAACACGAAAGGATGTTCTAACAACTAGTACAGCTTATTGTAACAGCTGTTATAATATCCAGTCCATCCTTTGTCCATTTTGTTTTTTCATTAGAAGTGATCTCTGGGGCACCTCTTCCTTTCCCCAAATGGAAGGCCGTGCAGCTGCAGGGTCTCCAGTAATTGTTGGTGTGTTTTTCCCTGTTTGTAGGTGATCAGGTCGGGGCAGAAGCTGTTGAGAAAGAAATCTGCCGATGCCGAGAAAAAAGGAGGCGGATGGTTCAGTGGATTCTGGGGGAGGAGGGAATCAAAGAAAAAAGATGATGAAGAAGGAGAAGAGCCAGCAGTGCCTGAAAGTAGGTTCCTCTCGAGGAGCAGCCGGTGGAGTCGCTTGCAGTGGGAGGTGGTGGTTTGACTTTTTTTTTTTTTTAATTCTTGGAATAAAGTGGTTAGGCTAGTCTTTGGTCTGGATGAGGGTCACCGTTTTTGTTTTTGTTTTCTTACATTGGAGACCATCATTCTCATATAATTCTAGTGATGAAATAATGCCAACTTCATCAGTAATAAATGGAAAGAATGGTTCATATTCTGGCAAGTATTTAAATGTCATTATGGCAGAAGATGGACTTGTGGATCCAGAGTGTCCCTTCCAACCCAGATGATGATGATGATGATGGTAGTGGCATAAGAGATTTTAGTTGTATCTTTCCTTTAAATGTAAGGGATGATGATGATGATGATGATGATGATGATGATGCAAAGGCATCCGAAATGAGTGGCTGCTGATGACAATGTCTTTCCCTGTTGTCCAGCTATCGATGACCTCATGACCCCAGAAGAGAAGTCAAAGCTTTTCACTGCCATTGGTTACAGTGAGACTTCTCACAATCTCACGTTACCCAAAAAGGTATTTGCACTTTTGAATTAAAAATATTTGTATTACAGAAAACATCTGGGAGGGAACCCTGTGCACTCCTGTTATTTCCCCCTTGAGGTTCTTGGATAAACTTGCTGCATTTTCCTTATTTCCTATTTATTATTGTTATTATTAATTTTATTTCTATACCGCCCATCTTCCGACGGAACTCTGGGCGGTTTACATCAAAGTTAAAATCAACAATACAATACAAAAAGAAAAAGAAGAAATGGAATAAAGGCAGGAGAATAGGAGGGAAAACCCTCAGTAAAAGGCGTCAAGAGGGTGGAAAGAAAAAAAACAGCAACCAGAAGATAAATTAAATTAAGTTAAAAGGTCGCCAAATGCCTCCCTAAAAAGCATGGTTTTCCTAAACATGTTTGCTAGCATTTTAAGAGCTTCTTCACCCTCTTTCTGTGTGATATCAAAGGCATACAGGCCTTTCAGAGGCTCATAGTGTGTGGTTCCAGGGTACATGCCTGGGGGGGGGCTCTTCTTTTAGACTGCTCTGCAAGTATCGACTCCAGATGGCTGGCATGGGACCCTTGGTAGTTACTGAAGCAGTGGATTCCTTACCTTGTGCCACATACGTCGGGAGGGTTAGCCAAGAAATGAAGTCATGAAACATTTCTGTGTCTTAGAATACTGTTCTGTTGAGCCACTGGAGATTTTTGTTTTGAGGAAACAGTTTGTAAATGTTTACTTCTAATGCTATTGAAACCACGGTGTTGAGCGTTGCTTCATAGACATTGAATGCCTGCTAATTTCATCAATGTTTTTTGTCTCCTCTTAGTATGTGGCCCACGTGGTGTCCTTGAAACTGTTGAGCACGTCCTTTACCATTAAAGAAGACAAAAATGTTCCTGACATTCTTAAAATCCAGATAATTGATTTAAGCACTAAAATATCGCAGAGACCAGGGGCACAAGCTCTTAAGTAAGTGCCTTATATCCCAAATGTTCAAGGCTGGTCCCTAATTCATTTTAATTCTTTATTTTGATTTTACGTTGGTGATTTCTTGGGCAAGCTTCACCCACAGCAGGCATGTCCAAACTTTGGCCCTCCAGAGGTTTTGGACCACAGCTCCCAAAATTCCAAGCCTGTATTTCCAATGACAAAGGACTGTGGGGGTTGTCGTCCAAAACATCTGGAGGGCTGAAGTTTGGAGATGCCTGACCTACAGGATGGAGGCCGTGGTGCGGTAAGCCCGCCTTCTGCCCCCACTTCACATGGACTCTTGAATATTGTATGGTTTGGTGTCAGGAAATGCCTCCTTCACCTTCCTGACTTTTATTTGCAGGGTGGAGGCCAAGCTTGAGCACTGGTACGTGACAGGTTTGAGGCAACAGAACATCGTCCCTTCTCTCGTGGCTTCTATTGGGGACAACAGATCGTCTTTGCTCAACATAGAATTTGAGATTAATCCCGAAGACCGCCGCGTCGACCAGAGCCTCTTCGTTCAATCGCAGCCTGTGGAAATGATCTACGACGCAGTGAGTAGATGCAAGGCTTAGTAAGAAACGTTGGTCTCTGATCTTCTTTTGATCTCGTGTGGCTTTTGCTTTGTTTGTTTGTTTTGGTCTTTACGTACTTGCCGTTCAAGAAGAAAAATTAAGCAAATCTTCCCTTTTCAGAGAACAATAAACGCCATTGTGGAATTCTTCCAAACCAACAAAGGCATGGACCTGGAGCGTTTAACGACAGCCACTCTATCGAAGTTAGAGGAGATCAAAGAGAGAACGGCGACAGGTACCTTTCTGAACCCTTTGTGCTCTGGTTTGCTCCTCTGGTGAACCTCCTGGGTTTATTTATTTATTTAAAACATTTTTAATCCTGCCTTCCTCCTTAAGAGGACCCAAGGCAGATTACCTCATTGAAAGGCAGTATTTGAAGCTAACAACGGTGAGTACACAAATACTAAAAGTTAAACACATGTACTAAAGAACAGAAGCAACACTACAACTCCTTCAACACTGTAAGGTATGGCTTTGAATGTGGGTACCAAGTGGCAATCAGCACTTGCTGTTTCCGTGCTGAAGGGCATCTTGTATTTTGTTGCACAATTGTGTATCTTTTGTTGTTGTTGAAGAACAATGTTCCTTTGCTGCAAAAATATTCTTGGCTTGGAATGGACATGGACACGAGCCTGGATATTAACCCTTGGTGGCATTTCCTGTCTACTTCCTTTACCCTGTCAGCCAAGGCTATGGCATCTGTAGCCCTTTGTACTCCAGGTGTTGGTTTTCCGTGTTGCAGAAAATGTTAAGGGGAAATAGCTTTGACTTTTGCCTCTTGGGGCATCCTTTCATTATGCCGACGCAGCCGATTGGAAATGGTTCTCCGTTTTGTCTTCCGTTTTAGGGCTCACACACATTATTGAAACCCGAAAAGTCCTTGACCTGAGGATCAATCTGAAGCCGTCCTATCTTCTGGTTCCACAGACAGGTTTACACCATGAGAAGTCCAGCTTTCTTATTTTGGACTTTGGTACTTTTCAGGTACACCATCCTGATGTTTGTAAGGATCGGATGCTAAAAGAACCTCTTATTTAAAGTGCTTTAAAAGAAAGAGGGCTCCTGGGCTCTTAATGGCATCTAAGGCAATCAGTTGGATGCAAGATTTTAGTAAAAAAAGATCCTAATTTTTAAGCATGTCATTTGCAGTATTATAATTGACAACCCATAAAGCCTGGGCTAACTGTTTTATGGTGATTGTTTTCATACAGCAATTATAGCCTGAATGCTTATATAAAAGATCTCTGTAAATCAGCCTTTTTGCCGATTGAGCTTGTTAACTTAAAAACTGTGGCTGCAAGATGACTTGCATATTCTAAACAATGATGGCAATGATTGTTTAACAGTTGAACAGCATCAATCAAGGCAGTGACACTTCTGCGGGGGCTTCCCTGGAAGAAATTATGGATAAAGCATATGACAAGTTTGATGTGGAAATCAAGAATGTCCAGTTACTTTTTGGCAGACCAGGTATGGAGACGGTCATCAAATAGCATGGGTTAAAACTTTATTTTTAAACTATGTCCCAGAATTTTCCAGTCATTGTTCTTCCTTGCTGAGGAATTCCGAGAGATGCATTCCAAAACTGGAGGTTTTCCAGTCTCTGAAGAAACTGTTTTGAATGTGTGCAAAAATCAGCACTGGGGTGTCCACCAAATGTGGAGATGGTAACACCTGGGCATCATTCAAATCCTATAAAGTTTCACATCACTGTTTGTTCTTGGGACTTTTGAAGAATAACTCTTTTAAGACGTTACAACATTCACACACTTGAGTGATATAGTAAAGCATAGTGTTCACATTTAGTTGGCTGCATTGGCCCAACTGTTCCTGTCTGTGGTTTAAAGTTTCCTTTTTTTTTTTGTACATAAACTCTGCATCCTTATCGCTTGTGCGACTTTTGAATGGTTAATTTTCCTTCAGGGGAAGACTGGAAAAGAGCGAGGTCTGAGCATCCTTCCACTCTGCATGTATTGCGACCCATGGATATCCATATACAGCTGTCGAAGTCTATGGTGGAGAAGGAAGTCAGGATGCCCAAGTAAGTAACATGTCAAGTGAGTATAGCCATTCTAAATGAAAGGAAAGCATTCTGTTTATGTACCTCCCCATAGCACTTAAAGCACTCTCTGGGCAGTGTTCAGTTTAATTATGCAGCCTTGTTCCATCCCAGGTTCAAAGTATCAGGAGAGCTTCCTTTGGTTCATTTGGGAATTTCTGATCAGAAGATCAAAGCTGTCCTTGAACTCCTTGATAGCATTCCACTTCCCCAGAAATCAGCAGTTTCAGCTTCAAGTGGAAAAGTAAGTCTACAGTATTTATTTGTAGGAGAGGAACCAGGGCGTACGGCACATATTACTGATTTTGAGATGGGATGGTCTCACACAATTTGAACCATTGTTGTTTTTTGTGTTTTGCAATGTTCTCTAGGCTCCTACCATTCCTGTTGTTACAGGTGCCAGAAAAGATTTGCTTGGTGCCTCAATTTTGCTGGAGGGTGTAGCATCAGGTAAGGAGATTGGTTGGTTGGTTGGTTGATTGATTGATTGATTGATTGATTATTGATTGATTGATTGATTGATTGATTGAGTATTGGTGGTGAATCTAAGACAGGTAGGCTCACAGGATGACATGCCAGGTTGCCAATTTGTCACCTTTGGGAAGACCAAGTGGCCTATAGGAAATGAAGTTCTCTTGGTGCCACCTGGGTGACCCAAACAGCCTTCATGCCTCTTGATTTGGCTTTCTTGACCATTTACTCATTTCTGTGACCTTTTATGATTTAAATCTTGATGCAGATTATCAGGTAATAGTAGTCATTTTCCTTTCAATGCCATAATCCATCGGTACAAGAAACCTAGATGAAATTATGTATCATGCTGGGCAGTCTTGCAGGATGTCATCTTTGCTTTCTTTTTCTTTTCCTCCTAGGCCCATTCTGATTATCTATATTATGAGCAAGTTCTGGGAAAACAGCCATGGTTAAAAGGAGAATAGAATAATATAAGAGTGCTTCTTTTGAACTGGACAAATTATTCTGACCTCTGGTTACCATATTTTCGACCCTTGGTTCTCATATGTAGGAACATGAAACAGGCCAGAGTAGAAAGTGGATTAATAGAATGAAAATGCATGAGTGTTGATGCAATCTTAATGAATTGGTTAAAACTAGTCAGGGATAATATTGACATACTTGTGCTATCTGAATTCTGTTTTCTTCTTCCTTAGAATCTGATGAGGAGTTTTTTGACGCTGATGACTTTGCCTGTTCAGGGGTGCTGGCTTCTACTAAAGGAAAGCAGCTAAAATCTAAAATTGGGTCTGGGGAGGAGGAGCTCACAGATCTTCAGTTGAAATTTGAAATTAGGGAGGTGAGTATGGTTTGTGATTTCCAACCAAATAGTGTGACCTTGGGGAGGTGTGATGGAGGTATTGTGAGTGCTTTTAATTCTTTTTACCTTTTAAATGTATTTTTTTCCTTTCTAGTTTTAGATTTGTTTTTGTTTTTCTCACACCTGGGATAGCTTTCAGTTTCGTTGTACTATGTACAATGACAATAAAGTATTTCTTCTCTTCTCTTCTATCCCATTCTATTCTATTCTATTCTATTCTTGAAAGAACTAGTGGAATGCTAAAGCTTAGCAATACCTTCCTGAAACAAAGGTGTTTCTGGACTTTGAGTTGCAAGGAATAATCTCTCTTGGTCTTAGGACCAAAATAGTTTGCCCAATTTGTTGAATATATCTAGTGACATAAGATAATCTAGCTGCTGGACTACTCTCATTTGGGTCTTAAATCGTGCAACTGTTGCTCAGAGTTAAGAGTAAACACCTGCTTTCTTAAAAGATGCCTGAGACTGCCAGCCCAACGGAGGCATTTTTCCATCCTGTCACTCAATGGAAGAAGTATTTATTTATTTTATTTATTTTATTTATTGTATTTATATCCCGCTTAATATCAAAAGATCTCTGCTTCTGAGACAATGCTCTCCAGTGGCTATTCTCATGAGCTGGATTTTCCTTTTCAGGATGTTGAAAGCACCAAGTGTCAATAATGGCTTGGTAGAAAGTCTCTTGAACTTATTCAAGTCTTCTTTATTTAGGTGGTTTTGGAACTGACCAAGCAGCTGCAGAGAGAAGAAACAATTCTTGTGTTCAATGTAAAACAGCTTGGAATGGAAGCAACAGTTAGGACGTATGACATGCGAGCAGTTGCTTATTTGAAGCAAATTGGCTTGGATTATCATGAAATTCAAGGTACTCAAATCGATAGAACAATGGGGGACATGTATAGGCGACAGACAATACTTCTTTTCAAACCCCCTCCCCCCTTTATGTGTATGAATTACTATTTAAAATGCAACTTGTCTCTTTGGCTAAAGTTAGTATGTTCTTTAATACCTCTGTAATGTGTGTGCATGCAATAATCTTGTGATGCATGTATAGAATCAGAAATGGTTTGACGTGAACATCTTTTGTTTTCAAAAAAAAAAATGCTGTAAATGTCACAGCGTATTACTTCATCTTTTTGTAGGGAAAAAACTGCGACTTCCTTTAATTAGTTCCTCAGATAAGCCTGGATTAGATCTTTTGAAAGTAGAGTATACAAAGGTAAGTGCTTTTAAAATTATGGTGGAGTCATTTTGATGTAGTAGTTAACTTTTTTTAGCAGAGTAAAATATTACATTTCAGCCTTTACAGGCTTGCTGGTTTTGATATTGCATCTTGTGTCTCTTAACATGTCACATCTTGCATTTTCTTTAGGCTAATAAAAGTGGTCCAAAATTTCAGACAGATTTTGACAACACCGAACAAATAGTTCAGGTAAACAAAATCAAAGATTTCCTTTTTTTTAAATAAAGGTTTTCACCAATTAGAAAGTGGCTTACAATTTTGACTATTCCATGTGTTCAACTTCTTTATAGGTGGTTTTCTCCTCATTAAATCTGCTGCTGCACACACAGGCCCTTCTCTCAACTATTAATTACGTCACGGCTGTCATGCCCACAAAAAGCCTGGGTGCAATAGATGCAGGGCCATCACAGGCACAAGAAAAACAGAGGAAAGAGACCAGCGTGAAGAAAGGTGTCCCCCCCCCCCCATTTCTAGGCATCGTTTTCCATAATGCCATTGCTCCATTCAGAACAGACTGTGTGAATGATATATTCATGATGCAAATTTCTCCTTAACAGTGATGAAGTCCTGCAAAGACAAGGATGTGTTTGGTTTCAAATTGTATGCCAAGTTGGACGCCTTCTGTTTAAAGGTTTGCGATGAGAGGAGCAGTATTGCTGAAATCAAAATCCAAGGTACTGGGAAGACCTGTTTTTTTTTGGGGGGGGGGTCTGTTCAGTTCATGGAGTGCAGGCAAAACCCTCAAAGAGGATATCCACATTTCTGGCTCTTTACACGGCAAAATGGAATTAAATTTTACCAATTCTTCTTTTTCAGGTCTTAATTCTTCTCTGTTTCTTCAGCCCTGCCAAACCACTCTCTTTGCACGACTGAAAGACATAATTGTTACAGACGTCGATACAGGAACGATTCATAAAAAGGTACGAAAAGATTGCATAAAATGAAAAAAAAAGTTGCAGGGTTGTGAGGAGAGGAACTGTTTTTTCTGCTCTTTGGAGTCCATTCTTAAATGGAGAGGAAGAAAAAGAAAAGCTTTTCGAGCAAAAAAGTAACTGCTTTCATTCTTAGCAAGGCAGACTGTCCCTTCACTTGAGCTGTCAGAAATTCTTAGATGTTTTTAAACAGTGCAAAAGATCTTAAGCGTTTGTCGGGTGCTCTGGAAAAAGAGAATGACGTACCACGTTCCCCCCTCCTTTCAGGCTGTTTCCATAGTAAGCGATGAAGTCTTCAGCTTTAACTTGATATTGTATCCGGAGGCGACGGAGGGAGATGCCTATGCAGACATGTCCAAAGTGGATGGGACAGTTTCTCTCAAAGTGGGCTGCATTCAGATCATATATCTGCATAAATTCCTCATGTCACTCCTGGTAAGCGTGCCCAAAAAGTGATGTTTTTTGTTGTTGTTACAATGTCATATTGTGGTGGTCAGAAGCTCAAGGGATTTATTTATTTATTTATTTATTTATTTATTTATTTATTTATTTTTATTATTGAATTTCTACCCCGCCCATCTTCCCGAGGGAACTCTGGGCGGCTTACAGCAGGCTGATCAATACAGCAAAGTACAATATAAAACAAACAGGACAATTAAATAAGTTAAGAGTAAAACAAATGGCACCCTTGGCATAGAACAGATGAGGCTCAGCAATAGAGGATGTGTGTTTGACAACAAATATGAACACTGACCTCTTAATTAATGGCACGTCACTCCTGATATGAGCTCCTGTTTGCTCTTCAGTTGGATTCTGAGCACTGGAATGGGGGGTGGGTGGGTAAGGTGGTTTGGAATTCCAAAACTGTCTCTTCTTATTTATATGTGTTATTTATATGTGCAAATCTATGTATTACTATCTATTACTCTACCTATATGTGTTACTATATGTGTAAATCTATGTATTGGTTTTCTCTTTGATAACAATTGATGCTTCATGCTGGAAACACCCTTTTGCCAGAGTTGTTGCCCATATAAAGAGAGAAAGATCCATTTCCCATGTACCTGAGTCCTCTCCTCCTTTAAAACTACTCTGGCTGTGCTGTCTCTGTTTCTAAGCTGCAACAACACATTTCCCTGGGGATCTCGGGACGAGAACCGGGGATCTCTGTTGCAACTTCTCTGAGTGCACTGTGCTTTACTAGAACAACTTTGAAAGGAATATACTGATGTGTTTTAGCTCCTTTTGGCGACACAAAGTCAGCAGGAGACCCATTTTTCTTAGCAGCTGATCCCAGTGGGGAAAAATAAATAATTAAAGGCCGGCCTTTCCCTCCCAACTCTCATTTTCCTGCAGAACTTTCTGGACAACTTCCAAACGGCCACCGAGGCCTTGAGCGCCGCAACGGCAGAGGCTGCAGAGAAGGCGGCCACCAGCATGAGAGATTTGGCCCAGAGGAGCTTCCGCCTTGCCATGGACATCCACCTGAAGGCCCCCGTGGTCCTCATCCCTCAGTCTTCGGTGTCATCGAATGCTGTCGTCATAGACCTCGGGTTGATCCGGGTCCAAAACAAATTCAGCTTGGCCCAGGAAAAGGACTGCCCTCTCCCGCCGGTCATGGATAAAATGGACATACAGTTGACGCAGCTCAAGCTGTTGAGGCAAGTTCGAACCGCCCACTTCTCGGCGAATTCAGAATGTTGCTTGCGGGGGCTGAAGTTGTGGCACGTCAGGTTCACACCATTCGTGTCCCCCCCCCTTAGGACCACCTTGAAGCCTGGTTCCTCACCGCCTGACGTACAAATCCTGAGACCTATAAATATGAATCTTTCTGTCAATCGCAACCTGGCTTGGTCGTGGTATCACAAAATCCCTGCTGTGGAAATCCGGGGTCATCTTGATACGATGAACGTGAGCCATCTTCTGTTTTAAAGGCATGACCGCACACAGGCTTCTATGGTGCCAGGCCTCATTGGGCAAGATTAGGTCTAAGCTCCATGGCAGAGGAATGTTAATGGGTCACAGGCACAGCCTTGGATAGGCACATGACACAGCCTGCTTGGCGCTTAGAACATAAGAACATAAGAAGAGCCATGCTGAATCAGGCCAGCGGCCCATCTAGTCCAGCTTCCTGTATCTCACAGTGGCCCCACCAGATGCCTCTGGGAGTGCATGAGACTAGATATCTGTCTCCTGATACCTCTCTCTGCATCTGGCCCATGAAGGACCCCGGTTTTAAGCCTGGAGATGACACATCTCCATTGTGGTTTGTCACCTGTGATGGACTTTTCCTCCAGGAATCTGTCCAATCCCCTTTTGAAGGCATCCAGGCCAGATGCCATCCCCACCTCCTGTGGCAGGGAGTGACTGGGTGAAAAAATATTTTCTTTTATCTGTTCTTACTCTCCCAGCCCTCAATTTGAGTGGATGTCCCCTAGTTCTGGTATTTTGTGAGAGGAAGAACAGCTTCCCTTGATCCACTTTACTCATGCCCTGCATTATTTTGTACGTCTCAATCAGATCCCACCTCAGGTGCCTTTTTTTTCCAGACTAAAGAGCCCCAAATGTTTTAGCCTTTCCTCATAAGGGATCACACAACTTGAGTGTGTTTGTGGGGGCACTCGGTCATACCAGGGATCCAGTGCTAGGAAAGGCCTCTGTGTGGATCTTCCTGCGGCCACTCCATGCTGGAAGGAAGCAGGCTAGATGAAGCAAGAAGACAACAATGGGTGGTCTTTTTTCTTTAAAGCATTGTTAGGAAGGGGGTGGAAGTACTTCAGATCTGGGATTCTCAAGGCTGTGCCATGGTGGATGCAGAACTGGATCCACCCGTAGTTGACAAAACCGTAATTGCCATTGGGACGGGTGATAGATTCCTGAGGTCCTCCTTAAAATCTGGCTTCTGCATGATTGCTGTGATTGATTCCTTGCCTGCCTTTAAAAAAGCCCTGAAGGCTTACCTCTTCAGGGAGGCGTTTGGCGACCTTTTCAGTTAGGTTTTGTTTTGTTTTGTTTTGCTTTGTTTTTGGCCCGCCATCTTGCTCCCTCCTTCTTTTTTGTTTCAACTTGTTTGTTATCTGCTTTTTTGTATTTCTATTTTTATTGTAAGCCACCCAGAGTTCCCTTTGGGAAGATGGGCGGGGGTATAAGAGTAACAAACAAACAAATAAATAAATAAATAGTGCATTTACCACCTGTCTTAGAAATGCTGGCACTGCACCTGACGCGCTCACTGTTGGGCAGCAGGCGTCTGATTTTATATGCACCTCTTTAGGTGATCCTAAGCCAAGAGGACTTGAATGTTCTACTTAAGGTAGTGACGGAAAATCTGGCAGAAGGGGACAAAAATCTCAGTGGCACAAAGCCAAAGGCACAGATGGAAGGTATGAAACAACCCTTTGGTCCGTCTTCAAGGTAAAATCCACATGCCTTCCTGCTCCTTTGATGAGTTGCAGGCCTCTTCTTGTGTGAGTTTGCCCTTGCCTTTTGCTAGGACTTGATTAGCCTTCGGAGGCCAGGCCTCAGAAAAGAGGCAGCCCCCCCCCCCCGGCTGTGTCCACTGTCCCTCAGGGTTGCATTAAAGTTCATTTCGGTTTCAGAGCTTGCCCATTTTTGAAATATTTCATCCATGGTGAAAGAAATTGCAGAAGAGAAGTTACAAATGCCCTATTTTGCTTGACCCAATACTTTTGCCTTTTTCTTTCCCTTTGTGGTTAAAAACAATAGTTAAAGCTCTGCTTTATTCACCCTTCCAAATAGTTTCACCTGAATATACCTAAAAATAAATAGAAGAGGTAGCTGATGCCCCTCTTTGAGGAAAAATAGAAGCTTTGAATTGTTTATTCTTGCGGAAGATGGCACATTGAAAATGATTTTTGGAAAATCAGTGCAGTTTATAAATATTAAAAAAAATGAATTATTTTTCAGGGTAAATTAGCTTCCTCTTAATACACATTTCAGGCATTTTTATTTTTTCTGCTCAATCCTTGCAATGGGTACAGAATTACATGTGTGTGTTTTTAATTAAAACTCAAGTTGTTTCTATCCCAAAGAAATCTTGTCTGCTTTTAGAATCATCAAGCAAATCAAAAGAGGCACTGATAGAAAGTCAGAAAGAAACTCCAGTGGCTGGATCAAAGGATGCTTTGAAAGATATTACCAATATGCTCCTTAATTTTGAAATTAAACAGGTATGATAGTCTGTCCCTGTGAACTGAGACCTTTGTTTTCTGTGTTAGAAAATATTACACCAATCATGGAGCTCAAAGCTCTCATGTGCTCTGTAAATGTTTTGGGGTGTTTTTTATTATTATTAGTGTAAAGTATACAACTTTGGAGAGATGTGTGGTGCCATTAGAGTAAAATGTAGATAAAGATTAGGATCTGATTGAAACAAAATGTGAAATCATGTTGCATGTATGAGCCATGGCATGTCTTGAGGTTCTTATAGGAGGGTGTGGTTTTTTTTTTTTTTGGGGGCTTCTCCTGCGTATTGTGAAGTAACTTTAAAACATAAGTATATATTTTCCCTTTAGGTTGTAATAACCCTAATGAAACAAGTAGAGCAACAAACTTTCCCTTTGCATCAGTTAACAATGTTACAGCTTGGAAGTGAAAGCAAAATTAAAACACATGACATGACTGCTAAAGTGTATCTTAAAAAAATTGACATGAAGTGCCTTGAATTCACTGGTAAGTTGCCTTTCAGTTGGCATTTGAAATGTAAGGTGACAGGTCTAGTTTTTGTATCTGTTAACGGTTTCATCTAAGCATTGATCATCCTTTTCCGCCCTGGATGTCATCACTCCAGCTAAGGCCAAATGCCTTGTCCTATATTGGACCGTTGGTCCATCCAGTTTCTTGGCGGCAGTGGTTCATGTGCTTGTCGGCCTGGCATCTTTCCCAAGCCCTTCTCAGTAAAGCCAAGCAATCCTGTGTCCACAGAGACTGACTACTCTCTAGAGCCAAGGTGTGGTTTTCACAGGAAGAGAGAGGGTCCTCGGGGGGGGGGGGAATGAGCTGCCGCAGAAATCAATTCTTCCGATTGTCAAAGAAAAATGCAGAACTCCATGATGTTGGAAGCACGTACTTCTTTGCTCAGGCTAGGACCTCAAACTTGTTACGTTTCTTTACTTGTCAGCATGTCCTCCCTTTCCTAATTTTTATAGGCACTGTTGTGTAACTGAAGAATGACAACATGTAATGGCTCAAAGAGCTTAGGCAAAATTGTGTTTCATCCACAGATTCCAACAATGATCCCCTGAGTATTATTAGTTCGTCGGATGAATCTGGAGGGAATCTCTTAACAATGGAATACATAAAGGTGATTCCTGTGCGTGTCTGTGCGTGTTTGTAAAGCTCACTGGGAAAATTTAGAAGTCCATCGGTGCATGAGATAATAAGGCCAACGTGTTTGTGTTCAGGACTTGGAAAAATTAACACAAAACCAATCAGTATTGGGGTTAACTCAGCTGAAAATCATCTGCTGGCAGGGATAAGTGCTTGCAAGAACCTTCTCTGTTAAGGATGTATACCTCAGTATTTTCGGAGGCCTTTTGGCTGGTTGCAGTGTGAAAACAGAAGATTGGGCGTCTGAGTGGAGGAAGAGATGGTACAGGTTGGGAAATTACCATCTTTGGTTTTGGAAATCAAGAGAGTAGACAGGGTTCTGGTTTTTCCTGAGGGCAGCAGACACCTGTGGTTGTGACCCTGTTGCCCCCCCATCTCTATGGCCCCTCTTGTGAGGGACGGCTTGTTTTTCTGTTCCTCTAGACAGCTGTAGGTAAATTGGAATGTTAACCATGGAGCATCTTCCACCTGAGCCTGCACGTGGCCTGATGTCACTTCAGCTGTGTAGTAATTCAAACCCTGTTCCTTTGCTTAGGCGGATGTTAATGGACCCCACTTTGAAACCATTTACAAAAATACCAAGCAAGTCTTGAATGTAAGTATTAAACCATCTCTCTGAGGCAGCTGCGTTGGTCCACCCACCCACCCCAAAACTCCGATTAAAATTAAATTAATGCTTAACTAGATGGGCATCCTCTGAGACACAGAGGCAAGGTTCCATCAATCATAGATTTGTCCTAGATAAATTGCAGGCAGGTTTCTTCTCGATGGAAGATCTCAGAGCTGGCTGTCAAGTGAGATGCTAAAAGATGGGCGGTGACACGTCTTCTCTTTCTTAGGTATCCTTTTCTTCGTTAGACCTCTTACTACACACAGATGCCTTGCTTTCCATCATGAATTTTTTTGCCTATGCCTCCAGGGGCCTTGCAGCCACTGCACAGGGTCCCGATGCTAAGCGGCTTTTGGAGGAAACCAAATCCGTTCTCACCAAACCAGGTAGCTCATTTGGTAATATTTTTCCGTGTTAATGTATTCTGGAAGGCTTTCATGGCTGGGATCTGATCGTTGCGGTGAGTTTTTTTGGGCTGCTTGGCCGTGTTCTGGAAGTTTTTCTTCTCAACGTTTCGCCAGGCTCTGTGGCGGGCATCTTCAGAGGGCAAGGAGCTCAGGGAACTAGGAGTTTGTCTCTGTGCTCTGGGGCATAGAGTGAGCGAGACTGGGGATCTTAAAGTTGTGGGAAAGAGGAAACTTGCCCTATGCAGGACAATAGGTGTTAGTCATTGTATTGTGAGGGTGGGATTAAGCCGTTTCAATGCAATCGGTTTTCTTTTTGGTAATCCAGAACAGGAGAATGATATTAATGTGTACAGCAATCTGTCACAGCGTTTAGCAATAAAATTACATGTGAAAGGGACCATGGAAGTTGAAGGCGCCAACATTACAAACCTTGGAAGGACAGCAAAACCAAGGGAAAGTTTGGACGGAACAAACGGAGGTGAAGAGGCTGGCCCGTGTGGTCTTTCTTTTCAATTCACAGTCTGGCCCTGGTGTCTTTAAAGCCCCGTTTTTCATTAACATACAGATTGGGAGACAATGACCTGAATCCAGTGTGATGACTGTGGTTGTGTTAGAATTTTTTGGCTCTTCTCTGCCTGAGGTTTTAAGAGCTGTCCAAAAGGTTTTGGTGCCCTCCAGAACATGTTGTTGGGATGTACAGGGGGCTTCATCGGAGGCAAATTGAATCCTGCATGATATTACTTGAATTCTGTCTTCAAAGCACTTGGGGTATGGAACTAGGAACGGACCTGCTTGGCCTCCTGGTGTTAAATTACAATCTTTCGGTCAAGAAATCTAAGGTTTTAAAGAGTTCGTCAAAAAGCTATTGAGTCTGATTATGTGGGAGGTTGATGGGAGGATGAAATGAAGGCAGGCTGTTCTCACCTTAAAGCAGTGTGACATGTTGTTAGGGGGTGGGCTGTCGTAAACCTGAATCCAGCCGACTCTTCCACAGCATGTAGTGCCGCAGCCCAGGACGATGTGTTTGACTTGAAGCTGACTGCCCACCTGAATGCCTTCAACGTTTTGGTCTGTGATCAGAGGAGGAACATTGCCGACATGCGAATACAAGGTGTGTGGGTTGTAACATGGTGTGTGATGGGCTAAGGGGCCTAAGCAGCTCTGAGCATTTCCGAGAGGTGGGATCAAAATGCCTCTTAAGTTGATGGAGAAAGGAACCCATTAGGTTAGTGCTACGAGTTCAGTATACACAGTTGAGAACACATCTTCTAAGCAAGCTAGTGGCTGGCTTTGTTGTATGGATCATTTATGCTGTGGCCTGGAGAAAACAGAGCTTGGTCCCAGTGGTCTCTTAGCAGACTCTGACTTTTATCCACATACCTGACTTTTGCACCTGTTGAGCTTTAACATTTGCAGCCCAGTCACAGTGCCAGGAGACCAACTCTAAAGCAGCAAAAGGAGAGATGCTCGTAACGCAACAGATAAACAAGAATGCAGTTCCATTCAGATATAGCTGGACCGCTACTCTGTCTGTGAATGCTGATTCCCACCCCACACCCTCTACTTTCCTTCCTGTTCAGGTATGGAGGCATCCATTTTTACAATGCCGAAACAGACAGAAGTCTTCGCCAGGCTTCGGGACTTCATAGTGACAAACATTGACCCCGAGACAGTTCATAGAAAGGTAAGTGCATGAAGTGGCATGGCCGAACTGTAGTGGCCCATGGGACAAGCTGCGGATAGAAGCCAAATCAGAAGCAGCCGCCGTGGCCCTTGATAGGAAGCCTTTTAAATCCTGGGGCCAAGGGAAGGGGCTATCTTGATACTGAGTTTTATAAGATGCTCTGGGAGCTTTCTTTGGAAACTTGTAGAAGCGAACTGTGGCAAATATGTTTTTTTTTCAGGCTGTCTCAATAGTGGGAGACGAGGTGTTCCGGTTCACACTGTCCCTTTATCCGGAGGCCACAGTAGGAGAAGCTTATACGGATATGTCCAAAGCAGACGGGAGAATGTCGCTGAAAGTGGGCTGCATTCAGATTGTTTATCTGCACAAGTTCTTCATGTCGCTCCTGGTAAGAAAGTGGTATTATTGTCCTAACTCCAGCTGCATTCGAATTTCAGAGTGTTATTTAGAAACAGTGCCCGAACTGCGGATTTCCTTTTCCACAGCTGCTCTTCATGCCCGTAGCAGAAATAGCCTTGGAAACAGGGAGTATTCAAAAGCAGTTGCTTGCAAACAGGGCGGATTTAATTTAAATCAGATTTAAACAAACCAGTTTGATTGATGTCTATATTTGCTTTTTCTCCATCCTGCTCGCAAAACATCTGGGCTGATGTAAGCATCGAGACAGGGAAAGACACCAGTTTTTGGTCCTGAACCTGGACCATACTTGTACCATTCCAGCCTGAAAGTTGCATGTGTAGGTTGATTCTTGTCTTTGCAGCTCAGATTGGTGCTGACTTGCGGTGTTGCCAGTTGTGTTGCACCAATTGTGCTTTCTCTTAGGACTTTTTGAATCACTTTCAAACGGCGAAGGAAGCCTTGACCGCTGCTACGGCTCAAGCGGCCGAAATGGCTGCTTCCAGCATGAAGGATTTTGCTAAAAAGAGTGTTCGCTTCTCACTGGACATCGACCTGAAAGCTCCAGTTATAGTCATTCCACAGTCGTCTGTGTCTCGCAATGTCTTGGTAGCAGATCTCGGCTTAATCAGAGTTCAGAATGAATTTAGCCTGGTCCCTGGAGAAGAATCCTCTAATCCTCCGGTGATTGACAAAATGGATATACAGCTGACTCATTTAAAGATCTCGAGGTATTAGCTCTTGCCTTTTCCCACTTGAGGATAGTTCCCTGATCTTTTAAAAACAACAATTATATAAGTGTCAGTAATCCCCCCACCCTTAACGCCTCCAGGGCAACCATGGGTGGTTTAATAGAGAATTTTCAGTGGGAATTGGGGCAGTGAGGAAAGGTATTAAAATCATTGGATCATCTCATTCATCATAACCAAGCTGGAAGAAGAGAAAGCTACCCCTCTGTAAGTTCATAAATGCTTTATCATCAGAAGGATGGCTAGAAAAACCAGGGTTGAAAACGGACAGGTTAGTTTGGATGCTTTCTCTACATCAGGTTGCTTGGTGAAACAGTTCTTTTCTTTCTTTTCTTTGTTAGTTTGCTTAGAAAACCTCTTAGCAACAGAACAAACTTCTTAGCTCTCGGCTTGCATTTTATAGTGCAGGTGCAAAAATCACAGAGTAAAATAATAATAATAATAATAATAATAATAATAATAATAATAATAATAATAATAATAATAATAATAATAATAATAATAATAATAATAATAATAAAATCAATTGTCAGGAGCAGGAGTTCCCACTTGGGGCACAGATGCTACTCAGAACTGGTATATGCTTACTCAGTTTTGTAGCCAGGGTGTGAGCAAAGCGGGCATGTTTTCATGAACCGCCAAGCTGGGATATGTGGGGGGGGGTAAAGAACAGTTGGCCTTTTGGACCTTTTATCGTGTCCGCTATCCTGTTTACCACAACTTTTGTTATTTTTCAGGACCTTGGTTGCCAGTGGTTCTCAGCCAGAGGTTGAAATTTTGCAGCCAGTGAATCTGCTCTTGTCCATCCAGAGAAACCTAGCTGCTGCCTGGTACCTGCAGATCCCTGGGATTGCCATCCAAGGAGACCTGAAAGCTATGCAGGTGCAGCCGTGTGAAATTTTGGTAGAACAATGTTCCACAAAGCTGTCAAGCCCTGGCATAACTCAAGGCTTAACAAACTTTGGCTAATGATTTTAATGTTGCTTTCGCTGTGAAAGAACCCTATTAATTCCTGGTACAATTAGTTTGTTTTGCAGCCAGACATATCTCCATTTTTCCATGAAGCTTGGTCGCATGTTAAGATACAGTGGTGCCTCTAATTATGAAATCAATCTGTTCCAAATGCATTTTGGAAACTTGAAATTTTTGTAACTCGAAACAGAGCTTCCAAGGCAGAAATGCATTGGAAACGGATTAATCTGTTCCAAGTGGGAAATTGTACCCCCCCCCAAAAAAAGCAAAAAGCACACTAACAGGAAGGCAAACAACAGAATATGAGAAACCTATTTTATAACCACTTGAGAAATCCACCAAAGAAGTCCTCAAAAGTCCCCAAAACGGTGCCAAAAAAAAAGCCCCGGTTCTCAGCTTTGCTTTTCAAAATGGCTCCTTTCTCCTAATTGTAGCACTGGACTTGGGTGGCCATAAGATGGCAGCACTGCTATTGCAAACAAGCAGGAGCCATTTTGAAAAGGAATCTTTCCTTTTCCTTTTATTAACTTGAAAAAAAAGGCCTTTACTCCCGTAACTCAAATTATTCCTATACCCTTGGATTTTTATTCATAACTTGGGGCATCCGTAAGTCAAGGTACCTCTCTATTGGGAAGATGGAAAGGTGCTGGCTAGACTAGCTGCAGTTCCGATGATTCTGGTAATCCTGGTCCCTGTTGTCCCTGTCCCAGGAACTGTTCTTGGTTGCTTTGATTGGCTAGCTGGTGGAACAGATCCCAGGGATAGCCTTTCTCTTGACTGTGGTGATGTTGTCTCTAGGAGGTTTTCCTAAGATGTCACTACCTGCAATGCTGCTCCTTATTTAGGCAGCTAAGGAAGCAGCTGCAGTCTGATGTGCCTTGCTTGTTTGCTTACTGTGTCTTCTAGAAATAAATAATGTTTGATTGCACTTCACAGATATTTCTCACTCAAGATGACTTAACTCTGCTCATGAAAATCCTTCTGGAAAATCTTGGTGAAGCTGTGACAGATTCCAAAGTTACACAGTCAGCATCACCGGCTGAGAAGTTCAAAAAGAGTAAAAATGAAACCAATGTTGATCTCGATGAAGGTATTTTTCTTTCCTGATATAATTATAGTAATTAAGGTAAACCATTTAGTTTATTACTGTAAGCAAGAGGTATCATTTATATTTAACAAACATGAACAGGTAAAGTGGGAACAAACACGATTTAATTAGTTAGATCTAATTAACTTACAGTTAATGAACATTGATCTTCTGGCAGGAGATTGTTGTAGCTTACCAGGTATTTTAAATATTCCAGACACTACGGCTGCCCAGACAGACCTTTGTGAAGCTGAGCTGGAGAAAAGTGTGACCCTTAGGTTTCATTTTCACTTTGAATCACTTTCCATCGTTCTCTACAATGCCGACGTTAATCAGGTGTGTGTGTGACATTTTCACCAATATTTTCATATTCACTATTTATTGGATGAAAAAAGCCAGTGTGATAGAATTGTCACATTTGAAAACACAAAAGCAAAGGCTTTCAATAAAATGTGTTGTGGCTTCCTTCCTTCCTTCCCCCCTTCCTTCCTTCCTTCCTTCCTTCCTTCCTTCCTCTTTTGCTTTTCCCTATTTTGTTTTTTTTTGCTGTTCTTTGTTCTGTGAGTTTTTCTGCCATTTCCTCTCCTTGTCTTCGCCAACTGTGCACCTCGTCCTCCTTGTTTCCCCTTTGTACTCTTGCCTGCTCTCTGCCTTTACCGACACTCCCTTCTCTCTTATGCCTCTGCTTTGTTTACTTTTCCAATTTCCAGCGTCCTCTTCCTGCTTCTTTCTCCCAGAACACGGAGCCAGGAGGAGCCTGTGCCAAGGCCTCCTGTGCAGGAAGAGCCATGGCTTCAGCAAACCACTCAGAGTCAGGGAGGAGTTGTTCTGCTGTGGTTTATCCATATGCTCTTTTTTTAAAAAAACTCTTTTTATATGTTCCAGAGATCGCAGCTTTCCGTCCACAACAACAGCTTACGCCTGGGAGAACTTAGGCTTCATCTTATGACAGCATCTGGACAGATGTTTTCCAATGGCTCTACAGAAATTAATACTAATTTGAAAACTTGTACGCTGGATGATCTGAGAGAGGGGATTGAAATGGCAACCTCAAGGTTAGCCATCTAAATATACATTTTTTTCATATTATATGAAAAATTCCCCTCTTAAGATGATAATTGTGATTTGAGTGGTACCCATTCTGTTTCCTGCCATGTGAGAAATGCAGGATAAAACGAATACGTCTGTCTGGCTAACGTGTGCTACCAGCAAGGGGCACAGACTGTGGTGTGATTAATAATAATAGGTAGCAAGTTGCTGTACATGAAATAAAACATAGATCCTGCCCTTGGATTTGGAAGTCAAATGGACCAGGAGGAGGAAAGAAGGAAAGTGTGTGGGACAGAATGTGAAGGATGATTGGTTGACAAGGGATAGAATGAAAATGGCCAGAGGTTTCTTTGGCTGGTGACTGGGTGGGTCTATAGCCAGTTTTGTTAGTTTGCACAGAAAAACACCAGAAGCTGTATTTTGTTGTGGCAAAATGATTGAGAACCAGTAATGAACCTGAAATATCAGTGTCAGGTCATCTTTGCCTTCATTTCTTAGTGAATCGTGTTTTCTTTGTGTAGGAGTCCAGGGCTGGCTCTTTTAAAGAAGAGAGCTTTTAGAAACCACTTGCAAATGTTACTTCACTTTGTGGGTTAAACACAGAACTTAAAAAAAAAAAAAAGCAGATTGTTATGAAATCTTGCAACTACTTGGTTCTTCCAGCTTGTTGCATGACAATTAAATTAATTTAAAATACGTATAATATAATGTGATTGTTATTTCCCTTCCCAGGATGATAGATAAGAAAGATGGTGAGGCTGATAGCGTCATGATTGACATAAACTACAGGCAAGATAAAAACGGGAGTGAAATTGTATCTATCTTGGACAAACTATATTTGTGTGCCAGCGTGGAGTTCCTCTTGACAGTAGCAGATTTCTTTGTTAAATCTGTGCCTGCAACCCCCGCGGAAAAATCTGCCCAGTTTCAGTTAAAGCACACTGCTCACGGGAAGCCCAAGCGTGAAAAAGGTGAGTAAAGACGGAACATCCCTGGGTTGATAGGGGCAAAATCCCGTCAGAGCAATGCAACCCTGACTGGGCATGGCGTGCCTGCATGCGTGGAATCAGCTAAATGCAATCTGGAATGTTGGTGCTGCCTGGTAATGTCTCAACAGAAAATAAAATGGTCTCTAAATCAGGCTCTGAGCGATTAGACTGGCAGCGTTCTGCATACAAAGGGGGCCTCGGCCTTCTAAATCAGGAGACGGCTGCAGGGTTTCCTCCTTGGATTAATTGCCATCTTTCAGAGGGAGTCTTCATTGCATTGCATGCGTAAGAAAGCACAGGCATTTGAAGCATTAGGCAGATTTATCTTTCATTCCCACCTTGAGCTGAGATGCCCCCAAAGGGGTGTGTGTAAGGTAATTTCAGTTTTGGAAGCATTGTGATACACTGCGTAATGTAGGTGTGAACAAGTAGGGTGTATTTTTCTGAAGCCCACTGCTGTTGACTTTTTTTTTAAAACTCAAGAGTGATATATTGTTGTGTTCTGTTGTGCTGATGAGTGGCACGCTCCATGAAAAAAATAACCTTGAACGTCACACTTCTGCAGATGGATCTGTGAAGCCTAACATGTCGGTGATCGTGCGGATCATGGATCCAGAGATCGTGTTCGTGGCGAACCTGACCAAGGGCGACGCCCCTGCCTTGGCCGCCTCCTTCCAGTGCGATTTCACTTGGTCCAGCAGTCCTCTTGCTCAGCGGATGACGGCTCACGTGCTTGACCTTAAGGTGCTGGCTTGCCCTTTCCTACACGGCAAAGGAGAGAAGAACGTGACCACGGTAAGCCCTGGGCCTGATTTTTCTTCCTTAACCTGGAAAGGCACACCCTCCCAGCACTGGGAGTGGACTGCCGAAGGCACCGTCCCTTAGCAGCACAGGACGATCGGGAAACGATTAGGGATCTGTAAGATTTATTTTATTTTACTTTTTTTTTTTTTTACACAGCCAGCTGATCTCATTGAGGCAGAAATCTCCTGTAGCTTTAATGAGATGCTTGTGTTTCCGGCCTTTTAATTGTTTCCTATTCAGCATGCCTTGACAGTGGGTTTCTCCCTTGAGTACTACATTCCCATTTCTGTACGGTGGGAAAAGGAAACGGTGTAATTCGTGGCTTCCTGTCTTTACTTACATTTCATTGTTACAGACTCAGATGTTTTTTTTTTAAAAAGCTTCAGGTTTTGGGTTTTTCATTTTTAATATGATGCGAAAGGAGGAGAATTGCCTTCCATCTTCTCTCCCCTTCCTTCCTCCCAGTTTTCTGCCCATTTTAAACAATATTTTGCCTCCATTCTCTCAGATTGTCCAGCCTTGTTCTTTAATCATGGAAGCTATGATGCACACGTCAGGAGTCCAGGTCGTGGATGTGGTGGTTGAAGAATTCATTGTAAAGGTTAGTAATTGCACCCTGTGGTCTTCATGTTTATAGGATTTCTAAAAAAACAAAACCCAAACCAATCTGCAGAATAGTCAGTCCTCACATCCTGTACATGGGTTTTGTTTTAGGGGTATTAAATCATTTTTGGCCACGTGTCCGTACACTATTTTTTGAATGTGAGCAATAAAGGGTAGTAAAGAAAAGTTGCTAGTGGCAACAAAGGGTGGGTGGGTTGGTAGCAGCTGGGATGAGACAGGGTGTACAGTGTATTGCAGTGGTAGACCCAGCTGCTTTGACTGCTAGAAGGAATTGTCTTTTCAACCCCCATCATTTCATCATTAGTCCATGCTGAAAAAAACTTTTTCTTATTATCGATGACGGTTTGATAGTTCCTCCGTCAGTCTTTTGATCACCCCATAGGTAGCATGTACCCACTTGGTTCTGCTTTCTTCTCAAAGATCTCCCCAATCATTCTCAACACGGTCATGACCATCGCAGCCGCCATGAAGTCAAAGCCCAAAGAGGAAGAGATTGCAGGGACTGCTTGCCGTCCCGAGAACATCTGGAGCGTCAAGAGGGTTGACCAGTGCCAGTATTGGTTCTTTGGTGTTGAAATGGCCACAGAAGCAACGGAAACGTTGCTAGACAATGATGCGCTTGAGAAGAAGGAAACTTTCCATGTTAAAGTGAAGTCGGTTCAGGTCACCCTCGAGTGTGGCCTGGGGCATTTCACGGTCCCCTTACTGTTAGCAGAATCCTCCTTTATGGGAACGGTAGAAAACTGGTCTTCTCTGCTGGCTGCCAGAGGCGACATGACGCTGGAGGTATGTAAATACGGGGGGATGGCTGTTTATTGTTGCTGCTGCTGCTGCTGCTGCTGCTGCTGCTGCTGCTGTTTAGTGGTTTAGTCTGATGAAAGCTGTTGTTGCCACCATTTGAACCACATTCATAAATTGTCCTTGGCTACAGATTCCTGAATTTTGCTTCTAAACTGTGGAATTTTGCTTCTAAACTGTCACGGGACTTGGGTTTTTTGTTGTGAATCAGCACCGAGTTGATGCTTAAGGAGGTAAACCCTGTTCCTTAAATTGCATTCCAGGTCCATTATTACAATGAAATATGTGCTGTTTGGGAGCCTCTTGTGGAGCGCGTGGAAAGGGAAAAGCGCCGGTGGGAACTCAAGTTGGAAGTAAGCAAACTTAAAAAACAACAACAGTAGAAATGGGGTTCTTTTTAAAAACCATTCCAAAAATGCTGTTTTTGCAATTACCTGTCCTGGACTTCGTTTTGCAGTGACACACCCTCAATTCTTTTTCCCCCTTCTGCCATCCAAGTTTAGAACCTGTGGCCTGGCCAAATAGGCTTTGGGGTCAATTTGCAGGATTGTTGTTGTTCAGTCATTCGGTCGTGTCTGACTCTTCGTGACCCCATGGACCGGAGCTCGCCAGGCCTTCCTATCTTCCACTGCCTCCCAGAGTTTGGTCAAATCCATATTTGTTGCATCGATGACACCGCCCAACCATCTCATTCTCTGCCGTCCTCTTTTCCTTTTGCCTTCAATCTTTCCCAACATCAGGGACTTTTCCAAGGACTCCTCTCTCCTCATGAGGTGGCCAAAGTCCTGGAGCCTCAGCTTTAAAACCTGTCCTTCCAGGGAACATTCAGGGTTGATTTCTTTCAGCATAAAGAGCAGTAATACACACAATATTATTTATTTTAATACTCTTCATGATTTTAAATTTTATATTTAAATCTAATATCAATTTTAAATCCCTACATTCAATGAAAATAAACCTTTAATGTTTTAATCTTAAATTTGCTTGGGACGCATTTTTGTTTAATTTCAACATACAGTATAAGACACATATAGCTAGTGAAACATTTTCTGTCAAGAGAGTAATTATTTTCAGAGATAAAATACTTCAGTGCAATGCTTGAACCAGCCCTCGTTATCCTGCCTTGCTTGTGGTTGATGGGAATTGCAGTTAGCCGGACCAATTACTTGCCCAAATTCACTGCAAGAATGCAGACCTAAATGATAGTGTAATTTGAAGTGGTTCCTTCACAGTTGTTGAACTGGTTGCTATTCCCTTTTAGGTGAGAACTAACCCTGCACAAGATAAAGGTTTGTTGCCCGGAGATGATTTCATCATTTTGCCTGATCCACAAACGGTCATCAGTGTCTCTTCAAAGGATACCATGAATATAACAATATCCAAAGCCTGCCTTGCGGTCTTCAAAAATCTAGCTAAGGTAATTTTGTGTGTGTTCTTGTGACAATTTATGTGCAATGGACTTGGTCATTGTATTAATTGGAAGCACCAGGTGGTTGCCTATTTCTGTTTCTGTGGGCCAGGGGAGGTCATTATTTTTCTTTTCCTGCTTTGATTTTTCTTTTAACCTCGTAAAACAATCCCAACACCTAGGGTTTGAAAGAAGTAGCATTTCCCTTCACCTTAAGAATGCGGCTAAGGGTCCCTTAAATGTGACGTTTTCAGACTTTTGAGGTTTTGTGTTGAATGGTGCCAATGAAATGTCCCACCATGCTTCAGTTTGGCCTGATAGAGTTGGTTGATCATGAGAAGCCAGAGTATTCAGTCCTACAAAAGGTGCAGTGCCTTGAAGCGTGACGCACTAATTTCATTTCTTCTGCGACTGAAATTTGAAGGCAGTGAAACACATCATATCACGATATTACAGCTATACTACTGCTCCTGGAAATATACACCATACTTCCTCATTTTGTGAAAGATCTGTATATGTTTGTAGCCATGAATCATTAGGTTATTTATGTCGTATAAAGATGGCTGTATGTGGTGAGTTGTAAAAATGCCTCTTGGGTTCAGAATTGTCCAGAAGGCCCAAGAGGTAGTAAGGCTTGTGACGTTAAGGAAACCTGCCTTGGTTGGCAGCCTAATTGAAGTTCATGAATCATTCCGATCGGGCATGTTTTCCCCTTCCAGTTCCCCCCATGTTGAAGCATCTGCTTCCGTTCTTGCAGGGGTTCTCAGAAGGAGCGGCCTCCACTTACGACTATACTTCTGAAAGACAGGGCTCCCTTTATGGTGAAGAATGCTTTGGGCATCCCGATCGAAATCCACAGGTGCCAGAGCCTCCAGGCTGTTGGTTCAGCTGCAAGAGAAGACATTTACGACCTCAGCGTTGGGGAGACTCTGGAGCTGGAATACTCGGCCTCGGAGCCCCAGCGGAGGGGAAAGCTCTCTGCCCTTTCCCGCCAGGAGAGTTCCCTCTTCTCTCTGAGCTTCGGTAAGGGGGAGCGGTGCTGAACTCAGTGTCGGCTCCAAATCACTCTTTCTGTCTTGGATCCTCCAAAGTTAATAGCAACAGTATTCTCCGTTTCTATTGGGCCATTTTGGCTTCTTTCTCCCTGTTCTTGCTGCTTCTGTTAGGACCAGATGTGCCACTTCTCTTTTCCCATGAGACTTTAAGCGTTTGATCTGGGAGCTGGGCTCTTCTCTGGAGCATCTTTTGTTTTATTTTTTATTTTATTTGTGTAGTATTCCCCCCCTCCTAGATCTTCTCTGGGGAATGATTTATTTATTTTTTTGAATGTATGGGTGAAGAAATGCACAGAGTTCTGCACTGGGAAAGAAAGACACCCAATTCTTGCTTTTATTGGCTACCAAATACTCTTCTGTTGAGATAACTTTGAACTTACTGTTCCTTTTTAGGAGCAAACTAGCCCGGTACAAGGCGAAGGCAGATTTTATCAAGTGTATAGCAAGTTCACCCATCAGGGAGAAAATCTGTGCCTAGAATCCTTTCCCCTGAGAAGTCTGTCTTCATTGGCAGGCAGTTTGGGACAGATCTCTTTCCCATGTTTGAACTGCATGCAGGGATGCAGTTCTGGGAAGCGTAGTTTGATGCTTTACAGTTCTGAAGCAAAAGAGGCGACGTTGCTCTTTTTGTCTTTGGGAACTGAGGGGGGGGGTTCTGTCTGTGCAGACGACAGTTGTGTATCTTTCTACTCTGTGTGGAACAGAGTTCCTTCCCTTATGTAACTACGCTGTTACTAAAACAGGACTTCGTGGATACACCGAGGTGGGGGATGTTCCCATCGCAAAACCAGGCCGGCGGTTGTACAATATAAGATCTCCTCAACGTGATCACGCAGATTCGGTGGTGGTGCAGATAGACGCTGAAGAAGGAAATAAAGTTATTACCGTACGCTCTTCTCTGCAGGTGAGGAAGGGGGTCACATGGCTGCAAGAGGGCTGTGTTCTAAAATATCTTGCGTGAGCGTACCCTGGGCTCACAATGAGAGCGCTGCTAAGCTGCTCTTCCCTTCAGTTGCATCTGTTCTTGGACAATACATTTTACAAAGCACTGATTCACGCACTCGTTCCTAAAAACAAAATACACATTCTACTCTTTGGGAAGCCCCCCCCCCACTTCTTGTAGCCTCAGGATAAGGTCCACGTGAATTGTGGAGGGGCATAATTCCGATCAGAAAACACTTAAAATGCCTCATTTAAGTGGTAATTGTGTCATATGTGTCCTGTACTCATAATAGACCTCAGGGGAACTAGAGAGAAAGGGAAGGGGTGGGAAGAACGGAAGGAGACCCATGTTGGTTTCCCGAAGGCAGCTCTCGGCATAAGGGACAGCAAGGCGTCAAGAATAGAAAAGGAGGGAATCCAGAGACCCTTAGCCCGATGAAAGGGACATGGCTAGGTGAGCAAAGTCCATGAAAGAGGCTACATTTTAGTAATCTCAAAAAGGGAGAGGAGAGTCAAGACTGGGTAAAAGACTGAATTGGGCAAATGGAGGTGTTGTTGTTTTAAGAGGAACAGAAGATCAAGTTAAGGCTTCCTTTCCTGTCCAGCTGGCGGAAGGAGAGAGCAGCATTCTGGCCCTAATGGCTGAACAGTTGGGTTTCCTTTTCTGCGCGAGCGCGTCTTCCTCATCTTTGGTAAATCTGTGTCTGAATCTCTCTGCTTTTGGTCATCAGCCAGCTCTTATGGCAGTGGTAGCGAACCTTTGGCATTCCAGATGTTTTTGGACCACAACTCCCAGAGTCCTTTGTCATTGGCTGTCTAGGCTTGGAGTTCTGGGAGTTGTGGTCCAAAACATCAGGAGTGCCGAAGGTTTGCCACCACTGTCTTAGGGAGTTTGAGAAGCAGGGCTTCTTTCTGTATCTTAATTGGCAAACTGAATGTGGGCGGAAGGAGTGTTCTCTGGGTAGTCTTGTGTGAGTCATAGGTTGGTGCCAGAACCAGCAAATGAGGATGGGTGTGGGTGCCTGGCTAACCCCTAGGGCTGTAGCTTATGACTGCTGTTGGCATACGAGTAAATGACCTTGCTCTCTTTTACCTTTCAGATTAAGAACCACTTCTCTGTTCCATTTATAGTTTACAAATTTGTTAGGGGCGTGAAACTCTTGGAGCCCATAGGTGTGTCTAAGCCCGAGGAGGAGTTCCATGTCCCCATCGATTCCTATAGGTAAGCTCAGCTTCACCGGTTCAGATCCTTCAGTAGCTTTAGTTTCATGAAACATTCAAAGTTTAAAGATGGACAAGACAAGTGGTTTTATCCTTTTGCTTCCCTCCACCCCCCCCACCCCCACCCGCCACCCTGTGCTTGGTCTCAGGTGTCAGCTCTTTGTCCAGCCAACGGGGATTTTGAAAGGCCGGTACGAACCTTCTACGACGTATATATCTTGGAGAGAAGAGTTACACCGGAGCAGTGAGGTCAAGTGTACCCTCCAGTGCCCCTCCAAGGAAGTCAGCTTTCTGCCTCTCATCGTCAACACCACGGCTGTTCCGGATGAGCTGAGCTTCGTTGCAGCCCACGGGGAGAACTGGGAGCCCGCCTACATCATTCATCTCTACCCCACTCTCACCCTGCGGAACCTGCTGCCCTATTCCTTGCGGTACCTTCTTGAGGTACGATGGATGCTCAAGGGGCTGGAAGTGACAGAAGAATCAGGGGGCAGCGCTTTCCCCTCTACAGGACATGCCTTGCATGCAGGAGGTTCTGGGAGATCTCCCCTTGGGCTCAGGGAGCAGCCAGCAGGAGAGACCCCATCAGCCTCTGAGAATGTGCAGTTTATGGGACTACAGCAGCCAGAATCCCCCAGTTAGTGTGAGTGCCATATTGGCGGAAGGATTCTGGGAGTTGTAGTCCTGCAAAATAATAATGATGGTTCCAAGCCCAAAAACTACAACTAGAATGTGTTCAGCTGTCTCTCCCCCCCCCCACACCGCTAGCCTGTAGGTTTCTCCATGCTGTTGTCTTGATAATATTTCTCTCGCTATTCCTAGAAAACAGCAGAGGCCCATGAGCTGCCAGAAGGGAGCACCTCTGATGTTCTTCATGCAAGAATTGGTGGCGAAATCATGGAGCTAGTCCTGATGAAGTATCAGGGCAGAGACTGGAACGGACACTTCCGCGTCAGCGATACGCTGCCGGAGTTCTTTCCCGTGCGCTTCACATCCGATTCTGCAGACATGGCCACGGTGGACCTCTACGTTCATGTCAGGAGAGTGGGTGGCCGGATGGTTTTGTCTGTCTACAGTCCTTACTGGATCATCAACAAGACCTCCCGCGTTCTCCAGTATCGGGCTGAAGAAGTACATGTCAAGCACCCGGCCGAGTACAGGGATATCATCTTATTCTCCTTCAAGAAAAAGAACATTTTCAGTAAAAATAAGGTAATAGAGTAAGTTCCCTTTAGCTAGCCTAAAGAAGTAAGCTAGGTGCTAGTCACAATTTCCCAAGGCAGATAAGAAATTCAGAAAGTGTGTTTTTCTTAATTGCTACAAAACAATATGAGAACGTTACATACGAATTGCTTTCATTAGGAGAAGATGATTGTGTAGTAAAACAATGACACTATTGATAAAGGGGATAAGATTATTTTCCCCTTCTGACCCTGAATGCAATAATCTAATTTCTGTGTTTTTATTTCTCTCCTCTCCCTCTTCCGTCCTGGATATAGATTCAGTTAAGTGTCTCCACCAGTACGTGGTCTAGCAGTTTCTCTCTGGATACAGTAGGAAGTTACGGATGTGTGAAATGCCCAGGTGGTTCCATGGACTTTCTGGTAATGTCTGTGTTTTACTACGGTTGGCCCTTGATTATCCTTGTTAATGCGGTTGATGCTAAACCAACACCTGGCGTAATTACCTACTTCTGGTCTTTCTTTCTCGGAAGCTCTCGCACGCTTTGGTGGTTGGAGGGAGTGGGTGGTTCTGTATTTATGGTGAGGGTGGGTAGGAAGTGAGAGGGTGGCTCAGGCCTCCATTTTTCTGTCTGCATCCGAGGTCAGCCCAGAGATGTCTGTTCTCCCTCTGACAGATTGCTGTCGTGGTGCAATGGATGGAAGGCTGGCTCAGTCTGCTCTTTTTTTTATCCTGATAGTTCTTTCCATTTCTAGCTCTCGTTTCAGGCATTCCAAAGAAGGCATTTGGATTAAGAGTTGGGGAACAGAGATGGTGCTGCATAGGGGGACCCTCCTGCAAGCTGGGCCTGCACTTTAGGTTCCTTGACCTCCCCATGCAGATTGGGGGGAGCCCTGAGTGGAGCTTCTCTTTGCCGTTCCCACCAGAGGCAGCCGCCTGAGCCAGCGGGTACCCTGAGCAGAAAGTAAACCTCTTAGAGCCCCCCGTGCGGAGTTTTGACCTCCATGCACAAATGTGATGGGATGAAGGGGTGAGGGTGCACTCAGAGCTTGGCCAGCCTCTTCCACTGCCCTTTCATCCATGGTTTGGCAAGGCTTAGCAGGAGTGTTCTTATGCCCGTGGACAGGGAGTGGAGGGTTGCATGTGTGTACTGTAAGTAGGAATGCCTCACGCCAGGAGTAAGGGATGTTTCAGCCTCCAGCCCAGCAGTCCAGAAGATCTGGGGGCTTGGGAGTAGCCTGCTTCCCAGTCCAGCTCTTTGCAGGCATCACTGAACTCAGGCCGAGCGCAGTGGGAGACAGGCTTCAGCAGCCTGTAGAGAGTTTGCCTTGAACCCTGTGGCGAGAAAGCCTTTTGCAGTACCCCCTTTTTAAATCTTATCATTCTGCAGGTTGGTGTCAGTATTAAAATGAGCAGCTTCAACCTCACCCGGGTAGTCACTTTAACACCCTTCTACACCATAGCAAACAAATCTTCCCTGGAGCTGGAAGTGGGAGAAGTAGGAGCCGACGGCTCGCTCCCGACTAACAAGTGGAGTTACTATTCATCTTTGGAGGTAACGTTTTCATCTTTGGAGGTAAAGTTTTCAAGAAAATTCCCATGGGGAATTTTCTGAAGTCAGGGTTACCAGTTGGCCAACTGGCTAATGTCTGCGGTCTTGAAAGATTCACGCTGGGACAATAAGGAAGTGGCAGGAGGTTGATAAGCAGTTGACTTGCTGCCAGTAGCCTTTTGAATGAAAGAAGGAGGAACCATTCTCTGATTTTCGTTGATGCAGAATTGCACCATTCCTGCTAATTGTAAGCACTATCCACTGGATGAGTCAGTCAAGCAGGCTGGAAACTGTGTAAATACTTAATGTTTTGGGAAAGAAGGAGACGTCCAAGCCTAAGTGGCTGGAAGTCTCCTACAGGTCCATTTTGATGGCCATCTAACCGACTTACATGCAGAACTGTCTTATTTCTCCGCTAGTGCCTGCCATTTTGGCCGAGAATTTGTCAGGCAAACTCTGCATCAAGGTGGTAGGCTGTGACTGTGTCTCCAAACCATTCTTCTTCAACCGACAGGACAATGGGACTTTGTTGAGCCTGGAGGAATTGGTGAGATTTGAATTGTGCTAATTTGTCTTCTTCACATGCTTTGGCATTGGGATACAACTGGCTTTTAAAAGCACCAGAATTTGAAAGAGTCCTGGTAGATCCACAAGGACAGGCTGCCTTTCCTGTTTCTTGAAATAGTCAAAGCATCACATTTTTGGTTAACACCAGACTTTCTTCTGCCATGCTTCACTACCCTGAACATGCCCAGTCTCAGTTTGGGAGCCAAGCAGGGTTGGGCCTGATGAAGGGGCCAAGGGTCTGACTGGATATGAGGTCACTTCCAATGTCTTGTAAATCTCTGCATCTGATGAGGTTTATTTAAAGATAGAAAATGATCATATTGGTTGCCTCATTTTGTGACCCACTGCTACCCCCATCCCGGTGAACCTGTCTGCCAGCCAACAGCCATTCCTTCTGGACTGTTGCCACAATCTCATGGCTGACAGATTCATTCTGATTGTTGTTGGTTTGCTGATGTTTTGATCTGCTTCCTGAAGGTATTGATCTGTAAAAGATCTGCTGCAGCTGCTCAAGGTATCGCTTTTAGTACAGTTGGCACTTCTTTCCAACAGAACACAGGCATCCTTGTGGACGTGAACATTTCTGAGCATTCTACAATGATCACCTTCTCCGATTATCACGAGGGAGCCGCTCCGGCTTTGATCATCAACCATACTCCCTGCATTACTCTTAAATACAAGCAGAGGTGGGTCAAGTAGTCAGCATCCTCCTTTCGAGAAAGATGGCTTGGGGGAGAACTCAGGTCCACATTTTTCAAGCTTAAGTTTGTTTCTGTGCAAGGCTATTAAGCTTGTGCCTCTTCCCCCCCCCCCCACCGCCTCTCTATAGTGGTTCAGAGGAAGAGGTGGAACTGAAGCCACGGGAGGTGAGGCTGTTCGCATGGGCCGATCCCACTGGAGTGAGAAAGCTCACTTGGACCTACGCACAGAACACGGGCGAACAAGACCTCCTTAAGGTACTGGATGACCAAGAAGAAAACCTGCCATTATTTTTGAAGTCTTGTTAATTCCACGGTAGAATTGTTTCTAGACTTGTCAAAGCCCTGTGTCAGTCTCTGCCCTGGTACTTGGCAGTGGCATCTCTCAGAATGATAAGGCATTGTTAAAAATGTCTTCAACGTAGGCATTCAAAGCAAGGTTTCATTCTTTATATTTTAAGTCTTATTGCCAGTTGATTCACGTAGGCAACCCTGGGTTTTACAAAGCAGGAGCTCCATAGTTTATATGTAATATAACATCGATTATGCTGTGTTTGCTGTATCCCTCTGTTTATATTGACCACAATAGGCTAGTAATAACGCCATTCTTTGGGGCCATGAAAGTAGAATCCCTTCTGCATGGGCTCAGCCACTTTCTTTCCTCTCTCTTGGGCTAGGATGATTGTGGCCAGTTTCCTTACAACTCCAACACGCAGATCCATTGGGTCTCTTTCCTGGACGGGCGCCAGAGGGTGCTCCTTTTCACTGATGACGTGGCGGTGGTTTCCAAAGCTCGACAAGCAGAAGAGATGGAGCAGCCGGATCAAGAAATCAATGTCTCTCTTCACCGCCTCGGGCTTTCGCTCGTCAACAATGAAGAGAAGCACGAAGTCTCTTACATCGGGATCACGAGGTATTGGGGCCAGACACTGGGCTGCTCTGGATTTATTCATAGAAGCATTGAAGTGGAAATCCTATATGCATGTATCGATATCTTTTCCCCAAACAATGTCTTATCTAAACACTCTGTGGCTTCGGACAGCTTTGTCCATGTTAAGACAACAGATTTCTATTTGTTTCTATTGTATTTTTCTCCCCTTTAATAAGTTCCTTAGTTCAGTTGCAATCTGCACTTTTAAAACATAGTTACTTCAGCTACCTTGTCTTCTTTTAAGGAGAAAGGTGGTGTAAAATTATTTTAAATACATGAAATAAATTAGTAGTTTGGAAGGGCCATGCAGTTACTTGGTGAGCCTTTAGTGAAAACACCAGTATAATGGAATGACTCTAACTGTTTAACCTTATTTATTTTATTACCTGTATTTATTTTATTTTAGATTATTCTTACCCTGCCTTTCTCCTTGGAAAAGGACCCAAGGCGGCTTAGAGCAATGAGGGATAATATACAGTCCAGTACATTTAAGGCATATTCAAGTTTGAGAACAGGGAATTGAGCGGCGTCTTACAGCAATAAGAGGCAACATTAATTATTTGGATGGTTCATTTTAATTTTGAATTGTAAGTTGCCCAGAAAGCCTTGGGTAGTGGGTGGCATATATGTTGCATAAATAAATAAAACATTAAAGTTAAAAGAGGATGTGAGCGGTTAAATAAAAGAGTAAAAAGTCCATTATGAGGGATGGGGGTAACATTGAAAATACAGGTGTATTTATGAAGTCCGTCAATGTCATGATGTACGATAGACCTTCTTTATCAATAGTTTTTTTCTGTTCCCAGCTCTGGCATTGTCTGGGAGTTAAAGCCAAAGCAGAGATGGAAGCCCTTCAACCAGAAGCAGATCGGTCTGTTGGAGCAGGCTTACCAGAGGCATCTTTCTGCAGGAGGGACACAGGCTCCCTGTTGGGTTAAAATAGATAACAATTTTGAGGTAGGCTGGAACCACAAAATTGCATGCATGGAGTCTAAGGAGAGACAACCCCCCCCCCCAAAAAAACCACACCCTCCCCTACATACTAAACATGTACTTAACATTTTCAGGTAAATTTTAACAAAGTGCCCATGGAAATGAGACTCCCAGTGAAATGCAGCATCAAACGAGACTTTTTATCAGGCATCCAGATTGAATTCAAGCAGTCACGCCACCAGCAAAGCTTACGAGCTCAGCTATACTGGCTTCAGGTACATTTTAAGACTCTCTGGAAGGTGTTTTCGTTACGTGGGGACTCTGTGTAAGCAAAGAAGCTGTAATGATTGTGATGGGTTGTATGAGTACCTTGACGTTATATTGACCCTTGATTGGTCCCCCCCCCAGGTATTTGGCTGGTGGTCTTGGAAAGATTGATCGAGGGCTTGTTAAATAATCAGAACTACAACGTTTCTTTATTTTTTTTTGTAGGGTTTAGCTGTTAATCCACTACCTCATACTTAGGCATGTTTCCAATTATACAACACTACTTTTGTTGACTTGGCTTTATTTTGTTTTTGAGCTAAAAGAGTTCAAAAGTAGCATGCAAAATTGTTAATGCCGAGAGCTACTGTTGTTGTTTCTCATGTATTGTTTTATTCCCTTGAAGGTTGATAACCAGTTGCCAGGGGCTATGTTTCCAGTTGTGTTTCACCCTGTAGCTCCTCCCAAATCCATTGCACTGGATTCAGGTACTACTAACATGTCTACACTTATAGTTAGCATGCCAAGCAGTGCAACTGATAAATAAACATTCCTTTCCTCTCTCTTTTCCCCCCCAGAACCAAAGCCCTTCATTGATGTTAGCGTCATTATTAGATTTAATGAGTATAGTAAAGTGTTGCAGTTCAAGTAAGTATAGCACACTTTGGAAGCGTGAACCGGGTGTATGCGAGGGCTGGACTGAATAGTGAAATGTCCAAGCGGCAAAGAAAAAGGGATCGTGTTCCACAGAAGTGGGTGGGTTTCTTTTTTGTTCACGGTTTCTGATGAAAAAACAGAGTGTTTACAATTGGCAGCCATTGGCATCCTTGCCCTCCATGAACTTCTCTCCATTGGGAGCTTCTGGGGTTGCTGTCCATCACTGCAGGGCTCCAAGGGTTAACCTGCCAGCCACTGCTATTTTATTCTTTCCCCTTTCCATAAGGTATTTCATGGTTCTCATCCAGGAGATGGCTTTGAGGATCGACCAAGGCTTCCTGGGAGCGATCACTGACCTCTTCACTCCGTCCACAGATCCAGAAGTTGACCAGCAAAGGGTAATTAATATGTAGGGGTTGAAGCCAGTGTCTGGGTTTATTTCATAGTCTTGTTTTTCCAATATACTGGAGTGGCAAAGGTCACCCTACAACAGAATTGGCTTGCCGGCAAATAACGATCGACTGGCATGGAGCACCAGTCTCTTTTAGCCCTTGACGTAATGCTTTGGCAATTTATGAAGACCATCTTCAGCTACACGAGTCATAGGCATTATGAGCCAGAGGTCTGTCCTAGGGCTAGCATCGTTAAGCTTCCCATAAGTGGCCCTGCGGCCCCTCAAGTGCCAAGCCAGGAATGGGTGGGACAATAAAAGTTTGCCTTGGCATGCCATGACCAGAGTGCTTGCACACGTGGCTGCACCCACAATCAGAAATGTTTCTTTTTTTTTTTTTTTTTTTGCTTCAGACCTTTTATCTTTTCTGCCTTCCTTCCTGCCTTGATTTCTCGTGTCTCGCAAATTGTTGCGCAGCATTTAACCTCTTGAAGAAGCTTCTAAGGAAGTTACATTTCCATCTGAATAATCTCTTAAAAGGAACGCGATAAAACACTTCTAGAGCACAATGGTATTAAATGACCTAATTTGAATAAAAAGTTAGAATCATAGAATCATAGAATCCTAGAGTTGGAAGAGACCTCAAGGGCCATCTAGTCCAACCCCCTGCCATGCAGGAATCCCCATCACAATATTGTAATTTGATGGTTAATTGTCTTTGCAGGGAGATCTTATGTCAAGACAAATGTTTATTTATCAATATTGAACGTTCATCATTCTTGTATAGCTCATGTTCAAAGACTGCCATGAAAAACCCCACTTCTCTTTTAACAGATGAAGCTGATACAAAAGGACATTGATGCTCTTAACGTACAATTGCTGGAGTCATCCATGACCGACATATCTCCTCTTAGTTTCTTTGAGCACTTTCATATTTCTCCACTGAAGGTATGTTTTGAATGGCTTTGAAATGGGGGTGGGGGACATACTTTCTGTTAATGGAGAGCATTATTAGCCCTGCAGTCAGATTAAATGACAACGAGACGGCTCCTCAAGTGATGCTGCCATTTGCTGTGGCTGCATGACCACTGGGCAGCATCAGCATCACTGCACACGATACAATCTCTCCTGAGTCTGAAGGATTAATATTTGTTCTGGATGGTCCTTACTTTGTACAGTTGCTGATGCTTGGCATAATTAACCAGTCCTAGTCAAGAATGTGATTTTGTTCAATAGCAAAGCCTGCTAGGATGACCTTGGTTTAAGCCTGTACTTTGTGTCCCCATTTTAATTTTCCATGTTTACAACCTCATTTCAGCTTACAAAATAGAAAGCGCATAGCAGAAGAGTGTGGCTGTTTCTCTCTCCCCCCCCCCGCTTTCATATGGGGTAAATTTAATTTCTCCCCCCCCATTAGGTAGCAGACGAAATGGAAGAAAATGTCTCTTGGGTTTCTCCAAAGTAATTTGTTTGATGCAACATTATCAGCAGAACTGAACATTTTATAAAAGAGTGTCCCAAGTACCAGGGCTATATATTTTTATTTCTTCTGAGCACCAAAGATATTTCTGTTCTTTTCTTTCCCCAGTAGGACTTTGTGACCAGTCACCAAAAAAACCCCAACACACGTAAGCATTTTTTTTTGTCTTTCAGCTGCACCTGAGCCTCTCTTTGGGCTCTGGTGGGGAAGCGTCGGATAAGGGTAAAGGAGAAATGATCGCCATCCATTCTGTGAATCTGCTGCTGAAGAGCATTGGGGCCACCCTCACCGATGTGGATGATCTTATATTCAAGTGAGTGGGTGTCGTGCCCGCCTCTTCCTTTCCTTTCAGATCTGCAGCATCGATTCTCTTTCACCCTCCTGTCTCCAGACAGGCCGGATCTTCTGAAAACTCTGAAAAAGATTCAGTAGCTAGGCGGATAAGAGAGGTTGGGAAGCCCCCAGAGTTTGTTTTGTTGCTCTGAGTGAGAATGGTGTTCAGCTTTTCGGAAAAGTATGTAAGAGAAACAGGCCTCGAGTCCCCTTGTCCAGCCTCCCCTCACCTGTGAAGTTGCCGTCTCTCCTCCGCTTCGGCTGGTCAGCTGTATAGACGGGTGATGTAGATGAAAGCTCTGGAGGAAGGCATCGTAGAAAGAGGAGGCAGCTCAAAGTGGCAGAACATGACCAGTGTTTTTTTTTTTCCATCTGATGGTCCTTTCAGGCTTGCGTTCTTCGAAATCATGTACCAGTTTTACAAAAGAGACGAGTTAATGTGGAAGGTCATTGGACATTACAGAGACCAAGTAAGTTGTTTGCCATTCTGCATTTTTAGGCAAGCATCTCTATCTAATGAGCATCTGAAGGCACCTCTTTTCATGAGATCTGTAGCTTGACTGCTTTTTGCCCAGTAGAAATTAATAAAGTGTAACATTGCAAGTTCTTGGTGCAATAATATACGCTGATTACATTTTTAATGTACTGCATTGTACCGGTCTTAACCTGCCACTAAATAAATATATTTTCTTCTGGCATGTACATGAAGTTTCTCTTTCTTTCTTTCTTTCTTTCTTTCTTTCTTTCTTTCTTTCTTTCTTTCTTTCTTTCTTTCTTTCTTTCTTTCTTTCTTTCTTTCTTTCTTTCTTTCTTTCTTTCTTTCTTTCTTTCTTTCTAAGACTTCAGCATTAATGTATGTTTGTGTTGGTTTTTTACTTCAGTTCCTGAAACAAATGTATGTCCTTGTGCTGGGCTTAGACGTTCTGGGGAATCCCTTTGGCTTAATCAGAGGCCTGTCGGAAGGTGTGGAAGCGTTCTTCTATGAGCCTTTCCAGGTAGGATGGTCTTGTAACTTTATTACCCTTGGATATTGGTTGAAAAACAACAACAACACGTTGGATAGCGTTAAGATCTTGTGCTTTGCCCACTGGCAAAGGGTTCTAAGACCGGTGTGTTTACCAAGTGTATATTTTAAGAGAATGCAGCATGTTTTCCTAGTGTATATTTGCACATCTCCACAGGGATTTTCAGTAGAGGTGGTAACATAAAATGCACTCCTTATTCCTTCCACAACCTTGCCATTGTCAGTTTTCTGAAAGTGCATTGCTGAAAGAGAGGAATCCAGTCTGTCATCTCTTCAATTCGGGAGAACATAACACAACGACTCCCAGAAATCCCCAGCGAGGGGTTGCACACCCAGAATCTGTCTGGATGTATTTTTCTTCATTTATATTCTTGACACACATTCCAACTGGGAGAACACCTCTTCCTTCTTTAGAACTCGAGTGCTTGAATAGCCACTTTCAAAAGTTCACCCGCTTTGTAATCCTGTTCGCTCTTGAGAGCCTTGTAAAGTCCTAGCACCGCGCAGGCACGGATGCTCTGATGGATAAGAATTTAATTCTCTTTTAGGGAGCTGTTCAAGGGCCTGAAGAGTTTGCCGAAGGTTTTGTGATTGGTGTGAAAAGCCTGCTCGGTCACACAGTGGGTAGGTCAAGCGCTCTGCACGTTCCGGTCGTTTGCACCCGCCTGGCCTGGAAACTCACGCAAGGGCTGAAGGGGGAAAGCCTTCAATGAGTGGGTTGAAGGTTCGGGCAGTCTTGAGGCTGGAGTGTAGGATGCTAGCTCCCTGTGGCTGAATTGATAATTGAACGGAATCCTTTTTTTTTTTTTAATTGGGATGCTGGAAACTTTTCTCTGTTCTACCCCTTGGCAGGTGGAGCAGCCGGTGTGGTATCCCGGATCACTGGTTCGGTGGGGAAAGGCTTGGCTGCCATCACTATGGATAAAGAGTACCAGCAGAAGAGGAGAGAGGAGATGGGGCGCCAGCCGAAAGATTTTGGAGAAAGCCTTGCTAAAGGAGGGAAGGGCTTCCTACGGGTAAGAGGCTGAGATCTTTCAGATATATAAATATAGAGAGGTGATACTAAACATCGGAAAACAGAACCTGTGCTGTATTTCTGCAGGGAACCTGATAGGGTGAACTGTAGTCCTCCAGAAAGTCTCTGATGGCCTGGGTGGTTCATAATTTTAAAATTTCTAACCCTTCTGTCCCCAGCACTGATGGGATGGGTCTGGAAATGTTTAATTTCCAAAAAAACTCAGTTGATGATGTCATCAACCTTGCGCAGCCTGAGTTATGTTGCTGGATCGTAGCGACCGTGTATATGTCCAAGCACCCAGTTCCATTACTGGGATCCATGACTGGCTGAGTCTGTGAACTAGAAGAATGTCTCTCTAGTGTTTCCCTTGACATCCAAAATTTAATATGAGCCTTTTCCATTTTGATTTTCCTTTTTATCTTTCTGCTCTCGTTAAGGGAGTCATCGGTGGAGTGACCGGCATCGTCACCAAACCCATGGAAGGTCAGTTAAAAGATTTGCTCCGTTGGCCCTAACTGTCAATACTGATCTTATATTAAAAAAAAAGTTTTAGGTTTAACAAGAAGAAACAAAAAATAAATTGAACTACCAAAAAAGCAAAATAAATAACCAGAAGAAAATGAGTAGTATATGTAATTGCATTCTGGCAAAAAAAGTAGTCCTTTTTCCTTTAGAGATGCAATGAGAGATGAGCAGGCCTGACACAAGTGAGGCAGGAATTAGAGCACATGACGGAAACCATACTGAATTTTACAGATTTCATGTCTGACGGGTTTCATGGAGACATAATTTCCAGCAGGCATATCTATCTATCTATCTATCTATCTATCTATCTATCTATCTATCTATCTATCTATCTATCTATCTATCTATCTATCTATCTATCTATCTATCTATCTATCTATCTATCTATCTATCTATCTGGAATATTTTTCCCCACCTTTCTCCTTGGAAAAGGACCCCAGGCAGCTTACAATACTGAACAACAATATTCAACCCAGAACATTTAAGACATAATTCAGGTTTAAGAACTTGGCAGACATAGTTTCCCCAACTGCTCTGTGTTGACCTCCATGGCAGTTAAACAGTTTTGATGCAACACAGATGGTTGAAATTGGCCAGAGAAATTCAGCAGTGATCTTTGTTTAGCGGAATCGCCTTCTTTGGAAATTTAGCCTTTAAATTTAAAAGCGATAAGAGGCAGTGCCACAGTAACTCGGGTCTACCTCTCAGGGGTAGTGGTTATGGAACAGCAAAGGCAGGCTCTTTCCTTGACTAAAATGCATCTTTTTAATTTGGATCCCTGGCCCTGGTTTGGAAGAGTGCAATCTTCTTCTTCTTTTGCCTTTTGTTCTGCTCGAAGGGGCCAAGAAGGAAGGAGCGGCCGGCTTCTTCAAAGGGATTGGGAAAGGGCTGGTCGGAGTGGTGGCCCGGCCGACGGGAGGCATCGTGGACATGGCCAGCAGTACTTTCCAGGGCATCCAGAGGTGAGCATTCGTCTGGATTCGTCCAGCTGGCTGGCTGCTTTCTGTCCTGATGTTTGGAGGCAGAATTCAGAATGCCAGGAGAAGCTCCAGAGCAGAAGGGCCCAGGCTCAGTTTGGGAGGGCTCCCCGCTCCCCCCCCGTCCCAGCTGTGGGGGGGGGCAGGGAGGTATGAGGAGAACCCCTGTGCATATGAAGCAACAATGTGATTGGAGTGTGGGGTGCATGTATGTATGCACACACGGGGAAGCCCATCGACCTGGCCCATTCTTCTGATCATGTGACCTGGGCTTGTGTGTGTGTGTCTGTCTGTCTGTCTGTCTGTCTGTCTGCCTGTCTCTGTCTCTGTGTTTCTCTCTCTCCGTCTCTGTGTGGTGCCCTAGTCACCTCCTGCCAATAGTTCTTTCCTAACTCTCGGGACCATGGCAGACCAGCTTCCTCGGCCTATCGGTGGCTGATGCCCCCGCAGTAGCTCAGAGGAGGGAGGCTGAATTATAAAGGGGTGCCTTTTTCTACAGGAATCTCTCCTTTGGGGATTTAACCCCCCCCCCAACCACCCCTGTGCAGCTGGTCATCTGGCACCTCTGCTTTCGTATTGTCATTCCTTGTTTTTCTCTGGCCTTGGTCAGCACTTTGAATTGTTTTGTTCTTTTTGTCACCATAATAAATTTAAAGTGTGTGTGTGTGTGTGTGTGTGTGTGTGTGTGTGTGTGTGTGTGTGTGTGTGTGTGTAGATCTGCACCTGTGGATGGTTTTAGTTTCAGTGTCCCCTTCTCCTTGGGTGTTTCCGCAACCAACAGTGCTTGACCGAATGTTTGGTTACCTAGGGTCACAGTCACAAGGGTGCAGTTTCAAACTCTTGGTTGAAAGTCTTGCTTTTAAAGTGATTCCAAATTTAAACAAATTTACAAGTGACAAAAAAAATATTGGAAGTCTCCACGGTCTGCAATCCATTTTCGCAGGGTGGCCGAGTCCACGGAGGAGGTGTCCAGTCTGCGCCCTCCACGTCTCATTCATGAAGATGGGATCATTCGTCCATATGACCTGGAGGAAGCGGAGGGGTATAACCTATTCGAGGTAATGAATTTTCAAAATAAAAAAAAGATTCAGCTATATTTGCATTTCAGCATGCACGTTGCAAGAGAGATTGCCTGGGTGACACAATCAGATGTACACATGCGGGCATTTTGTCTGCAATTGCAAAACTCCCCTCGCCTCCTCTCCAACTTATTTCTGAGGAATAATCTGTCCTGAACTTTTGCACATCTGTTTGAGTTTTCTTTGTAACTTCCCAGCACTTCCAAACAGTTCACATCTTGAGGACAGAATCTGACCTCAGTTGCAAATTTTGTTTCCTTTATATATATATATGCAAGGATGTGATTTCAACACTAGCAAGAAGCATGCCTCTTGCTTGGTAATAATTAGCACTTGAAGACCAAAAATAAAATCTCATTGAATAAATTGACTAAAAAAATTGGCATTTTATTTTCTCTACTTCTTTCCTCTCTACTGTCTTCTGTCCATTATTGACAGGATAAGGATCTATTTCTAATCTATTTCTCTTTCTTTTCTCTTTCCCACCATGCATACGCAGCATCTGGGATGATGGAGACTACTCTTTCTGTTTCTTTTATCTGATTGAGTTTAATCATCATGATCAGCCTTGGTTCATCTTAATAATTCAGGGCATGATTCTGTTGGGATTCATTGCGTCTCGTGTCTTCCCATTGGCCCTTATGTATCCCTGGTACCTCGGTTTTAAATGCCTCTTGTCAAATGATAGGGAAACGATTGTAAGGTCAACAACACACTAGGGAAAAACCTACGGGACTGGAAAAATAAATTGCATTTTTGTATGTGCTAATTCTTCTTGATATGCTCATATAATTAAGACCCAAGATATTGATCGCAGAGGAATAGAGCTGCTCAGGGAGTCTTGGGCTCAGCCTTCTCACTTGAGACTGGATAATCGGTCTTGGATCCTTTCCTTGTCCTTCCTCTCGTTTTCCTTGATAGTGCCCCATCCACTGGACCCTCCCCCCCCACTTAGTGGCCCACTTCAGACCAGGCGGGCTGTTTGCAACTGATATGGAATGTATGAAGTGACGTCATTTTATTGTGTACAGCTAGACTCTACAAAGTGAGGAAGGTGGGCTTTGAAGCCGCGCTTCTCATTCATGCCAAAACATCTGGTATGATGGGGTGGTTTTGATGCCTGCTTTTCCTCCGCCACCCCTCCCTGGCCCGATGGTGGCCTTCTTTGGTGTTATGGAGGCAGCCCTCCAAGAACTGGACATCTGCCCAAAGAAGAAGGGCCCCAAGAGACATGAAGTGAGCTAGAAGGCAGCCAGGCAGCCAAACGTTAAGATATGCAGTGGCACCTTGTATAAAGGAATTAATTCCTTCCAAATGAAATTATGTTCAGCAAATTTTCCTTTATAGAAATTTCCCATAGGAATGCATTGAAAATGGAGTGATCCCATTTTATGTTGTACAGATTCTCACCATAGGTAATTATGTTAAGCAAATTTCCCCTATCTCTGGAATTTTTATGTTGTACAAATTTTATGTTATACAAGCTGTTTGTTATACAAGGGTCCACTGTATATAGAGAAAGGAAGACGAGATGGAGTGGAGCTGGGAAATATTAGGGTTTTTTTTTTTTTTTTTGGAGCTGTATTTCAATAAAAGGAACTTTTCCAAGCCCTGGATAAGAAGGAGGGCTTTGGCTGTAAGCAGAATGAAGCAACTAACAAGTTCGGGATTTCTGAGCATATTTGAAACCCCTGGCCAGATCTTTGAAACCTCTGTGCAATGCAGATCTTTGGCGGACGATGCATTCATTCATAAATGGTCATTAGCATGTAATAGGGCGCTTTTTGGGGGATCTGTTTATATAACTGTAATTGATATGGTTCCTTTGTTCTAAGGTATATTAATTTCCTAAAGTATCTCTGTAGAGAATCGTTATCATGGCAGAGATACTCTTTTTGAAAAGTAAAATCAGTGCCTTGTTGCTCAGAGGAAACCATTTGGTTTTGTTTGTTTGTTTGTTTGTTTGTTTGTTTGTTTGTTTATTTATTTATTTAGATTTGTTTTGGAGCTTTTATGTTTCCATTCTTGTTTGGTAGCACATACTTTACTTTGGGGAACATAACATGATATTGTTATGGAACAAAAGCATAACAAAGGCTATAAATAATATAATGCTGTATTGATTTAAAGATAAAAATATAATGCTTGAAGATAAAATATATTATGTTGCAACATTGTGGAAACTATTTATTATTATTTTTAACAGAGGATTAGACTTGTGGAGTTAGAAGGGACCTAGTTCGTTACCTGCTAGTCATTCTTAAGAAAATGATGACTAAGAAATATTCCATATGCTTTGGCAACAAATATAAATGCATGTGTATAGCTTTTTTGAGAAAAGAATTGTCCTAGGTGCCTGTTCTTGTACTTACAAGTTGTACTCAATTGGAAACTGGCAAGAGAAAACTCACCTATCTTTGGGGGCAAAAGTCTTTTGGGGGAGGAGAATCAAAATTTTAATTATGCTAATATCGGTAATCACTGTATTGATTTTCTTAAATGTATTTCGTAATAAACTGTCAGTATGAATGTTTCGTACACATTCATGTAATGTTTTTAAGGGCTTTTGATCTTGAATTGTGGGAACCTTTCTGTGACTGAGTATTTCCCTCCCACCCGCCTCGATTCCCTGAAGGAAAAAAGACCGGGATTTGCCCTCAAGCCCTGGACCTGGCTCCCATTTCCCCCCTGCCCTTTTATCCGTTTATTAGACTTTTATGATGCCCATCTGGCAGCCATGGCTGCACAGTGGAGGTCAGGTTGAACAGCTGCTAGTGGAGCGTTATACTCCAGTGATGGCAAGAGGGAGTCTGTCCAGTCGGTCCAATGAAAGGGCCGGGCCAGAGCCCCAATAAACATGTTGTTAATGAGAAAATCGGTCATGAATTCAACAGCTCAGTTTTGACAAAAGCAGAAAGAAGACTGAATGCTACTTATTAGGGCTGCTTTAGGAGCTCGAAGACAAAAAAGTAATTTTAAGAAATAATTTTGGTGATTCTTGCATATTGGAAGCACATGTCTCAGCTATACAGCATGTTTAAAAATTTTGTAAATGTATATTTCATCTTTATAGCACAAGGTGGATTGTGATTGGTGTCACTGTAGTCTTAGTTATAATGTATATTGGGATTTAAGATTTTTTTAAAGAGTACATCTTGCCCATAAAGCTTGCTTCTATAAAATATCTTAAAATAAAATAATATCTAATAAAGTGGAACTTTTGCATCTCTTCCATCAAACCTGCTGTGGAACCATTTAATAACTGCATTTGAATTTGTGAGGTCCCTCAACCTCTGTTACAAGTTTTGTATAAAGCCATGCTAGGAAGAGGCACATTGAACATGATCCGTTCATGTGCATTTTCCTCATCCCTTCACTTGTTGCCATCCGTGGAAATTTCATGCCGTTTTCATTATTCATTTCTTAAGTTACATAGCCTGTTGAGAGCAGTGTATCTTGCCATCTGCAGAAGGTTTGCGATGGGGGTTATTACAGGCTTTTTATCCTTTGAAATCATGGGCTACCAGCCCCTTGGAGAGTCGGCACAGCTCCCGAATAGCTCAGTCGATCTGATTTGAACAAGTAGAAGGGGCATGATTACTTGGGAACATCTTGCAGCAGTGTGTGTGTGTGCCCGTGTGCATGTGTACTCCCTTCCCTGTATTTTATGAATTGTGTGTGGCTTCTCGTGTGTGGGTACCAGATTGAGATTAAGATGAGGAATGTGCCGTTGTGATCTAAAATGTTTGTTTTCCCCCAACTCTTGTCGCTCTAGAACTCTCACATCAAGAAACTGGAAGGAGAGCGTTTCCGATTCCACTCTGCTGCTCCCGGAGGCAGGAAGGCACAGGTCATAGTAACCAACAGGTATGGTTCTTTCAGTCAAATCGGAGGAACCGCTAGCTGGGAAGAGTCGGCCAGAATTCAGGCAAACCATCTCTGTGCACATTGGTGCCCCCCTTTTCACTTCATCTAACCAGAAAGCAAGCAAGACTTTCCAAAGAGTAACTTTTGAACTGGAGTTATTATGCAGCAGGATGATGAGAACTTTGTTCTCAGTTGCTCCCAACTCTCTTAGGAGCCCCCTGGCGCAGTGGTTAAATGCCTGTACTGCAGGTAAAACTGTGCTCATGACCTGGGGTTCAATCCCAGGTAGCTGGCTCATGGTTGACTCAGCCTTCCATCCTTCCGGGGTCGGTAAAATGAGTACCCCGCTTGCTGGGGGGGGGGCAATGTGTAGCCTGCATAGTGTAATTAAAACTGTAAACTGCCCAGAGACTGCTCGAAGTGGTATGGGGCGGTATATAAGCAGATCACTTTCCTTTTTTTCTACGCTCCGCCTTCCTTCGTTGCCCAGTGGATTTTGTACCGAGAGGCCAGGCCATTGTAATCAAGCACAGGCCTTGCTCCTGACTCTCCTGTTGTGGGAGATCCAGCTTCATGGAACCCCCTTCTGATACTGGTCCTCTTTTGTGGCCAAGCCAATGCCTCTTCCTGCCCTGTAGGCTCCAGCAAGCTCCGTACTGCTTATTTGGACCTAGGCACCTCCCTTTACCTATGGCTTGAAGATTTCATGGGTAAACATAGCCTGCAATCAACCCATCACTGGAGAGGCTGAGATTAAAACTGACCTCCAGCACCTTAAGGTTCCTCTCGAACTCGGATGCTAATAAGGATTGGGCAGTACGTTGTGTTTCCCCCTTGGACAAGTGCCTTCATTTTCCTGTGGTGAAAACCTGCTGAAATGATTAGAGGCCTGTACTTCACACCCCTACCCTGCTTGATTGCTGGGCTCGACTCTTTGAGATTCCACCAGTGCTGATAAAGATTTATTATCACTCCCACTCCCTTTGGCACACACATACCAGAGCTAAAGAACATACATAATTACCTATTCGCCTAAATCCAGCCAGAGTTTGAACTGTTTTGAGTCTCTGTCTGCTTAACTTCCCATCCTTTCCCAAAGACCTTGATTTGGATTTGTGGGAATGACTCTCCAAAGACAGAGATCTGATTGTGGAGGGGTGCTTGTATTTTCCTGCCGTCGGTTTCTGCTGAAGGGAAAAAGGCCGATTTGGTGTTTCTGTCTTTCTTTAGGAGAGTGTTGTTTGTCAAGGAGGTGGAGATTTTAGGACATGTAACCACAGACTGGGATTATTTCTATGAAGACTTCACACGTCCCGCAGCAGCAGATGAAAATGTGCTGCAAATCTTTGTGAAGGTAAAAGAAATAAACCCGCACTTATTCCAGCAAAGGGAATATAGAGTTATAAAAGTGCAGAACCTTTGGAAACAGAGATTCAAGATTTTGAATTGCGTTGTTTTAAAATTGGGCTCCTTGAAACTTGGAATGTTTCTCAATACCAGCCTGAAGACTCCTTTTCGCCGTCTCAAGGACGAAAATGGAAAGGCAGTTTGAAGTCAGTTGCAGCAAAGCCAACAAACGTAACTCCTCTTGTGGAATCGTTTTCCCTGGTAGTTTCCTTGGGATGTTAAGAGCATTTGGGGTATAAAAAGGAAAGCAAAAACATTTTGGTCCATCAGTAATAGTGCATAATCTAACAATTCAACGTTATGTGGAATCCCATATAATGATAAAGTTTTCTTTGGTAATTCAATATTAACCACTATGGCCATAGCAAATGTGATTGGATGAGTGACAAGGAAAATCATTGCTACCTTTCCTGGTTGTGCTTTTTTCTCCCCCACAGGACCAAGGCCTGTTAGCATTCCAGAAAAATGGTGGACAAGAGGCAGTCCGAAAGATCAAACTCAGGGATGCAGCTTCAGCCAGGGTAAATTGAGCTGATGGTCACCTTAGCGCCTGTTTAAATATTCTAAGTGTCGACGTAGTTCCTGATCCGAAGAAGAGCAGCCTGTTCTTGGGTGTTGCAATGCCCTGAGTTTGTTCTCAATTCAGGACACTGCCCAGGCTGATTGCCAGCATCCACTGACAAAAAGGGTTTTAGAAGTATACTTAGGATATGGAGGCAGGTTTTCCTGTTTCCACTCCTTACATTTTGGGTTGTCTTTGCACTGAGGCTTCAGAAGAAGAAAAGGGGTACTTTCCCATCTCACGACTTGAAGGCTGTATTATGTGTTCTGTATTAAAGAAGTGAGTCCCTACCCACTTTGGGCCAGAATGGTAGATCCTAGAAAGATCTGGTGGTAAACAGATCTCTTTTATCCTTGACTGTCTATTTCAGAAAAAAGCTAGGCCTAATTGAAACCCTCTTCGGCTATTATTCTTGATGATTTGAAAGACCTTGGCTCAAGATTGGGGGGGGGGCAGTTCTGTCCTCTTAACATTTTGGTTTTGGTTGCTCCGAGCTGGGCTGTGTTCAAATTTCCCCATCTCTCCAATAAACACATTTATTTTTTCCCCCATGAAGATTTCTAATGGCGTACCTGTACAGTGTCTTCTAATGACAAGACCTTCTTTGCTTCACAGAGAACGTGCCATGCCATTGAGGAAGCTCAGGTGTCAAGGCAGCAGCAGAAGCTGGTGAAACAAGCATCTCTAAACTTAAGCAGATCCTCAGCACCATCTTAATAGCGACATCCTTCGTAGAAGTGGTTGGTCAGGGAATTACTGCTCTCAAAACACTTTGGATGCACACACGCATACTGTATGTTAGGGCTCCCTCCCCCCAGCTGCTTAGATCAAGGTGCACCTCAAAATAATTTCTTTGCCTTATTTTGACATTGTTCTTTCATGTTTTAACCTCTCCAGCAAAGTAACAGATGAAGGTAGGGTTGCAGTTTTTTCTGCTGTAATCATTTTCAGTCCTGCTTAAAATTGACCAAAGAATCACATAGATATAGAATAATATATAATTTTGCTCAAGTGAAGATTTTTTTCTCACATAAAATGATCCAAATCGTTCAATTCTGATGTACTTGAAATTTCTAGAGATAATTTTTCAATATCTGTAAAAAAAAAGTTCTGGTTGGCAATTCAATGAGTTAATGGAGTGTTTCGGTCATACAAATAGAGAGCTGCCTTATTTATGTCAGGCAGTGTTCAGGCCAATATCCTATTGAAATGACCTCATCCATGCAATCTTCATTATGCAAGCAGCCTGCAGCATTTGGTGGGGGCTCCGTGCTGGATATTTCAAGACGGTGCTGGCCATTCATCAGGACAGTGGTCACTATCACCAAGCTTCCAGTAGATGGTCTGACTGTCACGTTGGCTTCAGGAAACAGTGTATTTTGTACCAAAATAATGTGCTAAAAAAAAGTAAATTGATCTGTTCAGAGTGATGCTCACTGGTAATAAAACCAGGGTTGGTTCTATTCTCACTGCTCTAGCACTTGAATCCCTCTGGACTGCATCTCAGCAGCTCGCCTGCGATTAAAAGGGTTGGCTCTGCTCTCACACATGTAGTGTATTTGGTTCACAAGAGCCCATGTGCACTTTTTCTAACGGTGGTTTTATGAAGCGAATCTTGTTCACAAAGAAGAAACTGAACCAATTGCTGCTGTCTCATCTTATTTTGGGCAATTGAAGGGATCACTAAGTGAAACTTCATGTTTCTTGAGTTTCATCGTTCTTTTTTTTTAAATATTATTATTACTATAGGCCTACATAAACATTTCACTGAGGATGGGATTTCTCCCTCCTTTGTTACTTCATTTCAGCATGGCTTAGTAACATGTTTTCAGCAGCTGGAAATGGCCAGCAAGTGTGCTTTCATTGGGAATAAATAAATAAATACATAAATAAATAAATAATGCAGCCTGATAAATGTATTAATCGGCGATAGGCTGATAAACAAAGAAAATTAGGATAGAATGGCTATCTGCCTCATTTATGAATCACAGGCTGTTCGGTGATTCTGCTGTGGTAAAAGACAGCTCCTTACCCTGGGAATGGAAAACAACACCACTCAGGGTATTTCCCCCCTCTTATCTAGGGTGACTCTCTACATCACATTACCTTTATACTTAGAATGGCAACGAAGCCATAGCTGATGATAACTGGCCACTTGGTTGGCCAATGCACAGTCCTCAAATCTGCAAAGTTCAGTAAGTGGTATTTTGAGAACGGGTCCCATGATACGTATTTTTATATGCATTTTCTTCGTGTCACTGTTGTGTATATAACACTGCCAAATAAAAAATGATTTTATATGCATTTTGCTATGGCTTTCATGGCATGCACTGCAAGAGATCCGGTGATCAGACCAATTCGCAGCTAAAGGAATTTAAAGGTATTGTATTGCCAATAATAAAATAAAAATCTACAAAAAATGTAGTTGGATGTCTTAGCCTGCAAAAAGACATGTGTTAGGAGGTCGCCCCCGCCCGCCCATCTTTTCTTGTTCAGCAGCCTCTTTTGCTTCCCACAAGATGGTAGTGTTGGCTTGTTGGGGCTGTGATGTTGTTAGAATGAGGTGTGTAACGTTGCTCAGAAGGCACAGAAGAGACCTGTCCTCCTGAGAGATGTCACAACACGTTTGTAGTTGCAGATAAAAGTGGGTCTTATGGGAAACAGCTGAGCACTGCCAAGGACGCTCCTCCCTAGCCTCGACCTAGCCAATAAGAGGATGGTGGGATACCTGGTCCTCCACACCTTTTGGGTTCCAGATCCCACCAGAGATAACCGATGCAGCTAGGGTTGAAGAGTGATGGGAAGTGCAGTCCAGCGCCACCTGGAGGGGTGGACGGCACCTCCCTCTTGCTGCTCCCAGGTGTGGCTGCCACTGCCATGCATTTTTTCTTAAAGATGTACAGTTCTAGACAGAACCAAGCAATTGGCCGTGTGCAAGATGTCATGATTGATCGATTGATCAGCTGATGCCTTTCTCCAGAACAGAGAACCCAAGGCAGTTCAGAAGAGAAGTAGAAGGCAAGATTGCTCCAGTTACAGCTGAAAATATGCACAAAGCTGTTTTGTTCAAGCGCAGTGAAGGTAACTACGTATAATGTTAACGCCCCGTTGTCCTACATTTCTTGATAAAAACAAAACACCAATTTATTTTTTCAGAAAATTGGTCCAACAGACATCGATTAAGAGGCCTTCCCTTAAACAGCCCCACCTTCGTTTGTCAAAAGCCCGCAGAAATAAAAGATGTGTTAGATTTATTTGTATGGGTTGCTTATGGAAAAGCCGTATGTTAAGTATTTGAACAGGCCTTTTTGTGTGTGTATGTGTTGCATAGATAGATCCACACCTGGGTTTCCAGTCAGAGCAGCTGCCAAAAATTTGTCCCTTCAATGGGCTGAGGTGCTGCCTTTTAAAGGGCATTGCTTCCAAATCTCACTACAAGGCCTTCCAGCCAGGCGTGGTCCAGTAGAAAAAGAAACCTGGTGTGTGATCATGGAGTACAGATGCCCAGGTTAATCCCTGAGTCCCTGTCACTTTGAATACGGCAGAACCATGCGTTCCATGTAACTGAAAAGAAATACATTGTTTTGCACAAGACGCAGAGTGCGAAGGACCCTGATGAAACAGACTAATGCTAAGCTGGTCTGAATATTTAGAATTCACAAAACTGGTGGCTGTGTTCTTTTTAAGTTCAACGAATTCATAGGATTGGCCGGGATAGATTTATAGAGTGTAAAGATAAGGCCCTTCATTGAAGACCAGACAGTCTCTTTGCTGGGATAGTGAGCTGAAGCAGATGCTCCCGGATACAAGATGATGGAAACAAAGCATAGAGAAATCTCTCTCTCCATTGCTTCTGAGTTCCCAGAGACGTTTGGCTGCCTGCTACTGGCAGATGGGATTAAACAGAGCTTGGACCAGCCCAGAAAGGTAAAGGAAGCTCTTTGCCCCAATAACGGTTCCTGAGATGACAACATAGCAACAGTGGTCTCCACCGACCAAGCATTGTTGTTTGATGGGTTGCCAAGGTGGAAAGAAAGTGCATGCATTCTGAACTCCAGCCAACAGAAGGAGGCGCCAAGATGTTAGTGAACAGCATTGCAAATGAATTTGGACATGCAGTCGGAGAGCCCTCACCTTTGAGCCAGCTGTGGCATCTAGAAAACGATCCTTGAGGGCCTCTGAACAACTTAAAATTCCAGAAAGAGTCACAGAAAGTGGCACGAGGGACCACTTGGCATTACAGGAAATCTACGTAAATCCCTTGTACCGGAGCTGGGGGTCTCCGTGTCTTCCTTTCATTTTCATCCAGCCCAGAAATAATTGTGTGTGTGTGTGTGTGTGTGTGTGTGTGTGTGTGTGTGTGTGTGTGTGTGTGTGTGTGTGTGTGTGTGTGTGTGTGTGTGTGTGTGTTGTGTCATTACAGTCATGACAGACTCTTTGTGACTCCATGTCCATGGAGTTTTCTTGGCAGGGAATACTGGAGTGATTTGCCAGTTCCTACTCCAGGCACTACAGCACCTGGTATTCCCTGGTGGTCGCCCGTCCAAGTACTAACCACGGCTGACCCTGCTTAGCTTCTGAAATCAGGAGAGATCGGATGTGCTTAGGGCATCTAGGTAGCAAAATAATTTTTATTCCTTAGGAAATGTGTGAAGCAGTACAAAAGGAGATGCTGGCAGCCCCAAGAATTGCAGAGTGTCGTTTAAGGAGAACGGGGGATGTTTTTAAACGTCCATGTTAGCACATGATCAGTCTGTTGTAACAGAAACGTTGGTGACACCTTAAAGCACTTGCCTAAGAGACAGTGGCATTAAACATGAAAAATGTATTGCAGAACTCTTCTGGGGGGATGTCTGTGACCTGTTAAGAGCCCAGGCAGTTGGCTGTTCTTGATTTCAGTTCTTCCGGAGTGGGTGGCCCTTCCCTGAATATTCAGCCAGTGATCAGAGGCTAAGTAGCTGCATTATTCATTATGATTTCTCTTACAGGTGAGATGGCTCTTACAGCACTAGCCTTCCAGGTCAGTGCATTTTCATCAGAAGGAGGGAAATGGGAAGGCATTCATAATTAAAGCTTGTGTCCGTTTTTTCATTGTGTTAACATGAACCTATGTTTTCACAGGGACTCTGGAACCAGTTTTTTCTTTCTTTCTTTTTTAACTTCACCAAGTTTCTATTCTGCCTTTCTCTACATAAACAGCCGAGGCAGTGGACAAATTGCAACAGCAAAAAGGTTCTAACGGCATCAAGTAAAGAGCTGCAAAAAGTAAGGAAAAGGGAGTTGAAATGCCTCTCAAAATAAAGGGGGGAAAAGATTAGACTTTGCTTGGTATCTTAAAAAAATGCTCTATGTCTGTTATTCCCTAAAATAGTAACCTTAAATGGAAGAGTAGCTGGAGGCTGGAATCATTAGTCTTAGGATGGGCCCTCCTTTTAACTCATCTTGTGTTAGGTAGGTACAATTCAAGTTGGAATTGACCTCTGACGACCCTCACGGGGCTTTATGAGAAACTGACCTGTTTAGGTAGTGGTTGTACAAGATCTGTTGAGACTTCAAGAAGAGTTCTGGAGAACTCAAATGTGGGTCGCCTTTTTTCTAACTTCTCAGTCACCCAGTAAATGTATCTGTTAGCCCAGAATGTTGTTTCTGTTAATGGATCAACAGGGTTTTCCTATGTACACTGGAGGTAGGTAGGAGTAGCCTTTTCTTTTCTTTTAAAACTTCTAGCCGTTGTAGAAATAACTGCAGATTCTGGAGGCCTCCTTTGAGGTTGGTGCTTAAGAGAGGACTGCTGGTCTCTGTCTTTGAAGAAAAATAATATTAATTGTGCTTTGGACTTTGGAAAGACTATTTGGGGGGGGCACAATAACTGCCAAAACCTCCTCTAGTAACTTTAAATCAATTTACTGCTCCAGTAGCTGGACAGAAGGGGTGAGCGAGAGGCGTGGGGCAAGCCTTTGGTCTGCCAGAGCCCTGAAGTTTTAACGGATGTGCTGCCTTTGAACCTCCACCTGTGACACCCTGGTATCCATCTCAATTTTTATATTCTTCCTGGGGAGACAATGATTAAAGAGCTCTCCTCCGCCTGCGGCAGGTGATCAATGGCAGCTCCCTCTTCACCATTGTTTGTTTTGCCCACCAGGGAAGCCTTGGAGATCAGCAAAGTCAAAACCGGGTGGGGTGGGTGGGTGGGAGCAATGTGAAAGGGACAAGTTTGTTCTCACATGCCAAGGGGGATAAATGGTGTCCCCAGAACTTTAAGGCATGGACTTGAGGAAGAACAGGTGGGCAGAGGCTGTCCTCACAGTGGGGCTCTCTGGTCTTTTTAAATTAGTATTCTTAATGGTTACTCTCAAGTCTTTTGGCACGGGCCCCAAACTCTGCTTTATGCTCCTCTTTGGCCCCCAGAGCGGGCGTCTGCCTGGTCACTTCCTGGTGGCCCCCGTAGGCTATTCCACTGATGATAATAGCCCCATGCTGCTTTCCTTGAGAGTTTCCTTGAGACTCGAAGGAAAAAAAGTCTGGGCTGTGAAAGACTGGTTATTAGAGCACCGGAGAGACAAACCGACCCAAGACCCATGTGGCAGAAGGGAAAAGGCAGCCCCAAGCATGTCCCTCAACAGGCAAGCAGGCTGGCAACCTTGGCCAGTCGTGAGCCATTGCCCAAAGGTGGACGGGGCAAGCCTTAAGTGTCCAGGAGACAGATGGGCCTCTGGGGAGATACCCAGAGCATTCAATAAAAACAATAATAATTGCACTGGCATGGCTAAACTGGGTTGGGGGGGTTTGGGAGAGTACTTAGGCTATATTAAAGAATGCTGAAAGTGCCCCTAACCTGTTTAAAAGATGAATTGCCATATGATCAGGCCCTCTGGGATTTGTAAAGCTTTCCATTTTTGGTTAAGCCCCCAAACATGTATGTATGTATGTATGTATGTATGTATGTATGTATGTATGTATGTATGTATGTATGTATGTATGTATGTATGTATGTATTCATTCATTCATTCATTCATTCATTCATACATACATACATACAAACATACATACATACATACATACATACATACATACATACATACATACATACATACATACATACATACATACATACAACTTATATGCTGCCCACTACCCAAAGGTCTCTGCCGAATGCTGCTTTTCCTCGCTCAGGATGTCGCTGAATTCACCGCAGTGGTAACAGCCCTTGGACCAAATGAAACAAAGCAGGCAGATCCAGGGTGATCCAGGACAGTTGGCAAATCTTGGGGTTCCAAGTCCCAAGTCTGGATCCAAGACTTTGGTATCAAGTCCTGAGCTGCGAGCCCAAGTCCCTATTGAAAACAATCTCTCTCCCCCCCCCCAAAAAAAAAGTAGGTGGGTGGTGGATTTTGAGTTGCTAGTCAAGTCCAAGTCATTGATGAAAACTGAATACCAACCGTCCCTACACCCGGCACGATCAGATTCGTTTAAGGGGATAGTCAAAGGCCGTCAGGGCTGTGTTGGAGGGATGGAGGGTCAGGCTTTACCATGCCTATTGTGTGCAGCTGTTTGCTTGGTATCCTAAATAAATCACATGGCCAGCTTGACACTGGCTGCTGGGGTGAGAGGGAGAATGGAAGAGGAATGGCCAATGGAAGCTGTCCTAGCTGAGGAACACAGCTAAGCTCCTTATGTGAATTTCGTCAAAGAGAGAGTGCTTTTTCTGTGTACTTATTTTTAAATTTCCCCTTCAAACAGCACATTGCCTGGAAAATGTGATGGGCTGGCAGTTTCCATGCTTCCAGCCACCCGCTAATCCAGAGCATAGAGAGAGAGAGAGAGAGATTTAATAAGTGACATGTCCACTTTTTTGAAATGTTTCTCCCCACCAAAAAAAAAACCAGGCCCAAGGGCTCACATCCCCTCTCTGCATCCATCCCAGGCTGACAAATTAACTTGGGTGACCGTTGCCTGAAGAAGCCCAACTATTCCAGGTTGACAAATTAACTTGGGTCTTAAGTGACCAGCGGTGCTTCCTAGGAAGTAGCTACAACCAACGGTCTTCTTTTCAGCCCAGGGAGCTGTTTGTGACTTGGGGGGGGGGCAGGGCAACTTAGTTAAGCCTCTTTGACTGCCATACTACCCATGACAATGGCAGGCAATGATGTGATTCCAGAGCTTGGAAGTAAGGAGTTATTAGTATAGTTACCTGCAACTACATACTTCTTACAGGGTTAATGAAATTAGGTATTGGCTGAAATCTTGTTCCATGGGGTCCAATACTGTGCCAGGAATGACCTCACTGGCAGCTTCAGATGCCCATTTTTTAAAGGTTTCTTTCTGTGGCCTGGGGGATACGCAACTTCATCGCACAGTGAAAAAAATTTAAGTAATTTTTTAAAAGGAAAGTGTGAGTTCATTAGGTACTTTAGAGAAATTAGGAAGGAGAAGGGATGACTTATTCAGACACAGTAACATAACTCAGCCTCCTTTAAAATGCTGCAAGATGTCATTATTCACGGCATGATTCTTTAAACAAAAATACCTTCTCCAGAACTGCACTTGACTCCCTGGAGTGCTATCAGCATTTTAAACTGCCTCCGGCTTCACCCTTAGCTAAAGACTGTCCACCTACTGCCTAGGGAGGGCTCAAGACCTGCTGTCATACCCAAGCGGTTTCCAAGGATCCTAAATTGCAAATTTAGCCAAGACGAATTGGTTTCGGAACATGGACCATGGGCCATGCTGTGAAAATGCAACCAGAGGTTGGAACGGCCGTCTTTTCTGAACTACAGCTCTCGGTGTCTTTCTCCCTGTATGACGAGATGCACAGAATTCTCAGCCAAATGCACACCATTCCCAGCTCTGGTTCAGCTCGTTCCTTAGATGTGGGCCCCTCTGTGATTCAAGGAAGCTTTTCACCTTCATTCTTCAAAGGCCAGATGAGATGAACAGCTATCAAAAGGCACAGCCAAAATCTATGCCCAGGCAGTGTCCTGGACCCTGGGGAAGCCAAGTGGTGTTGGTCCCAGGGATTAGAGACAGAATCATCTTTATAAACTACCACCTTGATCTTCTGGTACACAAGCAGAAGCAGTGTCTTTTTTGCTCTTGACAAACTAAGCAAAGCGAGAAGACTATCATGAGTTTGGGGCTTTGCAGGGATGGGGGGCAAGTGTCAGGTTACAGAGTTGGAAGCCTAAATTAGACCTCAGAATAATAAGTAGGGCCTGATTGCTGGAACTCCCAGTTTGAGGCAAAGATGGGAATATCTTTCACTAGGACAGTTCGGATGGAGATGGGAGGGTTGGCTCAGTATGAGGTGGATGGTCTTCCTGGCTTGAAGCTGCATGCTATGCAGATAGACTCCGCCCAATCAGTGCTCCTTCACTGGAAAACATTGCATGCAGTATGTTCAGCCACAGCCCACCCTAAGGAGGAAGATCGTCTGTTGAGCCAGTTTGCAGAACATTCAGCAGTTACCCAATGGCAAAAGTGGAGTTGGAGAGTTACTCTTTTGTTCAGAGTGCATCGCCTACAACCTCGCGGCCAGCACTGACTGCTGAGTTGCCAGGCCAAAATATCATGTTTCCAAGGTATGGAGAAGAAGATCAAACCAAGAAGCCATTGATTGGAAATTGGAATATTAAATGCCTGTAGTGCCGCAGACATGGTTTTGGCCCCATGGCTTTCTCAGGCACTTTTATGATTATTATTTTCATCTTTGTGGCTTGGAAAAGCTCCATTGCCCACTCTCTTTCTCTTGGAGGATAGAATGTGTGCTATACCTGGAAGGTGCAAAGTCTCCAGGATGGCAGATGGCCCCGTGGGTATTCTTTCCAACCCGTTTTACCTTACCATCTCCTCCTGGCATGACCAGCTGCTCCCCTCACGTCAATTCAGCCTCCGTCTTGATTGTCTGGTGTCCCCCCCCTTCTGCTTTTTCTTCTGTCCCCTTCCTTCTCTCTGCTTTTTGACCTGGCTTGCAGTTCCATCCACCTGCGCCAGCCTCAAGCAATATAGAACCTCTTGCCAGCTTGGGTTGCCTTCTCCAACGCTTGCAGCATTGTTGTTTCAAAATGCTACAACCTGTGGATAGAGGAGCTGAACAGGTGTCACCTGGACTGTAGTGGATGATGCCATTCCCTTAGGCTAGGAAACCTAAAGACCTCCTTCCTGAGCTCTGTAGTTGAGAAGACTCACTATGAAGAGTTGAAGCCAAAGACAGGGGCCGCTTAATTGTCATCTTTTAACCCTCAAGCACAGGAATGGAAATATAAAGGCATACTGATTGTGTTGTGCGTGCTTTTTGCACTTCCTAAACCCAAGAACAATTCGCCAACTGCTACCCATCATCAACTTGTTAGTAACCAGATCTTCCATTGTACCTAAATCCTGTGGGCCAGTATCTCTCCAGTTGCCACCTGGTGCCGTCGCATCATTTTTGCAACAAAACTGGAAATGTGAGGGTTTGGACCTGGAACTCTCTGCATACAAAGCAGAAGTTCTGCCTTCTGAACTGATTCCTTGAAATAAGATAAAACACAAGTGGGAAAACCAGGTCATGGTCTTTTCAGACCTTGAAAAGTCCTTCCTTCCTTCCTTCCTTCCTTCCTTCCTTCCTTCCTTCCTTCCTTCCTTCCTTCCTTTCTTTCTTTCTTTCTCGGCTACAGATCTGACCAAAGGGTCCCATCATGGCTCATTTGACACTAGCCATTTTCATTATTTGGCACAAACCTTCGTGGGCAGCAGCCCACAGAAGGTTCTGTTCTGCCAAAGAAATCTAGTGACTGCCTTGACGCTTCCCCATCACTCTTTGCTTTTTTTTTTTTTTTACACCACAGACCAACATGGTTGCCTCTCTGGAAGATTTCTGGACCGCATCTCTCATGAGCTCACAGCCAACCTAATGTCTAGTGTGACAGCTAGCAAGGTCTAAGATCTCCTAAAATCACCATGTCTCCATGGGTCAATTCTTTTCAGACATTGGTCCCCTAATTTTTTGTAGCCTTTCTCTCTCAGTCCACTCTCTCCTAGTTAGCCCTGTGATCAAGTATCTTTGTAGTTCAGCTTGGAGAAAGGAGCTTATTTGTCTTCTCGGCCTACCAACGACAGGGAGGGGCAGTGAGCAGTTGGTAACAAGGCAGGGATCCTACCCTCAAGTCAGGGGCAAGCTGAGCTTGGTTCTGGGGCTTGGGTAGAACAAATGCCATCATCATTTCTTAGCGCCATTGCCCTGACACCCCCGGCCTTCCTCGCCACCCTCCTGAGCTGACTTGGCACCAAGACTGATTCCCCGACACCTGACCTACATGGCTGGTTATCTTAAGCTTGCAAAACCTGTGATTTGATAGCAAGCAGCGGAAAAGGTCGCCTTCAAAGCCGGCAAGGCGCTTAAATCAAAATGATGGAGCCGGGTGATTTCATTAAGAACAGTTGTATTTACTGGGAGCCACAGATGGTGCCGTTTAGCTTATGGCCAATTTGTTAAGACAAAACGAGTATAAAGAAAGACGGGGAAATATTCCAAGTGAGAGGTGGTTAAAAATTTAAATAGGGACCAGATGGCTGAAGAGCATGTCTCATCCAAATTTGGTTTAAGGAGGTAGCCTGCACAGTCTGAGAGATTTCTCCACTAGAGTACTCCAAGGTGTTGGGCTTGTTTTCATCTCCCAAGATTTGCAACAACCAGCTTGCCTACTTTTCTTTGGGAAAAGGGGAAAAATCCTTGGGATAATGACTGTAGCCAAGAAATCAGAAGAACAATGAGACTTGGAAAAGCGGCCATGAAGGAATTATAAAAGATTATCAAGTGGAAGGAGACATTGCTGGAGAACAAGACCATCCATCCTCTTGTTTCCAGTCATTGTGTATGGGTGTGAAAGCTAGATAGCTAAGAAGGATGACAGGAAAAAATATGGATTTGTTTGAAAGGTGGTGCTGGAGGAATGCTTTGTAGATGCCCTGGACTGACAGGATGACAAACAAGTAGGCCCTAGAGAACAAATCAAACGTGGATTATCTCTGGAGGCAAAAATGCTAAAACCGAGGCTGTTGCTCTTTGGGTGCATCATCAGGATGCAGGATTCTCTGGAAAAGGCCATCATACTGGGAAAGGTGGAAAGGAGCAGGAAAAGAGGAAGACCAAATGTAAGATGCCCTGACTCCCCGAAGGAAGTCAGAGATTTGAGTCTGAAAGAGACGAGCAAGGTGGTTGAAGAGAGGACCTTTTGGAGACCACTTCTCCATGAGTCAGAAGAAACTTGGTGGCACATAGCCACAAACAAACACTAACAGATACAGCAAGGTCTTGTACATCGCTTCTGCATGCTGTGGCTAAGAAGACAACGTTCTTGGAGGTTCCTGCTGGCTCTCTTGGTGGAGATGACCTACACCGCTGGTTCCCCACCAGTAGGCTTCCAGATGTTCATGTACCCAGAAATCCTGGCCAGAACAACCAGTGGTGAAGGCTTCTGGAAGGTGCTACCCAAGAACATCTGGAGATCCAAAGTTGGGCGCCGCTGACCTAAACAGTTATTGAGTTGCCGGGTGCTCCTTCCAGGGTGTTGTGTGTCTTTGTGCATGTGTGATTCTCCACCCTCTTGCTTTCCAGCAGACTGAGAGAGACAAAGAAAGCACCAGAGAGCCAGCCCTCTTTGTAAAGATATTCCATGCATTGTAGTCAATTCTCTCCCTCCCCCCACCCCCGGTAGGGGTGTAGTTTCAGTTCTAAAATATTCTTCCTACTGGTGCATCTTGTCATGTGCAGTGTGAAAGCTGGGAATTGAATCATATTTTGGTTTTACCCGAGAGAGAGCGTGAGATTCTTGTATAATTCAGTGGCACAGCTAGAAATGAAGAGCGGGTGGGAGGGGTAAAATTCCTTTAGGCCACAATATGCAGTTAATATTCCAAATTAAGTCAGCTTATTATGCATCAACCGGTAGGTCAAACACAACTTTATTTGGTATCATTTATAATACAGCATTTTGCCCAAAGCAGCAGGGAAGCCCTGAAGCACCCAAGTGGAATTATGGTGTCCGAATAATACAGAATAAAACAGAAGGGAGAGAGAATACCAGGCTGGCCAGACCCCTGTCTGTCTCTTCCTTTGGGCATTCAGCCCAAAAGCCAACATTGGCTGGACCAGTTTAAGCAAAATGGATCCACTGTGTAGCAGGACAAGAGTTGTGTTGTGTGTGTGTGTGTGTGTGTGTGTGTGTGTGTGTGTGTAAAACACTTCACATTCCATTCCTCAAGAAGTAGCTTTTCTAACATGTTCCCTTTAAAATGCAAGAAAACGTGGATCCACAAAAAGTGTGGGTCCTTTAAGTCTTGTAGGTAATGACTAGTGGTGTGTCTCTCTGTGTGTGTCTGTGTGTTCAGAGCATCTTACCTGGCATGTTCCCTTAGGCTTTGGTCCCTTGGAACTCCTTGGAAGGACAAGATCCCATCCATTGGAGCACCCAACATTGTATGCACTGTATGTCCTCTGTCCAAGGTCCTAATCATTCTTTGCGGTGACTTGACCTGGTGCTGCCTTACTCAATGTGCCACTCCTGGTAGACACAGCACTATCTCACGATATAAGCTGCTTTCTCCATTCACCCACCCACCCACCCACCTACGCATCCATCTGATAAAAACAGGAATTTACTTGGGCTTCCTGGTAATGAAAAACCACACGGTGTCCCTTTTATAACAGGAGTGGTTGACTCCTGGGGTCTGGTTCTGCATCCAGCCTTGCTGGGGACCCAATCCGGCTCTTGACGGCCATCTCCCTTCCCCCAAAACATTGTTCTTGGTGATTTGTTAGCTCTTCTGCGGATTTTTCCTTTTCTGGAGAGGTGAAATGACTCTCCAATGGACAGACAGGAGGATATTTAAGTTAAATGATGCAAGCCGGTTTGGTCCTACCCTGGCCTTTGACCATCTCAGTAGCACAGAAGTCCTCTCAGATGTGGCCCAAGAGCTGAAAAGTCTCTAGCGAGATGTTCCAAATAGCTTTATCTGCACGTTGCCCTTCTGGTAGAGTCGGCGAGGGAACAGGATTCCCTGGGGTTCAGTCCAGCCCTCCTGAGGACAAAATCCTTCCTCTGGGCTTTGTTGATAGCCATTCCTCCCTGCGTTTGACTTCCCAGCTGTTGCATTCTTAAGGATTGAAACAGTGCCCGTAATAAACGGAGCCATAATTAAATTCATAAATCAATGCAATAAAATAGTGGTGTTTATGACTGCTTCCTCCCTGCTTCCTTGCAGTGGATTTTCATATTGGCTTCCCTTTAAGGGCTTATGCAAAAAAAGATCTGAAGGTTCTGAAGTGTGGGGAAACCCATTAATCCTATTCATTCATCCATCCATCCATCCATCCATCCATTCATTCATTCAATTTGAATACTGCCCATCTGACCCCTGATCTATCTGTTCTGTTCACAATGCAATGTTAATTCCATGAACAGCAAGGTAAAGGTAAAGGTTCCCCACACACATGCGTGCTAGTCGTGTCTGACTCTAGGGGCGGTGCTCATCTCCATATTCAATCTGAAGAGCCAGTGTTGTGCAAGTCCGTGGCCATGTGGCCACCATGGCTGCAAGGAAACACCGTTTAACCTTCCTGCTTTTTACAGCGGTACCTATTTATCTACTTGCATTTACATGCTTTGGAACTGCTAGGATGGCAGGAGCCGGGGATATCAGTAGGAGCTCACTTCACTGTGTGGCACCCGGGATTCGAAGCACCAAGCTGCTGACTTTGCAGCCAACAGTTTTCAAAGCCTTACTCCACTGAGCCACCACGCCCCCGTGAACAGCAAAACTCCAATTTAAATAAATAAATAAATAAATAAATAAATAAATAAATAAATAAATAACCCACACTTTGAGAATTGCCTTGGCACTCATTTTGCCACTGAATAGGGTGTCATCCCTTCCTTTGGGCCTGTAGCAGCAACATGATTTTTCTCTTTGCTGGTGGCATAATCTAATTGTTGGGCACCCTCCTCCTCCTTGTTACAAGGGAGGGGTATTTTACTGAAGAAATAATTCACCCGGGATTATACAGCTGGCTGTTCTGAAAGATTTCAGCTCTTGGTGGAGTCCCCCCTCCCCCTCTGTTTTTGTATTATTTATTTAGGTGTGAGTCCGTGGGTCTCTTGGGCTATTAGATGCATTACACACATTATTAAGAAATAACAGGGCCGCATTCTGAAGACAAGGCGGCTGTCATAACAATGGGACACTGATTGTCAGGGAGGGAGAAATTGCATCCCCACCTCCCCCTTTAGCTGCACAGCAGGAACGCAGACCCGCCAGCCGGGCCTGCCGCTGCCTGGCAGATTTAGATGTGCCGGGCCTGACAATCCCTGACAGATCTTCACATCTGGAAAACTGGATAATAACAACAATTCAATTCAAGTAGAAGGAATGAAAATTAGGTTTTCAATCTTGATGCCAGGCAGGAGCTCCAGATATGGAGATACAAATTTGAGTTTGCATGAGTTGAGTTGGCTCTTTAAAAAGCAGAACCAGTGGAGGGAGGGAGGGACAGAGAGAAGGAAGGAAGGAAGGAAGGAAGGAAGGAAGGAAGGAGCTGATGATAGATGGACGAACAGGTGGATGGAAGGAAGGAGCTGATGATGGGTGGATAGATGGAAGGAAGGAAGGAAGGAAGGAAGGAAGGAAGGAGCTGATGATAGATGGACGAACAGGTGGATGGAAGGAAGGAGCTGATGATGGGTGGATAGATGGATGGATGGATGGATGGATGGATGGATGGATGGAAGGAAGGAAGGAAGGAAGGAAGGAAGGAGCTGATGATGGATGAATGGATGGATGGAAGGAAGGAAGGAAGGAAGGAAGGAAAGGAGGGAGGAAGGAAGGATGGATGGATGGATGGATGGATGGATGGATGGGGGGGTGAGTGGGGGAAAGAGCAGCTCCCCTTGCTTGACATCTTTAATGTCAGTGCTAGTTCTCGTGAGATGTTCTAAAAGAAGGGGTGGTACATGGAGTGCTGTAGCAGCCTGGGTAACCAAAAGAGTTGAGTTCACCATGCTGTCATTAAAGTCAGCATTCCTGTGATCTCTTCCTGCTTACTTTTTCAGCTAAAAGAAGAAAACACATAGCATAATCCAACACGTCTTGACATGTAGGACTCAATCACAGGAAAAGGGGCCATTGGATTGCAACCTTTTAAAAAATCTTTTGGTCTCACCAGGTGTGTTTTTACCTCAAAATGCTGATGCACCCAGCTTTCCAAAATGGCACCCCTCCAAAAAGGCTGACCTACTTCTTTGATATATCACTTGTTCCCGTTTTTCCTTCTTTTTGAAGACTGAAAAATAGTGGTATGGAGAAGTTCTAGAATCATGGGGGCATTTGGGGGCAATTGTATCATCTCTGTTGAAACACCACCTCCCTCATGCTTTTCCCTTGGCTTCCCCCAGCAGCAGCTATTCTGTCAGGAAAGAGCAAAGAGAGATAGGTCAGAGAATTTGTAACCATTCCAGTAGCGGGACAGAAGGATCATTTTTTCCTCTTCCCTCCTCTTCTCTTTTGCTTTTTGTGCCATATCTTTTGTACTATAAGCCTTCAAGCAGGGACTGTCTTATTCTTATTGATTTTAGGAGAGGTGTTTCAGAGATCTCTTTAAGGAGCGAGACGAAAGTGCTCTAAATCAACTAACTGAAGAAATCGGCAGTGAGGGCACTGGTGTTAGCCAATTGGTCCCTTCCACTCTGATGTCCTGCACACCTCTACATTGTAATGAAGTCTCTGAGGAACTGCATAGGAAAAGTTGCATGGCCTTCTGTAGAAGCCCCGATATCAGCATTTGTCCCCAGGGCCAAAGATTCTGTACTTTAGCGAACTCTTCCTCTCGGTGCTGTTTCAGGTATGAAGCACTGGTGATGTGGAACTGGACTCTTTCAACTTCTTGGGAGCTTGAATGCCATCACAAATTCTAAGGAGCTGCTCACAGTGACCTTCAGCTTAGTGGTTCCCAAGCAAGCTGTTTGCTGATAACCTGGGGAAGGTGAGGGCTCCTGACTTCAAAAAGTCTATGAGCATTCATCCTCCACCTTGAAAAGAAGGCCTGAAAGCCCGCAGCCACTTGGCACGTGACGTACGGTACTGTGGATGCTTGAGATTTACAAGAGAAGATCAGACGGAAGGACAAATCTGATATGGAGGAGCTTGGAGTACTGTTAGGCTTCTTACCCCTTGCCTTAAATTGATATGTTAGTAAACACATCCAAACAAAACATGTAAAATGGAATTGCTTGTATCTTCATTTAGCAAGCAAGCTGCGATTCCCTGGGTCATCTCTCCCGTCCTCACCTCTTTCCGTTTGACGTTTGCCCCTCTCCCAACCTTATATTCAGATCTGACAATTGGCTGTAGTTTCTCTCTGAATGCAATTTCAGGGCAGTTTTTAAGAGGTTGGGGCAAGGTGGGGCGGGGGGCAGAGAGAGAAATACAGCACCTGGACAGGTGTAGTAAAAGAGCTGTGCGCCTCTCCCCCCTCCCCCCCCAGCTAGCCATGGCCCAGATCTCTGATTTAGCAAAAGAGCTGGCCTTCAAATGGTCCAGATGGTGACTTGGGAGCCATAAAGAGGCAATGCACGCTGTACTCATTGTGCCATAAATATAAAACATGCCACCCTCACCTTGATTTTCATGGAGGACAACAGCACCCATAAAGGCAATTCAGTGAGAGGAAAATATATCAAAGCAATGCTTGGAGGGGTGTGTGTGTGTGTGTGTCCAATTAGATTTACTGTTATGTTTGTCAGAGCATTATGACTCTGGCATCATTAGAGAGGGGGAGAGAAAAAGAGAGAGAGAGAGAGAGAGAGAGCATTCACTTTATTGCTGAATTATAATTTATGATGGTTTATCATTTCTTTTTATTGCTCCCATTTGGTGTTTTGGAGAATTGTTTAATAGCAATGTTGCAGGTGCTGGATCACCTTAAATTGAAGTTGTGCAGGAAATGAAATAAGATAGAATGACCTTTCAGCCCCTCTCTCTTGTTTCTGCTGCTTTGCAGAGAGATCCTAGTGTTATAAATGGCCAAAGCTGAAATTCCCTCTGCTGAGAAAGCACCTCGGTAGGGAAAGTCTCTCGATTCTTAATCTTCCCAAATAAGAGTTATTTTTAGGAAAGCCACTGGTGTTAGAAACAGGGCAATGCTTCTCACTAATCCAATATGAGCAGCAAAAGTGATGAGTGAAATGCACTCTGTGTGTGCTCAGGGGATAGGCATCTTGCAATAAAATATAATATTAAGTTCTTATATTGGATTGGTGAGCTGCCTAAGGTGGGGGGACACATGCTGCAAATAGTCAGATGCTGTGACTCTCATAGTAAAATATTAACATTCATGTGTTACTGTGAATTGATGAGACAATTAACACATTTGGATTGCAGCTCCCAGAATTCCCAGGCCCAGACTGGTTGGGCAGCACTGGTAAAATGAGAAGAAGTACCGTCCCCAGGTCTGTTTCTGGCATGTTGTGGGACTAGTGTCATTCTAGTACTATTCTTGATATTTCTTTTGTCACACACAGGAGTTGATATCTGTGGAAGGGTCCTGTACCTGCAGGAATTATGGAACGGCTTGAGCAGCTTGTTTGCAGTGAGTATGCTTGCAACAGAAAAGGATCAAGAATTTTCCAGAATACTTGGGTTCTGAATGCTGTAAGTGAGAACTGCACAAGAACATAAGAAGAGCCATGCTGGATCAGGCCAAAGGCCCATCTAGTCCGGCTTCCTCTATCTCACAGTGGCCCCACCAGATGCCTATGGCAGTGCATGAGACTAGATATCTGTCTCCCGGTACCACTCCCTGCATCTGGCCCTTGAAGAACCCTGGTTTTAAGCCTGGAGATGACACGTCTCCATCATGGTTTGTCACCTGTGATGGACTTTTCCTCCAGGAATCTGTCCAATTCTCTTTTGAAGGCATCCAGGCCAGATGCCATCCCCACCTCCTGTGGCAGGGAGTTCCACAGGCTAACAGACAGACTCATGCTGGGTGAATTTTTTTCTTTTTTCTGTTCTCAATCTCCCAACCCTCAATTTGAGTGGATGCAAAGCATCTATGCTCTGTCTTGCCTGTTTATTCTTCCTTCCTTCCTTCCTTCCTTCCTTCCTTCCTTCCTTCCTTCCTTCCTTCCTTCCTTCCTTCCTTCCTTCCTTCCTTCCTTCCTTCCTCCTCCTCCTCTCCCTACCCTCCTCCTCCAGCCACTGGGCTAATTGGTACCTGCTCACCTTCCCGGCTGACACAAGATAAATGAGACCCGAGCCTTCAGCAGTCCTTGTTGGCTGGTGGGGGTGGGGGCAGTGGCGGCAGTGGCATTTATTTGTTTATATATTTATTTAGCTTATATACCACCTGTCTTCCCGGGGGAACTCCGGGCGGTTTACAACAAAAGGAATAAAAACAGAAACAGACAACAAATAAACAATTTAAAAACAGGAATAATCAAACAGAACACAATAAAAATAACAATTAACAGATGGCGGGTAAAGAAAAAAAATTAAATTACTAGTCACCGAACGCCTCTCGGAAAAGCAGAGTTTTTAATGCCTTCCGAAAGGCTGACAGGGACTCTGCAAGGTGCACTTTGCTGGGAAGGTGGTTCCACAAGGTAGGGCCAGCCACAGAGAACGCTCGGGTACGGGTGGAAATCTTCCGAGCCTCTCTGGGCATGGCCACCCGCAGCATGTGCGCCTGCGACAACCTGGTCGGTCAGGCTGATGTTGACCTACCAGGCATTGGTTCCAAAATAGCAAACTATTCTTCATGATCACAATGTGACCTGGAGTAAGTTGCAGCAGGTGCAGCAGCTGGCCACAAGAGCTGCCTGCCACGTGGGGGAATTCATTGAGTTGCGTTGGGTTTTTGTTTTCGTTTTCAAAACACCCAAGACGGAAGAGTTGACTTGAGCAACTGACCAGCCCTTTGTCCAGTCAGGCACTGGACTAAGCTCCCCGGGTGTGTGGTGGGAAACAGGGTTTTAAAACCCAGGAGTAAAATCACTGCTGTAGATTCAGGAGAGTTATGTAAGGCAAAAATGGCAAATACTGGTTAGGAGAGGTGGTTCTTTGGGAGAGGACACCTCAGATCCCAGTTGAGCTGTCCCTTAAGTTGACGTGGATGTTGGTTGGTCTACCACTGGGAACGGGAACCTCTTGTGAAACATTCCATTCTTTGGTCCTCCTTTCAAGCTCTTGACGAAAAGCGGAGAAAATGCAGCTGAGCTTTGTAGGGCAAAGCGCAAAACTCCACCTAAACAATTCAAGGAAGCCACTTAAGCTTTTAGCTCATTTGTCTTCAGTTACGTTAGCTGATTAGTTCCTGTACGTGTTTGGTTGCATATTCCATCTTGAAAGCACATATGTCTCCTCCACCCCCTCCCCAAAGGAAGCCATTTTAATTTATAAACATGGTTTCCCTTAGGCAATATAGAGCAGTGTGATGCGTGATTAACCATTGATATTTCAGAAGCTGCAATGGAAGTGCACTTTTTAGCAGTGCATATTTTCTAGGGTGGGGGTGCGAATTTCCAAAAACTGGCCTACCGGCACCTTGACTCCCAAGATTTCCTTAGTCAGCCTGGTAAATAAGAGGTGTGTACTCTAACAGGTAATATGTCCAAGCTGCGGAGAAGATCAGAAGATAATAATCACACCTCCATGGATGAAGGCCAGGCTACACATGCATAAGTAAGTCAATATAAATGCAGACGAACAATGTTGTTTGCTGTTCTTAAGACAGTCCAACACGTTCCAGTCAAATCAGGTTTCAGGAATTTGAAGCAGCTTAATCTGGACTTCATTTCCCATGATTCCCAGCCGGAACAGCAGCATCTGGAAGACTGCAGATCACAATGGTCATGAAATCTGATCGAGTATTGAGACCACCATGGACCTACGAAACTCCGCAGCTCTAGACTGCCAACAGCTGCCACAAAATACTTACTGAAGGAGGTTGGTTACTGTTAGAGGTTGGGGATTTTTTTTTTTTTTTAGGGGTACCACTCCCAGGCTGGCTGTGGAATTCTGGGAGTTGGAGTCCCAAAGAAACAGGGCATTCCAAAGAGGCACATGTGTTTTGCAGTGATGGAAGGCCCTCTCCCTGGGAACCAGCAAGCGCTTGCCTCTGAGGTCCCAGCAACCTCCCCTCTCTTCTCTGGCTCTGGGGTTTCAGGCTGGGCGTCAGAAGACACGGGAGCCTCCTGTCTAGACAGCTGGAGCTCTGGGCCATCCCTGTTGCCTTTGGGTGGCGGCGGGAACCCCAGTCCGTAAGGTGTATCTTGAGATTCCCTGGTAGCCCTTCTCGCTCTGAGCCAACCTCGTCCCTTCTTCATTGGCCATTCCGAGCCCGGCTCTTGGCGGCTGCTTCTCCTCATAACCTTGCGAGGAAAGATTTGCCATGTCGCAAAAGCCCATCTGTGGTGTGCGTGCGCGCGTGCCTTCGTTCAAAGGCAGAGCACACGGCGGTGTTTTCTGCACCCAGTGGTGATATGAGATTGGAAACGGTGCCCCCCACAGCTCCGCCTATCTTCCTCCTCTCATTATAACGCCGTCCACCGAACCCCGTCATTTGAGGCACCATCAAAAAGGTGTTATTATAGAGGAGCTTGTGGTAGTTAACGTTCAGTTCAGCATTTCCATTACCGGACTGTTTTTCTCAGGGTTACACACAGGCCAAGAGAACAGCATTGTGGGGAGGCAGGAAAGGAAGCCTTCTGTGGGGAGAATTTCTCTCTCTCTCTCTCTCTCTCTCTCTTGTACTTTGCAATCTACCAGGAAAGTCATTTTCTCTTCATTAATTGTTGCTGATATAAATGAAGAGGGGGATTTGGGAGATTTAAATATTTAAGCAATCTCCTGCAGTGCCGGGGAAATGTAAACTGGTCGCAACTTGAGCTTAACAATGTGGAGAAAACAATTCCCCCTCCTCTCCTTACTCCCTCCAACTGTAAAAGAAAGCCTGACCTGCATCTGGATGGACTGCAAGCCTGCAGCTCCGTTCCTCCCCTTACAATGGAAAGGAGCATCAAGTGTAGTGGTTTCCCCCTGGAGGTGATTCCCCTGCTGCCCCAGGTAACCCAAGGAGGTCTCAGCTGGTCTCAAGAAAGGCTGGGAGCCCTCCGGGTGAGCTGGGTCACAGAGGAAGTCACAAAGATTGGGGGTTCCAGAAATCAGAGCTGGGACTCAAGCCTACGAGGAGTCTGAGAAACAAGGCCGGGTCAGAACAGGAGAGAGAACTGAGGGCCTGGAAACGGCCATGAAAGTTCTTAAACCAAACCCAAGCTGGGTGCTGGGAACCGTAGTACGAATGTCAGAAAGGCCAAAGAGAAGTGAAGTTGGTCGCTGGAGCTGGTGCCTTCATGCAGCTGCCCTCAGGTTCCTTCCTTCCACATTCCCTGTGCAGAAGGAGAAGCTCTTACTAACCCCAAGGCTTTGAGCCCTTGTCAAACAAGGCTTTCTCTACCTCCTGAAGGCTATAATATAAACAGTAATGATGTATGATCTCCCTCAGAGGTGACAGTGGTGGTGGTGGTGGTGGTGGGATCTGCTGATTTGGTGTGTGTGTGTTGTTTCTACTTCTTGTTCTTCTTCAAAAAACAATTGTTACATCTCCATTTTGACTTCTGTGCATTCAGGCATGTTAAGCCTGGATTTGGATCACCATCTTTTCCTCCCAACTCCAGAGAAGTCTTCCACCTTTAACACATCTATGGCACGTAGCTACAAAGACAGAGACTCTGTGCTGGTCTTTTAGTTTTAGTTTTGTTCATGATTATATACCATCTGCTTGTGTGCGGCAACTCAAGGCAGTGAATTTCTTGGATTCAATGAAACCAAAACTTTAATTTTCTATTCATTTCTTAAGAATTTACCAAAGCTCTGAACCCCACTTGTTTACAAGAGAGAGACTTCAACGTTTTAAATGGAACAGAAAGCAAAGCCATTGCATTATCTCCTGTGGAGGCTTTTGTTTTAAAAATGCAGCTAACTAAGCTTTTGTTTGAAACCTCACACCCCAACGAAGGAGCTGCAAGCAGTTATGCCAACCTTCTTGATTCCTCCTTTCCTTTCCTCCAGGAGGTGCTTCAGACCTCTCCTCCCCCACTCCCCCTATGCTTTTTTTATTCCTGGTGGGAAGGGTTGGAGGTGAACAGCTTTGGGAACCAGGAGAAAGACTTCCTTGGAGAAGCAGGGCGTGCCTTTGATTAGCTATGCTTAACTTGGTGCTCACTCAGAGATTCAGACTGCATGTTCGGTTTCTGGTCCCAGACAGTTTCCGCATCCTCCTTCCCTGCCCTTGTCTCTCTGACTGGCTCGTCCACTCAGAGAGAGAGAGAGAGAGAGAGAGAGAGGAAGAAAGCAATGTTATAGGAAGGTGTGCACAGAATTCATAAAACCATATTTTGGAGACTCATTTTGTCTTCCTTACCCAGGACAACCTCGAGTGGGCCTGGCACGCAGCTGGCGTTTGTTTAACACACCCATTTGCACGCTCTTCTTTGAAGACCATGCATTGTTCTGCTTGATCAACTCTTTTATTTTCTCATCTTTAATTTCTCAGAGACTGGGCTTCTTTCCGTTTGGCATGCGACCACTAATGAGCTCGAGAAGGTGTTGTGAAATGTTGGAGAACGCAGCTGTATATTTGCTTGCACTTCATTCTGGAATTGTTGGCCTGCGTTTTCATTTATTGACAAATGTTGGTCCTTGCGGTGACTTTTTTATGGATGCCATGCAGTTCCCACAGGAATCCAGGAGGAAGGGACCTGGTTAGTATCACAATGTAGATTCTTTCCCTAATAAGCCCTAACGTCTCCCCTCTTTCTGTCTCTCACACGCAGCGCTAGAACACAATTGTGAGTGGACATTTTCCAGGCGCAACATCTCCAAGATCCTTCTGAAAGTGGTTCCCATTCCCCCATGTGGCATAATTGGTGTTGTTTTATTCCAACGAGCGTTGCGTTTTGCCATTTATGGGGTCTTGGCTTTTAGCACTGGCCACTGCAACTGAAGCCTGATCTATAAATGCTTCCTATTTACCTATTTCCCCAACATGCCATCACCCCCAAAAAAAAAAACCAATCAAGAAGAACAATGGGACTCCGTTTGTGTTATTCCTCCCCCCAACCAGCTAATTAAACCTTTGAAGTGGAGACTTTCCTGTCTTCCTGCAAGGTTTTTGGGTCCCCTCTTCCTGATTAAATAGTGCTGGAGCTTCCACATGGAGCAAATCAGCCTTGCTTTCTGAAGCAGGTCCCCAAGGAGTCTGAAACCTCACCAAAACCATGTAGTGTTCTTCTTATTTCTCCCAAGCAGGAAGCGGAATGAGGTCTTATTAAATTCGTACAACTGAATTCACTTAAACTCCCTTGGAGTAGGATAGTTTGCCTGACAAGCTGTGTCAAGAAAAAAGCCTCTCGTCTAGCTAATTAAGACATTTCTTTTGACAGGCAAGATTGCATTTAAGCTCCGTGTGTTGTACACAAGCTAATAATTTCAAGCTCTCTCTCTCTCTCTCTCTCTTTTTTTTTTATTCCACCCCTCCCCCTTCTTGACTAAATATGCTAGAACCAGAAAATGTCAAAATAACAGAAGAAGAAGGCTCAGAAGTGCAGCCGAAATGGAGTCTGAGGTACGAGTCACAAATCAGAACAAGGCGAGGGAAAGGGAGACGCTGACGACTCGATTGATGTGTGTCCCTTCATCTCAGCAGCTTGGTGGGAAAGGCCCCTCAAAGAGATTTCGGATTTCATGGGCTTACAGATCTCGGCACGTTGCTCAATGTACGGAGGAGCCTTCACGGTAGACACAAAGCAGGTGTGGGCAACCGGTAGGCCCGGGAAGCTCCGTAGGGTCAAGGGTTAGTGCTCAGGTGGGAGATCCCATCTTGCTTTTGCCGTTTGAGACAGAGTCTTCCCCATCAACAAAGGAGGAGAATCTGGGGCGAGACCTCTAGTCAAGGAGAGGAATTGTGATGCAGCCTCCACCAGGGAAGGATGTCCACAAAATGAAACCTTTGGAACTCTAGGTGGACTATTGTGGGCTCCTAAAATTCATTCCACGCAGCCAAAGAAAGAAGCGGCAGGCAGAGAATGGAGAAACTCCCCCTCTCTGACACCTAAGCCATTGTCTTCTGCTTGCTGTCCTCTTGAAATGAGCTTTGGCTTCTGCCATCTAAGGGGACCAATTTCTCCTCTGACCACAGATTCTCCTCCTCTCTGTTGTCTTCCATCTTTTCACAGCCTGCTCTTGCATTTTAATCCCAGTTCTCTTACCTAGGTCTATTGTTTCTCAACCCTCCTCCTCCTTTGTTCTTCTTTGCCATTTTTTTCTACTTTATCTTGCCACTGCTTTCCCATTGATTCCATTGTTCCTGTTGTTTTATCTGTGTTTTAACTGTTTTTATTGGAAACCGCCCTGAGTTCCTTCTTGGAAAAAGGTTGCGGTATAGAAATACATCAAATAAATAAATAAATAAATAAATAAAATTTCATTTTTGCAAGGAATGAAAAAAAATGGGGGTATATCTTTTAAAATGTGGCAGTTAAAACATCATGGATAATCCAATGAAATGATGAAAAACTCCCCTAAGGGAGAACAGAGCTGCAATTTGTAAAATATTCCCTCCAGATGTCTCAGAGAATGCACCCTCCCCTTGTCAGCTATCCCTCTGTTCCTCCCCTCCCACCCCCACCCCACTGACTGCAGCAGCAGCATTTGATGAACATTGTAGATATGCCAAAGAGAGAGAGAGAGAAATTAATGGGGGTGGCCTTTCTCCCGTGGAGTGAGCCAAATTGTGCAGAATAAGGGGAACTGCTCTCCAAGAGACTCAAACATGACGTGCCATGATGGGTTGAAGAGCAGAAGATGGACAACCCTGAACCAGGAGGCTTGGTCCCACAGGGAGTCCTCCGGTGGAAGCTCTGCTGAAATGGGTGCAGAATTAGAATGGTGTCCAAGATTTCTGGCCACAGTGAGCATACAAAGAGATGATTACTGATGAGTTGGAACATTTTGCCTAGCTGGCCATCCTTCTTCCCAGTTAGGGGGCTGGTGGGAAGCCCATTCTCTAGTTCAAATCTTATCTTTGCAAGCCCAGGGCTTGCCAATATCATATTTTAGGAATGCAAGCTTCTGGGAGCTCGGGTCCAAACTAGCAACACTTCCAGAGCTCCGGTCATTTCCCTGTTTACTCTCAGTGACTCCTGTCTGTGAAGATTCTCAGTCACCCAGGTGAGTCTATCTGGAAGTTGAGTCATGGCTACTGGACTTCTTATTTGAGAGACAGAGACGTTTCGCTGAGCTAAAAAAAAAAAAAGTCCAGTAGCCATGACTCAACTTCCAGACTGTCAATCCGTTTAGCATCAACTGAGCTTGGAACTCCACACTTAACGAAGCAGGTTGATATCTTTGGCTCCTGATGGGGGCTCCAGGACCCACCGAAGTAGGTTGAGTTCCTTCCTCTCCCTGTTAATTACGTGTCATTGCATTTTGCACTGATGAATTCCTTTTGTGGTAGGAGAACAAGCACCTCAGCTGATGGGGTAATTAAACAACAAAGGCCAGGCTTGAGTGGCAGCTGTTAAGAGAATGCCTTTCTTCTTTGTTGGAGAAGATGTGTCTTAATTAAAAGTAGAACTCCACAACTAGGAACAAGATGAAAAAAAAGTTGGCCTCCTGAACTCAGGTTGGGGGAGAAGGAACATACCAATGATAAGGCCACGGCCACCACTGGGATCAAGCAGATCAGGTGGGCAGGCAAATTCCAGCATGCCTTTTGGCCCTCAGTTTAGTTGTAGAGAAAGGAGGTGAGGTTTAACTTTTTTTTTTATAAAAAAAGTTTTGTTTTTAATTGTAATTTTCCCTCAGTGTTGTAAGATTTGCATGTCCATGGAGTTTTCTTGGCAGAACCCCCTCCAGCCTCAAGTATTGAGAGGACTGCACCTGAAAGAAGTAACTTGTCCAAGCTCTGAGTTTCGGCAGGGGTGTCTCCGAGACCAGTAGCTGCACAGGTGAGAGGAGAAGCAGCATCTGGCCAGGTGGTGTACCCGGATCACTTCCAACTTTGCCAGGGAGGCAGAGAACAAGGGGTTACGTGGGCTTATGCATGTTGGCACACTAACCCGTCGCAACCAATTTGAGTCTGTAAGCGTCCGTTTGTTCAGGAGGCTCTTGTTTGCTCTAGGTATCTAAATTTAGCCCTTCTTCCCCCCTCCTTCTCCTTCTTCGTTGGATGGAAGAACTTATGCTACAGAAAAGAATGCTCGCAAATCTTAGCCGTGTCACACCTTATTAGTCATGCAAGCACTTAAAAAGCAAGGGGAAGAAATGCAACATTCCACCAATTTATGGAGGCAGGTCCTTTTCTGTAGTATTATTTTTTTTTTAAAAGCCACTCTGAGCCTTCTTGAGATTTACTGGGTGCCTGAGATTTATTTAAGTTTTAGGGCATTAAATTCTGTGAATAATGCAGCTTGGGAGAGAAGTAATATTTGCAGTCCAGAGTGTGTGTGTGTGTGTGTGTGTGTGTGTGTGTGTGTGTGTGTGTGTGTGTGTGTGTGTGTGTGTGTGTGTGTGTGTGTGTGTGTGTGTGTGTGTGTGTGTGTGTGTGTACGGCAGTTTTTAAAAAATCTTTCACAACTGGAAGAAGCTGTTCATTCCCACCATCAGTGCCATAAAGGACACTGTTGCAGACTCCAGTCCTGAATAGGGTTAGATGCAGATAATGCTGAACTTAAGTTTGCCCCACATGACTTCTAAAACAGCCTCTGTCTTTTCCTTCAGGAGGCTTGTCCATCCAGTCCAGTGTTTGTCTTCAGTGGGTGGCCCAACTGGAACAGGCCACCACAGCCCATCCAGTCTAGCATTCTGTCTCACATGGTAAGGTACACGTTCTGCAACACCCTAGGAGTTATGGAGGTGTGCACTTTTGACAGGGGAGGTAATAGATAGAGAGAAAGATCTTAGCTGCACTCCAGTTTTGTGACCAAAAGATAGCAGAAACCCTAGTTTAAAAGGTTTCTAGTTTAATAGTCTCTTTTCATTTTTAAAAAATTTCAACAACAAACCGGAACTGACTCATTCTCAAAAATTGTACCCCCATGCCTTAAAGCTAGCATTTTTAAACTGGTATCTTAAGATGTTAATTCTGCACTGTAATCCTCTACCTGGAGATAAAACCCTTTGCACTGAGTGGGAGTTACTTTTGGGATATGCCCATGCACGGCTGTGTTCTTTGCTGATCAACCTAATGTTTTTTTAAATGCATGCAACCCTAATATCTGTATATTTGCACTCATTCCACCTCTCTCTCTCATGCACACACACACACACACACACACACACACACACACACACACACACACACACACACACACACACACACACACACAGACAGTCCTGGCCCAAAGGGAGAACCTGTGCTTTTAATGGCTACCTTGCAGGATGAAGTCTGACAGGTGCAGCTTCTCCCATTAAAGGATGCCGGAGGCCATTACCAGCATTCCAAGATTCCTACCTGGTCAGGGAAGCTCGTCTCTCTTTGCCAAATCCTGTTAGGCTGGCCCCGGATGACAGATGGCCTTGCCTAGCTGCCAGCCGGCACAGATGTGATCTTCATTTCTCAGATTAAACCATGTGGCTTGTCTCTGTACCCAGTAACCTAAATTGTCCTGGCCAAAAATGGAGTGGAGGCATGGGGGTGGGGTGGGGGTGGGTGGAGGCAGGGAGAATGAAATTTAGGCAAAGGTGCAAGCAAGAGTTTATTAATGCAAAAGCTTACTTGATACACTGGGGATGTTATGTGGGGTGGGGGGACATACAGAAAAATGAGAGAAGCTAATCTGTTTCATTATGTTTGCAGGCATCTAAACATGCCAACAAAATAGGCCAATTCCTAATGCAATTAGCGATCCGTTGTTTAGGATTTTGGAGACTGAGAAACCCTGCTTAGTAAATAACTCATCATCTCACACTCTTTTTTAACAACAACAACAACAACAACAACAAAACAACAAAACAACAACAAAACAACACAGCAGGTAGCAGAGGAGCGGGGGGAAGCCTACATGATTACATTAGTACATGTAGAGAAAAATGACTTAAAGCAATGAAACTGCAAATACTGCGAAAAGAAGAGAAACAAGCGTTCAGTGTAAGAAACAACAATTTGAAAATAATCTAAATAGCTGGAAAAATAAATCATTGCATTGTCAGCACCTGAGAGCTATTGATGGAAAACATGACAATTGTTCAGCCTGGCCATGGTTAAAACTGGAGACCATTATAAAAGAAAAAGAGGGGTTGATTTTTGCTGCTCAAGAGCAAGCACTCCAAACCAAAATGTGATGGGAGCTAAGATTTAAGGAATTAGTGCCAACAACAAATGTCAACTCTACCAAGAAAAAAAAAAAGCAAAGCAAAGTCTTCTGCTTATAATCCGCTCCATACCACTTCAAGTAGTCCCTGTGTCACACTGCTTCTGTGAATGCCAAAAGACTGCACAGGTTACAAAATTAGACGTGATAGAGTGGCCAAATTAGGGCACTGGGCCTTATGCGAAACTAACTAACTTGCCAGCCTCCAAGCACCTAGGGGAACACAGACCCCTGTCTTCCCCAAACACACCCTTTCTGGCTTGGCTGAAAAGCCAACTGTCCAACCAGGTTTCACTCCCACCTTTTTCTGGGCTGAGCTGCCAACAGCTGGTGCTGCCACAATGCCCTCCCTGAATGGTTTGTGTCCTTCTGCAAATCCCATTTTTTTTGGGGGGGGGAGAAAAGTTTGGTATGAGCAAGCGGTGCTGAGAAAGCCAAAAAAGCAACTTGGGATGCAAAGCAAAACAAGCCTTCCGATGAGCCAACACCTCTGGTCTCGGTAGTACCGAAGAGATGGAAAAACCCTCCGGGACACTGCTGAGGGCTCGTGTGCAGTAGAGCCGGCCCTATCCTCAGGCAGAGAGTGCAGTGACACTCTCAGGAACGTTGGGCCCCGCTGTCGTGGTGGTGATTGGTGGTGTTCGTGGGATGGCATTCCATCACCAGGAAGCCTTGTGGAGGAAGGGGCCGGAGGTCGAATCCTTAGCACTCCAGTGCGTGCTAAATAACGGATGGCTCTCGGAGATGGGTTGATTTATTTTTTATGAACATCATCATGCCCTAGAATGAATTCTGACATGCAAAATGTAAGATCTCTCCATTTCAGGAATCAAGCTTTTAAGAATCAAGTTGGCTCCTAGCAGTGTTTCCCCCCCTCTCCTCTGCTACTGGTTATGAAGCTGGGGATGTTTGAATATCAGGCACCCAGGCTTCATAACCAGCAGCAGGAAGGAAGCTGAGCACCTCCAGAGAAGAGCAGGCTGGGTCCCCCCCTTGCTGGGGTTAAAGGAGTGATGAATGAGGTTCCTTTGGAGAGAAGTGACAGCATGTTTGACACACCACAGTGGATTCCTTCTCCTGTTCATCCCTGCTGGGTGTCTCTCGATGATTGATTAAGCTGGCATTGCGGGACAAGGTAGCTTGCTGCTACTCTTTCCTGCAGAAACAACAGCGCCAGTTCCAAAAGTGTTGCCGGAAAGACAGGATGCTCCCCCAATTTACAAAGTGTGTCTGACTTCAGGGCAGGCGGGTGGCAGCTGGTGGCTTTAATTTCGCAGGAGTGGCAACATCCATGCTGGGCTGTCTTCTTGAACTTAGAGCAGCTATCCAAGGCACTGAAGGATATTGTTCAGCACTTTGGACAGCATCTTTGAAGTTCGGACTAAAACCCAGACTGGGATTTTAGTACTCTGCTCCCTGGATAAATTGGCATCACCATGGCCTTGCTTCTCAGCTCGCATTTAAAGCAAATCATGGCCCTGTTATTACCAGCTATTGCAACGCTTTGCAAAGGTGCCGTCCTTCTGCCCTTGCTGCTAAGGTCAACGGTAGGGCTCCTCCTTCCAAGCTCTAGCTAGGCATGCATTCTGTACAGAAGCACCCCATCTTCCTCTCAGGTGTCTCTTCCTTTGAACAGATTTGGCAACGGACTACAGGCTAAATCCGGTCTTTCAGTCTCCTGACCACAAGTTCAGGGCCTCGTGGTCACCCAAGGTAAATTTGGCCGCTCAAAACTAAACACCCATTTTAAAAACAGTTATTAAAATCAGAGCAAGCAGGCAAGCAGGAGGAAGCAAGCCAGAGCATGGGAACATAAAACAAACTGTCAGGAATATATGAATAACAATTGGGTTTTTTAAGCTACCGTGCATGATCAGGGAGCCCTCTCTCAACTGTGTTTGGCATTTTGGGAACAAGAAAAATGTAAGAATTTCATGAACATGAGACACAGGATGGGGTGGGGTTGGGGTTGTGGAGCAGCCAGACAAAAAAGCAAGGTTTAACCCTAAAAGCCTTTGGGAGATCTCATCACTCATGAGTAATTGTGAACGGGTGAGGATTGCACACATTCAGCTTAATTGTGACCACCCACCCCTACTTCCCTCCCTCCCTCAAAGATGAGAAGCTGTAGGAAAGATGGTGAACAGGCAAAGAATCTTGCAGAGAATTTAACAGGCTGCAGACAAATTATGTGAACAACTGCTCATGATGGAAATTATTGTCATCAAATACAAAATTCAGCAACCGGTGCATCTGGTTTGGTATTTCCTTTAGAGGGGATGTTGAATCAGTTTGCACGAGGATCCTGTCTGTTTTGGAGCTTGGTTCAAGGTGCTGGTTGTGAGATTCAGAGCCCTCAGTGGGACTGGGACTAGGATGAGACCTTCCTGGGAGTCTTTTTTGTTGCATCTTCCACCACCTTGGGAAGACCCTCTTGGCCCCTTGGTTGAAGAATTACCTCCAAAAGCAAGTGAAAGCATTGTCCTTTACACCAACCTTCCAGCTGGCAGACAAAAATATGTTCTTCCATACGGCCCTTGACTTTTAACACCGGCTTTTCGAAATGCAATGATTTTAAACATTGTTCTCAGCTTACACCATGCCAGGAGGCCCTGGTAGAAAAGTGATTAATGAGTATCACAATCGAATACACGGCAGGGCATCGGAAGGAGCCAAATGGATGAGCTGTCATCAAAAGGAAAAGCTCTGTCCCTGTTCTTACAGCTGGTCCTCTCTGGCCAACATGGTGTCCCCTCCAGCTGTAGGACCTTGGTGGTTTCTTCAAGAGTAGGGATCTGGATGCCGGAGGTGCCTTTTGGGCCTCCACGGATGTCATCCCTGGGTGAGGGGGAAGGGGCCACCCTGCCTTTTCCTGCACCGACAGTGAATTTCATGCCACTCGGAGGTGGCAAAAGACCTAAGAGGAAAATGTCCCATTGTTCCCCAGTGTCTTCCTCTTTAGGAGACAGCCTTAGAATGCCTCCCGCACAACAGGGTTGGTGGCGTTTGACTGGGAGAGCGCCAACCCGAGACAAAATGAAAACGGAAGATTAAAAGCTTTGCCGCTTTCTCTTTCGTTCTTTCGAAGCTCCAGCCAGGGATAATGCATCTGTGGAAGGGAAGCCAGATCCCAGGATGGCTTTTTTTTGCTGCCAGATCGGCACGGGCATTTGGCACAGCTGGGTAAGCCGGGAACAAATGTGAGCGTTGGACCTCGCTGCTGCTGAAGCACTGCGATTCAGGCTGGAACACAGATGAAAACCTCAGGATTTGGTCAGAGGGACTCTCCCTGGCCATCTTTCCAAAGGAACTAAAACACCCATGGGGGGGGGGAGTTTGTGGGCCACATTAAAAAAAATACTGAGAATTGGCACAGATCAAACTCCAATTATCGCTAGAGACATTTCTCTTTGAGATGATGTGGCTGACTGTTTTTGTCCTGCTTTGGATAGGTCATGAGTGTGTTTTTATTTTATTTTATTTGTTCCTAGAGAAACATTTTTATGCCAAATCACATGTCAAGAGGAACACACGCAGAGAGAAGATGGGTTTGTGATGGTTTCCTAATGTGAGACAAAATAACAGGCCAGGCCAAAGTATATCTAGATGTGTATGTGTGTGTGTGTGTGTGCACGCGCGCACCGCTGGAACCCAGACTCTGGAGTCTTGTAGAACCAGGCCAGAGAGCCAAGTCAATGGAGTAAATGCCCCATCTACCATGTCTGCAGGAATGGAAAAGGCATGACCCTCCAGGTGAGCTGTTGATCTGAGGGGCAAAACTCCACAGGGAGTTTCTCTTTACGAATTCTCAGGCACCTGCACGGTGTGATATGTCCAGTGTGGCTGTAGCATCCTCTCATCCCTCAGAGGTGCCCTGCGTATTTCTTACACACCCTATCCATTTCCCCTCCTTCATTCTTCCAGGGATGGGCGGGCATCTTTCCTGCCCCAATTCTGTGTCATACAGAGCAGCCTTTTCCCGAGAGGATCAGTTTGTTGACCTAATGGTTCATCTGCTCCTGCCTGGATGCCATTTGTTCATTCAGCACAGAACAGCTTCCCTCCCCCACTTTTTTTTCCCAGTTGCTGGCTTGCTTAACGTAACATGTGTACTTTCTTTCATCTGTCAAATGTTGCATCGTGGGCTTGCATCGGCCTCTGGGTAATAGAGGCGCTTGTTTGATACGCTCTCTGATCTTGCCTCAAACATCACTCTCTCCATTTGCTTTCCGAGGAGCACCGCTATGACCCATTGGGAAAATGTGCCTTTAATTTGTCCTTTTCACCTACTCTTCCAGAGCAAATGTGTCCGCACCCGTCTCCCCTGCCTGATCAGCTCCCGGCATGGAAATGAGCAAATGCGACACAGGGTTTGGGTTTGCCAATGTGCTTTTTTAAAATTCCCTTGCTTTTCTTTTTGTGTAGGCTTATTTTTTCACACTTGTGGAAATAAATCAAAACCAGTATTTTGTTTTGCAAGGAGTCTGCTTCACAGCCATCTTCTCTTTACCTCCCAGATAGTCAGGGATGGAGGGAGGAGTCCCAGTTGATGTTGGAACAGGCCAGGATGGCCCAACAGGGTCCCAGGTGGGTTGGACGTCCAAACTGTCATTGCTGGATTCTAAGATATGTCAAAGGATGGACAGGAAGGCTTGGATGACTTCCACCAGCACTTGTGCGGAGCCCTGGAGATCTCCGAACAGAAAGCAATAGGCTGTTGATCACCAAGAGTTGGCAGGGTTTCACTACAAGAAGGGGCCGCCCAGGAAAAAAAGGAGACAGGGAAGGACACCGATTCCCATAAAACTGCAGGTGCTGATTTGTAGATGGACTACCATGTGTCTTTTTTATGAATCTATAGGTTCACATAGACTTTGTGTTTATAACTACTTATAACCTTGTAGCTCTAATGTCATGTTGTCTATTAATGCTGTAAGACAGTGTTGGCGAACCTATGGCACGGGTGCCAAAGGTGGCACTCAGAGCCCTTTCTGTGGGCACCCAACCTCACCCCCTCACAGCCATCTGTATTCAGGTTGAAGTGCTGGATTGGCACTTTGCGAAAAATTAGTGGGTTTTGAATTGCAGCTTGGGCACTTGGTCTCTTAAAGTCTGGCCATCACTGCTGTAAGATGTCCCTCAATTCCTTGTTCGCAAATACTTGAACATGTCTTAATTGTACTGGGCTGTATATTATCCCTCATTACTGTAAGCCGCCTTGGGTCCTTTTTCCAAGGAGAAAGGCTGGGTAAAAACACTCTAAAATAAAAAATAATTAGAAAATACATCTGCCCACCCCCTCAGAAGGTGTTCTGATGGGATCATTCCACGGTGTTGGCAATGCATGATGTTTTGGTTAGGTCCAGACTGGTTCAAAGACCTCTTGCACCGGGTCTTTATGCTGGAGAGGGCTGCTAGGGAGAAAGATTTTTTTCAATGTTTGCTTTTTTTACTCTTTGCCATTGAGAATTACGAGCAGCTCATCCCATCCCAGGTAGGCTTTGATCCTTAATAGCTTGTCTTTCCCCAGCAATTACGCCTGAGAAATGGGATTGCTCGGAGACTCGTATCGAATTGTTATCAAAAATGTCTCCGTTCAGATTCTGACAGCTTCTATGGGGAATGTGTTTCTTCAGACTCGTGTAGAGAACAGAGAATTCCACTCAGTAACTTCCCACTCAAGCTATAGATTTCCTGTCAGGAAAAATAAAACCATGCCTGAATTCATCTACAATTAAAGCATCTGGCTCGCTTTTAGCATCTGTTAGTTCTTCTGTTTTGTTTGAGTGTGCGTGGCGAGGAAGACTCACAAAGGTATTGGAATACAGAGGCAGCTCTGTTTCCCAAGAATTCATTAGCGGTGAATTGCTAATGTCATAACGTTTCTTTCCTTCAAAAACAGAGTGACTTGGGTTTGGGGGGTGGGGGAGGGTCCATCAAAATTACTTGCCGAGTATGCTGTGGACTGGTTCACACATGCACACGGAGCATTGCTTCCATTTCTGTGTTGTCAGTATGGCATCTTTGTCTGCAGCAACAGCAAAGGGGGGGGGCATTTAAAAAAAAATACCCACAAAGGATGTTTGTTGTTTTAACGTGCTTTCCACCTTGTCAAAGTCTCAATTTTCAAACGGTATGGTAGTAATATTTCCTTGATGATCAGGAACCCTAATACTCATATTCCTGTTTATAGTACGAGTAAATAAGCCATGCTTTCTTAAAAGAAAATATGGTATTCCTGCTCTCTTTTCCCATGGCATAATTCCCACACTGGGTCAGGGAGGCATTCTGGAGTCTGGACTACAACTCCCGGTCTTTCATTGACTCTAGTAGGCATCTGATGGTGCCTTGTTTCCCTGGAGCCAGAGGGAGCCAGTGCGCAGGGGAAACTCTGTGGTCCAGCTCATAGCGCCTCAGGAAGGCCTTGGGGAGAAGGGTGGAGGCCATTTCGGCCAGTGAGCCCTTGGGCAACGGGAAGCGCATGACACCCCCCCCCATTTCCCCAAGAGGAAGGCAATGGCTGAGAAGATTTGAGCAAAAGCAGGATCAACGACGCCTCAAGGTTTCTTGACCACTGACTGGAAAGAGCTGACATCTGTACATTCTGTGAGGACCATCAGCGAGTTTGTGGGAGACAACTCATTAACAGCTGCGCCTCGTCCCCCACCCTTGCAGTTCGAGGTGATGCATGATTTGGACTGGTCTTTTTGGCAGATCACTGAGGAACCCTCTTTTGGGAACTGGACCTACTCTGTGGATGCAGCGCAACACACCCCAGAACAGCAGGCCTTAGCGGTCCAGCTGATGTGTCAAGACAGAGAGACAACCGATGTTCCAGCGAGAGGTAATCCAAGAAGAGAGTCAATAGTCAGGCCAAGTTCACCTCTTACTGGAGGGCAAGACTGCCGAAGTGGCCAGAGGCAAGACTAGTCGACCCAGGTTCAAAGCATAAGCCAGCAAGGATATTTGCACAATAAAAACACATTTGTCTCTGGCCACAACACTGGGGTAGCAAAGCTCCCTCACCCTTACTCTAGGCCAGGCATGTCCAAACTTTGGCCCTCCTGATGTTTTGGACCACAACTACGCCAATGCTCGAAGCCTCCGAGCAAAGATGGGAGAACTTGAACATCTGGCAGCTAGGGATAACATTGATATAATAGCCATAACAGAAACCTGGTGGAATGTGGAGAACCAGTGGGACACAGCAATCCCAGGCTATAAACTCTATAGAAGGGATAGAGAGGGGCGGGTTGGAGGAGGAGTGGCCATCTATGTCAAAGAAGGCATAAAATCCAGCAGAATGGAGATTGACAGAGGGTCTGACTCCGCCATAGAATCACTGTGGGTTAAACTACCAGGTCCAAAGAGTGATATGATAGTTGGAGTATTCTATCGTCCACCAGATCAAAAACTTGAGGGGGACCTTGAAATGAGGAGAGAAATCATGGAGGTGGCTAAGAGGGATAGGATAGTAATAATGGGGGACTTTAATTATCCCCACATTGACTGGGCCAATGCGAGCTCCGGGCAAGAAAGAGAAACTGGGTTTCTTGACTTGCTGAATGACTGTGCCTTAGAGCAACTTGTCATGGAGCCCACCCGAGAACAGGCAACTCTAGATCTAATATTGTGTGATACTCAGGACCTCGTCAGGATGTGAATGTCACTGAGCCTCTGGGAACAGTGACCATGCTGCAATTACCTTTGCCATGCATGTCGGAGGAAGAGTGTCAACCAAATCAGACATTAAAACCCTTGATTTTCGAAGGGCAAACTTCCCTCAGATGAGGAAACTAGTTAGAGAGAAACTGAAGGGGAGGGTTGGAAGAATCCAATCTCTTCAGAGTGCATGGAGCCTGTTTAAAACAACAATAATAGAGGCCCAGCACAAGTGCATACCACAAAGAAAGAAGAGCTCATTTAAGTCCAAGAGGACACCGGCATGGTTAACGAGTGGAGTTAGAGAGGCTCTAAAGCACAAGGAGAGGTCCTTCTGTAAATGGAAATCCTCCCCAAATGAGGAAAATAAAAAGGAACACAAACTCTGGCAAAAGAAATGTAAAAAGATGATAAGGGAGGCAAAGAAAGACTTTGAGGAACGCATGGCTAGCAATATAAAGGGTAATAATAAAAGCTTCTTTAAATATGTTAGAAGTAGAAAACCTGCCAGAGAACCAATTGGGCCTCTGGATGGTGAGAGAGGAAAAGGGGAGGTTAAGGAGGACTTGGACATTGCAGAGAAATTGAACGAGTTCTTTGCGTCTGTCTTCACGACAGAGGACCTTGAGCGGATTCCGCTGCCTGAGCCCCTCTTGACTAAAGAATTAAATCAAATACAGGTTAAAAGAGAGGAGGTTTTAGGACTAATTGATAAATTGAGGATTAACAAGTCACCGGGCCCAGATGGCATCCACCCAAGGGTTATTAGGGAACTGAGAAATGAAATTGCAGATCTCTTAACGGTAATATGCAACTTGTCTCTTCAAACGGCCACAGTGCCGGAGGACTGGAGGATAGCGGATGTCACACCAATTTTTAAAAAAGGAAGGAGGGGGGACCCAGGAAACTACAGGCCAGTTAGCCTTACATCTGTCCCAGGGAAGATGGTGGAAGGCCTCATCCAAGAGAAAATCTTAAAACACATAAAAGAACAAACCTTGCTGAGAGAAAATCAGCATGGCTTCTGTAAGGGTAAATCTTGTCTTACAAACCTTTTAGAATTTTTTGAAAAGGTCAACAGGCACGTGGATTTGGGTGAACCGGTGGATATAGTCTATCTGGATTTTCAAAAGGCTTTTGACACAGTCCCTCACCAAAGGCTGCTGAGAAAATTGCATAGTCAGGGGATAAGAGGGCAGGTCCTCTTATGGATTGAGAACTGGTTGAGATCCCGGAAACAAAGAGTAGGTGTCAATGGGAAATTTTCACAATGGAGAGAAGTGAAAGCGGTGTGCCCCAGGGCTCGATCCTGGGACCGGTGCTTTTCAATCTGTTCATAAATGACCTGGAGACAGGGATAAACAGTGTGGTGGCCAAGTTTGCAGATGACACAAAACTTTTCCATGTGGTAAAAACCAGAGAAGATTGTGAAGAGCACCAGAAGGATCTCTCCAAACTGGGGAGTGGGCTGAGAAATGGCAAATGCGTTTTAATGTAACCAAATGTAAAGTAATGCATATTGGGGCAAAAAATCCAAACTTCATCTATCAACTCATGGGCTCTGAGTTATCCGTGACGGATCAGGAAAGAGATCTTGGTGTGTTGGTGGACAGCTCCATGAAGGTGTCTCCCCAATGTGTGGCAGCAGTGAAGAAGGCCAATTCCATGCTAGGGATTATCAAAAGGGGATTGAAAATAAAACAGCCAACATTATAATGCCGTTATACAAAACAATAGTAAGGCCCCACCTGGAGTATTGTGTACAATTCTGGTCACCGCATCTCAAGAAAGACATAGTGGAACTGGAAAAGGTGCAGAAGAGAGCGACTAAAATGATTACTGGGCTGGGGCACCTCCCTTATGAAGAAAGGCTAAAACAATTGGGCCTCTTCAGTCTGGAAAAAAGGCGCTTGAGGGGGGATATGATTGAGACATACAAATAATGCAGGGTATGAGTAAAGTGGATAGAGGGAAGCTCTTCTCCCTCTCTCAAAATACCAGAACTAGGGGACATACACTCAAATTGAGTGCTGGGAGAGTAAGAACTGACAAAAGAAAATATTTTTTCACCCAGCGCGTTGTAAGTCTATGGAACTCCCTGCCACAGGATGTGGTGATGGCATCTGGCCTGGATGCCTTCAAAAGGGGATTGGACAGATTCCTAGAGGAAAAGTCCATCACGGGTTACAAACCATGATGGAGATGTGTAATCTCTAGGCTTTAAACCAGGGTACTTCAAGGGCCAGATGCAGGGGAGTGGTATCAGGAGACAGATATCTAGTCTCATGCGCTCCCAAACGCATCTGGTGGGGCCGCTGTGAGATACAGGAAGCTGGACTAGATGGGCCTTTGGCCTGATCCAGCAGGGCTCTTCTTATGTTCTTATGTTCTTAACTCCCAGAATTCTAAGCTTAGATTACCAATGACAAAGGACTGTGGGAGTTGCTGTCCAAAACATCTGGAGGGCTGAAGTTTGGACATGCCTGCTCTAGGCTATGGAGCTCACACGGTGCTTATGTTTAAGAGGATGAGGCCGGAACTGAAGGCCTGCACCCCAGAATGCACGGATGCCTCTTGGTTTTTATTGTGCATCTTATTCAAGTAGGGAAGACGATAACCTGGTGACTTTTACATATGACAAGTCTACTATCCAAGTGCTGCCTGCTGTCAAAGATGAAGGCTTACCATGTCAAGCTCCCTAAATTCACTCTGCAGAGTTCTCCATCCTTGGATAGGATTTGGACTGGGCAGATTTGCAAATGGAGAACACCTTCCAAAAGAGGATTGTTCTCTGGTGGACCTTCAAATAAAGGACTGTCCTGTCTAGGACACATGACCACCTTGGACTGTAGGGAAGCAAGCCACTCTCTCACAGAACTTGTAACATATGGGTTTGGAGGGTTAAAATGCTAATGACTTTCCAGATGGCAAAGGCACTGGTCACTGCAGTCTGAAAAAGGAAGTTTCCTAACCATGGCTCTACCGCCCTCATTCTCCTCCTCGTCTACCCACTGATGTGGGGTAACGGAGAGTTTTGATTTATTTTAAAGATTCATACTCCATTTTTCTAGCCATCAGGATACACAACGTGCTGGAATAACAATGTTGGAACAACACAATTAAAGGAGCAATAAAGCCCGCAATGTCTTTCCAAGGAACACAACCGCACTTGACAGATTGTGGGAAATGACCACGTTGTGTTGCATGTCTATAAATTGCCCACGAAGGTGATGAACAACCTTTTTGTGACAGCAGAGTTTAGGCCCTCAGGTCCTTAAATCAGTTGTGTCGGGTTCTGGCTTTTAATTTAGATGGCAGGAGTGTTCCAACTTGACGTCTTTCGAGCTGTGGATGCTGAACATCTTTTTCTTCCTCGAGTGGAGATTCATGGCTACAACTTGCTGAATTATCCTATCATAAATTCATGGCCATCCATCTTTCCTCGGGCACCTACAGTTTTCCTCCATCTGTTGATCTTGATTATTGCTTTTTATTAACTAGAGCAGCCCTGCTTTGAGACTCCAGACAACAACAACAAAAAAACGCTTCCTTCTCAATTCATGATGTCTAGTTATTTGGCAGGCAGCCTGCTTTCTTGGATTCTTCCCAGGCTTTGAAGGTCCTTGCAAGGGCTTCTGCTTCTGTTGCTTGGGGAATGTGTGCAGATATTATGGAGGTGACAGCTATGACCTGCTGACCCCATGAGTTCGAATTAAGGCCGGGTTAGGAATTTCAGCCCGCTCAGACCAAACATGGTGTTTAGAACCTAAGAACCTAAAAAAGAGCCCTGCTGAATCAGGCCAAGGACCCATCTAGTCCAGCTTCCTGCCTCTCACAGTGGCAACACCAGATGCCTCTGGGAGCACAAGAGAGCTGGATTCCCATCTCCTGATACAATCCAAAATGTGTCTGGAATTTTGAGTGTACCCT